>CM075346.1:53365000-53970000 GCA_037693485.1 Kitagawia praeruptora | reverse complement strand
TGCACACTAAAAACCACCTCATGAGGAATGCCTCCAACAGGAATTTCAATTCCTTCGTTTACTACAAACTGCTGCAACTGGATAACATCATTAATAGCTACACATATGTCCTCCTCATGCCCACAATCCGAAATATCAATCATAAAATCCCCTGCAACTTTAAACGTAGTCTCCATTCGCCGCTTGAGAACAGGCGCTTCAAAACCCATGCATTCAATAAAAGACTTTAACACTAACGCATACTTCCTAGCATCAGTCAGGTGCCTCTCGGTGGCCCGCATCTTCCATTGCAGATCATCCACATCACTGCCCACTAACCTACTCAGGCCACTCAGGCCATTAAGGTCACCTCCAATGGTATTCTTCTTATTATCAAACCCCCCTTGGTTGCATGACATTACCATCAACTGATGGGAGTCTACCATTTTCAAAAGCGGGTCCTCAGACGACATATTGGGATTGCCATCCCAATTAGCATCAGCCACTATTTTTTGAACAAGGTTTGCCACCATCCCTGAAATTACTTCATCCTCCCCAGAATCCACATCATTAGTATAACTCAAATTCGCGGAATGAGTAGCCTCTAGAGTACCCTTTCCCTTAATCCAGTTAATGCCATCCAATTCCTTTAAGCCATCAGGAATGTCCAAACGCATCGGATCATCCTCAACCTGATGGCTAACCTAACTCATAAACCTATTACTGCCTGTATTCACAAAGCCCTTCTTACCATCCTTTGGCACATTCAATAACCCTAAAGCACTGGAATAACCAGTCATGATAGGGTCAAAAGAACCCTCAACATTTAAGGGGTCAGTACCAACAAAGTTGGGGAGACCAACCAATTCCCAACCAGGGCAAGGAAAAACAGAGTTAACCTCCCCCTCATTATCCATATCATTAGTAGGTCTCAAACAACCAGGTCTCACAATATCCAAATTATCACCATCATTTACAGATCTCAAATTCGAAGAATCAGATAACTCAATAATCGCATCTTCCCTAAAGACATTTAGATTAACAGATTTCTTCTGAGAGAGAACCTTACCATCTATCAGTTGGTGTTTAGACCAACTACGTGTGCGCTTAGCAATCCCAGGTTTAGAACCATCGACAGCGAAGTTGTTCCAACTGTTATGCTCGATCTTACCATCAACTAATTGATGCAAGACCCTGCTACGGGTGCGAGCAGCCACCCCAGACTCTGGAATCATCGTGACTAGGTTGTCAGCAAAGGAGACCCTCGCGACCCTCTTTTTGCCATCATTCTTCGTACTCAATCCTTCCAATTTCCTAGATTGAATATCAATAGATGGTATCTCCGATACCAAATCAACCGCAAACGAGACCCTTTTTGGGCTCAAAACTGGATCTAACCCCTCCTGGGTCATTACCACATGGTTCTTAACAGAAGTCGCCATCACAGAGTCATCCACAAATGAAACCCTCTTACGACTCATGCTAATCGACAAGAAATAAAAGAAATATGGTGTTTAGGTGGGAGATTTGAAGGGAGAGGTGGATTAGGATGTGGAACTTTAGATCTGATGGAGAAGATGTTTAGATTGTTTGAGATTTTTAGAGAGAAGTTCTAGAGAGAAGGCAGAGAAAATTCGACTCTCATCGGTTTTAGGATGTTTGATCGTTTCGATTAGGAACATTTGGTTTTGTAATATTTGTTGATTTCGCAGGGTCAGCTGTAGGCATCTTGCCTCTTTATTTAGGCGAGCTTATTCACCATAAAGTCTGCATACTCTATTACTCATAGCGAGTCGCTCCGTCCTCCTGTGTAGATATAGAGGCACCTTTTTCATTCTGTCTGGTCTGTCTATCACCACAAACCTAGTGATCTCACTTCCAAGAAGACGCAGAGCTAAGAGTCAAGATGCGGGTTCATCTGACGAGCTGGATTTTGAGAAATGACGTAAGTAATAGATCGAAAAGTACGAAAATCTTTACAATTTCCATTTTCGTCTGTGCATCTTTTGATTCTTCCCATGCTTGCCTAGATCTCGTATTTCCCACGTAGTCGCTATTAGTCAGAAGCACTTAGCCTTCTTAACTCCAATACGAATGCTGAAACTCGTGCAGCAGATCCCAAATCCCAAGTTCAACAAGTGGATGAGGCGCTGAACAATTCTATAACTTCCACTTTAGCGGTCGAGCCCTATATAGATAGTAAGGTTGTCAGATCAAGTAAGGCCTAATATGCCCGGGGCTGAAGACACAGATGCCAATCCGTCTATTGAAGAAAGTGAGACTTATTATGCTGAAAGGAGAGACGACGGAGATTCTGATCCCGAGAACAAAGCCGATGTTAAGAATCCAGCCCTAGTTGATAAAGATGAGGCAGGCAAGGAAGCGCCTGGTTCAGCTTCTCTTCACTTATTAGGATTAAGCCAATAGAATCAAACTCCTAAATAGCTAGATTTGATGAACCCAGTTCGTGAGAAACTTTCGAAGTAAACTACTTTTGGTAGAGCCGGAACCTCTCCTATCCTCTCCCCCGATCGATCGCTTCTGTCTGATCAAGGCTTACATATCTCGTACTCGAACTAATAGCGATTGCTTCACTTCCTTTCTTTGAGTTACTCCTCTATCCTACAAACCTTATACCTGATACAACCTTTCCATTCCAAACCTTATGTTCGTTCCCCACCTTCTTTTTTTTTTTTTGCTAATTAAGATTTTCATACCAAAGGAACAGCATAAACACGTCTAGGGGCATACCCCGCGAAAACAACAAAAATTTGTTCGATCAGGGGCATACCCCACAGAGTCAACTATCTACTAAAACAAAGCCAAAAATTGGCAATCAACAAAAGAGAGATAGAGAACAGAGGATTAAGCAGCCATTATATCCTGCTGGAGTGCCCACCTCGGGTTGCTCTCCATTGCTTGATCTTGGATTTGGTCCAACGAACTTTCGTGGCCTTTTCATTATGAAGCGTTCTCTTATCATGATCAAAGGTAGCCTGCTCCTTCTCCATCCGGTCACTAGCATGATCAACGTTCAGGTTCTCCTCCACCTGCTCAACAACAGGAGCCACCATGTCTCTGTTCATCTCGTCCTTGACACCCTCAGCATCAACTTCCATCGGAGCTGTCTCAGAAGCCACTCCCGCAACCTCAGTACATTTCTGCGCCAAATGGAACTCCATACTAATATCCCCTAAGTTATGCATAGGAGAGCTGTGAGTTCCCCTGTCCGTGACATCTTTGAACATAATAGTATCCATGGTATCAATAGAGGGAAGGGTGCTAACATTTGGGAATTCCTCCCACGGGATGTCATCCCCATTCCTCCCCGTATGCAGTATGGTCTTATCAGTAGCACAAACACCAGACCCAGTGCTGTCAATCACCATAGCGGAGTTGTCATCATGTAAGTCCTTCCCCTTCAAAAATTCAAAAGCCTCATCAACCTCGTGTTCAATTTCCTTTAACAGAATCTCCTTTATCTCAGGAGCGCCCTGGCCTCTTCGAAGGACACCCAACCTTGAAGAACCTTCAAATAAGCACACACCCATTGGGTTCTCATTGGATACATAGTCATCCTTCCATGTTAACCTGTGCTTGTCAGGCTTAGCAGAAAAATCATCACCTATCATCCGATGCTCCAATTTAATCTCCAGTCTTTCCCTGGGTTCCCCATTATCAAGAAAAAACACATCCAAAGGAATGCCATCTGCCGGTATCTCAATCCCGTTGTTTATCGTAAAGTCTTGCAACTGGATAATACTATTAAAAGTCTCACAAAGCTCCCCATCCGGAAGAAACTCAGATAGATCAACCAGAAATTTACCCGACAAATTAGCCAAGGGTTCCCTATTTGCACTCAGCTCTGGGACCTCATACCCCATAAATTCGATAAACATCTGTAGAACTTTTAGATAGTTCCTAGCCTTGATAAAAAACTGGTTAGCATCCACCTTATCACAATCCAAGTCTCCAGCCTTGGAATTTGCCACATCTGAACCAACAGGACCATTCGAGACAAGTAGGTTCCTGTCTCTAAACTCATTAAAAGCACCAGAGGGCAAATGAGCACTAGGTTAAGGAGAAACCGCAGCTTTAGAAGCAAAAAGGTTCAATCCCCTGATCAGATCCTCATGATCAGAATCAACATTTGGCTCAGTACTCGTAGGATTCTTATCCCAGAAGGCATTAGTCACTATTTTTTGGACAAGCGACGTCACCATACCTGAAATGACTTCCTCATCGCCAGAATCTACATCATTTACATGGCTAAGATTCCCCGGAGTAATAGGGCTCAAACAGCCAAGAACCTCCTCCTTTCCAGGGGCCTCAGTAGCATCTTTGGTGCTGTTTCCTTTCAGCATTCCAACGTCATAAACATTATTACTTTCATTTTCGTGGAACTCTCGAGAGCCAACCAGAAAACCCTCACCCTGGTTAGAACCCATCCCCAACCCCGTGATGGAGTTACCAGCCTATTTTCTAAGGTAAGGCAAGTAGCTCTATCTTTCTTTCAGAACCTCGACCTAAAGTAAAGTAGCTAGCTGCTAGTTTTCGACTCCGCTATGACTCTTATCGAATCCACTCCTGATGCCGGAACCGGTGCTCTGATCAGACAGGATCAGCTATTGATGCCAGATCCAGAGTCGCTCCAAGTGCTAGAAGGATTTTCCTCGTGGAGATGCAGAAATGAGAGTCGGATATTCTCTAACCTCTCTCTAGCCTCTCTCTTAGACCCTAGCCGCCACTTAAATTTACCTTTAATCTACCCCATTTCTCCTCCAGATCTACAATCCAGCCTTCCTAAATTCACCTTCCTCTTCTATTCTTTCACCTAAATCGTCGCCGCCACCCAAATCAACCGTTCTACACCCATCAACCATCAGATCTATACACTACCTTCATGAATCCACCTTCTCTTCCACACCTCTCACATATACACATAATTCTTATAAGATATATCTATATTTGGCTCCTTTTTTGGCGCTTCGCCCTGGACCTTCTACGACGTTTATCGGGGGTTTGGGTCTTCCTCTTGTTGAGGTGTTTTCTCAATCCTTGAGAAATGGGTTTGTCAAACAGGTGTTTACTCCGCTGGTACTGGTTGTCGGGGAGTCTAATTTCATGGTGGCGGCAAGCAATAGGGCTTCTTTCATTTTGCTTGGGTTGCTAATGACTTGCAAACTTACAGGGTGTTTGCAAGGGTATGTTTTGGAGGGTTTCATTGTAAGTGAAAACTCCACCGATGTTGAGGGGACTGCATTTAAGCTTGTGGGTTGATGGCTATAAGTTTTCCTCTCCTCTGGAATCGCAGATTGTTCAAACTGATAAGGATGGGATATATGTGTTTTCTCCGTTGATTTTCCTTGGTTGGAATTTCGTTTTGTCTTTGGAGGATTTGTTTGGTAATTCCAGAGTTTTGTTAAGGAATTTCACTTTGAGTTTCAAACCCACCATTGCAATGGTGGGTCAAAATGTTGATTTTTCCATGTATGGTAAATTGTCGATGGGATTGATAGTTGCCCAGGTTTGCCTGTGCTCAGGTGACTCCCGGGCATCTCATATCCTTGTTAATGTTGCGGAGTTCATTCTGAACTTTAGTTTTAAGGGAAAGACCGTACTGTGCTATATGCCTGAGGCTGGTAATGGTGATGCCCATCTATTGTTTGATGGTTTGTCCATGAGTCCTGTTGAGGTCGGAGGAGATGACTTCCCCAACTGGATGTTACAAACTGAGGTAATCGGTAAGGATATGGGGAGTGTGGTGGAGATAATTCCTCAGAGATGTAAAGTTAATGTGTGGTTGGGCATCGTCTCTCACACCCACAAGATGTTTAATGGTTTGCCTCTTCTACGGCTTACCATCTTGGTAGAGGTTTCGGAAGTTTGCAGAGCAATTCCCACCTTCAGAGTCGAAGTTGATTCCTACAATGTTTTTTTTTTTTTTGCTAATTAAAAATTTATACCAAAAGGAACAACATGAAACAAATCTAGGGGCATACCCCGCGAAATCAACATCCGAATAAACTACACAACATTAAGTCATAATAGAATCTACATAGCAAACTAGATTAATCATAAGTTAAAAAACTATGCCGAGAGTAAGCTTCTTCATGACCAAACATGGTCCACTATGACAATCATCCCAAGCACCCATGGCTATAGCTTCCTTGTTCTGACCCTCCTACCTCGCATCAACACCCTTAGGCACCCATCCAGCAGCTGTCCACAAATGGAGCATGCTCTTCTGGCATAAACAACTTGAGACCAACAGAAGTTGCATGATTGACATCTCAATCATCCTGTGCCAGCCCCCAACAGCAGTAGTAGCAATCAAAACAGTGCCATCATCCTCGATCAAATCGACAATTTTCCCTGCCTCCGGGTAGCAATCCCTGTTCTTCCAATCAGCGTTGCAAACATCATTATCGCAGCATTTGTCAGCAGAAGTATAAAGAAACAGAGCAAATAAGCCTTGAATAGGCCCCTTTGTTATCTCATCAACATCACATGCACCATCAAAGATGAATCCCTTCCATGTAATGTGCCATGGATGGCTCTTCACAACATGGTTATCACTCAAAAGCAGTAAGAAAACCTGCTTAGCACCCATCTTCGAAAGTCTAATAACAGACAAATCATTTTCAGTAACACGAACACATACCTTCCCCATAATATCACATTCTTTAAGAAGACCTTCCTGCAAGCACACAACAACATACCCTGTTTGCTCCTTCTGAATAAGACCATCCAGACTAACCCAAGCCTTACAGGCACTAAAGTTCCCTTTAGTATCAACACTAAAGTTCTTCCTCCTCGTACTCGAATCATCAGAACCAGGCCGGAGTTTCGTGACCCGCTCCTCACCAGGCCGGTGTTCATTAACAATCTTCTTACCAACATCACTCACTTGTTCAGAAATAAAATCAACCCTAAAGGAGGGCTCATCCGAATTTACCATAGGAGAATTAACCAAATTCACCATAGGAGAATAAACACCCAAATCCAGATTATCTCTATCAATATCATCATTCAGATCCGAAGAATTGGACAACTCAATAGGCTGAACCCTAATCACCGTATCCATATTACTAAAAGTAACCCTCTTCTTAGAATAGAAGGGCTTACCTTCAATCAACTACAGATAGCAGGAGCTGCGCGATCTAGAAGCAATCCCAGATATGGGAATGAATCCAGATCCCTCATTGCCAACATCATTAGAAACCCTAATGGTGGGCTCTACCGAATTCACCATAGGAGAATTAACCAAATTCACCAAAGAAGAATTAACATCCAAATCACTATCATTATCTTCTTGATCCGAAGAATCGGACATCTCAATAGGTTGAACCCTAATCACAATATCCATATTACTAAAAGTAACCTTCTTCTTAGAAAAAAGGACTTACCTTCAGTCAACTGCAGATTGCAAGAGTTGCGAGTTCTAGAAGCAATCCCAGATATGGGCAAGGAGACACCCTCCCGCTTCCTCAGACCATCCTTCGAACCCGTGACGTCATAATCGACACACCCTGACTCAACCAGTTCAGAACCCGGACCTTTCGACCTTTTAGAAGTCTGAATCAACGATTCATTCTTCCCCTTCTTAGAAGAAAGGCCACTCTTAGAACACGCAAAAAGCCCATCCTTCTGGGCAAACATTTCCGATACCAAAGGCTCCGAAAAGGAAACCCTTTTTGGACTCATAATCAAACTACTAAGGAAAGAAATTTTGTGTATAGGTGAGGGATTAGAGATGGAAAGTGGATTATTGAAGGCTAATTGTATAGATCTGATGGAAAGTGGATTATTTAAGCCATACAAGGACAAAAACACCCTCTCATTTTGGGTTGATTCCTACAATGTTTGTGTCATTCACATTGGGGATGCTTGCTGGGTTCAGCTCAGTCGGGATAGCCTTATTTTTTTTTGCTAATTAAAATTTATACCAAAAGGAACAACTTACACAAATCTAGGGGCATACCCCGCGATATCAGCATTCAAATAACAAGCCAAAACAACATTAAGTCATTTTACAGTCAACAGGTAAGGAAATAGAACAAAAGCTTAAACATCCATGATTAAATCTTTTTGGAGTGACCTCCTCTAGTCGCTCTCCATTGTTTGATCCTGGATTTAGTCCAGCGAACCTTTTTATCCTGCCCATTGCCTTCCAGCTTTCCATTGCCATGGTCCCCAGCATCCCGCTCCTCCTCCTTCCTGCCAGCAGCATAATCAGCTTTAGGGACAGCCTCCATCTGCCATGTATTCAGGTTTGAAGGCCCCTTATCAATCGCCATGATGGGGAACCCGCCTTTGCCAAGCCCAGTAGTCGCTCGATCCTCCTTCATCTTTCCACAAACATGATGCTTCATAGTTATAAAACTCGCATCGATAGAAGGGAGGATACTGACAACAGGGAGATCCTCCCAAGGAATATCATCCACAGGTTCCGCCACCCGCATAGCAGACATATCCTCATTTAGACCACTTCCGATCAGATAATCAAAGGCCTCATCAATCTCTGCATCAATACTGTTGGTTCCATCAGGAGCTTCCATCAAGTTTGGATTATTATCCACTTCCATCTTCGCAGTCATCTTGTTATGGTCGACCTCCTTCCATCTGATTTTCTTCTTTTGAGGCATAACAATGCCACCCTCACTACCCGAGAGAGCTCTTTGTCTCTGCTCCTTCTTACCGTCATCTTCGACGAAACTTACCTCCAACGGGACCCCTTCAGGAGGGATTTCAATTCCTTCCATTATGATAAAGTTCTGTAACTCAACCACATTGTTAAGAGCTACACATAGCTCCTCATCATTCTCACAGTCTGAAATGTCAATAAGAAATTTGCCCGACACCAGATTCAATTCTTTATGCCCCTTTAACACAGGGACCTCATAACCCATATACTCAATGAAGCGTTTAAGCACTTCAATGTAGTTCTGTGCTTCCAGCAGATGAGCCCTACTAGCCAACTCTTTCCATTTAAAACCACCAGTCTCAGTCTGAACAGGCTCCACCTGGACAGCATCAGCATTAGAAGTACGAGGAGATGTCCCCTTCGCCTTGTCATTCAGCCAAGAATAATCAACGTTGAGTCCCGAACCGGGTTGCCCCTTTTTATCAAGGTCAGCCAAATTATAGACATCCTCTACAATTCTGTTGATTAGGTCCTCCAAGCAAGAGATAAGAACCTCATCTTCCGGGATATCATCTCTTGTATGACTTAACGTCCCAAAGTCATCCTTTCCAGGATCCGCACTCTTCAGACCCTGTTCCTTCACAGTAGCAACAAGATCTAAGTGTCCAATGAACTCAACACCATCATTATCTTTTTGAGCACTCAGGTCCCCATCCTTCTCATGAGTCATTGACCCATCACCAGTTACCATAGTGTTCAGACTAATCAAAACAGCCTCGTCTTGAGAAAACTGATCCTTCCCCTCGACTATGGGTATGACCAACCCAGTGTCACTGGTAAGAACAGGCAAATTATGGTTGAAAGAGCCCTCAACATTGACAAGGTCAGTTCCACCAATAAAATCGGAAATGACCTCCCCTCCATTGTCACTATCATTTACAGATCCCAAAATCGAATCCGATAACTGAACATATGAATCAACTTCCACAATAATTTTAGGGGGTTTCTTTTGAGAGAAAAGCTTACCATCAATCACTTGGTGCTTTACCAAACTGCCAGTGCGCGCCGCAAACCCCGTTCTTGAGCCGTCGGCAGTGCCAAGATCCCACCCCTTACACTTGGAAGGCGGTATCCCCTCAATGGTGCTTCTGGTTCTCGATGCCACCTCCGAGACAGATCCCACCACCAAGCTCCTCCCGCTTTCATCATTATCCAGCTTCACCCTTATTTGGGATCCCTGGGCAACATTGACTCGTTTCTCCCGCTCCGATGGTATCATCGATACCAAGTTCTTCGCGAAGGACACTTTTTTCGGACTCGGGGTCAAAACCAACCTCTCCCGAGTTTGCATCTCGCTCTTGCTAACAACATTCCTAACAGTGCTACTCCTAGAAGAGCAAGCCCCTACTCTCTCCGATGTCAACAATGTATCATCCAGAAAGGAAACCCTTTTCCGAGACATTGTAGCGAACCAAAAGGACGAAAAGAAGAAATTTAGGTGAAGAAAGGAGAAACTATGGATTTAGGAAGGCTAATTTAGATCTGATGGAGACGATGTTTAGATTTTAGAGAGAGAAAGAAGAGAGAAGCTAGAGAGAATATAGACCGACTCTCATTTGTCCAGAACTGGAAGTTGAAAGTTTTCTGGGGATAGCCTTATTCAGATGGAGCGATTAGGGAACTATGGTTATGTGGGGGTGTTTTTGTCCTTGTATGGCTTAAATACATTCATGGTAACTGGATTAGGTCTATGAAGTTGGGTTTGATAGCGTTTCTGGAGATGAGGAAGTTTGGTCTCTTGATAGGCTGTCGTGTAGTAATGCAAAGGGCGTGGAGCACCTGGATTGTGTGGGTTTCTACTCTAGATTTGAGTATGCAGGAAAGCATTGCCACGAAGTGTGGCGGAAAGGGAAGGATTGGCATCCTGGAGGAGGCAAATACTATGTTGATTGATTTACAATCAAAGTTGAATGCTACTGTTAATGCTGCAAAGGACTTGATCCGGATGAATGTCATGTCAAGGGAGTGTTGCTTGGGTTGTTTGACCATTTACAGGTAGATTGTTTCAAGGTTTAGTATTGGTTTGGATGCTGGTCATGGCAGGGGGGCCTACTAAGTGGCCTGTTGTCAAGTTGGCACAGGAGTTGGTTGGTTTTAGCCCGTGGGGTTAAAATTCTTATGTTGTTGAAGGCTCATGATTAAATAGTGTTTAAGTTAGGTTATTTTGTTGGTTGTTTCCTTTGGATTAGTTTTTGGTGCTATAGGCTAGTCTTGCTAGTCTGTGTTGTAGAAATGTTTAAGTTTTCCATGCTGTTCCGTTTGGTTGATGATTTTCTCCGCGGGGTATGCCCCTAGAAGTGTAATCGTTTGCCAATGGTATAAATTTTAATTAGAAAAAAAAATCTCCATATTTCTTTTTTATTTCTTTTTTCTGAGTATGCGCTCGTTATTGTTCTCTCAGAGCTCAAAACCCACCATTGCAATGGTGGACGAAGCTATAGAAGTCTCTCTCTCGGACGACTTGTCGTGGGGATGGATGATTGCCTCGATCTATGTTGGGTCTGTTGTTGACATGTTTCCTCCTTTCATCGTTTTGAAGGATTTGGTGGATGTTGAAGTAGCTGGGTCTCTTTTCCGAGATCTAACTTATGGTGTTTTAGGATTGGAACCCTTTGGTTTCAATGAGAATGATGTTGAAGATTCTTTAGGATTGGAAGCAGGGCCATGGAGTGGTGAATTGTTGCTGGGATTGAGTGCTGCCTTGATCTATGCTAGGTTCAAGGTTGGGATGTTTCCCTCCATCATTTCTTCTAAGGAACTGATGTGCGGCGCGACAGTAGGAGTTTTCTTTCGAGATCTTTTAGGTTTGCTAACGATGGCAATGGGGTATTTTGAGACTCGTCTGAGTTTCAAAGTTGACATTCAGATGATGCAAACTATGATTGGTTTGTGTTTTTTATGTTTAGAGGTCTGCATCTTGGTTTCTGGGTTTGCAGTACATTTAATGGATAAGGAATTGGCATCTCGTACTGATGTCAGATATGAGGATTACATTCTGTACTTCTTCCGTAAGGACAAGAATGTTTTTTCTATGCTTGAAGTGAGTATTGGTTATACTCACTATCTGTTTGATAGTTTGTCACAGCGACTGCGTGCTGGGGTCGTTGCAGGGAAATGGTTAACAGGTTTGTATTTGGACACCGGGTTGCCCCATTTTATGTTAAATGGGGAAGTGTTTGTTAGTACTGCTCAGTTGTGTGTGGAATTTGTTTAAAAAATGGACGCGCTGAATGGATTTTGGGTTCGAAGGAACACTCGAATACTTACAGTTTGTTTGGGGACAATTTGGAATGATGATATTGCTTTTGTGTTTGAACTGGTGAATGAAACTTTGCAGTACAGGCGGTTGGTTGAAGGCACATTGGGGTCTATCACTAAGCCAGCTGGGAACATTGTTTATGGTTTGAACATTGGTGGTTTGGATGCCTATAGTGTGGGGCTATTTGATCCTTATTATGGTATTACGCTTGCGGAGGCTTTCGATGACTCTTTAGGTGATGTAATTGGGCATCACACGGCAAGGGTGGATGATCTTTTTCCTGTGAATTTAAGTGTTGATTTCATCTTCAATGATGAAGGTTGGGACGTATTTGTGTTCCATATCCTTATGTGTGGTCATGATGGGACAAAAAAAATGGAATTCATTTCGACAAGGCGAAGTTCCTCTGGGTTTTTGAGGATTTTAAGCCCTCGTTTTATGATCGGGTTTGGTCCTAAGTTGTTGGTTTCTCTGATTTCTTGGTCGAGAAGGGGTTGGCCCTGTACTCCAATGTTAAAATGGGACATGAATATTGTAATATTCATGATGGTTTGGAAGTCAGTAATCTTGGGAAGCAGATCATGTGGTCTCATCTGTATATATGTTTTAGTCATGTTGTTGAAGAATTATGGCAAGGTCACACCGTGTAAGGTGTGTTTGGAAAATGAAGTTTTAGTAATGATGGGAAATATGAGATGGATGTCACTGGGCATTATTGTGACATGCAATGAAAAGGATCTTGAGTCAACAATTCTTAAGGCAATCTTATGTATGGCGTTTGGTCACTGCAAGACTTGGATGCAAGTGGGTATTAGTATGCTCGCATGGAGACACAAGATTGATCCTTTATAGGCAATTTAAATCGTTGTTTTTAAAACTAGTTTAAACTAGTTTCTCTATCATGTTGTTTATGTTGTTATGACTTTATCATTTGGCCTTTGTAATGGCTAATTGTTGACTTCGCGAGGTATGCCCCTAGACGTGTATCATGTTGTTCCCTTTGGTATAAACTTTTAATTAGCAAAAAAAAAAGGATTTTCCTCGTGCTGGCCAAGTCTAATCCCATTCATTACAAAACCAATAACCTTTGGCCTTCACCCCCAGCTCGCACTCAACATGATCTTTGACAATCATGAGTCAGGAGGGTCAGCCAAGAAAGAGACTAGCCGGCCGGGATTTTGTCTCCGGTTCTTAGACTTATAGAAAGAAGCGAAATCCCGCCGCCTGAAAGCATGAGAGCATCAACACTCGGCGAGTGCCTTGTCTGAGCACCCTTTTTTTTTAGAGAACAAGAGTTGGCTGTGTTTAGCATATTGGTCTGATCCAGTTGAGGATGAATTCCACCTCTGAGAGGAGGGAAAATAAGTCTTGAGAAGAAGATGTCTCCAAACACAAATTAATGGGTACGGACCTTCTAGCTCTTGATGAAATTCCTAGCTTTGTGAAGCGATCTTGTTCCAATAATGAAGAAGGTTTCGATCCGGCACATCTATCTTTAGAATTCCCCAGGACTGAGTTCCACTTTCGATTGCTAACGATCAATTGACAAACGTAGGTTTCTGTAAATTCCGGCCCAATCGATTGATTGGTATAACGACCTACGGGGAAGTTATGTTTATTCGTGCGGGGGGTGCTGTGCTCCTCTTCATTTGCTCCCGTTAACGACCACATAGGCATACATAGAAGGCAGATGAGAGAAAGCGCTCGATGAACGATGATTGAAGATTGCATCATCTTTTTTAGAAAGGCATCATTATACCACTACATTTTAAAAGCAGAATTCGGCCAGCGCATCGACCTGGTACAAAATGGCCATCTTACTGAATCCGAAAGGTCGACTACGACAAAAACTCCATTATCCCCCCCTTAAGAGATAGGGCAATCGTCCTACGAAATCTATGGTGATGCTTTTCCCATGGCCAAGAAGGTATTGGGCTGATAATATAACGCCCTAGAAAATATCGTTATTATTATTATAATTATTATTAGGGATATTCTATATGGTACCATTGTGGTTTTGGCTTTTCTACATGGTACCATCACATTATTTACTCCTATCCATGGTACCCTCGTACATTTGGTTTTACATTTTTGAAGGAACATTTGGTTTTACATATATAATATCCTTCTGTTAAGTAAAAAGTAATAGAATTGATTTCACACCGTAAAACAAATTGTATATTTGAAATCTTTACGAAAAGTTATATAAAATAGACCCTTAAATCATGTAAAACAGAGTCAAAATGAGTGAGATATTTTATTGTCAAAGTTTGGTTAAGGAGTTTGAATATATCTCACTCATTTTAATTTCGTTTTACATGATTCAATAATCTATTTTATGTATTTTTTCGCAACGATTTCAAATATACAATTTGTTTTACAATTTGAAATCAATTCTATTACTTTGTACTTAACAGAAGGGTATTATATATGAAAAATCAAATGTACGAGGGTAACATGGATAGGAGTAAATAATGTGATGGTACCATGTAGAAAAGCCAAAACCACAATGGTACCATATAGAATTTCCCTTATTATTATTATTATTATTATTATTATTATTATTATTATTATTATTATTTAATTATATAGTATTCAGTGTGAATTATAGGGTGTGAATTTTTTTCTTAGATAATATATATGTGACATCATGTTTATATGTTCATATGGTGATGTATGTGTGTGTCGTATAGGTCCGTGTATTTTTATTTGAATTTTGTGAGCAAAAAATCTATTTAATTTCCACCTTCGAAAACTTTTATAAAATCATCGGAGTTATTAAAAATCACGAAATCTTTTGTAATATCATCATTATGATATTATTTAGTTTTTAAATTTATTGGAAGAGTTATTTTGGGTGTTTAAGTATTTTAAAATGATTTTAAAAGTTTTATTATTTTTAAAGGATCTATATTTGTAAAATTCATATTTAATTCATTTTTGATCCTAAAAATATTTTAAAAATATGTGGGGGTTCATAATTTTGTACTCTTTATTTTAAAAAATGAGAAGTTTAATTTTCACTAATTTTCTAATTGATCTCAAATTTAGAAATTAGTTAAATGGATTTAATATTATTTTCAGCAATTGGAAAGTATCCTTTTTGTATTTATTTTTATCCCAAAACCGAGCACCCTGTTTATTTTTCTCGGCTATTCTCGAGAGTTCTCGACTCTCTATCTCTACTCTCTAATATCTCTTAATCTCTGATAATCTCTCAATTTCTCTCAACCTTTCTCTCTTCCGAATTAATCTCTCTCGTGAATCGCTCTCATTCCCCACTCCTTTCTCTTCCATTTAACTGTGAGGATGTGGGCATATATACAGCGGTGGTGTGTGCGCGTTTGTGTACTGCGTGTGTGAGTCTTCTCGCAATTCTAGTGTAATCGCCGTGGTTCTTTTGTTTCTCAGGGTAATACCATAGGAAAATGATTACATCTCTGGGGGCAAACCCCGCGATAAATAATACATCCGCCTAACGGAACAACATGGAAAAAACAACAATAAAGCTAGATAAACTAGCAGTCCACATAACAAGATAAAACTAGAAAACTAGTTTAAACACATCAAATAAAATCTATGCCTGGATCATGAAATAAGAGCAACATCACATCCAACCCAGCCTTGATCTTCATGCGAACAAGCATCATGTGAATATCCACTTGCAACAAAATGGACCCTCCCCCAAACATGATACACCAGCATTCCTGTCTGAAGTTATCACTAACAACAGAATGGTCCCATCTCCCAGCGTCTTCCTTTCGCATGAAACTGTACGTCATCAACATCACACTAATGTTTCGAAGAAACGAAACATCAACAGTCCTAAGTAAAAGCTTCCTCCTTGGTTTCCCTGCATGAGTACCAATGTACCCTACAAAAGCAGCGAGTCTATTAGCAGAATCAAGGCAAACAGTTAAGTTCCCGAGCAGGAAACTTCCCATGTTATCAACAATCTCAGCTATAGAATTGCACTTTTTCACATAGGTATCTAAAGCATCCTCCACCCATAAAGGGTCTTCAACCAATCCCTTCATCTCAAGGACATCATAACAAGCAAATAACCATGTTGCAATGCGCATTGCACACACTCTGTGAACATCCAGCTCTACACCTTGCTCCATCGCGCCCTCACCATTCAATGTCAAGTAATAACTACAATAACAACAATTAAAATAAGTGTAACCCCCTGGTTCACACCCAAGTATCCTAAGCATACGCCTCAACATCCTTTCTGTCCCTTCCAGAACACAACCGCTACTCCTTAAATACTCAAAGGCTTCATCAATGTCCTTGTCATTCAGCTTTTGACCCACCTCCTCATCCATAACCAACTTCTTATTGACCTGCCTATCATTAATAATAGTCACTTCTTGATCAATAATAACCTGGACATTATCCTTCCACTTCACTGATTTCTTCACAGGTTTGACAACCTCCACATTGAGGGTAGACTTCCTAAGGCAAGCATTTCGGCAAACCACTAGATTCTCTCTAGGCCAGTCATTTTCACCCAAAATTGGAAAGTCAATTCCCTCATCCATCAAAGAGGAATTGACTCCCAAATCCACATTAGCACTAACAGAAATGTCAGTTGCTTCCGATGAATCGGACATTTCATTATTGAAATCTTTAATTTCAACAACCAAATCGTTAAAAGTAACTTTCTTCTTGGAGTAGTAGATCTTACCTTCAAGCGAGCTACACGTCCTAGAAGCAATCCCAGTTGTGGGAGTGAAGGCCCTCTCCGACACCTCCAGCCCATCTTTGAGAACCAAAGTACCAAACTCCGTACACTCCGTCTCAAACTTCAATCTCTTAGCCACCTGAAACAAGGGTTTAGTCTTCTCCCTTCCAGGAGAGGAGCCACTCTGTGTACACACCCTGAGCACACCCTTCGGATTATCCTCCAAAGGATACACAGTCACAAGGTTCTCCGAAAAGGAGACCCTCTTCGGACTCCTAATCGGATTACCCACCGGATGGCAAACTTCAAATCCTCGCGCACGGGGAGGAATCACGGTCACTAGGTTCTCCGAAAAAGAAACCTTCTTCATTAAACTAATAATAATATAATAATTATATAAAGAAATATGGTGTTTGAGATGAAAGATTAGAAGAGGGAGGTGAATTTGGGAAGGCTAAAGAGAAGATTTGATGAAGAAATGGTTTAGATTAAGGTTTGAATTTGGTGGCGGCTAGGTTTTTTTGAGAGAGGTTAGAGAGAAGTTAGAGCAAATACGACTCTCATTTCTCAAGAAGTCTTGACCACTGAAATCTGTCCAAAATGAGGTTTTTTTTTTTAATTCGAGCTTGGTCTTGTTGTGGTGTTGATGTTGCTGCGTGTATATGTGTGTGCGCTTACGTAATGTGGTGTGTAAAGGGCGTGTATGTATGTGTATGTAAGTAAGTAGAAGTGGGGTTATTGATTGAAGACGAGGAAGGAGACAGGTGGGTGGGCGTGTAGATTTTGTGTGTGCGTATTGTGCTGTGTGTAAGGGCCGCGTTCGTACAACTGGTTCAGGGTAGGGGAAATTGATGAAGAGTGGGTGACGGGTTGTTTTTAGGTGTGTAGGTAGGGATGGCAAAAAAACCCGATCCGACGGATACCCGATCCGATCCGATCCGTTTGGGTCTACCCGAACCCGATTTTTTGGATTTGGATTTGGATTTGGATCTTATTTTTGGACCCGAAAGAGTTTGGATCTGGATCTAGATCTTAGGTAACCCGATCTGATACCCGACTCGAAACCCGAAATCCGATCCAAACCCGATCCGAACCCGAAACCCGATAAAAACCCGATATATATATAGCCTATATAGGGTCTTGTTCTAATAGAAACTAAATTAGAATATAAACTAGAAACTAAACATAAATTAAATATTTCAAGCTAATCTAATGACCAAATTAGGGGTACCCCAATACAAAAAGTTCATAATATTCTTGGCTCCATCCAGAAAAAAAAAAAAATTACTGTTCACTGCTGACGTGGCAGTGACGTCAGCGTGGATAGTATTTTTTAATTTTTTTTTTGCTAGATGGAGCCAATAATTTTAAACACTTTTTGTGAAGGTGCCCCTGGCGGGGCCATTAGAATAAATGAAATATAATTTATTTAGTGTTGGTTTCTAGTTTCTATTCTAAGATTGGTTTCTATTTGACCACTAGCCTATATATATATATATATATATATATACACACATTTACATACATTTAATATTTATTATTATTTAGTATATCATTTTATATATTTGAGATACATATCAAACAAATATACAAAATGATCACATATATATATATATCCACAATTTTGATTTATTTATTCGAATCACAATCTTATTTTTTTTATTGAAATTCTAATATATTTATATAAATACATATATATAATCTTTATTTTATTATCATTTTTAAATTTTATTTATAATATTCTATATTTTTTACGCAACTATAATATTTTTATATTTAAAATTTTAAATATATTTTTTCTTTTATGTTTTGCTTAATGTGATTATTTTAATTTTTGAATTTTGAATTAAAAACCCGATTTAGACCCGAATCCGATCCGAAACCCGATAAAACCCGAAGATTTGGATTTGGATCTTGATTTTCAAACCCGGATCCAGACCCGATCCGATCCGAAAACTTTGGATTTGGATTTGGATTTGACCAAACCCGATCCGACCCGACCCGACCCGTTGCCATCCCTATGTGTAGGGGTAGGGCTATGTTGTTCGAAGGGAGGATGGAATGGCTGTGGTATGTGATGTAGGTATATAGTGGGTATGTATAGCTAAGCTCATGGTGTGGCAAATTGGGTGGGAAATTTTGGGGGTTGTTTTAAGCACTGATGTGTAGTTTTGCTGTGATGTGTATTTATATATTGTGATTGTGTAAGTGTAGTTGTGAGTATGGTTATGGTGAAGTCGAGGAAAGAATTAGAGACAGCAGGATTGTTATTGGGAATGTGGGTTTGCGAAGTGAGGTTACTACAGGGGTTTTGATGTTCAGATTTGGAGGTGTGCGGAGTGGTGATGGATTTGTTTTGAAAGGATTGAGATTGGTTGTATTGGTTTGTCTTGCCTTGGTTTTGATTTGGCCGTGCTTGTGTAGAATTGGGTGAGGTGATGACGATAAGTGGGAACTGGAATAAGGTTGCGAGAGCTATATTATGTAAACAGGAAAATAGTTGTAAGCAAATGGAAGCTTTGTGTTCTGTTCTTGCAATAGTCCGAATTTATATTCTTTGAGCCTTGATTATGATTATTGAATATCTGAACATTTGTGTCTAGTTTGACATAGTTCGAATTATGGATAGATGAGTATATTTGAATTAGTTAAGTATTATGAAGAATGTGGTTAGCATGGTAGCAATTTGTATGGCATGAGTAAAATTATTTATGAAGAGTTAGAGTAACAATTGAGTTTACTTGAGATGCGTAACTGCAAAATGGTAATGCTTGATAGTTGATAGCTGATTTAAGATGTATATACTATAAGTTCGAAAGTTGGTTGAGAAGTATCTGTTGGTGATGGTTGGTTCGAAATTTTGCTTGGTTATGGGGTTGTGATTTTCGAAAAAGAAATAAGCTAGTTATAATGGGTTTGAGATGGATGCTTGTGTTCTAATTATGTATTGAATTAATTTTAAAGCAAGGAATGTTGGAATTTCGATTTGATAAGTTGTATTCTGACAGGTTAGGTCATATTTTAGAGGAGGTGCTGTCCAATTTTTTTTATTAAAATTATTTTATTATCTTGAGAGTATTTTGATAAAGATTTCTGATGTGTAAAAGATATAGGTCTGTTATGTAATATAAGTGTAAGATAATAATACGTGCTACGTGCTTATGTGATTATGTGATCATATGTTACTATTTCGAGAATATGATCTGTATGAGCTATATGTGTGATTGTAAATCGTATTAGGACGCGTTCGGGTAGAATAGAGTTAGACGATTAAGGTTACACGCGTACTGAAGTAGTAGTTTACTTGTATATAGGTACGCATATGAGACCAGCTAAGAGCCAGAGCATGTGGAAATGGAATGTAGAGGAAGGAAAGAATTATCGGGATTGACAAGTGATAAAGGGAAAATGGATACGTGATCGAAGAAAGGTCAAGTAGAGACGGATGTAAAGTGACCAGGAGTTAAAGTATTGGAAATAGAAATCCTGTGTATTGAGGCAAGTTATACTATCCCTCACTTATTGTTCAAGTGATGTGAATCCTTCTGTGTTATTTATTTATTCTTTCGAAATCCTTTCTTGCTAGCCATTATACTCTTCATATTTATTCTGAATAATGTAAATCTGTTCTGTTAATTATACGATGATCCTTTCAAATCATCTTGCTAGTGCATATACCTTTCATTTTTATTCTAGTGACATTCTTCTTCTATTAATTTACAAACACCCATTCTCAAATTTTTCTGTCATTGTTCATTTTCATCACCTATTGTTCAAGTGTTGAATTCTTTTAAAATTAATTTATTCCAATATTCCTCGTCTTTATTAATATTTTTCAAAGAGCATTTTTCTTCAAATTTATGTAAACTAATTCGAGGTTTATACTATTGCTGAGGCATGTGTTGCTCAGTGACGGTTAAAGCCAAGAATGAATTGAGATCTTCTTAATTATTCAAACTCATTATTGTCAGGCCGATTCTGGCAGCTAAAGCCTATGGGTGCTTAGCCGACAAGAGTGAGACTTTGTGTAATTGAGAATTTCTTAAATCTTCCTTTGAACTTCAGATTTTCTCTAGTCCATGATTCCTTATAAATTGCTGTGAATATATAAAATCTTGACAAATTGCTTTGTTCCTTAATTTTTTAAAGTTTCCCCTGTTGATATATGATTCTGCTTTGCTGTACCATATCATGCTTAGTTTAATTTTATTGCTTTGTCGTTTTTGATCCTTGTTTCCCTAATTATTAATCTTATTGTTGTGTTGTTCAAAATTCTTTATATCGAATGCTTCTCTGTCCCGTAATCTTTTAATGCTGCCCCCTAAAATGGTTTAATTAGTTAAGGATATTTTTAAAATTCCTTATACTGGGCTGATATGTTATCAGTGAGTATAAAGGACTTAAAAGTGAAATGTTTTAAAGAGTTAATGTGGGGGAATTTCGTTAAAATGTTTTCCACGGATTCCTTCAGATTGGAGAGCGTAGGAGGTCGGGTGACGCCGGTCCAGCATGTTTTATTTTGTGCTGTAGTTCTGGTGGGACCAGTCCAGCACCTTTTAAAGGCCAATGTGTTGCCTAATTGGGAACCCAATTTATGTCCAGACGGACCGAGGGTCCGGGCTGGGGACTTTACGTGGCTGATCACCCGTATGGTCCATAGTCGTGAAAAAACTCCAATCAACTTAAAATGCTTTTAAAAGGGTTTTCCTCCGCACAATCATTTTAATACCACAATTCCATTTGAAACTCCGCTCAGGCCTGTAAAACAGACCATAGCTCGGCAATAGCCACCGAAACCTAGCCTCCCGGTCACAATTAAGCATATAAAAACTCATACAATGAGTCAGTCTCCAACAATGGCAAGCTATACCCTTCATTATGACTGAATAAATCACATCCAGTTTAGAAAATTTCAGGATAATCACAATCCATGAAACTAGCTTAGAAGCCTGCCCAAACGAAGTCTTCACGCTAGCTAAACTATCTCGTCTACCAACAGAGTTTACAAACAGAGCGAACTCTTCCTCAAGCTATAAATTATTCGTCAACTTTTTCAACAAGTCACACCGCTGTGACCTTTTGTCAAGCATCTTCAATGTCGTTCCTCTTGTCACCGTGCTGTAAAGCGCAGCAGCCAAGCCCCCAAGAAGAAGAGGAAAACTCCAGTCCATTCCAAGACCGAGTATTAACATTCCATCAACAAGCTCTTTCCGAGAACCAACGACCCAAATGTTGCAGGGAATGGACTTAAAACAGATTAACATCATCATCAAACCCTCCCTCACCTTTGTAAGCATGACTTTCTTCTGAGACCTTTCACCGAATAGGTTCCGGGTCGAGTTCTCCCAATACCCAATAGCTACCAGAGCAAGATGCACATCATCAAATATCCCCTTACTCTCATCAACTAGGTTCACAAGGAACCACAGATGAGGAACCATAGATGTGTTAATTCCGTCCAAACCCATCCCCGAAGACAGCGCCTCCAAGGCTGAAACGTCATCTGAGTTGAAACCCCCATACAGTACGAGTAAACATTCTTCCAAAACAATCGGTCTTTTAATAACCGGCACAAACACCACCATGGTGTTACGAGTCAGCAAAGATCCAAACCAAGAACACCTCCCCGAAGAACACTTCTCCAAGAAACCTTTGAAAAACTCAAAGGACCTTCCTTCAGTAGACGAAAAGAGAAGCTCATCACACCTAAGGATTGAAAAATCCTTCATCATAGCAGACAATAAACCCAATGAATTCATGGAATTCACATCAAGAGTTCTTGCTTTCAGTAGGTAAATTAAGTCATCACTAGGGTTCACACCCTCATCAGAGTACGACTTGACAAAAAGCCGAAACTGCGACACATCTAAAGAAACACACACCAGATCTGTGGATTGAAACTCAAAATGTTTCAGATCCAGAGAACCCATCTCAGAAGAAATTTTTGGGTAAAGGTGGGAGATAAGGAAGGGGGAGATGGATTTAGGAAGGAGATATTTAGATTTGATGGATTTAAGGAGTAGATTGGGCTGAAAAAACATGGCGGCTAGAAGAAATTTAGGGTTTTTAGAGAAAGGTTAGAGAGAGGTTAGAGAGAAACGACTCTCATCTGTATTCTACGGAGATAGTTAAGGGGGAGCGGGGCTCGAAGAAGGTGTCTTTCTCGCCGGAGGTGAGGGTTTATTATCCCCCTTCTGTTTGCGATATAGACACCATTGGGTCTAATGTTTTCCGAAAGAAGATGGATGTTGGTTGCTTTCCCGTTACTGGGACTGCTTCAAGAGCTCGAAGCTCGCTCAACCTACCTTTGGTTGAAGGGTACTCTTCTGGAGAGATTTCGTCGGAACCTCATTGTTATGGAGTTCGTCTTCATGTTCGTTCCTTCAGAACCCATCCTTCTGGGTCGGTTTCGAAGGGGAATGATTTGCAAAACCAGCCTTTGGTGAGGTTGGGGTCAGTTTGTAATGATGAAATTGGTTTGCGCAAGGGTTGCTCTGGGAAGTTGGGTGATGCTAACAACCTGAGATCTGGGATTGCTGCTCGTTCCCGAAGCTCGCTCAACTTAAATTTGGTTGATGATTTGATTCAGGACAAGGGACAGGGGTCAAACCTTCCCTTGATTGAGATGGAAAACCAATCGGGTAGAGGTGATGTTATAGGTAATGGTGGTCCTGTAGTTTTGGGGATTTCTGACCATATGGAGAAGCACGATGTTGAGGCTAATGCTGAGGAGGGGAGGATCAAGCTATTGTCTTATGTGAGGAATAATTTGGGGGCTGGTTGGAACCAAATGAACCAGGCTTGGAGGAAAGTAGATAGTGTTTGGATATTCTTGAATGTTGTTGGTCCTTGTTTAACAGGTTTAAAGCTCAGGAAACATGTTTCGGGTATCTTAGGCCTTGGCATTGTCCATGCAAGGTGGGGAAAACAGAGCTGTGGGGTGTTGTTTGGTGAAAGACATGGGTTGCGATTTGCATTAATTCGCTATTGGGTTTCAAAGACAATGGGAGAGCGGGAATGGATATCTGCTGGTTACGATGTCCCTGAGTGGAAGGGATTCGTTGAAGACCTGGTTTGGGTGGTGGATGCTTCTGGCTCTTGTGTGAAGAATTGGAAGCTATTGTCATGGAAGGGCTGGTCAGGTGTTGCGCAGACCTGGACTATGACTCCAAGATTGACTTGGATGACAAGATTGGTAGAGGTGGTAGCCATTCTTGTAGATTATGATATGTGCTCTGGATGGGAATTCAAGGTGGATGCTTTTGCTCGAGATCCTGGGGTGTGGACCAGGAGTTTTTTAAATTAATTTCTTGGCATTGATATGACCTCATTGTAATGTATTTAATCTAGTTCTTTTTGTAGACTAGATTAGTAACTACTCTATGTTGACTGTTAGTAACCTAATGGTGTTATGTCTTTTGTATTTGAGTTGTTGATTTCGCGGGGTATGCCCCTAGAATTGTGTAAGTTGTTCCTTTTGGTATAAAATTTTAATTAGCAAAAAAAAAAAGATGAAACAGTTTTAAAGAAAGAAATGTTTTGATAGAATATATATATGTTGCAAGGTAAATGGTTTCTAGTTTCAAAATTGTGGATATCAGAGTTAGTTGTTTTCTACTTGATAAAATTTGGAACTCAGTAAAATAATGAGATTAAGGATGGATAGAGGTTTCCCAGTTATTCCCTTTGCGAGTAACATTGTACGTGAAAGTGGAGTAAGAATGATTGGGGAATTTCTAGATATTCTTTTTCTCAAAGTTTTATCTGAGGCAGTATAGTTGAAGAAAATGGAAAAGTTTTACTCTATGATTAAAATTGAATGATCTCTTGAGGTAAAGTATTATTGATATTGTTCATCAATGAATTATCGTAATATCGTTGTTTCACTATATTATTAACTTGCTGAGCGTTGTTGGCTCACTTCTTGCTTTGTTTTACCTTCCCTTTCCAGTTAGGGTTAAGGAGTTGGATACCTACGCTTTATAATTCAAGTGAGAGGGATGGTGCATTCTGTAAAAGTTAGATATAGAGCCAGCACGGACATATGCTAAATGGGCTTGCGCTATGGTTTAGAAGGTATAAAGGTTTGTAATTGAAATTTGAGATAGAAGTTGTAAAAATTAGTATAGTATAGATTCTTGTTTCATACCATAACCTGGAATCGATCCTCGGTGAGGAATCATTGGTGTATTAAGTTTCAATTATATTTGTTAAATTGGAATTTGGTTTTGGTTGAATTACAGGTGGATAGTCCGATTTACGAATACCTCATGCCGAAATTTTCTAAAATTCCCATATATCAAAGTCTATTTTATTATAAAAAGTATATTTTCAGTATTGGGAAGGCGGGGCGTTACAGATAAAGCCCCAACTTCCTGTTGGACGGCTTCGACGTGTTGCATAGAGCACACACACCCATTGCTGCTGGACATCTGCTTCTCGTATGTGGGAAAGTTTAAGAGGGCTGTATTGAACATCTCATTGTGGTACGCGACCACTCGACCGTCTTGCCATAACACGGCTCCCAAAGCATGAGCAGAAGCGTCCGTCTTGATTTCGAACGGCTTCTGAACGTCTGGCATGGCCAGAACCGGCCCTTCGCAGGCTTTCCCCCTTGCTTTTAAGAGGAGTTGAGTTTTGTCGGGTCTTGTAATGAGATAACTGTTGTTAGGGGGGCATCCTTGCATATGCTGTTCGTCAAGATAGGTGCCCAGTTCTCCGGGCTTCTAAATAAACGCTGCATTGTTGGGCAGGTTTATGCCTGGCATGATAACGTTGGTATCTTCATTAATGGGGGTTTGGTCGATATCAAGATAATGGGTGTCAATGATGAGTTTGGTTTTAATGTGAGGACTTGGCCTATTGCCTGGGTTGACGACTCATGCTCTCAAAGAATACAGAGGGGTTGTAGTACACAGAATGTGCAGTCTATTTGGCAATTCTGGGAACGATCTATTGGAAGCCTTAGTGCTGGTTTGGGCAGAGTTCTTTTCACTTTGCTAAAAGATGTGGAATCGTGCAACGGAGCAGGGTTGCGGAGAAGGTGGGTGTCAACAGAGAGGCAGGGTAGTTTACCTGCTAAGACTACTGATAATGCGGAATTGAAGAGGTGGCAGTTCAGTGGCCTGTGCTTTGACAAGTATGTTGCTATGATTAGGAGAAGGGTTTCTGTCTCCAGTGATTACATTTTATTTGGATCGATAATGTGTCTTGCTTTGTCAAGATTGGTGTTCAAGCTTCATGCCATATGGGCAATTTTAATCAGCTGGGGTCTGGTCCTCCTTCCAATGAAAAGTTAGCCGGTGGTGCTTTTTGGGAGGCCGACTTTCATGTTGATGGATGTCATATGGATGTTTGTGACGAAATGCAGTTGTCGAAATGGGGTTGCAGATGTGCAGGAACAGGAGCTTGTGGAGGGACCACTTCTAGTGGTATTTTAGTCAGAATATGTGTAACTTAGTTTGTTTAGTTGATTATTTGTTGGATTTTCAGTTGATTGCTAGTTATCTAGCATTATTGTTGTGTTTTTTCCCTTGTTGTTCCGTTAGGTAGATGGTTTTCTAATCGCGGGGTATGCCCCTAGAGATGTAATCATTTTCCTATGGTATAAATTTTAATTAGCAAAAAAAAAAACGCACGCTCTGGATCCTCTCCCCATCTCGAAAGGTCTGTTTTCTTTTCTGGGCCCCGAGTAAGATCAGCCGGGAGTCATTTTTTATGAATCTTTAGTGCGGAGGTAGTTGGTCATGCCGAGGAAACTCCTTACCTCCGCCAGCGACTTGGGGGTTGACCATTCCCGGACAGACTTCGTCTTCTCAGGATCTATCTTGACTCCGGATGAGCCGATGATGTGCCCCAAGTATACAAGCTCCCTCATCCCTTTTTGCTCATGCAGAGCTTCTAGAATAGCCTCTACGTGTTTCAGATGCTCCTCCCAGGTCTTGCTATAAACCAGATGTCGTCGTCGTAGACCATGACAAATTCATCCAATCTAAATAAGGCCTAAGAACATCGTTCATCAGCCGCATAAAGGTTGCAGGTGCGTTGGCTACCGTAATAGAGCCGAATGGCATGACGACCCATTCATATAACTCTTTTTTTTTTTGCTAATTAAAATTTTATACCAAAAGGAACAACTTACACAATTCTAGGGGCATACCCCGCGAAATCAACAACTCAAATACAAAAGACATAACACCATTAGGACACTAACAGTCAACATAGAGTTACTAATCTAGTCTACAAAAAGAACTAGATTAAATACATATCAATGCCAAGAAATTATTTTAAAAAACTCCTGGTCCACACCCCAGGATCTCGAGCGAAAGCATCCAGCTTGAATTCCCATCCAGAGCACATACCATAATCTGCAAGAATGGCTACCAGCTCTACCAACCTTGTCATCCAAGTCAATCCTGGAGTCATAGTCCAGGTCTGCGTAACACCTGACCAGCCCTTCCATGACAATAACATGGTAACCAACACACTCATCTTTAGAATTCCAATTCTTCATAAAAGAGCTAGAAGCATCCACCACCCAAACCAGGTCTTCAACGAATCCCTTCCACTCAGGGACATCGTAACAAGCAGATATCCATTCCCGCTCTCCCACTGTCTTTGAAACCCAATTGCGAATTAAAGCAAATCGCAACCCATGTCTTCCACCAAACAACACCCCACAACTCTGTTTTCCCCACCTTGCATGTACAATGCCAAGGCCTAAGATACCCGAAACATGTTTCCTGAGCTTTAAACCTGTAAAAACAGGACCAACAACATTCAAGATTATCCAAACACTATCTACTTTCCTCCAAGCCTGGTTCATTTGGTTCCAACCAGCCCCCAAATTATTCCCCACATAGGCCAATAGCTTGATCCTCCCCTCCTCAGCATTAGCCTCAACATCGTGCTTCTCCATATGGTCAGAAATCCCCAAAACTACAGGACCACCATTACCTATAACATCACCTCTACCCGATTGGTTTTCCATCTCAGTCAAGGGAAGGTTTTGTGATGCCTCGCAGATCCGGGATACAGATCCGGGCTCACAACTCACTTAAACAATACAAACCTGTAAATGCGGAACAATAATAATACAATCCCTCATCCAAGATACGAGCACAGGCTAAAGTATGAAACAAACACTGCTAATTACTATTACAAACCTCAAATATAATTTAATACAATCTGATAGATCTTAAATGTCTAGTCTATCCAATCCATTTATTACAACAATACACGAAATTAAACCAGCTGCACTCTCAATCATCAAACCTCACTCCCCTGGCTGCCGAGCCACTAGGTCTAAACATCCTCGATCTTAACTGGAAAAGAAACATTACATTGCAAGGTGAGCCAGAAAGCTCAACAAGAATATCCTTCAATGTATAAATAAATAATAAACTTTTAATCGTTCCAGGTATTAACTACAAGCCATACTGGAATATCTGAAAGGTGAATCAAGTTCAGTGATATGAACAGATAAATTCGGATAAGTTCCGACAATCAATAATGCCATAAGAAAGTGGCTCAACATCAACTAGAGTCAAATACTCAGAATGTTAGAACTGGTCCATCTCATAATTTTTAAAAACAAAGTTAGGCATGCTGATCAGTCACGCTCTAACCCGGACAGTGCACAAAGCAAAGTCCTCATCGGATCCAAGGCACTGAAAGGCCTTACACATCGACCAATATACGGTCAGACCAATTAAGGTCAAGTTTTATATAAATCCACCAATTCTAACCTTACGTTCAGGTGTTGGTACAATTGACAACCTTTAAATCATAATTAGGTGTCGGAAGATTGACAACCTCGATCACAACAATCACTGGAAGTTCACGTTCCAGGAAAACAACTCAAAGTGAATGTATGATAACAAATGGTACAACATCTAGTATCAATGAGTTCGATACAACAATGGGGTGATAATGAAGAATCAACAATAATAACAATAAGCGTCGTCTAGATCGATACAAGAAATGGGTAAATCGAATGCAACGATATAATAGGCGTCGACGAAGTCGAACGCCACAATCTGGGTAATAATAATTAATCAAGAGTAATAAGGCATCGACTAGAGCGAATGCCTAAAAAGGTTGAAATGAATCGTCAATGATAATTTAAATGAATCTCGTCAAAGTTGATAAGAATAATTCAATGGATTCATGCTGTGAATAATTTAAGAATGATTTCTTGAACAATAATTTAAAGGGATACATGGCATAGCATTTGTATATTTAATAGGATAACAAGTGGTAGAAAAATACTTGCCTGATAATAAGGTCAAGTCCGTCTAAATATTCTCGTAACCTTCTGCTTTAGCTTTTCCTTTGCTCCTCTGACTCGACTCTATAATAAATGTCTCTAATCAAATACTAATACATCTCACTATTCAATCCACGTATTTCACGTAATTCACATAATTTACATAATTCATTTAGCATGTAACATTTATATTGCCCTAACGGACACATTCAGATCACGCAATCAATTAATTGAACTATACAAATATTTTTAAAACATGTCAAAACCTCATCGTAAATTAAATCTCGCTTCGAAATATTTTTAAAACACTTTTCATAATTTTTGGGATTTTTCTAATATTTTTAAAGCATTTAAAACTCAAAACGGGCTAATTTGGAATTAAATATCCTCAATTATATCAATTAAATAAATAAATAATTAATAAAATTATTTAATAAATAAAATCATTTATTAAATAATTAAATCAATTAAATATTATTTAAAATTAATTAACATAATTAAAAGTAATTAATTCTAATTAAAACAATTTAAGAAATGTTTTGTAATATCATTAATTAAATAAAATAATAAAAACAAAATCCAAATTTAAAATAAAACCTTTCCGGAACTATTATTCTGAAATTTAGAAAAATTAAATCATTTTTCGAATTTATAAATAATTTTTCAAATTAAAAATCATTTATAAAAATGATTTTCGGATTTAATTTATTTGAAAACAGATTTTCAAAAAATCAGGGACCAAAGTGTGAATCTTGAAACTACAGTATTCCAACTTCATCATCTTCAATAGTGTAGGTATCAATCGGTAAAAAGCTCGGTGACCAGCTTTAATGGAGGTTCGCCGGAAATCTGAAAATTTTTCCGGTGACCGCCAAATCTTCCGGCGACCAAAACTTACACATAACTTAACCAAATCAAGCGTGTAATATATGCATTTTGAGCAAAATTTCAAGACGAACCCAACCGTGCCAACGAAAACAGCAAAAACACAACCAAAATCCGGCAAGGTGGTCGGAAAATTCGGCAGATTTCTTTACAAATTCATATAAAATTGAAAATTGATCATTTGATGAAATGGATTGCATATTAGGAAACTAGATGATGTGAACTTCGATTCGACTGTAAGATCGTCGAAATCGGACTCCGATAACACCTCCAATTGTTGGTTTGATTCTCAAGAACACGAAGAACACGAAGAACACAACAATCAAACCTCGATTTCTACTTGATATGGAACTCAAAAATCAACATATGATATACCAAACTTACGAAAAATCATCTACAACATCTTTAAATTCTACAACATATGAGAAAATTATCTACAACATGAAATCATCAAATCACATAAACAATCAAGTTTACGAAAAATCATAATTTTGAATCTTTAAATTCGAATTTTGTAAAAATCATATAAAATCAAATATTGATCCCCCACGAATTCTGGGCACATATTTAGAAACTGGATTTTCATACCTTTAATTTGAGCCCAAGAACGTTGAATTTCAATTCCGGGAAAGCCTCCAAATTGAAGATTGAATTGATGAATGTTTATGTTGAATTATTTTTGGAGAGCATTTCTAAATTTTTAAGATAAAAAAAATGATATGATTGATCAGATGGTGTGCTGAGACAAATCTGGAAAAGCTGGAGGAAATAAGGGAAAATCAAACTTTAACTTTTTGGAATAGTGATTCTTGTCTGGCGTGCTGTCTGCTCCGTTAATTGTCGAATAACAGCCTTTCTGTACGTCGAACGAATGACGAGTTTTGCTCCAAATGAAACGATTCGAATTCGAGCGATTTCAAAACTCTGGAAATAAATTATAATTTAAATAACAAGTCATTTAAAACTTGTTCGAACAAATTTGAAGTTACGGAGTTCTAAAAACGCAGAAAATAGGGTTTCGGGTCTGCGGCCCGCCGAAAAACGTTTTCACCACTGTACTTTTCGAAAAAGCGAAACGATCGTTTTAAAACAACACATAATACATCTAAAGCATATAAAAGACTTCTTTTAACCAGTTAACACGTATATCCACTTATCAATAAATTTAAGTAATATAACAGCTCAAAATACGAGAACGTTTAATTCTTCTCGTAAATCCACTTAACGGCAAATATAAAAATATCAACTCGTCTTATAAATCCACGATTAAACATATATTACCAGAAATAAAAATACAGGTTCTTACAATCTTCCCTCCTTAAAAGGATTCTGTCCTCAGAATCAAACTAAGCAAATAGGTGTGGATACTTCTCTAACATCTCACTTTCTAGCTCCCAGGTAGACTCTTCGACCCTAGGATTTCTCCACAAAACTCTTACTATCGAAATGGTCTTATTTCTAAGCACCTTCTCTTTCCTGTCTAAAATCTCTACCGGTAGTTCTACGTAAGACAAATCCGGCTGGATCTCGACTGGTTCTGACTCTATCACCTGGTTTGAATCTGGATAGAACCTCTTCAACATTGACACGTGGAAAACGTTATGAACATGTTGTAAATGCGGAGGTAGCGCTAACTCGTAAGCAACTTTCCCAACTTTCTTCAGGATTTCGAACGGCCCAACGAATCTTGGACTTAGCTTTCCTTTCTTCCCGAATCTCACTAGCCCTTTCCATGGAGATACCTTCAGCAAAACTAGTTCTCCTACTTCAAAGTTTATGTCCTTCTTGGCTCGATCAGCATATTTCCGTTGTCGATCCTGTGCGGCTATCAATCTCTTCTGTATAAGTTCAACCTTGTCCTTGGTTTGCTGGATCAGCTCGGTTCCCAATATCTTCTTCTCGCCTACCTCTTCCCAATATAATGGAGATCGACACCGTCGTCCGTATAAAGCTTCATATGGTGGCATTCCAATGCTGGCGTGATAGCTGTTGTTATAAGAGAACTCCACCAAAGGAAGATGGTCATCCCAACTACCCTGAAGGTCCATCGCACACACTCTCAACATGTCTTCAATCGTTTGAATCGTACGCTCGCTTTGGCCATCAGTCTGCGGATGATATGCCGTGCTCATGTTCAGTTTAGTTCCCAGAGCTTCTTGAAATTGTCGCCAAAATCTGGAATTGAATCTCGGGTCTCTATCAGACACAATCGAAACAGGGACTCCATGTCGCATCACTATCTCTTTCAAGTACAGGTGAACTAACTTGTCCATTGTATATCTTTCGTTGATCGGTAGAAAATGTGCCGACTTCGTTAATCTATCAATGATAACCCAAATGGCATCGTGATTAGCTTTCGTCTTGGGTAATCCAACCACAAAATCCATGGCAATCTGCTCCCATTTCCATTCAGGAATCTCTAGGGGCTGTAACAATCCACTCGGCCTCTGATGTTCTGCTTTAACCTTTTGGCAAGTGTAACACTTACTAACCCACTCTGCAATCTCTCTTTTCATGTCTGGCCACCAAAAATTTTCTTTCAGATCTCGGTACATCTTCGTACTCCCGGGGTGAATTGAGAACTTTGAATTATGAGCTTCTTGTAAAATTTCATTCTTCAGTTCTGCCACATTAGGAATCCAAATTCTAGAAGAAAATCTTAAGACTCCTTCCTCGTCCTTTTGGCTGCTTAACTCTTCTCCCGACAATTCATTCACATCATGGTTCATTATTTCTTCTTGGCACTTTCTGATCCTCTCCAACAGTTCTGGTTGAAATGTCATTGCGTAATTCAAATCAGTTGCACAAACTGGGGCACGAATCTCTATTTCCAATTTCTCAAATTCCCTGAATAATTCTTGGTTCATAGTAAACATGTTCAATCTTTCCTTCCTACTCAAGGCATCTGCTACCACATTGGCTTTCCCCGGATGATAATTGATGGTACAATCATAGTCTTTAATCAGTTCCAACCATCTCCTTTGTCTCATGTTAAGTTCCTTCTGGGTGAAAATATACTTCAAACTCTTGTGGTCAGTGTAAATCTCACACTTTTTTTTGCTAATTAAAAGTTTATACCAAAAGGAACAACATGATACAATTCTAGGGGCATACCCCGCGGAAACAACAACCTACTAATACAGAGGACATTAAAATGCCTTACAGTAAACCAAGACAAAGGTTAGCCCACTTGCCTAGCAACATCCGGATAAGTAAGAGCTAGTTAAACTTGCTAATAACACAAAAAGAGACTAGGCACATGCCTCACAAAGCCCACAGAAAGCAGATAGTTCACCATGTAATGATACAGGTACAATCCAACAGCATGCATCAATCGAGATAAAAATAAAGACTCCAAATTCAATGGACAATGGACTGTCCATTCAGAGCATTTTCCATGTCCCTGCTAGGGCATGTCTGATCACCCTTACTAAGTCGGCAGCGCTTTATCCTTGCCCTAGTCCATTGAACCCGGGCCTCCTTGTCCTCTTCCATACCTTTCTCATCTTGAATCTCTCCATGGGCCGAGTCCTGCTTGGGATCCTCCTGTATTTTCTCTGGATCAACATGGATAGTCACATCCCCAACAAGACCAAACAGAGGCCCCAAGTACTGCATGTTACCCTGAATTGGCTCCTTTGTGCTGCTCTCTCCCACCCCTAGCTCCTTAGAGAGGTTTGCGTCCCTTCCTCCAGCTAGAGGGCTTTGCTTTGGCGCAGTCATTAGATCAATCCCCAAATCAATCAGGTAGTCCCTCAACTGAATGGATCGGCAAATTAAGTCATGGAGCTCCACTTCCTCAAGATCTCTCAGACCACGAGCAGAGGCACTGAATTCCCTATCATGGGACCCTTTAACCAAAGGGATTTCCTTACCTATCAAGGTAATGAACATCTTCAGTTGTTCTAGATTACGCCTCGCTGCCACCAGAGCCTTCTTCTTCAGATCGGAGTTGAATAGGGTGTGGTCTAATAGCCCCGCTATCTCCGCCTCCGCTTCCATATCCTGGATAATCTGGTCATCCTCCCCAAGCACCGGTAGGGGGATTCCATTCTTCCGAATATAGGTTCCAAGCTGTTTAATGCAATTTAGGGCTATACCCAAGTCTCTCAAAAATTTTAAATCAGGTCTCCTTTGCAAGCCATTTATACCATCTAAATCCCTCATGTCAACAGTCCCCCATATCGTGGGTACCTCATGCCCACATTGAACAATGCAGTCTCTCATGGTACTGATTACATTCATAGCAATAGCTAGGCGCTCTTGCCATCGCTTTACTGAATCATCCCCATCTGGGATTTCGTCTTCTTCTATCGCGTCATTACACACCGCCTTGCCCTTGTCTTTCATCCTGACTAACTCCGTATCTCCTACAAAGGACCCATCATTTTCCCCAAAATTCATCGTCTTTCCACTCTCTCTACCCAATCCCGTAACTAGAACAGAGGAATCCCCTTTTGTGGAAGCATAATCCTTGGTCAATTCATTCCCAACCCCAACAGTGCCACCCTTCTGGGCCTCATGCAAACACCTATCACTTACTAGACCTTCCTTAAACAACATTTCCTCTTCCCTAGAGGGGTCCGACAAATCGACAAAGGAAGTATCATGATAATCAACATCTATCATATTTCTAGCAGATTTCTGTTGAGAGAAAACCTTACCATCAATTAATTGATGTTTGACCCTGCTACGAGTACGGGCAGATACCCCAGTCTTCAAAATCTCTGGAATTATCGTAACTAAGTCCTCAGCAAAAGAGACCTGCGTGACCTCCTTCTTGCCATCATTTGAAATACTTGATCTTCCCAACTTCTTAGATCGAGTATCAACCGAAGGTATCTCCGATACCAACTCCGCCGCAAATGAGACCCTTTTCGGGCTCAAGACCGGGTTTAACCCCTCCTGGGTCATCACCTCATTATCCTTGACATAAGTTATCACCATGGGATCTACACGAATGAAACCCTCTTGCGACTCATGCTAGAAGAGAAAAAACTAAGAAAGAAATTTTGTGTATAGGTGAGAGATTAGAAGGAGAAGATGAATTTAGGAAGGGAAAGATAGATCTGATGGAGAAAATTGCTTAGATTTTAGAGAATTTTAGAGAGAGGTTTTTTAGAGAGAAGGTGGAGCGACTCTCATGCTATGGGTTTCCTTAATCCTTTTAAATCTCACACTTCTCTCCATATAGATAATGTCTCCAAACTTGAGTGCAAAAACAATGGCTGCTAGTTCCAAGTCATGGGTAGGATATTTCTGTTCATGTATCTTCAATTGTCTGGAAGCATAGGCTATCACCTTGTCATGCTGCATCAATACACATCCCAGTCCTTTATGGGACGCATCACTATAGATCACAAAGTCTCCTTGTTCATCTGGCAATGTCAACACTGGAGCCGTCACCAACCTCTTTTTCAGTTCTTGAAAGCTTTCCTCACACTTGTCATTCCAAATAAACTTCTCACTCTTCCTTGTCAACTTGGTTAGTGGAGTGGCTATCTTTGCAAAGTCTTGGACGAATCTTCGATAATAACCTGCCAATCCCATAAAACTCCTGACCTCTGTCGGTGTCTTTGGTCTCTCCCAATTCAGTACAGCCTCAATCTTAGCCGGGTCTACTTTAATCCCTTCACTGCTTACCACATGCCCTAAGAATTGAACTTCTCTTAGCCAAAATTCACATTTTGAAAACTTAGCAAACAACCTTTCCTTTCTCAAGATCCTCAACGTTATCCTCAAATTTTCCCTATGTTCCTCTTCTGTCTTGGAATATACCAAAATATCATCAATGAATACAATTATAAATTTATCCAAGTATCTCTTAAATACCCTGTTCATCAAGTCCATAAAAGCAGCTGGTGCATTTGTCAGTCCAAAAGCCATTACCAAAAATTCATAGTGTCCATACCTACTTCGGAATGCCGTCTTAGGTACATCTTCAGGTTTGATCTTTACCTGATGGTAACCCGATCTTAAATCAATCTTCGAAAAGTGGACCGCTCCTTTCAATTGGTCAAACAAATCATCTATCCTTGGCAATGGATACTTATTCTTAATAGTCAATTTATTCAACTCTCGGTAGTCAATACATAACCTCATGCTCCCATCCTTCTTTTTAACAAATAGTACTGGGGCTCCCCACGGGGATACGCTGGGTCTGATAATTCCCTTTTCCAGTAGATCTTGCAACTGGACTGCCAACTCTTTCATTTCTATCGGAGCCATTCTATATGGAGCCTTCGATATAGGTTCAGTTCCTGGGGCTAGGTCAATCGCAAATTCTATTTCCCGATCTGGAGGTAAACCTGGAAGCTCATCGGGAAAAACATCTGGAAACTCATTCACTACTGGAATCTCTTCCAACTTAGGCATCTCTGTTTTTGTGTCTCGTACGTAGGCTAAATAGGCTTCACATCCTTGTCTAAGTAATCTCTTAGTCTGCACAATAGTCAAGAACTTCCTAGTTTGTTTCTGACCGCGGAAAACAACCTCTACATTATCAGGGGATCGTAACGTCAATTTCTTACCTCTACAATCTATCTGGGCACTATGCTCTGTCAACCAATCCATCCCTAGTATTACATCAAATTCTCCTAGTTGGAAGGGTATTAAGTTGGCGTAAAAACAGTGCCCTAAAACTACAACATCACAACGAGGACATACTTGATCGATGGGTATGCGCTCCGAATTAGCTATCTCTATAACTAACACCTCGTCTAACAATCTCATCTCACAATTCAATTTACTGACAAAATCTAAAGAAATAAAAGACCTCGTAGCTCCAGAATCAATTAACACCTTGGCATTGACGGAATTTACAAGAAGCGTACCTGCCAAAACATCGGACTCTTGCACAACCTCGTTCATACATGTTGAAGGTTCGGGCAATCGGCTGAATGTTCCTCGCTGGAGGTGCCTCAATTGCCGGAATCATTGCGTTTGCTATAGCTGGTAGTTTCGCTGGGGGTACTCTGCAGTCCTTGATCATATGCCCTGGCTTCCCACATCTGTGACACACAATCCCAACCTTGCATTCTCTAGAGAAATGCCCTTTCTGTCCACACTTAAAACAATTCCCAGTTAACTTGTGACATAAACCAGGATGTTTCTTACCACACGTCTTGCAATCTGGCAGTGATGGTTTATTAACTCCTGATTGGTTCACCCCTTGAGTTCGGTTGCCTTGACCTCCATTCCCTCCATCTGGTCTCCTCATCCCCACATTCTTCCCAGCTTGGAACCCCTGTCTTTTATTAAGATAGTTTTGAGAACCACCCTGAATCTGCTTGTTATCAACCACTCCCAATTTTCGTTTCTTTCCCTCTTTCTCCTTCTGATACTGCTCACTTTCTTCTTCTGCAATCATAGCTTTCTGAACCACCGCAGCATAGGTGTTCAATTCCAATATAGCCAACTTGGTTCGAATCCAGGACTTTAGTCCTTGCTGAAACCTCTTCGCTTTCTTCCTTTCTGTGTCCACATAGGAAGGGACAAACCTTGCTAGTTCTGTAAATCTTGCTTCATAATCAGCAACTGACATATTCCCCTGTTTCAATTCCAAAAACTTGACCTCCATCTTGTCGCTCATGAAGAGCGGAAAGTACTTCTCCAAAAACATCTCCTTAAACCTCTCCCATGTAACCACCTCGGTATTCTCCAGGGCTCTCACTGACTCCCACCAATAAGTGGCTTCATTCTTTAGAAAGTAGCTGGCATATTCTGTTTGTTTATCTTCCGGGACTTGCACCAAAGCGAACGCCTTCTCTATCTCTTTCAACCAATTCTTAGCATCGACTGGGTCTGTTGACCCCTTGAATTCTGGTGGTTTTACTGCTTGAAAGGCCTTGAAGGTAACCACTGGAACAGTTGGTTCCTGCCGTTGTTGCTGCTGAGCTACGAATTGTTGTTGTAGTTGTTGTTGCTGCTGAGCTAGAGTAGCAGTCTTTTGAGTCAAAGTTTGCAATAGTTGAACCAACATAGGGTCCATCTGATTTCTAGGAGGTGAATTGGTTCGCTGTTCAGGATTGGTGTGTTGACCAGTAAGTTGGCGAGTTCTTCTTGGAGGCATTCTCAAAAACTGATAGGGAAAAGTAATTTGATCAATAACAATTCAAGTTATAATTGGCTTAAAAAATTTATCAAGAGTATAAAAATCAAAACAGTGGTTCAGGGTTGCTATACAAAGTTTGATGGCAAAATGTAATATAAAGATATGACAAGAGATAAAAATTGTGTGCACAATGTCGTGGAAATAATCATCGACTAAATCAAGGTATATGAAACTGACAAGTGAATGACGAAAATGAATATTTATAACTGATCAACATTTTTTTTATACCAAATTGGTACAAGCGTAAGATCGCTTCAATGGAAAGAAAATGAAATAAAATTCAATCATAATGAAAACTACTATCCTCTAGTCGACAATACAACAACAAACGATACCAAAAATGGTTAGTAGTACCCAGCCACTCCCTTACTTCTAATCCATGCCAATAATTGCTTTCGTAACTCGTTCATAGTACTTTCGCATTCTCTATAACGTTCATGACGTCTCTAAAGCCTTGCTCCCAGTCAGATATTTGGATGCATCGAACTTCTACTCGCGTGATACGTCGAAAAACCCTATAACGTCGCAATACTCATCTTACTAACCTAAGGTGAATCCTATCTCAAATCGCTCTACTTAACATCTAATACGTACTCCTAACTATTGCAACTCGTTTCTTAATCTAGACTCTACTTCCTACTGTTTCAGGGACCTTAACATGTGGCTCTGATACCAACTGTGACGCCTCGCAGATCCGGGATACAGATCCGGGCTCACAACTCACTTAAACAATACAAACCTATAAATGCGGAACAATAATATTACAATCCCTCATCCAAGATACGAGCACAGGCTAAAGTATGAAACAAACACTGCTAATTACTATTACAAACCTTAAATATAATTTAATACAATCTGATAGATCTTAAATGTCTAGTCTATCCAATCCATTTATTACAACAATACACGAAATTAAACCAGCTGCACTCTCAATCATCAAACCTCACTCCCCTGGCTGCCGAGCCACTAGGTCTAAACATCCTCGATCTTAACTGGAAAAGAAACATTACATTGCAAGGTGAGCCAGAAAGCTCAACAAGAATATCCTTCAATGTATAAATAAATAATAAACTTTTAATCGTTCCAGGTATTAACTACAAGCCATACTGGAATATCTGAAAGGTGAATCAAGTTCAGTGATATGAATAGATAAATTCGGATAAGTTCCGACAATCAATAATGCCATAAGAAAGTGGCTCAACATCAACTAGAGTCAAATACTCAGAATGTTAGAACTGGTCCATCTCATAATTTTTAAAAACAAAGTTAGGCATGCTGATCAGTCACGCTCTAACCCGGACAGTGCACAAAGCAAAGTCCTCATCGGATCCAAGGCACTGAAAGGCCTTACACATCGACCAATATATGGTCAGACCAATTAAGGTCAAGTTTTATATAAATCCACCAATTCTAACCTTACGTTCAGGTGTCGGTACAATTGACAACCTTTAAATCATAATTAGGTGTCGGAAGATTGACAACCTCGATCACAACAATCACTGGAAGTTCACGTTCCAGGAAAACAACTCAAAGTGAATGTATGATAACAAATGGTACAACATCTAGTATCAATGAGTTCGATACAACAATGGGGTGATAATGAAGAATCAACAATAATAACAATAAGCGTCGTCTAGATCGATACAAGAAATGGGTAAATCGAATGCAACGATATTATAGGCGTCGACGAAGTCGAACGCCACAATCTGGGTAATAATAATTAATCAAGAGTAATAAGGCATCGACTAGAGCGAATGCCTAAAAAGGTTGAAATGAATCGTCAATGATAATTTAAATGAATCTCGTCAAAGTTGATAAGAATAATTCAATGGATTCATGCTGTGAATAATTTAAGAATGATTTCTTGAACAATAATTTAAAGGGATACATGGCATAGCATTTGTATATTTAATAGGATAACAAGTGGTAGAAAAATACTTGCCTGATAATAAGGTCAAGTCCGTCTAAATATTCTCGTAACCTTCTGCTTTAGCTTTTCCTTTGCTCCTCTGACTCGACTCTATAATAAATGTCTCTAATCAAATACTAATACATCTCACTATTCAATCCACGTATTTCATGTAATTCACATAATTTACATAATTCATTTAGCATGTAACATTTATATTGCCCTAACGGACACATTCAGATCACGCAATCAATTAATTGAACTATACAAATATTTTTAAAACATGTCAAAACCTCATCGTAAATTAAATCTCACTTCGAAATATTTTTAAAACACTTTTCATAATTTTTGGGATTTTTCTAATATTTTTAAAGCATTTAAAACTCAAAACGGGCTAATTTGGAATTAAATATCCTCAATTATATCAATTAAATAAATAAATAATTAATTAATAAAATTATTTAATAAATAATATCATTTATTAAATAATTAAATCAATTAAATATTATTTAAAATTAATTAACATAATTAAAAGTAATTAATTCTAATTAAAACAATTTAAGAAATGTTTTGTAATATCATTAATTAAATAAAATAATAAAAACAAAATCCAAATTTAAAATAAAACCTTTCCGGAACTATTATTCTGAAATTTAGAAAAATTAAATCATTTTTCGAATTTATAAATAAATTTTCAAATTAAAAATCATTTATAAAAATGATTTTCGGATTTAATTTATTTGAAAACAGATTTTCAAAAAATCAGGGACCAAAGTGTGAATCTTGAAACTACAGTATTCCAACTTCATCATCTTCAATAGTGTAGGTATCAATCGGTAAAAAGCTCGGTGACCAGCTTTAATGGAGGTTCGCCGGAAATCTGAAAATTTTTCCGGTGACCGCCAAATCTTCCGGCGACCAAAACTTACACATAACTTAACCAAATCAAGCGTGTAATATATGCATTTTGAGCAAAATTTCAAGACGAACCCAACCGTGCCAACGAAAACAGCAAAAACACAACCAAAATCCGGCAAGGTAGTCGGAAAATTCGGCAGATTTCTTTACAAATTCATATAAAATTGAAAATTGATCATTTGATGAAATGGATTGCATATTAGGAAACTAGATGATGTGAACTTCGATTCGACTGTAAGATCGTCGAAATCGGACTCCGATAACACCTCCAATTGTTGGTTTGATTCTCAAGAACACGAAGAACACGAAGAACACAACAATCAAACCTCGATTTCTACTTGATATGGAACTCAAAAATCAACATATGATATACCAAACTTACGAAAAATCATCTACAACATCTTTAAATTCTACAACATATGAGAAAATTATCTACAACATGAAATCATCAAATCACATAAACAATCAAGTTTACGAAAAATCATAATTTTGAATCTTTAAATTCGAATTTTGTAAAAATCATATAAAATCAAATATTGATCCCCCACGAATTCTGGGCACATATTTAGAAACTGGATTTTCATACCTTTAATTTGAGCCCAAGAACGTTGAATTTCAATTCCGGGAAAGCCTCCAAATTGAAGATTGAATTGATGAATGTTTATGTTGAATTATTTTTGGAGAGCATTTCTAAATTTTTAAGATAAAAAAAAATGATATGATTGATCAGATGGTGTGCTGAGACAAATCTGGAAAAGCTGGAGGAAATAAGGGAAAATCAAACTTTAACTTTTTGGAATAGTGATTCTTGTCTGGCGTGCTGTCTGCTCCGTTAATTGTCGAATAACAGCCTTTCTGTACGTCGAACGAATGACGAGTTTTGCTCCAAATGAAACGATTCGAATTCGAGCGATTTCAAAACTCTTGAAATAAATTATAATTTAAATAACAAGTCATTTAAAACTTGTTCGAACGAATTTGAAGTTACGGAGTTCTAAAAACACAGAAAATAGGGTTTCGGGTCTGCGGCCCGCCGAAAAACGTTTTCACCACTGTACTTTTCGAAAAAGCGAAACGATCGTTTTAAAACAACACATAATACATCTAAAGCATATAAAAGACTTCTTTTAACCAGTTAACACGTATATCCACTTATCAATAAATTTAAGTAATATAACAGCTCAAAATACGAGAACGTTTAATTCTTCTCGTAAATCCACTTAACGGCAAATATAAAAATATCAACTCGTCTTATAAATCCACGATTAAACATATATTACCAGAAATAAAAATACAGGTTCTTACAATCTTCCCTCCTTAAAAGGATTCTGTCCTCAGAATCAAACTAAGCAAATAGGTGTGGATACTTCTCTAACATCTCACTTTCTAGCTCCCAGGTAGACTCTTCGACCCTAGGATTTCTCCACAAAACTCTTACTATCGAAATGGTCTTATTTCTAAGCACCTTCTCCTTCCTGTCTAAAATCTCTACCGGTAGTTCTACGTAAGACAAATCCGGCTGGATCTCGACTGGTTCTGACTCTATCACCTGGTTTGAATCTGGATAGAACCTCTTCAACATTGACACGTGGAAAACGTTATGAACATGTTGTAAATGCGGAGGTAGCGCTAACTCGTAAGCAACTTTCCCAACTTTCTTCAGGATTTCGAACGGCCCAACGAATCTTGGACTTAGCTTTCCTTTCTTCCCGAATCTCACTAGCCCTTTCCATGGAGATACCTTCAGCAAAACTAGTTCTCCTACTTCAAAGTTTATGTCCTTCTTGGCTCGATCAGCGTATTTCCGTTGTCGATCCTGTGCGGCTATCAATCTCTTCTGTATAAGTTCAACCTTGTCCTTGGTTTGCTGGATCAGCTCGGTTCCCAATATCTTCTTCTCGCCTACCTCTTCCCAATATAATGGAGATCGACACCGTCGTCCGTATAAAGCTTCATATGGTGGCATTCCAATGCTGGCGTGATAGCTGTTGTTATAAGAGAACTCCACCAAAGGAAGATGGTCATCCCAACTACCCTGAAGGTCCATCGCACACACTCTCAACATGTCTTCAATCGTTTGAATCGTACGCTCGCTTTGGCCATCAGTCTGCGGATGATATGCAGTGCTCATGTTCGTAAATCCACTTAACGGCAATATAAAAATATCAACTCGTCTTATAAATCCACGATTAAACATATATTACCAGAAATAAAAATACAGGTTCTTACAGGTTTGACCCCTGTCCCTTGTCCTGAATCAAATTTATTGGTTCCTTGGTCAACAAATTGGAATTAACCTCGAATTCCTTGTTACCAACAACATTATCAGAAATTAAATCCATAAAATCAGGAACATCAATCTTACACAATAAACACCTATATTTCTTTTCCTTTTCTTTCATGAGTCGGAAGAGGGTTACTTTCTCCGATGCTTCTTTGTCGGAGAATAGTAGTTCTATTGCTGGTCTCCTTGCTGACTCTAAGGAGTTGGTTAATGATGCTAGGGGATTGTTGGCGAAGACCCAGGCTGGGTTGGTACCGAAGATGAGTCCGAAAAGGGTTACCTTCTCAGAGAACCTTGTATCGGAGATTCCTAGAGTTGGGGGTTGTATCCTTATGGGTGAACCCATTGTTAAGTTGGGGAGTCCAGTTAGTAGCCCGAAGAGGGTCTCCTTCTCTCAGGAGGTTAGGGTTTTTTACCCCAGTCTGCACGGGGCCCCTTCTACTAAGTTAGTTAAGGGGGAGTAGGTCTCGAAGAAGGTCAGTTTTTCGACGGAGGTCAAGGTTTATTACCCTTGTCTTTCTACTGGGTTAGTTAATGGGGAGCAGGATTTGTTGACTCAATTGACTCAATCCGGTGAGAGGTTGCAGCCATCTGGTTACAAGCAAATGAAGTATGTTAGCGACTCTCTGGGCTCGGATGGTTGTGGGTTTCATCCTGTTGCGGTAAATGGTGAGGTTTCTCTTTGCAAAGAGGAACTTATGAAGAACGCTCGCCAACTGGTTGACGGCAGTCCTGTGAAGGCCTCGGAAGCCCAGTCTCTTTCTATGGAATTGATGGGAAAGGTGGTTGAAAAGTTGTGGCCCAGATTGTTTATGGATGATGGGTTCAATGTTGAACCTGTGTTAGAGGAACACAAGCTGCTCGATGAAAGCCGTATGTGTACTGAAGATGCTGTTTCTCAACAAATTGTTCCTCAGGTGATGGCTAAGGCTGCTGACATGGGAGAGTCTGAGCATAGGGTTATTCCCTCTGCTCATGATGATGATGGTCTTGACTCCTTGTTGAAGTGTCTGGCTCAAGATGATATGGCACACTTAAGTGTGTGGGTTACACAATGGGACTGGATGGCTGCTAAGCGCCACTTGTTGGAAGCTAAGAACAATTTTAAAGTTCTTAAACTGTTTACTAAATTCATGGGGTTCAGGGTGCCCATGCTGCAGGGACAGGTGGAGGAGGTTGATGTGGTGATGAATGGAGGGGGCAAGGTTGGGGTTAATCCCAGTTTTAAAGAAGTTGCTCTTGAGAAGATTGACAATGATCATCAAAGTTTGGAATTGAAGATGGAAGGAATGTAGTGGCCTGTGCTAATGCAGGGGTATGAAGCTGATGTGCAGGTCAGGTGGACGATAACTGAGATCTTGGGTCGTGGAATGCAGGACAGTCCTGCTCTTACTGATGTTTGCTGGAACCGGACAATGACTAATTGTGCTGCGATGACCATGCGAGTGGGGGATCCTTTTTGGTTTGCCATGCTGAGGAAAGGCCTGCTGATTAGAATGCTAGGATGTGAACCGGGAGGTTCCACTGTCTTTTTTGGCATTGTTATGACTTGTATCTAATCTAGCATAGCTAGATGGTCTTTAAGCTGACTCGATTTAGTAATTGAGTATGTTATGATGTTTTAGCTGGATGTTGATTCGCGGGGTATGCCCCTAGATTTGTAAAAGTTGTTCCTTTTGGTATAAAATTTTAATTAGCAAAAAAAAATAAAATAAAATAAAATCAGGAACCTCAATAGTCATTTCATTACCTACACCATTAGGCCCAGGAAAATGCATCTTAGAAAAGAGAGACTTACCATCAACCAAATTTAGGTTGAGCGAGCTTCGGGGACGAGCAGCAATCCCAAATCTCAGGTTGTTAGCATCACCCAACTTCCCAGAGCAACCCTTGCGTAAACCAATTTAATCATTACAAACTAACCCCAACCTCACCGAAGGCTGGTTTTGCGTATCTTTCCCCTTCGAAACCGACCCAGAAGGATGGGTTCTGAAGGAACGAACATGAAGACGAACTCCATAACAATGAGGTTCCGACGAAATCTCTCCAGAAGAGTACCCTTCAACCAAAGGTAGGTTGAGCGAGCTTCGAGCTCTTGAAGCAATCCCAGTAACGGGAAAGCAACCAACATCCATCTTCTTGCAGAAAACTTTAGACCCCATGGTGTCTCTATCGCAAACAGAAGGGGGGTAATAAACCCTCACCTCCGGCGAGGAAGATACCTTCTTCGAGCCCTGCTCCCCCTTAACTATCTCCGTAGAAAGGGCACTGTGAGAGCACTCAGAAAGACAAGGGAAATAAACCCTAACCTCCGACGAGAAGGAGACCTTCTTCGGACTCATAATCAAAACTTAAGAAAAGAAATTTAGTGTATAGGTGTGAGATTAGAGATGAAAGATGGATTAGTGAAGGTTGAAAGTGTAGATCTGATGGAAAATTGTATAAGAATACAGGCGGCTACAAGAGGGTTTCTAGTGAGAAGGAGGAGCTTCTCTCTCTAGACTCTCATTTCTGTTTTCCCCCCCATTCATATAACTCTTGCCTTGTCTTTAACGCGATCTTCCAACGCCTTCCACCACTTGCACTTGGTGGTATCCCGACTTTAAGTCTATCTTGGTGAAGTAACGGGCTCCCTTAACTAGTCAATTGGGAATCAGACATCTATCCTTGGCAAAGGATAGCGATTCTTTACTGTGATCTTGTTAAGGGCGCGAGAATCCTAATCCACGTACATGCGCCACGATCCTTTTCTTCGGTACCAAGACCTAGGGGCGAGGCACAAGAGGATGTTCTGGGCCAACCATGACCCTTTTCGAGCAGCTCTTTGCCGCCGAATCTCCTCATTAGCCAATGTCGACGTCCTATAACACCGTTGTTGGGTAAGATTGCTCCCTGTGTGAGTTCAATCGAGTGTGCTCCAAGGTGATACAGGCTTTAAATAAAAAAAGAAGCTACAGCTAAATGAAACCAAAACTTGAAAGCTCAATTCCTAGCTGCTAGAGCTAAATCAAAGGTTACTACCTTAGCTGTTCTAGTAGCTCCTTTGATTTAGCGTAGGGAGGGTGGAAGCTCTATAGGACAATAGCTTTGGGTTATTTGGAAGCTATGCTATATAGGAAGAGATAGCAACGGCTGGCTACTAGCTTTGCTTTTGCTATTAGCTCGTGCTAGTACTTTAGGAGAGGAGCAAATATCTTGCTTAGGGAGGTATTTAATATCAAAGAATTTTGGATCCTAGATAGCTTAGTAGCTTAGGAGCAGAGCAATTCAATAACTTTAGGAGCCCTAAAAAAAATGAGCATAGCTCTTGCTAGTAGTCAGCTTTAGGAGCCATTTTCAAGCTGTAGAATAGCAAAATAGCCTTGCTTTAGTAGCTGTACAACCAAGCAGGAAAAGCTAGTATGGCCCGCGCAATTACCTTGCAGAACTATCCTTGCTGCTAGAGCGAGCGCAAGAAATGACTTGCGCGAGCAAGTATGATATAAATTGCACTCGCTCAAGCTAAAAAAAGTTTTAGAGCAACATTTGCGAAGGATTAATAAATGGACTGCTTTATTGTACCGGTAAGCCCTGCTTATCAATGCAATAGTTTCAGAGCAAGCTATGTAGTTCTACACCAAATAAATGGCTCCTAAAGCGAAGCATACTAGAAAAAAAGTAGTCGCCGCTAAGCAAAGCTATTCTATTTTTGTTGAAGGCTCCTAAAGCTATGGAACCTAAGCTCATAAGTAAGAGCCGCAGCAAGCTAGTAGCCGCTCGCTATGTTATTCGATGTTAAGGCAAGCTATTGTGAATTGTTCCTAACCAAAGAAAGGAGAGATATAGATTACGTTCATCTCATAAGTTCTTTTTCACTCCTAAATGAAAGCAAAACTAAATGATAAATTCATAACTCCTAGCGCAAAAGAGTAGCCGTTGCGATGCCTATGCTATTTGATTTCCTATATAGCTTGGGGGGCCGTGCGCAAGCTCTTATCGCAAAGTAAGTAGCCTTTTTGTTTCTATAGCTTCAAAGCCGCCCCCTACCCTATGATAAAGAAAAGGAACTCAAGGGTTTGCGGGTACTCAATTTCGGCTTATAGAGCTTCTTTTTTGCCCTATGCTAAAGCAAAGCCCTATCCCGCCTATGCCTATGCCTCAAGTAAAAACAATAAGAATAAGTCTCACTTTTCTAAATCTGGGTTCGTTTGAATAAGAATTTCAAAATAGGGTTTAGTAGCATATAGCTTCTTAAAACAAGGTCTTGTTGAAATGAGGTTCATTGAAAGTCAATTTTAGTAAAAATATGATTCCTTAAAACATAGTTCGTTAAAACCTGGTTCTTTAAAACAGAGGTTCAGTAAAACTTGGTTCTTTAAAACAATGTTCGGTAGAATAGAAGTTAAGAAAACATGAGTAAGTAATGCTGGAATTAATAAAACATGGTTCGATCACTGAAAGAAAGTTATCCCGGTGGGCACCTGGTTAACGAAGAGGCTTTTGCGCTCTTCGTTAGTGAAGAAGCTATCCCGGTGGGGATTATTAGAGCGGATATGCTGGTTCAAATAAGCTTATGGTGGTACTCTAGGAGTCCTCAGAGAATGGCAGGCAAGCCATGGAAGGCCTGCCATCTGTTTGATGTTTGTTCTCAGAAGATGCTGAATCAGCAGAGAAGTGAGGTTGCGGATTTACTCCAAATAGGTGTTGAGGGCATGAAGGCGCTTCGGTCAACAGAAGATGGAGATCTGGAGGATATTGACTATGGTTATGGTGTTACTCTCACTAGTTTGAGAGAACATATTCTTCTCAGCGATGGTTGTTTGGGGGATGTGGAGTGCATCTCAAATGTGAAGGTAAGTCTTATGCTTGATGAGTTGGAAAAGAATGAGTTGGTTCCTCGGTTTTGGACCATGAAGCTCCAACTGCTTATGTGCCATTGTGATAACACGATGAGGATGCTTCATTCTATTTTGATGGTCTTGAGATGGGTGGATTGCTGTACTCTGACTCTATTTAATGGAAGTAGGGGTGAAGGAGGGGGTGCTTTCCCACTTTTTGATGGACAACAAAGACTCAGGATTCTTGTGTTAGGCTTCCAGCAATTTGTTTTGTCTTCTGACCTAGTTGATGATGGCGATTTCCATTTTGGAGTTGGAGTTTGGTACTCGAAGGGTTGTGCTCAGCCTGCTGAAATGGAATTTCTAAATCAGGGTAAGAGGTTGGTCATGTTGCTGTGCGATAGAGGGATGTTTAGTGATGACTGGCATGATGCTTGCTGTAAGTATATGCATAGGCGTGGTGTTGTGTGTGCTGAATCTGGTGCTCTTGTCCGAGTGACAGTGGCACCGATTTATGGCTATTATTCTTGTTGTTTTATGTTTGCTATGATGATAATGGCATATAGTGCCATGGATTGTGTAATCCAGAAGGTAATCGGGATTGTGAATCCTATTCATGCGAAGGTTGAAATGCCAAGCATTTTGATGATGGGATTGATACATGTTGAGGGCAGCCTCGGCATGCAGGTTTCAAAGCCTAGCCTTATTTGGATTAAGGGAAGTTACAAGGTGTTGGATATAGTTTATGCAGAGTGCGACCTGATTTTGATGCAGGGGGTTGTTGCTGGCCTTGAGCAAAAGGGTTCTCCACCTTTTTCAGGTGGCATGTTGAGGAAGTGGGTTAATGAGTCCAAAATGAAGGACATCAATAATGCAGGGGACTCTGATGGTAGTGGTTCTGGAGCAATGGGTTGCAATTTTCACTTTGCAAATAATACGGGTTGCGTTCTGGAAGGGACTGCAAGGACGATGAAGCATATGCGTAGGATTCTTGGGTGCGAACCAGGGGGTTGCACATATTTTAAAATGGTGTAGATGGCATGATTTGTTGAGTTTGTCTTCTTATTGCTGATTAGGTCTGATTAAGCTAGCTTGTCTAGTTTAATTAGTATACCTTCTATCGTCAGTTTTATTTTCTCAGATGTTGTTCCATTAGGTTAATGTGTTACTTTTTCGCGGGGTATGCCCCTAGAAGTGTAATCATTTGCCTTGGTATAAAATTTTAATTAGCAAAAAAAAAGAAAGAAAGTTATCAATCAATAACTTGTAAAACATGTGTTAAATTTTAGAAATCGTATTTAAGATATGAAAGCCCGATTGGGTTCATAAGATATAAGTCGATAGACATAATAAAGGTCCAAGTTTAAAACAAAGGATAAATTGTAGAATCACGATTCACTGTCAATCCAATGAAAGGAAATGATAGGGTGCATACATAGCAATCAATTTATATCGAAAGATAGTTCACATGATAACTCAATAGAAGGGGAGCATGGAAACCACTTATAACTTCCTTTGAGATAAAATGAGAGTCGTCTTTTCTCTCTAGCCTAAACCCTAGCCGCCATCAAATTTAAGCCTTTTCTTCACCCTTTCTCCATCAAATCCTCAACGAATCCTTCCTAAATCCACTTTCCTCTCTGATCTATCGCCTAAACACAATATTTCTTTTATGTCATCTATTTCTTATTCGGTTTTAATGTTTTCGAAGGTCTCCCTGGGTTTTGCTCCTTCTAGCTTTTTGGGCCTGGGAGTTGGGGTTGTGCGTCTCGTTGGAGATGAGAATCTGGATTTGGTCTTTGGTGTTGCGTTTTTTAAAGATTTATTTAAGGAATCTTTAGATTATGTTAACAAAGTTGGGATTCTGATGATTGATTCTGAGGAATCATTGGTTTTAGGAGATGGAGTTGAATCTCTCTCTCCTGCTGGGGCTTTTCCTATGATTGTTAGTTCGTCTGGGCATCGGGTCTTGGAGGCTGTTGTCATGGATGAAATTAGCATGTTGGGTTTTGGGGAGAAAATGAATGGTGTTTTCTTAATCAAAATCGTTTACGTTAATGCAAAGTTGGGTTCCACCTTTCGGGCCTTGTCTGAGATAGCTTCGCACCTTTTTGTGGAAATGCTGATGGATCTCAATTCAACAACTTTGGTTGATGTTAGTTTTGTTGTTGCCCGGAATGGAGATACCCCTAAGGATTGGCTTATGCTACATCTAGGTTTGGGATATGCTTGCGAGATATTCGACTATTGTCATGATTTACTGATTGAATGCCAGGAGTTGGATTTAGGCATGGAAAAGGGAAAGAATGACATCCAGGTTCAGGAACTGGGTATAGTTCGTCAAGGACTAGCTACTTTTTTAGATTTGAAACATCTTATGGTGAAGGTAGATGTTTGCCTGTCGACTAAGTTTATCTCAAAGATAGAAGCTGTTGCCTGTGTGGTGTTTGTTAAAATGCTACAGAGAGTTTTTTCTGATTGTTTCAAGTTTTTTAAGAGCTTTAGCGCTTGCAAGGTAATATTTGTTGTTAGTTGGCTTAACGGTCGAGTGAAGGGAGACTCTGTTCAGAGTGTTGTTTGTGATTTGGATGAGCAACTTTTGTGGCCTAGGCCTCTTTTGCTTTTCTATGTGATTAATACTAATTGTATTAATTTTGGAATGAGAGTTGCGGACTCAAATGTGATTAGATACCAAGCGCGCATGTCTATCAAAGTCGATGGATCTAGTTTTCAAAGTAGAAGCTGGGAACGATCTTATGACATTGCGTCATTTGTTGAGTTGATGTATATGAACACAGGATGCGCAGTTTACTGTGATAAATTGTTGAATGTGAATCTCTTTATGAGATTTGGTTCCTTGGACACAACTGCTCCATTGCTCCAGAGTTGGGGACTGGTTGTTAGCTGGTTTCTAATTTCGAGAATCGGAGTGGGTATTGTGATTCATAATATGGATGCCCGATTGGGAAAGAAGAGCTGTTGGGATATGTTCAATGATTCTGGGAAACGTGCAAGCAATGGGTGGGTTTTAAAATGGGACTGGATGCAGGTTGTATTAGTTCGCTCTGAGCTTTATGTCTGGAAGTGGGTAGCTTTGAGGTGTGCTATGTGCTATGGTACTATCTCTTCTGCGGATCGATACGTTTTGTCTAAGGAAGGGGGGGGGTGTGCTTTTAACCTGCTAGATGGGGGACTGCATATGCGAGTTGATTATGTGGATATGTTTTTTAAATGGGCATTGTTTCAGGTTACTGATTATTTCTTATGGTTACGTGGTCGAGTTTGTTGTCGACTATTAGTTAAAGGTATTTGTTTTGATGCCCTTGGGTTGGGCAGTTTGGACCTGGTTTGGGACTTGAGGTGTGATGCTCTCTGTTTAAGAATGGTGAATGGGAAGGTAAAGAGGCAGCTTAGGAGGCATAGTCTAGGTGGTGACTATGCAAGAGCAATGCTTGAGAATATGCTATTGCATTTTGTCGCCTTGCCCTGCTACTTTGGGTCATTCTTGGAAGGTGAGTGCAAACGGAAGCAAGGTGGGAAGCATACTTCAGTTGATGCTTGTTATGTTATTATAATGGCTATTGAGCTTCGCATCGGCTTCAGGACTGGTATGGAAGCTAATGTGTGTAGAGATGGAAAGCATTCTCACCATTGTATGGTGTACTCCCTGCTTAGTTTGTTTGAGACGCCAGGTCTATAGTTTTAACCTAGACTAGCCAGTTTGGTTGTTGACTCGATTTTAATTGAGTATGCTTTGATGTATTTGTTGTTTAGTTGGTTGTTGATTTCGCGGGGTATGCCCCTAGATTTGTAGCATGTTGTTCCTTTTGGTATAAAATTTTAATTAGCAAAAAAAAAAAACTCAATAGAAGGGTACAACAAGGTACTGATTACTTGCAAGCTAATTTAAATGAACATGCGATAATTAATAGAAACAGATATACTTCACTTGAACAATAAGTGAGGAATAGAAACACTTGCCTCAATATACGCAGTATTGATTCCAACACATCGATTCATTACTCTCTATACGTGAGTCTCTACTTCTTTTTATGAGAGTCGGTCTAAATTCTCTCTAACTTCTGAGATGAAGATGTGCCTTTTTTGGACGGAAAAATGAGAGTCGGTCTAAATTCTCTCTAACTTCTCTCTTCTTTCTCTCTCTAAATTCAAATCACTTTCTTCATCAGATCAAATCAACCTCCCAAACCCATTTCTTCACCTAATCTCCTAACTCAAACACTAAATTTCTTTCTTTCCTGTCTCATGTCCCGTAATAGGGTTTCTTTCTTGGATGATTCCATATCGGCGGCTGATGTCACCGATAGTGTGAAGCTAACCCAAGAGGGGTTAGAACCGGTAACGAGCCCGAAAAGGGTTTCATTTGCAGTTGATTTGGTATCGTATATACCATCTGTTGGCTCCCATTCCAGGAAGTTAGAAGGATTGGGTATTAAGAATGATGGTAGCTCGCCGGATTGGACCTCTAATGGCAGGAAGTCTGAAATGAACCCGAGCCCGAAGAAAGTGTCTTTCGCGAAAGATTTGGTGTCAGTGATACCGTTGGAGCAGGTTAATCCAGTAAGATCTGCTTGGAGACCTCAATCCAAGAGGAGGTTGGATTTGGATGGGTTTGATGACAACAAAGGGCGAAAGTTGGGTCCTGGTATTCAAGATGCTATTCAGTATGATGAGAAGGTTAGTTCTTTGAATTTGAGTTATACTAATGATGTGGATTCTGGTGATGATGAAGTTACTTCGGGGTTGGTGGCAAACCTTGTTCAACGAATAGTGGCTGATGCTGCTTGGGATGGAAATCCCAACACATCGGCTGGGGATTCGCGTGATTCTCACCAGACTTTGGTGAAGACATGTATTGATGAGGGTTTCTATGGTGACAAAAAGGGGGTTGATAATAAGGAGACTTCCACTGGATTTAAGGAAGGTGTTATTCTTGATGGCCTAGGTGGGTTATCTGGGGACGAAGTGGATGACTTGCAATGGAAGATGCTGGCCACTGAGAGGCATCTGTCTGATATTCGGAAGTATGCTAGAGTGTTAAAGTTTTTTATCAGTTACATGGGTTTTAAGGCGCCGTTGCTCAAGAGGCGGATGGAGACATAAATTAAAGTTGTTGGGGATTTCATGATTGACATTTCGGAATGTGGACAGGATGAGGAGCTCTGTATAACTCTTAATGAGGTTATCCAGTTGCAGCAGTTTGTTGTTAAAGAAGGGATCGAAATCCCTGTTGAAGGAATCCCTCTTGAGGGGGTTTTTTGTGAGAATGTGCGCACTAGGGACTTTATGGTCACCTTGGAAAAAGAAGAGGGTACTGGGCCAGGGGATATCAAACCTCAGCAGAAGACCGTCAGGTGGAAGGATGATATCCAGTCCATAATGTGGGGGAAAATTGGAGACTCTGAGATTGTTGATGCTGACTTCACAAAGGCTCCGGATAGAGCTTACCAAATTGATGCTGAGATTGATGAAGCATTTGACTACTTGATGAGTAGGGGACCAAATGAAGGAGTGTCTGCTACGCTGGAGGACATTGTTGCTGAGATGCAGAGGAAGGAGGATCTGGGGGATGGTATTCCTTGGGAAGACTTTCCCACTGTTAGTATCCTCCCTGCTTTCGAGACGGATTACTATGCTATGGAGACTGATGAGAAGCAGGGAAGCGGTAGACCTGAGAAAGGTATTTGTAGACAGGATATGACTCTTTTAAAAGACACTGTGATGCGGATGGAGGTTGACCATGATGATGGTCAGGGTTGGGACAGAATGGAGGAGAAGCGGGCCACTTATGGTCATTGTAAGGAGAAGCTGGAAGCATCTGTGCAGGAATCCAATGTTCGTTGGTCACTCCATCAGGAATTAATTATGGGTCTTTAAGCTTTTGTCTTTTGTTTCTTTGTCTTTGTTTTTTTTTTTGCTAATTAAGATTTTATATCACGAAGGAAACAACTTAAACAGACCTAGGGGCATACCCCGCGGAATCAATCAAAGCTAAAACCAGTAAGTAACCTTACTGTCAACATAAACAACATAAGAAGCTAGTTATCCTAGCTTAACACAAGTTCATAACTGAAAGTAAAAACAAAATAACTATGCCGATCTGTATCAACATCCACATGGACACCAGTATCAGCATCAGCAATTTCAACCTCTATTGCAGTCCGATTAAAATCCTTTAAATCAGGCTTGCTAGCTTGACACCAATTCACACATCCGCTTTTTTGATGCCACTTGCATCCAACAATGTTGATATCTGCATAGATAGTCCACATTTTGCTGACTTGCAGCCCATGACTGTTCTTCCAGCAACTCTTGCACATAACGCCAATCGACTGTTCTTTCAACGGCGTGCCACACAGACCGACACCAAGATCTGTGTCCTCTGAAAAAACACAGTTTGATGAAATAGAAGACCTCATATACCCTTACCATTATCACACTTTTAAGAAATCCATCTGTTCTAGAAATTCCAATCCCAACTCTATCCCATCTAGGAACAAGGGTAGAGTCCCGCACTTTCTCCTCTTCCACATTGCACATGGCCCAACCACCAACCATGGCCATATCCTGGACATTGAGATTAACATCCCCCTTGCCATCAATAGCAACCGTAGACTTAATCAGATCAGATTTCGTTAAATCGGGTTTGCCTCCCAGCATTTTAGCATCTTTTACCTTCATTGTCGAATCTACATTTACCTCCAAATCCCCATCTTTCTCATCAAGGTACGAATTAACCTTCCCCCCCGAAGAACTCATAATAAACAAGTCACTAGGCAAAACATTATGCGTAGTGTTAACGCTCAAGCCCTCATTTCCTCCATCTTCCACCAATTGAACATTCTGAGCACTGCGCATCCTTGCAGCAATCCCAGAAGAGCTATCAATAGACGACCAACTCTTTTTGCTGACCGTTCTCCATTTGCTTGTAGCACTGCCAACCGGCCTATTGAGACCCTTCCCATCAGCCTTGGCCATATCTTCATAAGGATCAGAATATCCCTTAGAGATATCCACTCTCAATCTTGAGACACACTTTCCAATACCACCTACACCAATAGCTAAATGGCCACTGCCCAAACTCCTGGCACTGGATTTAGTCACAACACATCCAGACTCCTTCCTCTGAGACGACACCCCTCTAACATTGGGGATCATCGTAACCAACTTTTTCGCAAAGGACACCCTTTTAGGACTCATATTCGATGTCAACCCCTCCTTGGGCTTAGACACACCTCCTGAACGATCTATACTCAACCTATTGTTACCCACAAGAGGGTAAACAAAAGATCCTCCATCATCCGATGAAATAGCCCCCGCGAAAGATCCCTCTTTGGGGTGGGTTCCCTTCGATGGTATCACCGACACCAGGTTCTCCGCAAAAGAAACCCTTTTCAGGCTCGTCATCGAAACCAACCCCTCATGGGCCTTCATCTCATGCTTTTTGATATCACTAATCAACTCAATGTTACCAACTAAAGCATTTTTATCCAGTTTCACCCTCTTTTGGGATCCATGGGCACCATTTACTCGATTTCCCCGCTCCGATGGTATCAACGTGACCAAATTCTTCACGAAAGAAACCTTTTTCGGACTCGGGCTCGGAATCGGCCCCTCCCGAGTCTGCATCTCATACTTGCAGTCATCGTTCTTATCAGTGTTACCCACAAAGGGGCAGACACTCGATCTCTCAGATTCCAACAACGAGTCATCCAGAAAGGAAACCCTTTTCCGAGACATTTGAGCGAACAAAAAAACAAAGAAGAGAAATTTAGGTGAGTAAAAAGAGAGAGATGGATTCAGGTAGGCTGGTTTAGATCTAGTGTAGAAAGTGTTTAGATTTTAGAGAGAGAAAGAAGAGAGAAGCTAGAGAGAAAATAGACCGACTCTCATCTTTTTTCTCCCCGAGATTTTTCCTTTGTCTTTGTTGATTGTAAAATGACTAAATGTTGTTTTGTCTCTGTTTGTTTCATGTTGTTTTGGTGGGGTATGCCCCCAGAATTCTGTAAGTTGTTCCCTTTGTGGTATAAATTTTTAATTAGCAAAAAAAAAAACAACCCAAATTTCTGTACTTGAGAAAAATTTTCATTTGAGGGATGAATAGTGATTTTTGAGGATTAAGAAATTTTTCATGTCACCCTATGTACGGGATAGGAAATTGATATTTTGAAGTTATATTAGTAATCTACGAGGTAAACGCGATCGGAATTCAGAAATTCCAAAATTTATTTTTTTGGAATATTTGACCGGGCAGTGAGGAGCATTTCAATACGATCAAGACAAGTGATATATTGAATTTGAGGATTTGAGGATTTTATATTTTATTATTTTGTTAAAGGTGATTTGAGGAATTAGAATTAAAATCCCTGAGTTAGTATAACGAACGTTCTAGGAATCGCTACAACGTTACAACGAGATTAAGCGATCAAGCGAACAAATTATGAAAACTCTATCCGGAGAAGCGGAGATGAGAGTCGTCTTTTGCTCTGCCTTCTCTCTAACCTCTCTCTAAAAACCCTAGCCGCCATCTTACTCCTTTTTTCATCAGATCTTCATAGCAAACTTTCACTAATCCATTTTCCATCTCTAATCCTTCACTTACACACTATATTTCTTTTTTTTTTTGCTAATTAAATTTTTACACCAAAAGGAACAACATGATACAATTCTAGGGGCATACCCCGCGAACTCAACATCCAGTAACTAAAACAAATTACATAAAACTAGATAAAACTAGTTTAACAACATAATTTCAGAAGCTAACAAAATCATACAAGACCTATGCCAAGCACTTTCTTCATCTTGATGACCTCAACCCGGTCCACTTCCAGCATAGCTGCATATCTTCCTTCCACCTGGGGAGACCAGTTTGGCTCCCGAGTAGGAGACCTACCCATGTGCACTACCTGACCAGCTCTTCTCATGGGTTCACCAAACCACCAAGTCCGTAACATTGAGGCCAAAAACCTGCATCCCTTCACATATGCACTACAAGCATGCATCACCTCCCATACCATCTAATCAGAATTAAGAAACCACCAAACAACAACCAAGCAAGCTAAATGCATCATTTCATGACGCATTGACCACAAAACCCACCAGCAAAATTTTCCAGTGGTGACCCACTGTGCATAAATAAGCTCTACAAACAACACATTCGCATGACAAGAAGCTTTAACAATTGCGGTCGTAGGCTTCGTCCAAAGCAGACCCCAACCACATAGATTACAACAAGCCTCAAGAGAGGTTCCCGAATTCAATACAAGCCAAGCTAACAAACAATGTGCCAGCAGGACTAAATGTCCAGATCGAACCAAGTCTTCATGCTTCCTTAGGGGATAATAAACATCAGTAGAATGCTTATTCACCATCACTAGACCAGGCCAAAGAATAGGCCCCCACATAGAATGATTCTTACCTTTGATAGTGTTACTCCAGGCTAAACACCAAGTAAGCCATTTATACTTCCCATGATCAAAAATCCCACAAAACCAGTCCATCCCAAGGACACCATAACAAGCACCTTCATCCAAAGGTCGATCGCATATCCAAAGAAACCTAACCATTACGGCCAGCCCAATAACAACAACATTGGTGACCAATCCCTTCTCAAGCTTCGAGAGAGAATTCCTCATGAGTTCAGTCAAGGACCGACGTTCGAAATGCCCATCACCACACCAATTGTAATTAAACAAGTGCCTATTCGAGACAACAAAGCAAACACTGCATCCAGCTTTGCGGCTAGACCTCCTGTTGTCAGCAGCAATACAAGTCTTGCAACCTGACGAAACCTCCATCTTGTTCATGACCATATCAACATCCTTCCACACATTTATATCAGGCCTGATTGCCCACTCATCAGGACGGAGTCCTATCAGCAGATAAACATTCCTCGAGAAAAAGCTACTCCGAACAGTAGGCTCAGCATCTTTTTTTTTTTTTGCTAATTAAAAATTTTATACCAAAAGAGGAACAACATACAGCATTTAGGGGCATACCCCTCAAATCAACAGAAAATAGAGTTAAACAGACTTAAGCTGTTTACAATCAACAAATAAGCAAACTATTTGCAAAGGAACACAACCCTACAAACAGAAATCAAGAGTGGCCACCCCTAGTCAGGCGCCATTTCTTCAGCCTGGTCCCCTTGATTTCCTACATTCATGGTCCTGCCCGGTCTTGGCTGATCTCCCGTACGAAGACGGCAACGCTTAATCCTCATCTTAGTCCGTCGAGATGTGACCTCCTTGTCCTCATCCATGCCTTTCTCGCCTTGAGACTCTTTTTGGTTAGAGTCCTGCTTGGGATTCTCCTGCATATGCACAGTCACATCTCCGACAAGACTAAACAGCGGCCCCAAGTACTGCATGTTACCCTGAATTGACTCCTTTGCGCTACTCCCCCCCACCCCTAAATCCTTGGAAGGATCCTTGGATGGTTTAGCATCCTTACCTTTAGCAAGAGGGCACGGCTTTGGCTCAGTCGATAGATCAATCCCCAAATCAATCAGGTAATCCCTCAGTTGAATGGATCGGCAAATTAAGTCATGTAACTCCACTTCCTGGAAACCTCTTAGACCACGAGCAGAGGCACTGAATTCTCTATCATGTGACCCTTTAACCAACGGGATTTCCTTACCTATCGAGCTAATGAATATCTTCAAATTTTCTAGATTACGCCTCGCTGCCACCAGCGCCTTCTTCTTCAACTCAGAGTTTAATAGGGTGTGGTCTAATAGCCCCGCTATCTCCACCTCCTCTTCCATGTCTTGAATAATCTGATCCTCCTCCCCAAGAACCAGGAGCGAGATTCCATTCTTTCGTATATAGGTCCCAAGTTGCTTAATGCAATTCAGAGCTATACCCAAGTCTCTCAAAATCTTTAAGTCTGGTCTCCTTTGCAAGCTATTAATGATATCTAAATCACTCATGTCAACAGTCCCCCATAGCGTAGGCACTTCATGTCCACTCTGGACAATGCTGTCTCTCATAATAACAATTACATTCATAGCAATAGCTAGGCGTTCTTGCCATCGCTTTACTGAACCATCCCTACATGGGGTTGCTTCTACTTCTATTGCGTCATTACAGACCGCCTTGCCCTTGGCTTCCATCCTGACCCTATCAGTATCCCCGACAGTGGACCCAGCATTTTCCCCAGAATTCGTAGTCTTTCCACTCTCTCTACCCAGGTCCATATCCGGAACAGAGGAATCCCCTTTTGCAGAAGCATAATCCTTTCCCAATTCATTCCCAACCCCAGCAGCACCACCTATCTGGGCCATAGAGGGCTCCAACAAATCGACAAATGGAGTAACATGACAATCCACATCCTCAAAAGAGACCCTCACTTCTCCTTTTGTCCCCTCATTCTTCATACTCAATCCTTCGACCTTCTTAGATCGAGTATCAACAGATGGTATCTCCGATACCAAATTCACCTTCCCTCAACAACCCATGAGAAACCTCGCACACCAACAAGGAATAATCCTTCAGTATGATAAGCAGGTCAACCAACTGGTCGGGGGCAATAACAGTATAACTTGAAAGTAGGCATTTTGGACCAGGAGAATAATGAGAATCGTCTCTCTAACTTCTCTCTAACCTCTCTCTTAAACCCTAGTTAGCCGCCTCAAAATCTAAACACTTTCTCATCAAATCTTTCCATATCGCCTTCACGAATTCATCTCTTCTCTTCTCTCTCACCATATACTCTAAATTTCTTATATATACTATTAACCTGGGAGTTAGGATCACAATGAGAGTCGGTTTACTCTCTAACCTATCCTCTCTCTAAATCCCGAGCCGCCTCAAAATCTAAACACTTTCTCATCAAATCTTCCATATTGCCTTCACGAATTCATCTCTTCTCTTCTCTCTCTCACCATTTACCCTAAATTTCTTATATATTATGAATATGAATAGATCCAATTCTGTTGCGGATGGACCAAACCGCGAGTTGGGATCTCTCCGGAGTCCAGCGGATCACGATGGTGCTCCGCTTGAATTTGGAGTGTTCGATGGGCATGAAACCCCATTCTTAGTTGCTGGATCTGTCTTTAAAGAGCTGGTGGGTATTTCGAACCCAAGGTTGGATGATGTAAGCCATCTTGAAACGGATCCGTTGCAGGATGGCTGCTGGATGGGCGGATCGCACCTACTCTCTGCTGAGCAAAGGAGGATAGGTTCAGTGGAATCGTTAGCAAAGGAGTCCTCTTTGGAGAACCTTGAAATGATGGCGCCTTCAGGGTGTTCGAGGCCTGGCCTAAGCCAGGGGTCAGCCGCCTCAGAGATGGCTATTGACGTGTCCCAGAGCAGCCTGGGTAAACGAGATGTTGATTGCAACCCCTCTGTTGGGCTTGCTTCTTTGATTTGTAGCTCAGTCAGAGCTATGGAGCCAATTAATGTGCTGGATAAATTTATGGTTTCCAAGGATGCTGAAGGTATTGATGATATGTGTAGTGAAAGGGATGTTAACCCTTTGAAGCTCATGACTGAAAGGAATGTTAACCATATGGGTTCAAGGCTGAAGCAGGAAGCGATGGGGCCTCAACTCCAAGGTGACCCCATAAAGAACATCCAACCCCTGGCGAAAGGCATGGAATCTGGTAAGAATTTCGACTTTGATAATGTTGTTGCCCCTTCTGAGGATTGTCAAATGATGAGTGCAGCCCCGACAGGGGTACCCACTAGTGTGAGATTGAATATAGCTTTGAAAGTTATCTTGGTTCTTAGGGATTGTATTGTGAGGAATGGGCACGAGGTTCCCAACTTCTGGGGAAAGATAGCTATAAGAGCTTTGAATGCCTCAAACGATTTACAAGATCTACCTGTCATTAGGATGATGGAGGATCTTGCTAGAGCTTTGCACTGTATTAAACAATTAAGTGGTTTCATTCGGGATAGGAAAATTCCCCTACCTGTCCTTTTAAGGGATGAAGGAGTTCTCCTACACGGCATGAGGGAGGAACTAAAGGATGCTGGGTTGGTCGACCAGGTTTTTTTGAGTGGGAAAGGAAGAACGCTAGTGACTGTTAGTCAAGGAAAGGATGTGGATAGTTTGAAGCTTTTCATTATCTCTTTTGATAATGTTTCTAGGAATGCAGGCAAGGAGGTTATTCAAGCATTGCCAGCCAAACTCAGGGACTTTCTTGATGAGTGCGGTCTGAGCCAAATGGGTACTTTTGTGGTGATGGAAATTGATGCGAAGGTGGGATTGATTTGCACGTCTGGTTCTGACAGAGAGAATGATCAAGATGAGGAGCTTGAGGAGGTGAGTGCGATAGGCCGCTCAGGTGGACCTATGGACTCTTTGATGGTGAAGTATGATTTGGCGCAGGTAATTAAGTTTCAGGTGAGGGTAATGAGAAAGCCCTGGCTATGGGGGGTTTTATCCCTAACACGAGGGCCTCTATGCGTGGCCATATGCATTACTTGGGAATGATGTTTGGTTTTGCTGACGGTTATGGTTCGATGATTGATGATGCTGAAGAGGGAAGTGCAGATGAAATGGACATCTCTGTTTCAGAGGCTAAGGTGATACCGGCTGGGACTGCCCATGTTCACCCTGGGATCAAATCCAGGACCAAGAAGAGGAGAGCAACCCGAGGAGGGGACTCCAACAAGACTTAAAAATGGCTGCCTAATTTCTTTGTTTTCTTACTTCTGTTATGTTGATTGCCAAGTGTTTTGATGTTGGTTGGCTTTGGTTTGGCTAATCGTTGACTCTGCGGGGTATGCCCCTGATTGGACAAATTTCGTTGTAATGGTTATTTGTTGTTTTCGCGGGGTATGCCCCTAGACGTGTTTATGGTGTTCCTTATGGTATAAAATTTTAATTAGCAAAAAAAAAAAAATGTTTAGATCTAATTCTGTTGCGGATGGACCCAACCGTGAGTTGGGATCTTACCGGTGTCCAGCGGACCACGATGGTGCTCCGCTTGAATTTGGAGTGTTCGATGGGTATGAAACCCCATTCTTAGTTGCTGGATCTGTCTTTAAAGAGCTAGTGGGTAGTTCGAACCCAAGGTTGGATGATGCAAGCCATCTTGAAACGGATCCGTTGCAGGATGGCTGTTGGATGGGCGGATCGCCTCTTGACTCTGTCGACCAAAGGAGGACAGGTTCGGTGGAATCGTTAGAAAAGGAGTCCTCTTTGGAGAACCCTGAAATGGTGGCGCCTTTAAGGTGTTTCAAGCCTGGCCTAAGCTAGGGGTTAGCCACTACAGAGATGGTTATCGATGTGTCCCAGTGCAGCCTGGGGAAACAAGATGTTAGTTGCAACCCCTCTGTTGGGCTTGCTTCTTTGATTTGTAGCTCAGTCAGAGCTATTGAGCCAATTAATGTGCTGGGTAGATATATGGCTACCAAGGATGCTGAATGTATTGATGGTGTGTGTAGTGAAAGGGATGTTAACCCTTTGAAGGTCATGACTGAAAGGGATGTTAACCCTTTGGGTTCAAGGCTTAAGCAGGAAGTGGTGGGGCTTCAACCCCAGGGTGGCCCCAAGAAGAACAATATTGTCATGGAGGACTCTATTTTCATGGATGTGGCTGCAGTAGATGCGGGATCTAGGAAGAGGATCCAACCCCTAGCGAAAGGCATGGAATCTGGTAAGAATTCAAACTCTGATAATGTTGCCACTTCTGAGGATTGTCAAATGATGAGTGCAGACCCGACGAGGGTAGTCACTAGAGTGAGATTGAATATAGCTTTGAAAGTTATCATGGTCCTTAGGGACTGTATTGTGAGGAATGGGCATGAGGTTCCCAGCTTCTGGGGAAAGATAGCTATGAGAGCTTTGAACGCCTCAAATGATTTACAGGAACTACCTGTCATTAGGATGATGGAGGATCATGCTAGAGCTTTGCACTGTATAAAACAATTGAGTGGTTTCATTCGGGATAGGAAAATTCCTCTGCCTGTTCTTTTAGGGGATGAGGGAGTTCTCCTACATGGCATGAGGGAGGAACTAAAGGATGCTGGGTTGTTGGACCAGTTCTATTTGAGTGGGAAAGGAGGAACGCTGGTGACTGTTAGTCAAGGGAAGGATGTGGATAGTTTGAAGATTTTCATTATCTCATTTGATAATGTTTCTAGAAATGCAGGCAAGGAGGTTATCCAAGCTTTGCCAGCCAAACTCAGGGACTTTCTTGATGAGTGCGGTCTTAGCCAAATGGGCACTATTGTAGTGATGGAAATTGATGCGGAGGTGGGATTGTTATGCACTTCTGGTACTGAAGGAGAGAATGATCAAGATGAGGAGTTTGGGGAGGTGAGTGCGCAAGGCCGCTCTGGTGGACCTATGGACTCTTTGATGGTGAAGTATGATTTGGTGCAGGTGATTGAAGTTTCGGGTGAGGGTACTGAGAAAGCCCTGGCTATGGGGGGTTTTACCCCTAACACGAGGGCTTCTATGCGTGGACATATGCATTACCTAGGAATGATGTTTGGTTTTGCTGATGGTTATGGTCTAATGATTGATGATGATGAAGAGGGAAGCGAAGATGAAATGGACTTCTCTGTTACAGATGCTAAGGTGCAACTGGTTGGGATTGCCCATGTTCACGCTGTTGAGAGAAGCCTCCACTGTTCTGATGTGGCGGTGTTTGACTATCATGGAAAGGATGCAGGCGATGATGCTATGAAGGATGGAGGGAAGAGCACTTGAGTTGCTCTTGGCATAGTTATTTTGTTTTTAATTTCAGTTATGAACTTGTGTTAAGCTAGGATAACTAGCTTTTATGTTGTTTTTGTTGACAATAGGGTAACTTACTGTTTTTTAGCTTTTGCTGATCCCGCGGGGTATGCCCCTAGGTCTGTTTAAGTTGTTTCCTTCGTGATATAAAATTTTAATTAGCAAAAAAAAAAGTCAACCAACTGGTCTAAAGAATAACACTTAAAAGGCTTCCCCCTTAGAGAACCCCTCTCAAAATCCACCATCGAAGTGGACATCTTAAAATCAAGAGAGGAGAGAGCCAACTCCATGAAACCGAAACCCACCCCCAGCATGGTGACCTTCCAAGATACAGAAAAATCAGACGAAACCTCAACATCAAGAGGAAACAGTAGACCGAAGTCAACAACCCTGTTGTGGTTTTCATCCATAAACAATTCCCCCTCGTAATTTTCCTCCTTTGCATCTCCACCCTTAGCACGACCAGGGGCATCATTCCACACTGTATGCCTCAGCACACTTAGATAATGGTTCCGAGGAAGCCATATCTTGACATACCCTGCTGACTTCAACATAAACATCATTAAAAGAAACTTTGCAAATGCACAGCAGATCCATTGGACCTTGAACATCCACATCCCAGGTCGAAGAAACAACTTAATGGGATCAATGGCAGTCCCATCATCTTTCAAAATTAGTAAAGGAGCATACCATCCAACATGACAATCATCGTCTACTAACATCACCATTAACTTCATAGTCTTCACCTCAAGACTGCTACCAAATGCCTTAGCAAAAAAACCCAGCCCCTCAGGGAATATACCATGTACTACTCTTTCCTTAAGGACAGAGTCAATAGCATCATTCCCGACCATCCTTAATAACTGCATCCCGATAAGAACATTCGTAGTGTTCAACATCAACCCTCCAAAAAACCTTAGAGGCATTTTATCAAATACCAGGCTTGCGAAAGCAGGCACGAAACCACCTAGACGCCACACAACCCAATTCATAGTTAAGTCAATTAACAAATCCATTGTTAACAGAGGACTCCTATCAAACAACAAACTTGCTATCCCTGCCAACGGAGATCCATAGCCCTCATAAAACAGGAGGTCTTCCCGAGCAAGTGAAAGAGAATCACGAATGAGGAAGTGAGTCTCCACATATAGCCAATAGAAACCCATGAAATCCATCGATTCCATCAGCATACCACCAAATCGGAAGTGCCTACTACACACAACTTTCCCTCCTTCAAACGAGATAGTCGATGATGTAGGGCCAATCCAATCGTAGTGCAAGTCTTCGTCAGTATAGACCTTCAAAGACCTCAACAAATCGCCTGAAAGGCTTCCATTCGATGAAACAATGATCCTAGTAATCAATGAACAATTACTCTTCGGAAGACGTAAAAATCCCATCCGGTTCTCCGTAGAACCCACCGAACGAAAAACCCAAATAAAAGAGCCCATTACAACAAAGACAAGAAGTAAATATAATAAGAAATATAGGTGAATATAGTGAAAGAAAGAAGAAAAAGATGGATTAGTGGAGGAATTATGGTCAGATTTGATGGCAAGAGGTATAGATTTGGCTTAAATTTAGTGGCGGCTGGCTAGGGTTCCTAGAGAGAAAACGACTCTCATTTGGTTTCTACCTGCGCTACACACTATATTTCTTAATTATATTTAATGTCTTTCGTGGGAGTCAGTACTCCTACTGGGTCCCCAGATCTCTTGATGGATATGTGGGAATGTTCTTATCAGTTAAATAGAAGTTGTCCTAATTTCCACAAAATTGGCACCTTTGGTGATGATTTGTCTTTGGACAAATTTCCTTTAATGTTGACCCCTACTTGGGTGGTTCGCACATCTGTTGGGATATCGGAACAACCAACTGATCTCGAGTGTGTGGGTATGCGGAATTCTCTTCTCAAGAGAATTCGTTCTTTGTGTTCTAAAAAGGCTTCTCTGTTGGTTTCTTTTGGTGGAAATTCCTTAGATATTTTTTCACCTATTTTCACTTGTAATGAACGGAATGGTGGGAGCTCTACGAATTTGGAGCACCATCTGGCCTCTTGCTCCATTAGGATCTATGAGGCTAGGACACGACAACTGTTTGAGGTTGGATCTGTGAATGACTTTGGAGAGGGCTTGTTTATTCAAGTTGAATCCGGGTGTGCTGGGCTCCTCATAGCTCCAAGAAACTTGATAGCATCTATGAGATGGGTTTTCTCAAAACGGGTTGAGGCCATCACTGGTTTTTTCTCAAAGACTGAATTTGTGAAGGTTTGCCAAGTGTTCGATGAATGTCCTGGCTTAGAGCACAAATGTGATGGTGCGATTTGTTCATGGGACAAGATATCTTTAATGGTGTTAGCAGGGCCGTGTTCTGGTATCTATTCTACATGCCAACAGTCCATCGTGGAGGTGGTATTTGGATTTCGTCTTGCTGGGGAAGAGGATGTCCCTGTTGGGAGATTCTTCTCTATTCTATCCATGGTTGTGGATGTTATTCCCTCTCTTGTGGGTACTCATGGTGGCATTGGTGAGTGCGACTTCTCCCTAGACATCGCATGCCAGGTGTTCGAGGATGTTCCTCTGTATAGTGCAGAGGTTCGATATCTATTTCCTAGCAGGAATGTGAGGTGTTCTGTTTGTCAGTTTGAAAGGGATAATCAGATTGATCATCTTATGAAGGAGGACCCTGGGTTCTATGTTATCATGTGTGATGGCAAGAGATTAATTAGATGCTCTCTGCATCATTGGTCAAAGCAGGAGCTCCAAAGAGGTTATGAACACTTGGATATTGTAAATTTGCAGGTGAGCCCAGGTGTTTTGATGGGTGCCATGCTTTCATGTAATTTTTTACTACTTGCCGCTGGTCCATTCGAAGTGAATGAACAAGCCATCGCGGAGGCTGTTTTGATGCTTGAAGTTACAAATGCATCTAAAAATTTGAACCCCTGTGACATGACTGGGAAGTTATGCTATAGGAGCTTGCGACCAAGGCTTTTTGGTGGGATGAATTTAAAATGTTGTTTCTATGGTTTTAGAACAGCCCGTGGGGTGCTTTCAATTGAGTGGGTTTGCAAGACAGCAAATAGCGTTAAGTGTGAGCTGGATGGTTATTGTAATGTAGAAGTTCCCCTCAGGGAGACTCTGGTGAGCGGATCCTTTAAATTTTTTTTTTTTGCTAATTAAAATTTATACCAAAAGAACAACTGATACAAATCTAGGGGCATACCCCGCGAATCAACATCCAACCATTACATCAACAACATAACATGATACAAAGAATAAGAAGGTAAACCCTACTCAACACGGATGTACCCTGATGTACCAGACCTATTCTTTTACATGGTAAATAAGATGATGGTCGGGTCTTTCCGAACCCAAATCTTAAACAGGCTACAGGAGAACAATTTCTCGCGCACCATGCGCCTGATCTCACCACTAACAACAGAGGTTGGATTGCCAGGACCAGAGTTGTGCATGCGATAGTTACGTTCCTTCCAGACATGATAGATAGTTGTGCTGAAAAACAAGTGAGCAATTGTTTGCTCCTTTGCCCCCAACTGTCTACTAACACAGTTGCCTAGTTGATAGTTGGACCAATTCCGAGTGAAGCGCATTAGCATGGACCTGCTAATTAGATCGAAAAACGGGCAGTCAGTGAAAATGTGACTGACCGTCTCATCATCCACCCCACATAGGACACATTTTGGGTCTACCTGCATTCCAAACAAGAGCATTCTATCCTTCGTGAGGAGCCTGTTCTTTTTGGCCAACCAAGTTACAAACGAGCATTTCGGGATATTGAATTTCCCCCATACCATATCCAACCACTGGACTTGATTTCTAGTACCCCGAATGGAAGACCAAATAGAAGATAATTTAACATTCTTTGCTGACATTCCATCCCAAGTAATGGAATCAGATTTATGAATCTGGACTTGCTGAACCGCCCGTCTAATTTCAATGACATCGTTATGGTTCGAAGATGGCAAATCCCAAGTCCCATTTCTAAGGTAGACATTGATACTTAATGAACTTGTGGACTCGGCTGTAGAAATAATGGAGGGGGAGATGGCCAGAAGAGGCTTCTTTTGGACCCAGGGATCATGCCAGAAGAGGAAGCCAGAGTTCTCTCCTATATTGTAGTGCAAATGCTGCAAGGCAAACAAAAGTTCCTTTAGGGGAAAAAAAATGAGAGTCGGATATGCACTAACCTCTCTCTAACTTCTCTCTAAAAAACCTAGCCGCCTCTAAAGTACATCCTTAATCTACGCCATTTTTCATCAGATCTTCACAATTAGCCTTCCTAAATTCACCTCTCCTCTTCAAATCTTTCACCTAATACACCATATTTCTTATTAAATATTCTATTTTCGTTCTTAATCATGAGCAGTAAGAGGGTTTCTTTCGCGGAGGTCGTGGAGGAAATCACATCGGGGGATAGGAGGTCGATGGATCGTCCTCGCGGTTGTACCACTGGGCTGGTTAAAGACCGGGCAGGAGGTGTGTCAAAGTCTCAGGAGGTTTGGAGTTCGATGGTGAGTCCAAAAAAGGTTTCCTTTGCGGAAATACTGGTTACGGTGATTCCAAATAACAGACCTTATTTTACTGAGGAGCTGTTATCTTATAAGATGAAGACCGGGTGTGATGTTGAGTCTGGATTGAGAGGATCCAGTACTAGAAGTTTGGGTGATGGCCAACTGATTATGGATGTTGTTGGTCATGAAAAGGGATCTTCAATAGCTCCGATGATAGACACTTTGTGGGAGACGCGCAGATCTGAAGCTCGCCTTCTTGTGGGTAGTCCGATTAAGAGCCCGAAGAGGGTCTCCTTTTCGGAGAACCTGGTGACTGAGTATCCTTTGGAGGATGTTCGAGTAAAAACGGATAGTGATACTGTTTAGTCCTAGGTTGGGCTGAGGAAGAGGGATGCCGGTTGCAAGCCCATTGTAGATGGGTACTGCATTCGAATCCCTCCCTTTGATTGTGAGAATCAGGATGGCTGTGCCCACAAGGTGTTTGACACATGTTCTGACCCAAAGCTGAGCTTGGGGGATTTTCTTTGGGCTATTGCTGAATACCCCGCTGTGTTTGATATGTTGCCTCACCGAGGATTTATCAGCTATGCTGAGTGTTATCTCTATCCGGGAATGAATTCATTGGGTAGCGCTGTGCTATTGAGAAGTCTACGACTTCTGTTGTATGCAAGCAAAGCGAATGGGGGGGATGTCATTGAAAGAGATTTATTCTTTGCTTTCAAGAAGGACGAAACTGATTTTGGGTTTGTTGGCTCCTTGGTTTTTGCAGGAGTAACTGCTCTGATACACCAGGATTATAATGCAGTTAGGACAGCGATTTTGCAGCTAGGTTTACGAGGAGTCTCGTTATGCTTTTGCAGTAGTATGCAAACTGATGTTTTGTTAGTGAAGAATGCAAACCTCTGCAAGGTTCTTGAGGATATTCCTTAGTGTACTGATGAGGTTTGGGTTGATGAAATTAGCATAGAATTTAGGGGATTTGCCACTATATTTAAGCGGGATCCAGTCTCTGCGTTTCGTGCTATGTTTGGTGGCATAAAAATGATGGAGTCGAAGTGGTGTGATTTGCAGGTAAGGTCGGAAGGTGATCTATTTTTCAAAAAGGATCCCTATATGTTGGATGAGACTTTCTTTTGGTCTGCTTTGATTATGGTGGATACAAGTGATCAGGAGGCTATGACACTATGTCATCGAAGGGATATGATTCTGTTTTACGGAGGGGGAATCAAGTTAGAATGTGTGTCCAGCTTTGCCCATGCTATTGACTCGGGGTTTAAAGCCCTAAGGAAGGGGGTTGATTTGACCAGCAACTCTGGTCTTAACAAATGTGGTCTGGGCATATGTAACTGTGCTGAGTGTGTTGTTATCGAGGGAGGTTTCCTGCTCGGAAACCAAACTGTCCAGCACAGGTGGCTTTTGCATAGGATTCTTGGATGCGAACCAGGAGGTTTCCTCTTGTTTTATGATATATATGTAGTTTTTTTTTTGCTAATTAAATTTTATACCAAAAGGAACAACTTAAAACAAATCTAGGGGCATACCCCGCGAAGTCAACAACCCAATTTAAAGGGCAATGTCCAAAGAAACTATTACAAATTTAGGGACAGACCCCGCAATTCGTAACCGTTAATCAACTAAACAACTAAGAAAACTAGATAACTAAATCACTGTGGGCTTAAACATAACAATCATAATATGCCAAACTGGCATCCCATCCCACACCACAATCGCCCCACTTGACAAAATCCATAGACGACCCATGGGGGCATCTGTAAGTCTTGGAATAACGAAACGCAAATCCAGTCCCATTTTTCCACCAAAGAGGCAAAGCCGTCTTCCAAACCATTCCAATACTGATGCTAGAATTGAGCCCAGTCTCCTTTGTTGATAACACCCAAGCCCATGAAGCGACCAACCAGATCGTTTTCGGAACTTAAAGGAGTCCCATGAACAACATGAGTATGCCCCTGCTCAGTCACATCCTCGAGGCATTGCATACACCTCTGCAAGTGCACAGGCCACTGCATTGCTCCCTTCTTTAATTCCACCTTACCACACTCTCCATTTTTAGAAGCTCCCTCATATAATGTCATCTGAACAAGGTCACCACGACCGACTGCCTTTAAATTATGACCACACCAGTCTTCATATCTCTTCCGCACAGGACAACCAAACACACCAATTAGCAGTGCAAGCAGATTACCAATAAATTCAAGAGAAATTAAATTCCCCACAGTTGAAGAAACCCATCTTAAGCATCCTGAAAATATATCGTCACCAGAATGGAAAAAACCAAAGCGCCCAAAATCCATGTTAGACCCAATCATAGTAGTTGACTCCATAACATTTTTTTTTTTTTTTTTTTTTTTTTTTTTTGCTAAATAAAAAATATATTACTCAAAAAGAGAGAACAACTCTAGGGGCATACCCCGCGCAACAACCAACAAACAAAAAAGAACCTAGAAGAGACAAAAACAAACGAGAGCGCTCGAAATTAATATAAAGCTATTACAAGAGAATGATCCTTCGCGGCCTTTTTCTTAAATAGACTGCTCGTACTAGCTTTCTCGCGCACCATCTGCTTAATCATCATGACCAGATGGTTTGGAGAACTTGCATGACCCAAATGATGAATTCTTTCGTTACGTTCCCTCCATACCATATAAGTTGAAACACTCAGGTATAAAAAAACTAGCTGCTTTCGCATGCCTTGCTCAGAAGTGAAATTTCCCCTCAAGAAATCATTCCAGTTACAATGAAGATTGTAAGGAGCATGATTGATAATATGCTGCATGTAATCACAGGAACTGAAGATGTGACCAACTGTTTCAGGAGCTTTGTTACACAGAGAGCACATCTGATTAGTATTCATAAGAAACCTAATCATTCTATCCTTAGTGAGCAATCTGTTTTTAAGGGCTAGCCACTCCATAACATTATCAAGCACTACAGACAAACTGGAGCCAGCAACCTCTGAGTTCGAACTCATCTTCGAAACCATATCAAAAATCCTAGTGTAAGGATAGGAAATCCCATTCATACAATAGAGGCTGTTCTTCTCCTCGACCTTACCTACAATCATCCGCATGATGTCAATCATTAAAAACCCAGGAGTGCAAACCAGCAACACCAGTGTGCACACCAGCAACTCGTTCCTTTGGCAAGCCAGAGAGTATCTGCAAACCCTACAGACAGCAACATGGACTTGGTTTGGGAGAAGGTTTAAACCATCAAACCCAATACCCATAGACTTCAGAATTATACATATGCTTGATAACACAATATTATAACAAAGAGGCTTGAAGGACCCCCTCGACCTGCTCCTGCAAGGTTGGCCAACTGTGCTATAACTGTCATCGAGGCATGGCTCGAAATAGGACCCAATCTTAATCATGACAACATCAATATCAATCGTCACAGTAGAACTCAGCCTACTCGCCCACTCTGAAGGACCAAGCCCTGCTCTCCTAATCATATCGCTAAGACCAATCATAATTTAATGAAGGTTGCAGGGACATTATATGGCGAATTCTGGTTTGGCAAATTCGCCATATATGTAGTTTTCAGACTTGCTATGTTGTAAAGTTGTTAAGTTGTTTGTTGACTATCAAATGTCGATTTAGGCATTTGTAATGTGGTTCTGTTGATTTCGCGGGGTATGCCCCTAGAAATGTTTTTATGCTGTTCCCTTTTGGGTATAAAATTTTAATTAGCAAAAAAAAAAATGCTGCAAGGCCAGCGTCCTAGCCTTGAATAATTTCCTTACAATCCAATAACAGCGGTATGGCATTGAGGTAGTCCAGAATTCCTTCTTCCACAGCAGGACTTTATGGAACCATGCTATCCAAAGAGAGCTAGAGGTGGGCTGTAGGATACGCCACAGCTGATAGAGAATGGCAGCATCATTCCATTCAAATAAGTTTCGAATCCCAAGACCACCTTCCGCTTTCGGTTTACAGCATTCCTCCCACCCTACTTTATATTGACATTTCCCATCTGGCTTGTAGAATCCTCCCCAAAGGAACTTGAAGAAAAGAGCATTAATCTTCTTGAGAATTCCTTTAGGAAGAAATAAGAACATACTCCAATAACCCACAATACTGACCAAAATAGCTTTGATCAGTTTTAAGCGGCCTGCAAAATTTAGAAATCTAGCTTTGGGCTGTTGTATGACTATTGGTAATGTTCTGGACTCGTGTCCTAGAGGTAAGTTTAAAATGCAGTTTTATTGTTCTGAGGCTATGCTCTTGTTGGTGGAGCTTGTGCATGTGTCGGTGGAGGTTCAAGTGGAGCTTGTGCATGTGTCGGTGGTACACCGAAAAGATTTTGTGGTGAGGAAACTTGCTAGCTGTTCTTGGAAGCAATGGAGGGTGAACAGGAGGAGTCTGATAGTTGTTAAGGACAAGGCAGGGCATGAGAACAAGCGTGTATCAGCTTGTGAAAAAAGTATGAGATTACTGTTGTTAAGCCTTGTTGCGATATTCGGGCAACCACTGAAATGGAAGTGCCGTGGGGGTTTTTTGTTGCCTCTTATCTGCTTTGACCACTGTCTTGGGCACATGGGATGTCCTGCTTTCCTTGTGACTATTCTGCTCACTCCTCTGGTGAGTATTGCAATCGTGGTGATTACTGTGCGGGTAATGTATGGATGGGCAGGAACAGGCGCTTGTGAAGGGACCACTTCTAGTGGTATTTTAGTCAGAATGTGTGCAACTTAGTTGTTTAGTTGTTTATTTTGTTTAGATTATCAGTTGATTGCTAGTTTACCTAGCATTATTGTCGTTTTTTCTTTGTTGTTCCGTTAGGTATATGGTTTTCTAATCGCGGGGTATGCCCCTAGAGATGTAATCATTTTCCTATGGTATAAATTTTAATTAGCAGATGAAAAAAAAAATGAGAGTCCTAGAGAGAGAAGCTCCTCCTTCTTTCTAAAACCCAAAACCCTAGCCAGCCGCCATTTTTTAAAAACTTCAGATCTAATCTCTTACACACTTTCCTCATCATAAATTCCATATTCCCTTCATTTACTCCACCTTCCCTTGTTCCCCAAACCTAAACACTATATTTCTTATACCTATTTTATTTCCTTTTCGGTCAGAACTCCCATGGTGAGTCAAGATTCGAACTGTGACTCTGAATCTGGCTTACCTGGCTATATGCAGGATATGGAGGATGATAAGTTTCAAGAAATGCTTGCACGAAGAGAAGTTGAGGATTTCCCAGCTCTAGTAGTGCCTAATGCCCTAGAGGGAGGTGTCTCAGCTGAGAAGATAAATGAGATACCCTCGAATGAGGATGAAGCTTCTTATGAGACCGCTAGAGATGCGATAGAGAGAGAAACGATTCACATGGTAGCAAAGGGTGTGGCTGCGAACAACAAATATGAAAGAGAGGACCTTATAAAGCTCCGCAACCAAATGATGGATATTCATAGTTTTCTTGCCAAGAAGGCTTTTTCGGTGAGTGAAGTTGAAAAAGAAATTTTGAAAGATAAGGAGAGGTTTAATGCAGGGTTAGTTAGCCCAGTGCGTTTCATTGATGGTAGAGATGAGATGGGTCTTCCCATTTTTTCTAACAAGGAAATACCTAAGAACATGGCTGCCAATGAGAAGGGGGTGGGAGTGGTTAAAGGAATCCTAAAGAATGTTACTTCTGGGGGTTTGGAAAGGGGTGAAAGCTCGAAGAGTAAACATGAACCTGTTGTAGACAAAGTAAGCAATGACAACACCAAAAATGGGGGGAAGAATGAGAAGACCGAAATGGGGTCAAAAGGAACTAAATCCTGGCCATTAGTGTTAGGAACGGCCCCGGGCCCTTTCAAGGAAGTGAAATTTGACTATGTACCTCCAATTGAAGGTTCAGATGTAGTATCCCCCCCAGAGGATGTCCTTAAGAAAGGTGCGGAAAAATTCAAATATTGCATTGTGGGTCAATTTACCAAAGGAACTTTGCCATTTAAGAGAGTTAAGGAGGTGGCTTTTTCAGCCTGGAGGAGGGGCCTCACCATGGTCTCTCAGCGAAATGAATCTACATACGTTTTTAGGTTCAACTCTACCAATGAGAAAAATGTAGTTTTAAGCAAAGGTACGTGGTACTTCGATAAAAGGCCTTGGGTCTTAACTGATTGGGGTTTTACTGTGTGCTCAGAACCTATTACCTCAATGCCATTGTGGGTTAAATTGGCCAACCTACCAGATTGTTTTTTTTTTTTGCTAATTAAAAATTTATACCAAAAGGAACAACGGGTACAAATCTAGGGGCATACCCCGCGAAATCAACGTCCAAACATTACAAGCAGAATTCGTCCAGACAGGACAACAACAGAATAATTAAACTAATCCACAAAAGAACTAGTTAAAACAGCTTAAAACTATTCAGGTCTACATAAGAGAACTAGATTAAAAATAAGAATCTGAATTCTTAACATCGATTTGCCCTTGCGGCCCCACTCCATAGCCACACTAGCGTGTGTACCAGCAGACTTTCTAAGAGAATCACTTTCAAAAAACATGGGACTTGTTCTAGCAACCCCAATGTTGCCATCATTGCAACAGACCTGGGTGCAGTGCTCCAGATTCCAACCATATTGCAGAGCAACTCTCACAACTGTGCTCTTACGCCGCCAAACTGATTTTACCAATCGTCCCATATTAACAAGGGGAACCTCTCACACCAGCAATGCAATTACAGTTCCACCTTCCGCTCCTTTGTCAACACGAACCTCCATCAAGAAAACCTGTAAACACATCACACACCTGCAAAGACTGTTTGCAAAAGAAACATATACCAGAATCACACTCGGGTATTAATCCAAAAAATGAGAGTCGTATTTTCTCTGCCTTCTCTCTAAAACCTCTCTCTAAAAATCTGAAACAATCTAAGCATCTTCTTCATCAGATCTAAAGCTTCACATCCTAATCCATCTCCCCCTTCTAATCCCTCACCTAAACACCATATTTCTTTTCTTGTTGGTTAGCATGAGTCGTAAGAGGGTTTCATTTGTGGATGATTCTGTGATGGCGGCTTCTGTAAAGAATCGTGTGGTGACGACCCAGGAGGGGTTGGATCCAGTGTTGAGCCCAAAAAGGGTCTCGTTTGCGGCTGATTTGGTATCTGTGATACCATCTATTGATACTCGATCCAGGAAGATGGAAGGACCGAGTACGAAGAATGATGACAAAAAGAGGGTCGCGAGGGTCTCCTTTGCTGACAATCTAGTCACGATGATCCCAGAGTCAGGAGTGGCTGCTCGAACCCGTAGCAGGGTCATGCATCACTTAATTGATGGCAAGGTTTTCTCCCAAATGAAACCTCCTAGTTTTAATAAAGTAGATGGGGGTCACTGTGTTACTCCCCTTGTTGATCTATCGAAGTCCTCCCTGGAAGAGGAAATAGCTAATGAATTGACTAGAAAAGGGGAAAGAATAGCCCTTGCTGTGCCTCTGTCTGAAGCTAGAACGAATGACACTGAGGGGGTTGGGAATGGCTTGAATAAGGTCATTGATTCATCAAAAGGGGATTTCTCTACCCCGATTGGTGGACACAGGGACATTGTTGGTAATGTGGGGCCTAATATTGAAGTCGATGAGATAAGTAGGACGGATGCTAAGGGAAAGGGAAAGACTAAGTGTAATGAAATGGAAAATGAGGAGGAGATTCCTAGTTGGAATATATCTATAAAGCGAATGCAAAAGCGGTTGGCTATTGCTGTGAAAGTAGTCATACTCTTCAGAGACTGCATTGTCCACAATGGGCATGAGATACCTACGATCTGGGGGAATGTTGACATGAGTGATCTGGATGCTTTAAATGGATTGCAAAAAAGGCAAGATGTAAAGATTTTGAGAAATCTGGGTATTGGCCTGAACTGTATTAGGCAACTGGGGAATTACATTAGAAAGAATGACATCCCGCTTCAGGTGCTAGGGGAGGATGACCAGATCCTTTCGGACATGGAAAAAGAGGCGGAGATAGTGGGTCTTCTAGACCACTCATTTTTCAACTCCGAGATGAAGAGGAAGGTTTTGGTGGCTGCGAGGCGTAACTTGGAAAACCTTAGGAGTTTCATCACCTCTCTTGGTTTAGATATCCCCTTGGTTAAAGGGTCCCGAGATAGGGAATTCAGAGCCTCTGCTTCTGAGCTACGAGTTTTGGAGGAAATGGAGCTCCATGATTTAACATGTACATCTATCCAATTGAGGGACTACCTGATTGACCTGGGTATTGAGTTGCCATCAGCTGAGCAAAACTTTAGTCCGAATTTTGAGGGTAGAGATGCAATCCCCTTCAAGGAACTGGGAGTAAGGGGAAGCAATGCCATGGAGGAAACTTCTAGCAGGATGCAGTATCTGGGGCCTTTGTTTCGTCTTGTGGGGGACGTTACTGTGCATGTTGATTCTGAGCGGGTGGCGGAGAGCATGGAGAAGGCCAGGATCCCTAAGGGTGATCAGCAATGGAGCCCTATCGCTGCCAGGTTAGGATATAATGCAAAGCTAGGGGATGTAAGGATTGGCACTAGCAAGGGAGTTTTAAAGGAGGCTGGCCTAAATGGCGATAGGGGTCTGGAGTTGAACTCAGCAAAAGTGGAGGCACCTGGGAACAAAGCTGTGAATCAAGGAAATGCAGGTATGGAGGAGATCAAGGGGACCAAATTCTGCTGGACAAAGAGGAGGCTAAAGAAACCGCGCCTGACTAGGGGTGACCACTCCTGATCCAATTGCATGTTTCGCCAGGAGTATAGTTGTTATCTTGTTATCTTGTTTTGTTGACTGCTAGTTTATCTAGCTTTATTGACGAACTTTCTTTGTTGTTCCGTTAGGTAAATGTTTATTAATCGCGGGGTATGCCCCTAGAGATGTAATCATTTTCCTATGGTATAAAATTTAATTAGCAAAAAAAAAAAAAAAGACTGTTTGCAGCAGGGTGGCACACATTAACAAGCCTAGAGGAAGGGGCTCCCCATTCAACAGAAACCATAGTTAATCTCTTCCGTAGACAGAAGACCGGGTGAGGCAAATCATCAAAAAGTTTGTGGCCTATAGTCACAACTCTCATAGTTTGAGCGAAACTCCATTGTAAATCACAATCAATCATTTGCAGGTTCTCATTGACAACCTCACATCCAACGGTCTGAAAAACACACCTCGACCATCGAGAGCATTGATACCATCGAGATATAGCATAAACCAGTAGCCCATCAAGCATATTGTAGGCTTTAATCTGGTTTCCGCACCGTGCATGATCACACATAGCCCAAAACTGGTCATAAAACAACCTTACCATTTCTAAAACCTCATACCAGCTAAAAACCCATGTAGGCTTTAATCTTGTAACACCTTTAACAAACAGCAACATTGAAGTATCCAGAGGAGTGTCACCACAAATACTTAGAGTCATCAGACTCTCTCCTATGTTGATAGCTTCCGAGTTACCAGCATCGCAACCTGGTCCGCAAGGATGACCAGTACCACTCATGCAACCACGAAAAATACAGCAAACATCAGGCCAGAGTCCTTGTGCCCCTAGCTTAACACATGATCCTTGCCAAGAGAAAAACAAAATAAAATGATCCTTGAAGATCACATCTTGGAAGCTGCCCGACCATAGCAAACAGATTCTCCCAAAATGCACACACATAGTTTCAGCCACGCATACGGCAATTACATCATCCCTGCTGAATAAGCCATCAAAGAAATTCTGGATATACAGTCCAAAATTACTACTACATACAGGCCTCACAGAAACGCCCAAGTGGTTTCCCTCATCACATCGCATAAACAAACCAACCAGATCGATCTCAATCACACATAACATAATTGTATCAAAAACTACATTCAATACAAGATCATGAAAATTCCTAGAGTGAACCTGAAACAGAGTTCGCAATACATAGACATGAAAACCTGAAGGCAACATAAGACCAAGCAGCAGCCGAACCTGCTCTCCATGGACAGTGAAGTGCCATGCCTTCACTCTGCTAACCTCACAAAAGGCCCCTGGCTCTTGTCTCTCCTTCTGTGATCTCCACGGCTGAATCATCTAGCATGGTTAGTATTGGGACGTATCTTAGCAATGGGGTATGGCATCTCCCCCAATCGAATCACATGGATGTCATTTTTTTTTTATTTTTTTTTTTGCTAAAGGAATAGGGCTTGTATGGTTCAACTCCATGACAGGGATTGCATCACTTGGGATGGTCTCCAGCCAAAACTTGTCAAGCTGGCATCTATATGGGCCTCTATCCGTGACTTAGGCCAATCCGCTGATTGGAGTGACCTAGTGTGGAATTCTCTCAACATCCCAAAGTGCTCCTTTGTTACTTGGCTTGCTGTGAAGAATAGACTGCTCACTAAAGAGCGTATGGTCCTTTTTGGCATGAATGTAGATCCTATGTGCACTCTTTGTGGAACAGCTGTGGAGTCGATTAGCCACCTGCTCACTACTTGTCCTTTTTCTTCCCTAGAATGAGAGTTATTCCCTTTCCACTCCATATGGATTGGGCTTACTGGCAGCGGGGTGACTTCTTTACTTGTCCTCTTAATGCAAAGCTTAAGGCCATTGCTGGTACTTATCTGACGACATGTGTTTACAGTTTGTGGAAGGAGAGAAACTTCAGAAGCCATAACACTGGCCCAGGACATCCCTCTACTGTGCTCATTTCGAATGTTAAAGCCATTGTGAAGGAAATTTTTTTTACGAGTTCTTCATTTAAAAATTGGGCCCGAGAAGACCCATCCCTTGTTTTTATGCTATTCTAGTTCATTTGCTTGATGTTGTTTCTTCCAGGTCTTTTTTTTTTTGCTAATTAAAATTTATACCATAGGCAAAATATTACATCTCTAGGGGCATACCCCGCGATAAGTAACACATCTACCTAGCGGAACAACAGAGAAAAAACATCAATAATGCTAGATAAACTAGCAGTCAACCACAACAGCACACAAACGCCTAAACAAACTATGCCATGAATATTCCAGTTAACACTGCAGCCCTGCTGCAAACCTGTCCATATTTCCAGAAATTCTTCAATATTGCATAAGTCCTACAGTCCTCCTCCAAAGTCAAACAAAACCCCACCTTACCCTGCGTGACTCCTCTAGCACTAGCCTTTCCTATCTCGCCCATGTGAAGTGTCTTAATAGCTAATTTCTTAGTCTTGACAAAGCCATCCTGCATGCCATACCCTTGAAAAGAAGGAGCAACATTCTGCCCCCCAAAAAAAGTGAAGATGAGAGTCCTAGAGAGAGAAGCTCCTCCTTCTTTCTAAAAACCCCTAAACCTAGCCGCCATTTTCTAATCTTTAGATCTATTCTCTAAAACACTTTCCCCATCATTAACTCCTCATTCCCTTCATTTACTTCCACCTTCTCTTGTCCCCCAAACCTAAACACTATATTTCTTTCTTTCCCTTTTTGTTTTTTCTTCGGTCAGTTCCCATGGTGAGTCAAGGTTCTAATTGTGACTCCGAATCTGGTTTACCTGGCTATATGCAGGATATGGAGGATGAAAAGTTTCAGGAAATGCTTGCAAGAAGAGAAGTGGAGGACTTTCCAGCCCTAGTTGTGCCTTCCACCCTTCAGGGAGGTACCTCAGCTGAAAAGATCTGTGAGACAACCTCAGATGAGGAGGAAGCTTCATATGAGACTGCTAGAGATGCGATAGAGAGAGAAACGATACACATGGTAGCAAAGGGTGTGGCTGCGAACAATAAGTATGAGAGAGAGGACCTCATAAAGCTACGCAACCAAATGATGGATATCCATAGCTTCCTTGCCAAGAAGGGTTTTTCGGTGAGTGAAGTTGAGAAAGAAATCTTGAAGGATAAGGAGAGGTTTAATGCAGGGTTAGTAAGCCCAGTGCGTTTCATTGATGGTAGGGATGAGATGGGTCTTCCCATATTCACTAGTAAGGAAGTACCTAAGAGCACGGTTGCCAGTGAGAAGGGGGTGGGAGCTGTTAAAGGAATTCTAAAAAATGCCCCACCGGGGGGCTTGGAAAGGGGTGAAAGCTCGAAGAGTCAACAGGAAACAGACAAACAGGAACCTCTTACGGATAAAGTAAGCAAGGAGAACACCAAAAATGGGGAGAAGGATGAAAAGACTGAAATGGGGTCAAAAGGTGCTAAGTCCTGGTCTTCAGTCTTAAGAGCGGCCCCGGGCCCTGTCAAGGAAGTGAAATTTGACTACGTGCCTCCATCGGAAGGATCAGATGTTGTATCCCCCCCAGAGGATGTCCTCAAGAAAGGTGCGGAAAAATTCAAATGTTGCATTGTGGGTAAATTTACCAAAGGGACTCTACCGTTTAAGAGAGTTAAGGAGGTGGCTTTTTCAGCCTGGAGGAGGGGCCTCACCATGGTCTCTCAGCGTAATGAGTCTACCTATGTCTTTAGGTTCAACTCTTCCAATGAAAAGAATGCGGTTCTAAGCAAAGGTACGTGGTACTTTGATAAAAGGCCTCTGGTATTAACTGATTGGGGTTTCAACGAGCGCTCAGAATCTGTTACTTCAATGCCGTTATGGGTTAAGCTAGCCAATCTTCCAGATTGTTACTGGACGCAGGAGGGACTGGGCCGTGTTGCTAGTGCCATTGGAAAGCCCCTAGGGGCAGACGCCCTTACATCTGAGCTAGAGATTCTTCCATTTGCAAAAATGTGCGTGCAGTATGAAGTGGGGGATCCATTACCACCAACCCTCAAAGTGGTGGACCTGGACGGTTCCATAGTTGAGGTTAAAGTCTCATACATTAATAAGCCAATGGTGTGCGGCCACTGTAAATCTCTTTTTTTTTTTTTTTTTTTTTTTTTTTTTGCTAATTAAAATTTTTATACCAAAAGGAACAACTGATACATATCTAGGGGCATACCCCGCGAAATCAACATCCGACAAACAAAGGACGAAGCATTACAAAGTCAATAGACAGTCAACATTATACAAAAAAACTTAGAGATAACTAAGCAGCCAGATTAAAGAAAAAGTCCATGGTGCACATCCCAGGGTCCCTGCAAAGCTGGACCTTCTCTTCTCCATCCAGGTCACAAACTATGCATCCGCAAGAGTGCATACTCTCATTACCAACAGTAGCTTCGAAAGAGCACCAGCCATATGACTTACGATGATTTACAACCCACAAGTTGAACCACACTAGCTTCCTATCCCGCCCTTCCTCGTTGGACCCATCATTTTTTAAATAAATTCCCAATCGCCATAAGGCAATGCCAATCCTACGAACTCCCAACCTTGCTCTCGGAAGAGACCCCATCCTTAAATATCTGTCATCAATAACATCCATAGGCATCCATAGGAAAGCGTGGCATCCATAGGCAAACACCAATATCATGAGTATGTCAAACCGGCATCCCATCTTGCACTCTCCTGGTAAATAGCCACCAGGTTTTGAAACTACTTTCCATGCCATAAATTGACATCCAACTTTCCTGTAACGACCCCACCTGTATAACCTGGCATACGGTCTAATATTGTGGCACCAACTATCAAACCATCGACGGAAAAAACCATCCATACCGACTACCAAAACATGCTCTGAAAACAAACCAGGAGCATCAACAAGCCCAGTACTTGGGACCTGAATAACCCTCAAGTATTCCAGATTTTCATATCCCTTATTACGCCCAAGCGCAGAACTGTTAACAGCCCACTCTAAACCAAACCATTGATTCGTAAAACCACAACACATAGCCACCATGGCAGCAGTATCAATTTTCATAAGCCAACCAGTGCCAATCCAGAAGTAGGATTCATATGAAGGTTGGCCCCTCAATTCCAGAATTTGGCTTCCTTGAAGAAAACCAGCACTAACCATCATAACATCAAACAGATGGCTAACGATTTGTCCTCCACAGTGTACGACACACCACTGTGGAGTGTCGCGAAGCACCCCCCAGAGAGAGCAACCACACTCATACCTATCACGTAAACGTGAACACCATTCTCAAGTCTTGCGTCAAGCAACTGGTTTGCATCCGCAACCACCAATAGCAGAGCTCCATAGCACCCACTCTCAAATACTTCAATGTGCATTGCATACTCGAAATCATCTTCAATTCCAAAGGTAAACCTCAAAAAGCAGATCCCTCGAACACCATGAGAGTACTTTTGCGTCAACCTGAGAGCAAACTTCTCAAATCGAAGCCAGAGGACAACAGACCACATTCGATGTGTCATCTTGCAACCAAACTTGTCGACACTGGTACCCACAACCCCCATCTTGTTAACATTTTCAACATGATAAATAGCCTTAACATCCTCAAAAACTATAATGTTTACACCCATTCTGATCTGATGCAAATGGGATGAAACCTTTCGCTGAGACAAAAAAACAAACGCTTGGCACTCATGTATAAAGAACTCACAGTATGAGGCCCAAATAACATAAAACCTCACACTCACATTTCTGGAGACACCCTCCATACCCAGTGAGCCATCACCCCTCGATTTCACTTCAAAGTCTTCAAATTGATGATGGGTTACCAAGACCCCGACCAAATCACTATCATCCCTTAACGCCTTCAGATCGAAGAGAGATAGCACCATTGTATTCTTCGGAGTCCCCACTTGGGCCACCACACCATTAACCTGGATTATGAATTCTTCAGCACCAAAGACCCATAGCCCAGCAATAAACCCACCTGGAACAGTAGGCTCAACAAATAAATCTTCATAATAAACGCCTTGACTAAGATCAGAAATCTCCTCTCCAGTCAACAACCAAGGACGAATAGCATGCCACAAGAAAGGAAGACCCTTCGACCGAAAAATCAAGGAAACCACTGGATCTTTCGTTTGAAACTCAAGCAGTTCCCGGTCAACTACCCCTTGTCTTTCACTGTCCGTCTTTGCTCGAACATCCTCCACAGGGTATACAGTGACCAAGTTCTCCGAAAAGGAGACCCTCTTCGGACCCCTAATCGGACTACCCACCGGAAGGCAATCTGTAGAACCTCTCACACGGGGAGGAATCACAGTCTCCAAGTTCTCCGAAAAAGAGACCCTCTTCGGACTCCTAATCGGACTACCCACAGAAAGGCAATCTGTAGAACCTCTCACACGGGGAGGGATCACAGTCACCAAGTTCTCAGAAAAGGAAACTCTCTTCATTAAATAATAATTATATAGTAAGAAATATAGTGTTTGAGGTAAGAGATTAGAAGAGGAGATGGATTTGTGCAGGCTAAAGAGAAGATTTGATGAAGAAATGGTTTAGATTGGGCGGCTAGGTTTTTAGGAGAGAGAACAGAGCGACGCTCATTTTTGCCACTGTAAATCTCTTGGCCACACCATTAGTGTTTGCCCGGTGGCTTCTAGACAATGGGCGGCAGGGGGGTCAATCCATACTAAAGGGGCTCCATCTGGCCAAAATGACAAAGTGGACGAAAGTGGTAAGGTAAATGAAGGTCACCAAAAGAAGGTGGTGGTGGAGCTGAAAGAAGGGGTTTTAGAGGCGGAAACAAGTCAAAAGAAGGTGGTGGTGGAGCTGAAGGAAGGGGCTTTAGAGAAGGAAGCAAGCCACATGACCACTTCAGTTGGGGGCAAGCAAACCGCCAACCACCAGGTAGAAGTAAAAGAAGGGGATGTAGACAATGAGTGGACGGAGGTTCGTTCTAAACGAAAGCCAGTGACATCGCCAAGTATATCTCCGGAAGTCTCCAATCTTCAGCCGTTTCAGAACATTGTGGTTGATGAGGTAGCAATGAAACATGGCTCCAGAACTCCAAAGCCATACAAGAAAGTAAAAAGAGGGGGTAGGGGGGGTCGTACCCCTTCCTCTAGGTCATAAATCCATTATGACTATTTTTTGTTCCTACAACGTTAGAGGCCTTAATAATAAAGTTGGTTTTATCAGGGACTTCATCTTTAAAAATAAACTGTCCCTGGTAGGTCTATTGGAAACACATGTCCAAACTGACGTTGCTAGGATTATCTCTCGGACCATTAATCCACGGTTTCAGTGGTGCTTTAACTATGATCATCATCCGGGAGGCCGTATATGGCTGGGGTGGAATCCCTCTATATTGAAAATTTTGGTTCTTGCTTCTTCTTCTCAGCATATCACATGCTCTGTTACCCTTCTTGAGAGCAATACAACTTTTGTTATCTCTTTTGTGTATGGCCTTAATGATATGATTGACCGTAGACCACTATGGTCTGATTTGGTGGGAATAGCGCAGGGTTTGAATGGCACAGCATGGGCTCTATGTGGTGACTTCAACTCGTGTATTAGTATTGATGAAAAACAATGAGGGTCCTTAGATTGGACTGCTGGAATGGAGGAGTTTAAACAGTTCTTGCTTGCTAATGGCCTCACTGATCTCCGGTATTCAGGCCACTTCTTCACATGGTGGGATAGCAATATCTCTCAGCCAAAATTCAGAAAATTAGATCGTGTGTTAGTAAACCCAGAATGGCATTCAGTGTTCCCTTGCTCGACGGTGGAGTTCATGTCTCGGGGCTTATCTGATCATTGCCCTGCTGTTACTTCACTTGGCACTAGTTTCTCCTCTGGAGCGAAGCCCTTTCAGTTTTTTAATCACCTTATTGATAATCCAGACTTCTTGGAAACAGTGGAGAAAGCATGGTCCTTAGAGGTTGAGGGGAATCCTTGGTTCATCCTAACATCGAAACTCAAGAATATAAAGGTGGCTCTAAAGGAACTAAACAGAAAGATGGGGGATATTCACAACCTAGTAATCCAGTCTCGGGATGCACTCTCTCAGTTCCAGGACTCAATTCCTGCTAACCCTACTGCTGCTTATTTTGAGGAACTAAAGGAATTTATTGAGAATTATTCAGCAGCTTTAAGGCTAGAGGAGCAGTTTTTAAAGCAGAAATCCAGAATTCAGTGGCTTAAACTTGGAGATGGCAATAGTAAGTTTTTCTACAATTCTTGCAGAGGGAACTGGAACACTAACAAGATTACTACTCTCACCGACTCGGAGGGAGTCTCACACTCTTCTCATGCAGACATGGCTAAAGTTGCAACGGATTTCTATAAAAATATTATGGGAAAATCATCTGAGGTAGCAGATTTTCCTAATGATATTCCTCTACCTTCTCTCTCTGATTCCCAGGTCAACCTTATGGCTGCCCCTTTTTTTGAGAGTGAAGTTCTGAGCACATTAAAAAGAATGGCTAAGAACAAGAGCCCTGGGCCAGATGGGTTCACAGTTGAATTCTACTTGGCTGTTTGGCACTTGGTAGGAAACGATGTGACTAAAGGTATCATGCATTTCTTTAACACATTGCACTTACCTAGAGTAATAAATGCTGCTTCCATATGTTTAGTTCCTAAACAGCCTAACCCATCTGAAATGCAACACTTTAGACCAATCTCCTGTTGTAATGTACTGTATAAATACATCTCTTCTATGCTAGCCAAGAGGCTTAAAGCTGTGCTTCCCTCCATCATTTCCCCGGTACAATCTGCTTTTGTAGCTAGGAGATCCATTGGTGACAATATTTTCCTTGCTCAAGCACTATGCAAGGACTATAATGGTAATTCAGGTCAGCCTCGATGTGCTATAAAGCTAGACATCCATAAGGCTTTTGACTCCCTAAACTGGAATTTCCTGTTTGCAATCATGGGGAAAATGAGGTTTCCCACTCAGTACATTAAGTGGCTGGAAAAATGTATCACTTCAACAATGTTTTCTGTAAAGTTGAATGGTAGTTTGGAAGGGTTTTTCAAAGGGGAATCTGGCCTCAGACAGGGGGATCCTCTATCCCCTTATCTGTTCGTGATTGTCATGGAGGCTCTCTCAGCATGCCTGGATAAGAAGACTGCGGACCCTAACTTCAAATTCCATTGGAGAACTAAGGAAGTAAAGCTAAATCACATTATTTTTGCTGATGATGTTTTCCTGTTTAGTCATGGTGATCTAGGGTCAGTCTCGGCTCTCCTGGATGGGATCAAGCTATTCTCAACCTGTTCGAATCTAAAGCCAAACATCTCCAAAACTACATGCTTCTTTGCTAATGTTAGGCAGGATGTGACTGATACTATTCTTTCTCACTCAGGGTTCCAAAGAGGTCATATGCCCATCACCTACCTGGGGCTCCCTCTTATCACAGGAAAGCTCAACAAGAATGATTGCCAGACTCTGATTAGTAGACTGTGCAGCAAAATGGAGATGTGGACAACTAGATTTCTTAATTTTGCAGGGCGTCTCCAACTGATCAAAGCCATACTGGTCAGCATTGTGGGATACTGGAGTATGTTTCTCTTCCTTCCGAAAGGGATCCTAAAAAAGATCAATGCTCTATTTTTCAAGTTCCTCTGGGGAGGTTTCTACAAATCAGATGGGAAGTGTCAATATAAAGTTGGATGGGAGGAGTGTTGCAAACCAAAAGCAGAAGGGGGTCTTGGCATTCGGAATATTTTTGAATGGAATGAAGCAGCCATTCTTTTTCAGCTGTGGCGCATCATTCAGCCCACCTCTAACTCTCTATGGATAGCATGGTTCCATAAAGCTTTGCTGGCAAAGAAGGAATTCTGGACTTCCAAAATGCCATATCGCTCATGTTGGATTGTAAGGAAACTGTTCAAGGCGCGGCCGCGAGCACTTCAGTATGTACACTATAACATAGGTGAAAACTCTGACTTTTTCTTCTGGCATGATCCTTGGGTCCAAAATAAGCCCCTTCTAGATATTGCCCCTTCCATTGTATCTACAGCTGAGTCCACTAGTTCAGTCAATATCAATGTCTACCTCCGAAATGGGACTTGGGACTTACCATCTTCGAACCATAATGATGTGATTGAAATTAGAAGGATGGTGCAACATATCCAAATCCATAAGTCTGATTCCATTTTGTGGGATGGAATGCTTCCAAAGCATGTCAAATTGTCCACTATTTGGTCCTCCATGCGGGTTAAGGGAAGCTATGTCCAGTGGTTAAACATGGTCTGGGGAAAATTCAATATCCCGAAATGCTCATTCATCACATGGTTAGCCATCAAAAACAGGCTCCTCACGAAGGATAGAATGCTTCTGTTTGGAATGCAGGTTGATCAAAAATGTGTCTTGTGTGGGGTGGATGATGAATCGATTAGCCACATTTTCACTGCTTGCCCATACTTTGATATTATTAGCAGGTCTATGCCATTTCGTTTCTCTCGTAACTGGTACAATTGTCAGTCAGGAAACTGCACTGCTACTCAGCTAGGGGCAAAGGAGGAATCAATTGCCCAACTGTTTTTTAGCACAGCTATTTATCATGTCTGGAAAGAGCGTAACTACCGTATGCACAACCATGGTCCTGGCCACCCTACATCAGTGGTTAGCAGTGAGATAAGACGTATGGTGCGTGAGAAACTGTTCTCATGTAGCTTGTTTAAGGGTTGGGTTCGGAATGACCCGACCATCCTCTTATTTATCATGTAAAAGAATAGGCTAGGTACATCTGTAACGTTGAGTAGGGTTTACCTTCTTATTCTTTGTATCATGTTGATTACTAGCTATAGCATGGATGTTGTCTCGCGGGGTATGCCCCTAGATATGTATTAGCTGTTTCCTTTGGTATAAATTCTTTTAATTAGCAAAAAAAAAAAAAAAACATTCTGCCCCCAAGCCCCACAAACCAGCTTTGTGGCCTTAATAGAAAACGCAGGCTCCATTTGAAAAATAAGCTCAATTAAGGCGTAGTTCAGTTGACCAGCAGTAAATTCATACAACCTACACAATAAATCCTCAGCAAAGCCCCTAAGTATGGCCTGCGCATTCCTTAAAAGCAAGTAGAGCACCCCTTGCTTTTGCTTAAAAACCCAGTTAATGGTTTCGCCATCTAAATAATGATCTCCAATATCCATTGAAGAAACATCCCTACCAGCAAACAAGTTTCGGGGTCTCCTGTCAACATTGGCATAGACAAAGAAACATTTAGGATCACCATCCCTTACAACCACAGTCATCGAGCGAAAATGTCCAACCTCAACTGAAGAAATCAGATTAACCTCAAACATCAGGTTCATGCTGCAAACCATACAAATACAAAATATGTCACCACTAATCAACCCCTGTAGCCGCAAAAAAATCCATGCGACCCTCCCAATTTTCTCTCCCATGATTATTCCATCGCAGGAGTAGCAACCATGCGTTACTGGATTAAAAACAACAACAGCAGCCCCCATAGGAGTCACCTCACAATCCTGCCCCTTAGAGCCAGCCATAAATGCACGACGTAACGATCCTGCCGTGACATCGTCAAACATACCCAACAATCTAAATAAAGATTGTGGACCATGGTTAGTTGTCTGCTAGTTTATCTAGTTAATTGATGTTTTCCTTGTTGTTCTGATAGGCAGATGCATTATTTTCGCGGGGTATGCCCCTAGAGATGTAATCGTTTTCCTTCAGTAAAATTTTTTTAATTAGCAAAAAAAAAAAAAAAAAAAAAAAGATTCATCCCATCATAAGGATTCCACCTGACATTTATCGCCATAGGAAAACATGTTGAAAAATAGCGCATGTTTGCTTGCTTCCAACAGCCCCCATTCTAACTAGAGAACCATAGGCTTCCAAAATCTTAGCCCGAATCCATAAATCTCCTACCTCGGTCTCCATTTGATTCCTAGGACTACATCTTTTCAAAGACTACTTGTTTCTTTGCCAATGTTAGACAGGAAGTTGTTGATGATATTCTTGCTTATTCGGGGTTCCAAAGAGTTGGGTTTACCTCTCATTACGGGCAAGCTAAGCAAAAATGATTGCCAGCCTCTGATCACCAGACTGTGTAGCAAATTGGAGTTGTGGACAGCTAGATTTCTAAATTTTGCAGGCCGCCTACAACTGATCAAAGCTATTTTGGTCAGTATTGTGGGTTATTGGAGTATGTTCTTATTTCTTCCTAAAGGAATTCTCAAGAAGATTAATGCTCTTTTCTTCAAGTTCCTTTGGGGAGGATTCTACAAGCCAGATGGGAAATGTCAATATAAAGTAGGGTGAGAGGAATGCTGTAAACCGAAAGCGGAAGGTGGTCTTGGGATTCGAAACTTATTTGAATGGAATGATGCTGCCATTCTCTATCAGCTGTGGCGTATCCTACAACCCACCTCTAGCTCTCTTTGGATAGCATGGTTCCATAAAGTCCTGCTGTGGAAGAAGGAATACTGGACTACCTTAATGCCATATCGTTGTTGTTGGATTGTAAGGAAATTATTCAAGGCTAGGAAGCTGGCCTTGCAGCATTTGCACTACAATATAGGAGAGAACTCTGGCTTTCTTATCTGGCATGATCCCTGGGTCCAAAAGAAGCCTCTTCTGGCCATCTCCCCCTCCATTATTTGTACAGCCGAGTCCACAAGTTCAGTAAGTATCAATGTCTACCTTAGAAATGGGACTTGGGATTTGCCATCTTCGAACCATAACGATGTCATTGAAATTAGACGGGCGGTTCAGCAAGTCCAGATTCATAAATCTGATTCCATTACTTGGGATGGAATGTCAGCAAAGAATGTTAAATTATCTTCTATTTGGTCTTCCATTCGGGGTTCTGGAAATCAAGTCCAGTGGTTGGATATGGTATGGGGGAAATTCAATATCCCGAAATGCTCGTTCGTAACTTGGTTGGCCATAAAGAACAGGCTCCTCACGAAGGATAGAATGCTCTTGTTTGGAATGCAGGTAGACCTAAAATGTGTCCTATGTGGGGCGGATGATGAGACGGTCAGTCACATTTTCACTGACTGCCCGCTTTTCGATCTAATTAGCAGGTCCATGCCAATGCGCTTCACTCGGAATTGGTCCAACTGTCAACTAGGCAACTGTGTTAGTAGACAGTTGGGGGCAAAGGAGCAAACAATTGCTCAATTGTTTTTCAGCACAACTATCTATCATGTCTGGAAGGAACGTAACTATCGCATGCACAACTCTGGTCCTGGCAATCCAACCTCTGTTGTTAGTAGTGAGATCAGGCGCATGGTGCGCGAGAAATTGTTCTCCTGTAGCCTGTTTAAGATTTGGGTTCGGAAAGACCCGACCATCATCTTATTTACCATGTAAAAGAATAGGTCTGGTACATCCGGGTACATCCGTGTTGAGTAGGGTTTACCTTCTTATTCTTTGTATCATGTTATGTTGTTGATGTAATGTTTGGATGTTGATTCAAGGGGTATGCCCCTAGATTTGTATCAGTTGTTCCTTTGGTATAAATTTTAATTAGCAAAAAAAAAAAAAATTTAATTAGCAAAAAAAAAAGCGAACAAATTATGAATTATGGATTAAATATGTAACGAGATTAGAAACCGTGCATGATCAGCTAGGGTTTTATATCAAGTGAATTTGGTGGAAAAGAAATCGAGAAAAGAAAAGAAAAAGAAGTGGTGAGGTGTATGATCAAGGAACAAGCCAACAAAGCAACTTCTTACGAACCACAAATCTTTGCCAAGTGTTTTGGGAGTGACATAGGCTCTCTAGCAGCTGGTGTGTATCACAAATATCACACAAATTACACACCAACTAGTCAACAAGGAGATAAAAGAGAGAAAAAGCAAGCTAAACTCTTTTCTCTCCAAACTATCCAGCAGAAACATATGCCAAAGAAAAATTCATATCTCCAATTCTATCCATTCATAAATCACCAAATTTGAACCATAGCTTCCTCATTGTATGGAGAATACATGTTTAAAATTTCATGGCCAACAAAGGAGTGTAGCCTAGTCAAATCCCTCCTCTAAGTTGGAGAATCAAAACTCTCCAGCAATTGGTATTTTCGACCTTTCACCTTAGCAAGCCCATAAGTCGAGATTCAAGCATCCCCTGGTGATGAATTATGACGCAAAAGAAATCTCGTGAAGAGTAGAAGGTGTGGTAAAAATTTGAGAACCAAACTCCTATATTTCGATTTTATATGAATTTTACAAGGTGATGATGAATAGTGGTGAATAGTGTTTTAAGTTGTTTTCATGTTTTGTCATGACTTTTTAGGCTTTGTTAAGGCTACCCAAGGCTATTCTAAGATGTATCAAGCTTTGTTAGTGTTGTTAGAGCTTCAAGGAAGGTAAAACCCTAAACCATGCTTTGAGTTTTTGTGAGTTTTGATGGAGTTTTGGTGTTAGTGTAAAGATAAGATTATGTTAAGTGATTTAGTGATTATTTGGCTTTGTAAAATGTGTAAAATGGTGGGTGTTGGATTGTAGCCACACTACTGACCTTAGAGAAGTAGAAAGGTTGTTTGTTGAGGTTGTGGATGTATGGTATTCCCGGTGTGGCTTGGTTATGTTGTGACGAAATGGAAATGTTCGAGTTATAGCTGTCGTAATGGCAAAATTTCTTTAAGTCTTAAAAACAGTCAATACTCGAGACATTGAAATGATTTTTAGCACCACCACTGACTATGGTTACAAAGATATGGTTGTCTAGTTTACATGGCTGCAAGAATCGCATTAAAAGGATTTATGGTTCAAGAGTTATGTTAGTTTTAGTGAAAGCGGTTTGAAAGATTTTATCGCAGAAATGTACCAACTTTGAGGCTAAGTTTGAGACCCTTAAAAATGGAATTTGAGTGTAATATTTTGAGGTTAAATGCTAAATTCAGTTAGAAAGATATGAGTGAAGGTGTTGAGTCCAAAAGTTTATTTTTCAATTTTACAAAAATGCATCAGCTGAGATTGCGCAAGTGAAAACCCCTAAGAACACGACTTAAAAACCAATATTGTAAATGGCTAAGGATGAGAGTCGACTTTTCTCTCTAGCTTCTCTCTTCTTTCTCTCTCTAAAATCTAAACAATTTCTCCACTAGATCTAAATCAACCTTCCTGAAATCATCTTTTTCTTTTCTCTCACCTAATTTTCTCTTCTTTGTTCGCTCAAATGTCTCGGAGAAGGGTTTCCTTTCTGGATAACTCGTTGTTGGTTTCTGAGAGATCGAGTGTTTGTCCCTGGGGGGCAACACTGATAGGGACGATGACTACAGGCATGAGACGAAAACTCGGGAGGAGCTGGCTCAAAGCCCGAGTCCGAAAAAGGTTTCTTTTGCGAAGAATTTGGTGACACTGATACCATCGGAGCGGGGAAATCGAGTGAATGTTGCCCAGGGATCCCAAATCGAGGTTGGTGGCTCTAATGCTCGCCTCCTTGATTGTACCGCTGGGTTGGTTAAGGATGTTAAGGGTCTGATGACTAAGACCTGGGATGGGTTGGTCTCGACTATGAGCCCGAAAAGGGTTACCTTTTCAGAGAGACTGGTTTCGGTGATTCCTACTGGTAGCACTAATGGCTGTGAATCAGGGAGGAGGAGTCGGAACCGGTATGATTGTCCAGCTTCTGGAATTGCTTCTAGAACCAGAAGCGGTACTAAGACTAATTGCAGGATGGATGATGGTATTAAGCCTAGCATAACCCAAGAGGGCCTGCATGTGTTGAAAGGGAGCTCTTATAGAACTAAGGAAGGTTTGAAATCGGATTTCGGTCCGGAAAGGGGTTCTTTTGTGGAGAATTTGGTGTCGGAGTTAACTCCTGGTAGGTCAAAAGCAAAGGAGGACGATGTGGAATCGGGAACCTCTAATATGCGTATTGAGGGAACTAGGGGTGATTGTCTTGGTGGAGTCCCTAAGAACTCGGCTTGTGGAGGTCGGGGCAAAAGGCGGAAGGTAAGCATGAAGGAAGAGAAAGCTCCCACTGGGATTGCCTCCAGGACTCGTAGCTCATGCCATATCCAAAGAGGGGAGAGTAGGTTTTGTTACTCTGTTAGAAAACATGATAATTCTGTGTGTATTGGGCATAATCCCAGGGTGAATATGGTCAGGGAGGGTATTATGGACTTGGAGGTTAGCTCTGGAATCGTTAAGAGTTGTAATAGTACCAATGTTGCTGATGTTATGAGTCAAGTTAAGGATGGGGACGAGATGACTCAGGTTAATGTGATAGACCGTTCGTGTTCATTAACTGGGGAAAAGATGGAAGAGAAGTTGGATAATGCCCATCGATCTGGTGTAGAGGAGGATGGTGGGAGTTTGAGGTCTGACAATGGTTATGCCGAGATCCGTTCGGAGGAATACCAGGATGGTGTTCGGGAGTTATTGATTGAGACTCTATTTCATGTTGAAATGCTTAAAAACCATATTCGGTCAAATGGGTTCTCTGTTCCTAACGTGTCTGATCTTGTGGAGATAAGTGATGGTGACCCATTCAGAGATGCTTTTGGGAAGTTTTTTTGCAGGACAACTAAAGAGCTTGCAATTTCGGTAAGTTGCGCTTTGCAGCTCCAGGATTTTATTACTAGCAATGGGCTGGGTGCTCCTATCTCTCCTACGGGAGGCCACTCTAACCCTGAGCAGGTGGAGGCTTTGCTTAATGACAAGGGATTTAAAGGCAATGGGAATATGGAAAATAGGTTGGATGCAACTACGAAAGGCGCTTGTATGATGCCTGTGGAAGACCTTGCCCTCTCGCCTGGGAATGTCTCGGGATCCCCTCTCCCAAATGTGACTTTGGTTCCATCTACTGGTGCAACCAAGGTTCGGTTCAAGAAATCTGAGATTCGGAAGGGGCGTGCTGGCAGGGGAGGTCATTCTCGACCCCCATGATTTTAGATTATGGTTTTCAATCCTTGTTGATGTAGCTTGTGTTTAGTTTATGTTGTGGTTCTGATTGGACTATTTCTGTTTGTAATGTCTAATCGTTGATATCGCGGGGTATGCCCCTAGATTTGTTTTATGTTGTTCCTTTTGGTATAAAATATTAATTAGCAAAAAAAAAATATTTTAAATGGCTAAGTATAACTTGAATTCGAGGATCGATTTTGAACCAAACTTATGATTTAAGTGTTTGACGATTAGCATGGACTTAGTACGAGTCTAGGGGGACCCCTTAGTGCCTTGTTTGTGATTGGCTTAAGTATCTAAGAGTTGAGTTATAAGTGGATCGTATAGGGGATTAATCGCGTATTTTCTTGACTTGTTTAGATTGTCGGACCTCGCTACGAGTCCCTACTACACCCGGAGAACCAGGCAAGTATACTAAACCCTACTCTATTGTTCAGAGTATATATGTTTCAAAGTAGGGTATATGTTAGTTCAAAATGTTTTCTTAACAAGTTAAAAGTATTTTATCTCGTTACTCAAATACCGGATATTGATGCAATTGAATGCATGTATATATATTATTTCTGTGAATGTTATCTGGATAGTATATAAGTATAGTAGTATGTATAAGAGTTTTTTTTTTAATTGAAATTTTAAACAAAAAGGAACAACGGTTACAAATCTAGGGGCATACCCCGGGAAATTAGCATCCAACCATTACACTAAAACAACTAAACTAGTTAACAAAAACTAGTCAACAATTGTTGGAAACCACCCTAGCTGGCTGAGTAATATAGGGCATCTTTATATCTCATTATTGGTGTACAATATATGGCGAGAACGTAACAATAGAGTGCATATGACCAACAGGCCATCCTTGTCTCCACAACTGCTAGCTAGCACGAAGCGTATGGTGAGGGAAAGAGTCTACTCTTCCGTTTTAGTCAAAAAACAGATTTCAAGGAATCCTAGACTTAGTCTATTACTGTACTAGATCTGCTTATGCTTCTATAAAAGCAGGTTGATTTTTGTCATTGATATTCTAGCTCTTTAGCGAGCTGCAGCTTTTTTGTTTCCCTGGGGTATGCCCCTTGCAATCTTGTATATTCTTCTTTTCTTTATAAAATACTCTCAATTAGAAAAAAAAAAAACTAGTCAACAGAAATCTAAAACTAGGAACAACCTAGCTTAACATTTAATACATATTATGCCAAGAATAGGAACCAAATAACCCAATCGGGTCTCCAAACAAACTACCCCACAAAAGTACATCATAGAAGAACAGGGCAAGAAACCCCATTTTGCCTTGCGGCTCCCACTACATTGGCCTCTATCCAGCTAATATGTGTACATGCAGCAGACCCAAGCCCCACGAATTGATTTTACATAAAGTTGAGACATAGCCTCCAGAGGCCAGCACAACCTCAAATTACCCTTGCAGCCTCCACTCACTAGACCATTTTCCAAACCAGTGTGTGCACAAGCAACACAACCCTCCTCATTACCATCAATACTAGCCCAACGGGCTCTTGTAAGCTCAATAAATTCAGACAACATAGGCCAAAGAACAGACCTCTAGTCAACCGGTCCATTGGACACACACCTATTCCATTTATCCAACTGAAAAAAGCAGTTACACCCACCAATCAGCTTCTTTTCCGAATCACCACAATGGCTTAACGCAAAGCCCAGGTTACTACCACAGAACATGCCAACATAGATAAAAGAACTGTCCAAATCAATATATCCCCACCACAAAGTTATCCTTGCAATCTGAAAACCATAATCTAAAATGCCCCTCGCTCTCCGAGTTTCCATCCTTATACTCTCAGACTTCGCTGCAATCCTGTCCCTTTGAATAGGGTGAGGACGGAACACCTCTCCAACACAGTGAGAGAGCTGGAATCCATTGTTTATGTTGCCCAAAATAGGCAAACACATCCACCTTCTGTCTTCAGCAACAACGGTGGTCCTTTTCATGATTCCAACACTCATCAGCCATTTCACAATGCCCCTCAACCAAGACCAGGATAAGAGAAAACCAAGCCCCATGTCCTCACCAACCCCTAATGCGTCCTCAGGCGCACTGAGAATCCTCCTCCTGATAGCAAAATGCAGATCAAACTGAACCCCACTATCATCTCCTCTCGGGCAGGTAACATGCCTACCCTTTGAAATAACAATCCATACCCATCTGTTCAAAACATTCCAAGCAAGCAAGACACACCATCCATTACCAAAAGTAACCTGACTGAATGGCACCATGGACTTACACAAAATCAGTGTACTAAGCATAACATTAAAATCAAAAGCAACATAATGCCCAAAAACCTTACAAGCGTTTGAACTCCACTCAAAAAACCTAACCACAACACACATCTCATACTTTCAGTACAATCCATACTTGATTCAGAAACTCCAGTCAAGTAAGCATTCAAATAGTAGTTTGACCTTGGAGAAGTGGAACACAAGAGCATCCATTTGTCCCGAACTGCAATAACCACCATGTTTCGTTGGCCCAAAGCCCGCCCGAAATACAACAAAGAAATTACAATCCAAGCAGGTTGGTCAAATCGAAAAGAATTGAGCCCAATCTCCATTAAATCATCAATAAAGTACAATGGTACCACATCAAACAGCTGGCGGGTGTTCTTCCCAAGATTCCCCAAAAGAATCAGCTTCAACAATACATCGTTTACATCTGCACGACAAGAGATCGTCTCTTTCAGATCAGGGAAAACGCCTTCCCCCTCTATCAAGATGGAACAGAAAATCCAACACGAGGTTCCACCTTGTCAACATACATACGGAGAGAGTTATCCATGAAGAAGGATTTTCTCATCCGAAACTTCAAAGAACCAATCGAAACCAATAACTGGAACACAAGATTAAAGAAAACATCTTTAATCTCCTCTCCAAGAACTAAAATGAAACCAGCCCCTAAACCCAGAAACCCAGGTGAAGAAAAGCATTGAAGCATTTTATCGAGCACCATGCGTGTAACAACAATACACGGTTCTTCTAGCAAAGCAGCATCAATTTCCTCTCGGTCAACCAAGATATCCTTTCTCAAAGCATCATAAAATGTAAACTGAAAACCCAATAATTCCAGTAATAACCACTCTGCAGAGAGGGCAGAATCCATAAGGGTTTCCCCTTCCATCTTTAGTTGAGTAACAACGTAAATACGCATAAAACAAACATGATAAGAGTATCTCCTCACAAATAAAGGAGAGTCTCCCCGTAAATAGGAGAGTACATAATCAAAACCGATTATACCACCACATAGAAACCTATCACCCATATCCAAATCAAGAGACCCAATACACAGTGGCCCTCTCTTTAGTCCCGAAAACATGATGCCCTTCCAAAACATGGAAAGATCCAACCAAACCCCAGCCTTTGCAGGAACCAGTAGACGGAAGTCTACTAAAAAAACATGGAAAGAGGACATACTAAAGACCATAGAAATAGAATACATAAAATACATATAAGAAATGTGATAGCAAGGTGGAAGATAGGAGAGAGGAGTGGATTCGTGAGGGTTATTAGGCCAGATCTGATGGAAAATGTGTAAGAAAGAAGACGGCTAGGTTAGGGTTCGGAGAGAGAAAAGACGACTCTCATTGTGCAACGCACTCCGAGAAATAATCCTCACCTGAAATAATCCATCCTTTTATCTTCTTTTAAAGCACCTTGGTCGTTTATGTATAAGAGTTATTGGTCCATATGATTGAGACAAGTATCGAGGTACATTGTACTCGAAGGAAGAGAGAATGTTTTGGAAAACTATCTTATTATTAAGGAGAGTAATGTTTAATTAATGGAGGAGATGAGAGATTGGTCTGGATCATTTTATTTGAATCCATGATCAAAGTAGTCGTTCATATGTTTCCTCTTATCTTTCAAGAGGAAAGTGATTTATTGGAAATAGTAATCGTTCATTGTTTCCGAACGATAATAATTATTATGAATTAAGGTGCACGTGGAATTATACGCGACATCTAAGATGATAAATGTGGAAGGTGATCAGGGGTACTCTGGCACCTTATGTTCTGGACTGGAGATAGTAAATATGTATGAAAGCCCGGATGCGGCTAGGGTGAGGTCCGAGCCAGTCGGCTCATCCTTATGTATGAAAGCCCGGATGCGGCTTAAGGTGAGGTCCGAGCCAGTCGGCTCATCCTTCTACCGGTAGTAAATTGTAAGATGTATGGACTGATCATCCATTACAGCCCAGCGGATAAGAATCTCCTGAACATAGTCCATCAGCAGTGTAATTAATACCACAGGCGGGTATTAATTGCAGTATGAATATTACATCCCTACTCAGTTTTTGCGGGTAAATTTCAGTATGATGAGGAAATTATGGGGAGTCCTTTCTTGAAGAAGTTTGTAGTGTGTGTATATATATATATATATATATGAGTAATATCCAAAGTGGGAGAGTTTAAGGGTTCAGTTGTTTATTGTTAATCAAAGGAGGAATATATTTTCGAAATGATTTTGATAGTACATTATTGAAGTACAATTCATATGTTTGAGTAAAAATATATATGATTCTGGTGGCAATTTTTGGCTCATTCTTGCTATTTTAAATATTATTAAACAGCGGCAATCAGAGGTGGCATTAGTACGGCGAACCACGATTAAGGGAAGGGGAAAGACAACTGATTTAGCGTGTTAACCTTATAGCATCTGAGGAGGGTATAGACTGGAAAGGTGTTTGTATAATGTTTTATATCTAGTACTTTGGAGTTTTTTTTTGCTAATTAAAAATTTATACCAAAAGGAACAACTTGATACAATTCTAGGGGCATACCCCGCGAAAGCAACATCCAACAATTACAACAAAATACATCATAGCATACTCAATTAACAATCGAGTCAACAAGTAGATTAGCAAGGCTAAGCATGAACCCTAGTCTAAAAAAACATCAAAAAAACCTATGCCAGATCATAAAGAAGCGCACTAAGAATTTTAATTCTTAGCATCAAGTTCAGAAAACCGCAAAGAAAACCATGAGCTTTGTGAAGGAACCCATCGCATAATCCATGTTTGATCCCAAATTCAGCAAACAGGTTACACCTAAATCTTGCAACTACGTTCACCGTGCTAGCTTTTCCAACCACAACATAGGCCTTGAAGCCCTGCTCCACCTTCTTGCATCTGAAAACCACATTGTCCATTTGATAGACATTTCTTACCGCAGAAATGTCACCACCATCAAGGTCACCCTTTCTGCCAAGGCGAGCAGCCTTGCAGCCCTATTTTCCAGCCATAAGAAACTCAAGCAAACTAACCCTTGGCAAACGTTGATCACTTATAGCACCACAAAACATGGCACCCTTCAAAAACAGAGAATGCATCTCAGTAACATTGATCAAAACCCAGCTTCGCTGCTGCTCCAGCATTGCATTATTTACCCTGATTACAACATGCTTTGAAACATTCAATCTCATAAAACTTTCAAATGCTTCAGGATGGCAACCCCAATCCTATAGTACTAGGCAGCCCTCAACAAGGCACTTCCGACAAGAATCAGTATGATCGAGAAGACCATCAAACACCCCGACATCCTCTCCGTATTCAGGAATGCTTGAGCAAATTCTATTCCAACATCCATTTGACGCTTCCATTAGACATTTCGAACTCATCAGAGCCCACCTCATAACCCTCCTTGTAGAAAGAATGTGATATGCCTCATTACCGAAACGAATAACACATCTCGCTGGATTTTTCGATTTTGGTTTTGGCGATGGGGAGCTTACTATCTCAAATGTTGTTGGTGATTTGCTTTGGTTATTCAGTGGAGACCCCTACGTTGGTGGGGGTTGGTGGGAACAGTTGCACATGGTCAATTGCCATGAGAGTCGGCCTAAAGTGGGAAACCGTATGATTATTCCTATGTGACATTATCATGTTTTTTAGCTAGTTTCATGTTGCAGTCCGGCTGTGGACTATTTCTGTGTTTTGTTGAATGTTGATACGCGGGGTATGCCCCTAGATCTTTGTTGATTCGCGGGGTATGCCCCTAGTCTTGTAATAGTTGTTCCTTTTGGTATAAAATTTTAATTAGCAAAAAAAAAAAAAAATTCCAAAACCAAATACAATTCCAAAACATAAGTCCTGGCCATGTTCATTTCCATAGACACCACCTAAATATCCCCCTTGAGACACACAATACTACCCCCATGAACAACACCTATCAAAATCTGGGAGACAAAGCTCTCCAGCATCTTATCAAACAAGATGGTAGAAAGAACCATCTCAGCAGTGAACCCAACCATTAAATCCATTACCAAACTGCTAGATCCTATGACACTACAAATATTACACTCAGGCAGATCATCAAACAACTGGTGGACGTCATCAAAAAACACCCCATTTACAACAAAATCCATAACCCGAGATGATTTGATAAGGACCATCCCACCGTTAATAGACGAGTCGTTATACTCATTAACTGAGTCAACATCGGCGCTATCGGGGCAATTACCAGCCACCGAACAGCTCACCATTCTTCTTTTAGAAGAAAATGGCACATAAGACAAATAGAGAACCATATCTGTAAGGCAAGTTAGGCAATTAAGAATTTTCCGAGCAATCCAACAACACCTATAAGGCAAGTTAGCTGTAACGGAATGAGAGTCGTTTTCTCTCTAGCAACCCTAGATAGCCGCCACTAAAATCTTCCCTAAATCTGCACCATTTCTCCACCAGATCTACACTCAAGCCTTCCCAAATTCATCTCCCTTCTTAATCTTTCACCTAAATCTCCAAATTTCTTATAGTATTACTTTATTAAATATGTTCTTTTCGTTGTTCTCTTTGGCTGGGAACCCCATAGATCTGTTGAGGTTCTTCCTACCGAGCTCAAAACTCACCATTGCAATGGTGGTTGGAGATGATGGCGTCGTTCTCTCGGGCAATTGGTCGGCGGGATTAATGGTTGCCTCGATCTATATTGGGTCTGCTGTTGAGATAATTTCCCTGGCGAGCATCGTCTCAAAGGGCCTTGAGAATTGCTATTCTCTAGAGTTGGAGGCACCAATGTTTTTGTTTGTTGGGCTCAGGGTTAGAGAAGTGAATGCTGGCCATGTGTTTGCTGAAATGCATCAACATAGTTTTGAGATGTCTCGAGATGTTGAAGTGTTTGATGGATTGTCTGCAAGAACTATCGTTGTGTTGGTGATAACTCTTGGGGATAATTGTAGTTGCGTTTCGTTCGAGCTTCTGAAGAAGGAGCTATCTTTGGCAATGGTCAAGAATAATGGAGTTGCAGATTTAGATAACTACAAAGATGTGAATGTTGGGTTTTCAAGTATTCCTACTTGTATGGATGTTGATTATCTGGATTTTGGTGTGATGCTTCATCGAACATACTGCTGTCTCGAGCATTACAAGAATAGAACTGTTTTTAACCCTTTGGGCTTCTCAGTTCGTTATAATGTTGCGGGATTTCAAATCCTGGTGATTGCAGGGGTGCTTATTCGAGGGGCTGGAATGCCCCAGTTCTTCGAGTACAGCTGCAATGTAGATGTGACAGCAACACATCAGGTATTTGATGTTTTATCACATAGTGCTTTTATAGAATCTGAGTGTATAGGCAGTGTAAAGGGCTTCTATGTGGGAGTGGGTATTCTTCATGTTGAATATGTACTGGAGATAGACAAATTTGGATGCAAGATGACACATCGTTTGTGGGGTGTGTTAATAGGAGTTCGAGGGATCTGTAGTCTGAGATTTAACAATGATGACTCCTGTTTGAAGAAGAAATGGACGAATGCCCTCCAGGTGTTTGGGATGTGTACTGTGAATGCAACAGAGAGATGTGATTCTAATGGTTTGATTGGTAAGGTTTTATTTGCTTTTAGTCTCGGAAAGGAGGGGCTCGCAATGAGCAAAGTGTTTGAGGGCAGCCTTCACTCGTCCACTTGCCTTTTGAAGATGAGCTCGATTGTGGCTGTTATACATGACTGGAGAACCGTCGGAGTGGTCTGGTATCTGTGTTACCAGTTTTATGGCATAATGCACTTGGCAAAGGCTCAAGGAATCATTCTTTTTTTGATGAAATGGCTATAATAGCTGGGACAGTCAGTATTTTGAAACAGGGCATGAGTTGCAATTTCATTTGGAAGGTTGTAAATGGGCACTCAATGCTTAAAGTAAGAGAGCAGACCAACTTTTTCCATAATTTGACTGGAAATGATTAAATGCGGTTGACAGAGGAAATGTTTGCCTCTGAGCAACATTTGTTAGTGGTGTACTTCCTAGGAGGGGGCTCTCGCTGTTGCGATTCTTGTAGAAATGACGATTGTGTTATGTTTGATTTGCTCAAGAGGAGGATTGATAGAAGGGCTGTGATCATTGTTTTCAGGACCTTGCAATGCGAGGTTAGCTTGGAAATGAAGGAACTGGTATGCCTCAACAAGCCTCTGTTTATGCAGAGCTTAATGAGAGAATGGTGATGGTTTATAGATCTACTTTGCAAGTTAATGATGTGAATGTTTGTTTTTTATGGAGGAATCTAAAGGCACAGGGCTGGATTACTGGATGGACTCTAGCAGTTCAGCAACATTCAATGTGGCTTATCTCTTTTATTGTTGCTCAGAAGAAGGGGGATGGAGTTGTGCAAGCAGATGTCCATTGTCATCTTGCATTTTTTGTGGGTGTTAAGGAGGGTTATGTGATACGACAGGATCTTCACATGATTGCAGGATAGAACGTTGTTGTATTGGGAGGGCTGGTCAAATGTTATGCAGACCTGGACTATAACCAGGACTTTTCCAAAATCATGGTTTTTGTTCATGATGTTGATGGGGATTTATTTCTCTATGTTGGGTTTCTTGATATTTTTGGACCATGTGTCGTTGTCGATGGAAAGTTGGATGGGAAATGGTCTTCGTACAAGGCTATTATAGTTGCTGGCAAACAGCTAAAGGTCTTGGTAGAAGTTGCAAGGGTAGGACGTACAGGATTGGTCGTCCAGCTTGTTCACTGTGTGGAGGATATCTTTGATAATGACTCGGAAAGTGATGGGGGCTTCCTGTTGGAGGAGATTATAAATGCAACTTGGCATGTCTTGAATCTGGGAGCTTCGGATATTGAAGATTGTCGCAATCTTTGCAGACGGGGTCTGATATGGGTGAAGGCTACGGACGCCGTGGGTCAGGATTTTGGAATGCTGATTGTTACAGTTTATGCAAATGCGACAAGCAATTTGATGTTGGAGTTTTTTTTTTTTTTTGCTAATTAATATTTTATACCAAAAGGAACAGCAGAGAACAAATCTAGGGGCATACCCCGCGATATCAACGTTTAGACATTACAAACAGAAATAGTCCAACCAGAACCACAGCATAAACTAAACCCAAGCTACATCAAAGAGGACTGAAAACCATAATCTAAAATCATGGGGGTCGGGAGTGACCTCCCCTCCAGCACGCCACTTCCGAATCTCAGATTTCCTTAACCGAACCTTGGTTGTACCAGTAGATGGAACCATATTCTCATTTGGAAGAGGAGGTCCCGAGACATTCCCAGGCAAGAGGGCAAGGTCTTCCAAAGGCATAATATAAGCGTCTTTAGTAGTTGCATCCAAACTGTTTTCCTTCTTCCCATTGCCTTTAAATCCCTTGTCATGAAGCGATGCCTCCACCTGCTGAGGGCTAGAGTGGCCTCCCGTAGGAGAAATAGGAGCACCCAACCCATTGCCTTGAATAAAACCTGCAGCTGCAAAGCGCAGCTTACCGAAATTGCAAGCTCTTTAGTTGCCCTGCAAAAAAACTTCCCAGAAGCATCTCTAAATGGGTCACCATCACTTATCTCCACAAGATCAAACACTTTAGGAACAGAAAGCCCATATGACCGAATATGGTTTTTAAGCATCTCAACATGAAACAGAGTCTCAATCAATAACTCCCGAACACCATTCTGGTATTCCTTCGAACGAATCTCAGAGATATAATCATTCTCGGACCTCAAACTCCCACCATCCTCCTCTATACCAGATAGAAGTACATTATCCAACTTCTCCTCCATCTTTTCCCTTGTCATTTTGAGAGTATTGTCAATGACCCCAGGCTTTGTTGGCCCTCTAACTTGACACGAATGGTCAATCACATTAACTTGACTCATAATATCAGCAACATTGGCACTATTACAACCCTTAAAGATTCCAAAACTACCATCCAAATCTATAATACCCTCCCTGACCACATTCATCTTGGGATTATGCCCATTACACACAGAATTATCATGTTTACTAACAGAGGAACAGAACTTACTCTCCCCTCTTTGGAAATGGCATGAGCTACGAGTCCTAGAAGCAATCCCAGTGGGAGCTACCTTTTCCTTCATGCTTACCTTTCGCCTTTTTCCCCGATCTCCACCAGCCGAGTTCTTAGGGACTCCACCAAGACAATCGCCCCTTGTACCCTCAAATCGCATAGAACACCCAGAGCTCCTCAGCCTTCTAGAGGTTCCAGATCCCACAGCGTCCTCCTTGGTTTGTGACCTACCAGGAATTATCTCTGACACCAAATTCTCCGCAAAGGAAACCCTTTTTGGACTGAATACCGAACTCAGACCTTCCTTGGATCTAAAAGAGCTCCCTTCAGGTTTCACCACATGCATACCCTCTTGGGTTATGCTAGGCTTAATGCCATCATCCATCCTGCAATTAGGCTTAAAATCGCTTCTGGTTCTTGAAGCAACTCCAAAGGCTGGACAAACATACTGGTTCCAATTCCTCCTCCCTGCGTTAGTGCTACCAGAAGGAATCACCGTCACCAGGCTCTCCGAAAAGGTAACCCTTTTCGGGCTCATAGTCGAGACCAACCCATCCCGGGCCTTAGTCATCAGACCCTTAACATCATTAACCAACTCACTAGAACAATCAAGGAGGCAAGCATTTGAACTACCAATCTCCGAAGGAGAGACATCGGCAAAAGAAACCTTCTTCCGATTCATACTGACAAGAAATATAGGTGTTTTAGGTGAAAGAAAAGAAGAAAAAGATGGATTAGTGAAGGATTTTTGGACAATTGATGGAGAAATGTTTAGAATTTGAGGCGGCTAGCTAGGGTTTTTAGAGAGTTCATGAAGAGGGCAGTCATGGCAATTCTCTACTGCTGCAGGAGTTCATGCAGGTTTGCCTAATGGACATTTCCAGGTGTTTGATGGAGAGTGACTTCGAGGAGGTCACTAATGGAGTTCCGTATGAATCTGGCGAAGATAGTTTGTGATGTTATTTAGTTCTGTATTGATGTTGTAAACTAGGTTAAGCTAGTTTAATTAGTTTCGAACTGTTGTTTTATCTGGATGTTGACTTCGTGGGGTATGCCCCTAGATTTGTTTAAGTTGTTCCTTTTGGTATAAAATTTTAATTAGCAAAAAAAAGAGAACCATATCTCTTTCCATACCTCCATAGGAGGTACCAATCAATACATACAGACCCACCTCACAACAATCCATCTCGAAGTAAACCAAAGTACCAGCAGCTTTCTTGTTGGTGAAACCATGGCGTCCATTGCATAAAACAGTAACCCTGTTCTTCTGGAGAGGGAGACGATCCCAAGACTTAACCAGAGAACCAACCATCCTAGCTGGCTGAAAGCCATACGAAGGAAGCTTAATAAAACCAATAAAATTGTAAATATATTAAGAAATATGGTGTTTTGGTGGAAGAATAGAAGGAGATGGTGAATTTGCGAGGCTTAGAGGTTTAGATCTGATGAGAAAAGGTGTAGAATTTGCTGAATTTAGGAGGCGGCTAGGGTTAAAGCTAGAGAGAAAAGAAGACTCTCATTATTGTCTCGTTTCTACAGGACACTTGACTTTTTAGTACTTTGGAGTTGTAATAGTATTTTAGAGATTCTGGGAAGTGAACTTGAGATGTAATAACTTTGGAATTATTGAGTACTTGTTCTAAGGCTATAACCCGTGGAGTAAATATGGTGTTATGAATATTGTTATAGATTATATTGGTAGCAGGTGATTGAATATTCCACAAGAGATGTGACTGTGTATGGTTAAGGATGTGACGACCCGGATTCCTGTAGGGGATTTGGGGGCGTTATAAAGATGGTATTAGAGCAGTAGGCTATAAACCTTAGAACGAGAGTAGGAGAAGTTATGACGAGATAAGGAAGTGACGAAAGAGCTTAGGTAGAATTTGTGGTTGGATTACTGGGGGTAGTACCAAAGATGAGTTAAGTAAGACCCTTAGTGATTGAGGAAGGTAGTTATGGAACTCTTTAGAGGTGATGTGAGTCGATAATGACATAGACTGTTTATGTGATACCCTCGAGACAAGAGAATGAGAATTAGAAACAAAGAAACTGATATGGAAGTTGTATAGTAGAACCTCAAGGGATAGTTAGGGTGGAGGCAAGATGACCAATACCAGTAGTAGAATCAATTAGGACGAGAAAAATATGTATCCATGATTTATTTATTGGGTTTAAACTTTTTTTAAAATGAGTATATAGAGATATGCATACATAAATAAACATATATATATATATATGGATACACACACACACATATATATATATATACATATATAACTGCAGGTATATATATGTGTATATATATGTATATGTACAGATATGTACTGTTTTGTTTTCATAAATAAATATTTCATGGTATGTAGTTTTATTAGACTAAACCACATTGGGATAAGTTGAATCGAGTGAGGCTGTGACTTTTGGAAAAGTGTAGAAGAGATAAATGAAAGTGGATTTTATAGATGGAGACAAAAAAAGAAGAGTATGATGGTATTATGTATGGATTTGGAGGAGGAAGGAGCTAGAATATTTCAACAAGGATTGAAATAATTGATTGAATACAATGATGTAGTGTTCTAGATAAGGGACTATGTGATATGGGTATAAGAAGCAGCCACGGTAAATGCTAATAGTGAATTGATTTGGGAGGATAAAAGATGAGAAGAAAGAGGTATATTTGATGATTAGTAAGAGAAAAGAATATGAGGTATCTTAAGGCATAATTGAGATTTACTATTGAGGGTAAGGTGTATTTTGAGGATAGACTCATGATAAGGATAAGCGAAGGAAGTGGTATAATTAATGAAGGATTTAGAGGTGCAATAATTACTAGTCGGGGAAGGCCAATGTGGTGGCTAATGCCCTAAGTAGGAAAGAGAGATTAAAATAGGCATGTGGGAGGAAGTATACGAGAGTATGTGCAAAACGGAAGGTAGGTGTTATAACTATGGTCAAGAGGGGCATCAACAGATGAATTGTCCCAGGAATGGAGTAGTTTGCTACAAATGTGGAAAGGAGGGTCACATCTCTAGAGACTGTAAAATGTCAGCAACGGGACCAACAGCACCACGACAAAGCAGTGGAGTTAATAGCATCCAATCAACTGCTAGGATTTTTAGCATGACATTGGTCGATGGCATGAAGGAGATTAACGAGATAGCAGGTACACGTTACAATGACGAGCCGATATGAACATAGAGGTATGATAAAGAACGAGCATGACATTGGTCGCTTTTCTCTCTAGCAGCAAACCCTAGCCACCACCATTTTTCAACCAAATCTAGCACTTTCTCATCAGATCTATAATTTTCCTTCCTAAATTCACCTTCCCCTTCTTATCTCACACCTAAATCGCTATATTTATTATAAGATATATCTTTTATTTTTTAATGGTTTCGTTCTCTGTGTCCGGGAATCGATTTAAGATTTCTACAGATTGTTTGGATGGGGTTCTGGTTCCATCTAGTTCCGGTTCTTTGGAGTTTCTTCTCCTGTTGTCTATTCTGAGAACAGATGTTGTGCTTATGGGTTTTCATGGTTCTCTTCGAGCCATGGTTCTTGAGGAACAACCGAAGAGGGTCGAATGCCTCTTTATTTTTCGAGAGTGTGTCGATGTTGGGGACCGTTGTTTGGGTCTCATTATCCTGGATCTGATGGATTACCCGTGCTTGGGGACCATTCGGGATGATGGTGGGGACCATTCGGGAAATGGTCGAAAGCTTCTATTTCTTTATGAATCGGAGAGTATGGTATGGGAACTGGACTCCTTGTTTGGGAAAACCCATTTGAATGTCGATAATTGGTCGGAAGCTGTCGCTGATGTGATGATTATTAAGGGACTCGAAAATGCCTTAGTCGCTTTGGCCAAGGCCAATGTTCAGAAAGATTCCACTACTGGGGTTAGGGTCTTGTTGCTGTGCTTCGAAGTTAATGGTGGCTTTGAGGGGCACAAGATGTTTGATGGAACTCCTCAAAGAGGTGGCCTCCGGGTTCTCATCCAAGCCATGAGAGATGTATTTCTCGTCGGCAAAGGTATGTATCTTGATTGTTACTTGGTAGTGGGAGGTGTTTTACACATCTTCGAGGTTATATGTATGCTGGACAGTTTCTCAAATATTGTCGGAGAGAGTCTAGACTTTGCTTCCTTTCGGGGCTTATTCCCGTTGTATGGCTTGTGGAATGGATCATTCCAGGTTGGATTCTAAGAAGACAGGAGTTGGTGATGCTAGCAGTGGTAGGGTGACTTGCCATCTGTTTGTTGCATTGACTGAAAGAGTAGGTCTCGTTTCATATGAGTCATACTTCATGATGACTGGAAGTTGTACTCAAGTCGTGGTGAATGTTGGCAGGCCTGTGTATGATAGGGGTTTGCGTCATTGTTGGAGTTGTGTTCTCCTGATTCACAATGGTTGGGGGTTGGGGGTCTACATCCTTCTGACTCTAGGACGAATGGTTTCTTGTGCCTGGTGCTCTGTTTATGCATTAGGTGTTGCTCAGAATTTCTTACAATTTCTGGTTGTCTCATGTTGTTTGCAACAAGCAGGAAGGCTAAAATTGTTGCAAGTTACGGTCATTCTAACGACTGATAGATATGCTTGGACAGTTGCAGTTCTTAAGAAGGTCATTAGTAGCCGTGGTTGGGGTCTTCGGGCATGTATAATGTTGATTAGTTTTGCGGCAAGCGATGTTAAAGCTGATGGTTTACGAATGAAGGGGTCTGCTCAGGCCTACAAGGATGGGCTTTGTTTGTCTTTCAATGAGAATTTTACTGACTTTGTCAGTCATGTTGATGCTATAATGAGAATTAGAGTTGGAAGGGGATTTTCAAACAATGTTGACTGCAGTTCTAAAACTGCCCAGGCCTGTCAAGATGTCAACATGGGGAAGGATTGTATTCCTATTTACGAAAATGCGCTGACTGTTGTTATTCAACTTCAAAAGACGAGTGCTATGCAGGGTTTTTTACTGCATAAGAGCATTATGATTGCGGGACTTGGAATTGATTTTTAGGTTGTGTTGAGCCGTTTATGGCAAGTTGTGTGGAAGGGCAGTTTGTATGACAATGTGGGTGACTTGGATGGGCTGACTGGTCTTGGTTTTGATGTGTATAAGGCTGATGGGTATGTCAACACGAACATGGAGCGGCTAGGCATCTTGCTGAAGGTAGAGGGCGCTGGTTTGAGGGATTCTACTGCTGATGAGGGTTTGCTTAGGATGGCGGTGATCTGCTTGTCCCAAGATGTTGATGTTTGTCAAATTGATGATAAGAATGCAGGTTCTTATTTTGGGTCTTATCCTGGTTTTATTTATGGCATATTTATGAACTTGTGTTATTAGACTAGTGGTGAACTAGTTTTATCCTTGGTTGCTGACAGTATGGTGACTTTATATGTTATGTTGTAATGTCTTTTGTTGATTTCGAGGGGTATGCCCCTAGAATTGTGTAAGTTGTTCCTTTTGGTATAAAATTTTAATTAGTAAAAAAAAAAAAGAACGGGGGAGGAGTATCGGAGACGGAATAGACGGTATAGCATGAGAGTTTATAATCGAGATATGAAAGTGTTAACTCGAATAACTTGTAGATGGGGGGGTTGAATACAAGTTATATAATCGTGTCTGATTTTTGCTCGAATAAATAAAACAAGAACAAACGAATAAATCAAACTGTTTGTATTAATAAGATCAAATACAAACTCTACCAAAGGTGTACAAATACCTTTAGCAGCTGCTGACAATACAAATCTCTCTCTGTTTGCACTCTCGTATACTTACGATTACGAACCTTACGAACGCTTACAACTTTTACAATGACATAGAGAGAGTATTTATAATGCTACCTATCAACTAATAACAGAAAGTTAATCTAAACATAAAAATGTTCTGCTGTCCAGTTGATAGTTTCCATCAACAAAAAATTCTTTCCTTCATAATATCTTCTTGCTTGTTCTTCAAAACAAACGATCCTGTTTTATAGCACTTGCCAGTTTTTGTAGCATCCATAATGACATCATCAGTAACACGACTAATATCAGGATTTCACATTGCATCAGGATCTGACCATCCATCAGTAATTGATCAGTATTTGACTTGTCGTATCAGGATCTGCTCTCAGTTCCTGAAATGTAGTCCTTGATGCTCTGTTCCTGACTTAACTCTACAGATTACTGTCTAACACATATATCCTATACAAAGTGCTAAATCCTTTATAAGATCAGGATATACAATAAGTATTTGCAAATTCTATTCTTAACATCACAACTTATGAATTATTCCTAACAATCTCCCCTATTTATGCTTTAGAATCTGAAGCATAAATCTAAGTTGTAGATGTCAAAACATATAACAATTCAACCAGAATAGAATTTATGATTTTAAGCAGCCTACAAAAATGAGAGTCGGACTAATTTCTCTCTAACTCTCTCTTCTCTCTCTCTCTAAATTCAAATCACTTTCTAATCAGATCAAATCAGACTCCCGAATCCCTTTCTTCACCAAATCTCCTAACTCAAACACTAAATTTCTTTCTTTTCTGTCTCATGTCCCGTAAAAGGGTTTCTTTCATGGATGTTCCCATAACGGCGAAGTTAGAAGGATTGGGTATTAAGAATGATGTTAGCAAGACCCATGGTGGGCTGGCTCCAGTGTTGAGCCCGAAAAGGGTTTCTTTTGCGGAAGACTTGGTAGTGGAAATAACGGTTGATGGTATTCGATCTAAGAAAGTCCCGGAAAATTTGAGTCCAAAGAATGATGGAAGGAAGGGGGGGTCAAGAGTCTCCTTTGCTGAGAACTTGACTTTGATTATACCGCCGAGATCTAGGTCTAGGGTGGCTGCTCACACACGCAGCCGGGTCAAGCACCAGTTTATTGATGGTAAGGGTTTCTCTCAGAGGAAACCTGTTAGATCTAAGCTAGTAGATGTTACTTCTGTTGTGGATTTATTGGATCCATCCATCCCTACTTATCTTGAAGGGGAGAATGCTAACCCTGGCTCTTTGAGTAGTCGGGAGGAGGGATTGGACTCTGAGGTGATTTCGCTTGAGGTCCAATCAGATGAAACCATGTTACTTAAGAATGTTGTCACTCCTTTGGGAGGAGTTGAAAGAAAAGGGGTCCAGGTTACCCAAGTGGATGGAAAACCAGTCCGAAAACTTTTTCAACAATCAAATGAGGATGCTGATGAGGCCTCAATTCTAGAGGACTCTATCATTAGGGATGATTTGGAACAGGTTGTGACCACAAATGCAGCAGTGTCGACAACTAAGGATCCCCTTAAGCTGTCTCGGAGTGAGATCAAGGGAAAGCAGCTCAGTACTGAACAAGAAGAATTAGGGGCCATCCCAGTTTGGAATGATTCAATTAGAAGGATGCAGGAGAGATTGGCCATAGCAGTGAATGTAGTCATTACTTTCCAAGATTGTATTGTTAACCATGGTCATAAAGTCCCCACATTTTGGGGGTGTGTTGATTTGAGTGATTTGGATGCCGTTTTTGGCCTAATGGATAGGCCAGATATTAACTCAATGAGAGACCTGGGTAAATCTCTTAATTGTATTGATCAGCTTGGAAACTACATGCGGATGAATGGAATTCCAATCCCTGTATTACCCGGAGAGGAGGGTAGGAAAGCGGAGCTAGTGATTGAAGAGTTGCTAGACCACACCTCCTGTGACACTGGATTGAAGTAGAAAGCCCTGGTGGCAGCAAGGCGCAATCTAGAGAGCTTGGAAATGTTCATCTCCTCAATTGGCAAAGAAGTCCCTGTGGTAAAAGGGTCCAGGGATAGAGAGTACTCTGCAAGTGCTAAAAGTTTGAGGGACAAGGGGGACAAGGAGGAGGAGGAACTCCATGATCTCACTTGCTGTATCATCCAATTGAGGGACTCCCTGATTGATTTGGGAATTGATTTTTATAAGCACGAACTAAGGCAAGGTTCCGCCTCTGGGAAACAGTTGGAAGACAAGCCTCCTGATGACAGGGTCAATGACGTTGATACAAGGATGGGATGGACTGGGGAAACTTGCTAAAAAAGAAAGGCCCCAGCCACTTTGAGAGATGGTGCAAAGCCATGGGAAGGTCAGTCTGAGAGACTTATTCTAGAAGCTGGTTTAAACCTGGATAGTGAGAGTGTGCAACAAACAGACATGGTTGACAAGGTTGCTGGTGTAGATGGAAACATGGAGGATGGCTCGAAGTCTAGAGTCCAATTCGAGGCTCAAGAAGTGGCGTCTTAGCAGGGGTGGCCACACCTAACTTTTCAATCCAAATGTTTCTGTAGTTTATCTTGTTATGATGTTGTTTCTGTAGGAAATCGGTTTTGATGATTTGTATTGTGTGATGTTGATTTCGCGGGGTATGCCCCTTGAAATGTTTTCGGATGTTCCTTCTTGGTATAAAATATTTAATTAGCAAAAAAAAAAAAGAGAATTTATGAATTTAAAATCATGAAGTTAAGTACCTCCATTTTCAGATGTAGATAAATATCTAGTACTTAGAAGAAAAAATTCAACTATTTGATGCTTCTTTTCCTTTACCACTTCCCTGATGAGATTCACCTCCGTCACCCTTAGTTCTCCTTTTATTTCTCCCAGTCTGTTTATCTCCCCCAGTCTGTTGCCTCTGAATTGTTTTTATCTCCCCCTTTTTGACATCAGCAACATTAATTCCAAGAGATTCAGTAACAGAACAAATGAGATTCATCAGAACTGCTTGATTTCCATAATAGTGAATTGGTTATCTTCAAGTATTTGAAGTCTTGATTGAATTTCAACTTGAGATTTTTGATTATCTTGTAGAACTTCAGAATTGACTTCAATGTTGGAAGTGTTTGGAATATCTTCAGATTTAAGTCTTGCAGAAGAAGTTGCCTGTGTAGAATGATATTCAAGTAATAATACTCGAGTAGAGTTACAAACATCTTCATCTTTCTGATCTGAAGCTGAAATGTGATCATTATGTCCTTCACGAGTATTCTGTGTACTAACATCTTCAAATCCTTACTCCTTCTTAGAGTGATCAGATACTGTTGATGTCTCAATTCTAGCTGATATTAGAAGTACATACAAAGGAATACTAGGATCATTACGAATTTCTTCTAGTACAACTTGAAAATGAGAGTCGGTCTAATTTCTCTCTAACTCTCTCTTCTCTCTCTCTCTAAATTCAAATCACTTTCTTCATCAGATCAAATCAGACTCCCGAATCCCTTTCTTCACCAAATCTCCTAACTCAAACACTAAATTTCTTTCTTTTCTGTCTCATGTCCCGTAAAAGGGTTTCTTTCATGGATATTCCCATAACGGCGGCTGATGTCACCGATAGTGTGAAGCTAACCCAGAAGGGGTTAGAACCGGTAATGAGCCCGAAAAGGGTTTCATTTGCAGTTGATTTGGTATCGATTATACCATCTGTTGGCTCTCGTTCCAGGAAGTTAGAAGGATTGGGTATTAAGAATGATGGTAGCAAGACCCATGGTGGGTTGGCTCCAGTGTTGAGCCCGAAAAGGGTTTCTTTTGCGGAAGACTTGGTAGTGGAAATACCGGTTGATGGTATTCGATCTAAGAAAGTCCCAGAAAATTTGAGTCGAAAGAATGTTGGAAGGAAGGGGGGGTCAAGAGTCTCCTTTGCTGAGAACTTGACTTTGATTATACCACCGAGATCTAGGTCTGGGGTGGCTGCTCGCACAAGCAGCCGGGTCAAGCACCAGTTTATTGATGGTAAGGGTTTCTCTCAGAGGAAACCTGTTAGATCTAAGCTAGTAGATGTTACTTCTAATTAGCAAAAAAAAAATAGTAGATGTTACTTCTGTTGTGGATTTATTGGATCCATCCATCCCTACTTATCTGGAAGGGGAGAATGCTAACCCTGGCTCTTTGAGTAGTCGGGAGGAGGGATCGGACTCTAAGGTGATTTCGCTTGAGGTCCAATCAGATGAAACCATGTAACTTAAGAATGTGGTCACTCCTTTGGGAGGAGTTGAAAGAAAAGGGGTCCAGGTTACCCAAGTGGATGGAAAACCAGTCCGAATTCAACAATCAAATGAGGATGCTGATGAGGCCTCAATTCCAGAGGACTCTAGCATTAGGGATGATTTGGAACAGGTTGTGACCACAAATGAAGCAGTGTCGACAACTAAGGATCCCCTTAAGCTGTCTCAGAGTGAGATCAAGGGAAAGCAGCTCAGTACTGAACAAGAAGAATTAGGGGCCATCCCAGTTTGGAATGATTCAATTAGAAGGATGCAGGAGAGATTGGCCATAGCAGTGAATGTAGTCATTACTTTCCGAGATTGTATTGTTAACCATGGTCATAAAGTCCCCACATTTTGGGGGTGTGTTGATTTGAGTGATTTGGATGCCGTTTTTGGCCTAATGGACAGGCCAGATATTAACTTAATGAGAGACCTGGGTAAAGCTCTTAATTGTATTGATCAGCTTGGAAACTACATGCGGATGAATGGAATTCCAATCCCTGTATTACCCGGAGAGGAGGGTAGGAAAGCGGAGCTAGTGATTGAAGAGTTGCTAGACCTCACCTCCTGTAACACTGGATTGAAGCAGAAAGCCCTGGTGGCAGCAAGGCGCAATCTAGAGAGCTTGGAAATGTTCATCATCTCAATTGGCAAAGAAGTCCCTGTGGTAAAAGGGTCCAGGGATAGAGAGTACTCTGCAAGTGCTAAAAGTTTGAGGGACAAGGGGGATAAGGAGGGGGAGGAACTCCATGATCTCACTTGCTGTATCATCCAATTGAGGGACTCCCTGATTGATTTGGGAATTGATTTTTATAAGCACGAACTAAGGCAAGGTTCCGCCTCTGGGAAACAGTTGGAAGACAAGCCTCCTGATGACAGGGTCAATGACGTTGATACAAGGATGGGATGGACTGGGGAAACTTGCTAAAAAAGAAAGGCCCCAGCCACTTTGAGAGATGGTGCAAAGCCATGGGAAGGTCAGTCTGAGAGACTTATTCTAGAAGATGGTTTAAACCTGGATAGTGAGAGTGTGCAACAAACAGACAGGGTTGACAAGGTTGCTGGTGTAGATGGAAACATGCAGGATGGCTCGAAGTCTAGAGTCCAATGGACCAAGTCGAGGCTCAAGAAGTGGCGTCTTAGCAGGGGTGGCCACACCTAACTTTTCAATCCAAATGTTTCTGTAGTTTATCTTGTTATGATGTTGTTTCCGTAGGAAATCGGTTTTGATGATTTGTAATGTGTGATGTTGATTTCGCGGGGTATGCCCCTAGAAATGTTTTCGGATGTTCCTTCTTGGTTTAAAATAATTAATTAGCAAAAAAAAAAAGAATTTCTTCTAGTACAAATGGAGTAGAAGTTTGTCTTAGCCTTTCACCTCTTTTGTTGATGATTCCTGCAAGCCTTTCTTTTTGCTTCTGAGCTTTAACTTCTGGCTTTGCATTGTGCTTTGCTAAGTCATTTTTCTCATACATCTTGATAAAAGAATAAGTACCAGCATCCATACCAAGATTATCAGACCAAGATTCAGGAAAAACCTGATCCCAGAAATCAAACGATGGTGGTTTCCTAATTTTCTCTCCCTCACTATGGAGTTGATCATCCATACCCTCATTCTCACTTTGACTATCTAAAGTCAACACTCTTTCTACCTCTCCTTTTGCCTAGTCAGGAGCTAGCCTCTCTGTTTGTGGATCTATGTCCATCTTTTCAAGTGTATCACTCAAATTTGGAGAAGTGCTCTCATGACCTATAGAAAAATAGGGTTTAGAAGAAGTTTTTATACCTGAACTCACATGGAGAGAGGGTTCCTCATATGGCAAGGGGCTTGAGGTTTTCTCCATGGAGTGAGCTGCTGTAGTCTCTGAACCGTTACAAGCATCTTCTTTCCTTCTAGAGACTACAAGCTCCAGTATACCACTTTCAGGTTCTATACTAGACTCTGATGTCTTCAGTAATACTTCATTTGACACCATTGTTAGCATGTCACCATCTTTAAGTGTTGTTTGCTGAGAAACACCCTTAAGGTTGATTTGCCTCAACTCTCTTCTTTACAGCAAGCTACTCTTAATGCCAGTTTCTCTCCTGAAGAAGTTTATCAGATATTTAACCATATGGCCAAGGGAAAAAGCCCAGGCCCTGACGGTTTCTCTCCAGAATTCTTCATTGCAGCATGGCCTATAGTAGGGGGGGATGTTACTAAGGCTGTCCTTTATTATTTTGAATCAATGCACCTGCCAAGAGCTGTCACCTCAGTTGCCATTACTTTGGTTCCTAAGACGACTAATGCTTCCACTATTGCTCAGTTCAGGCCAATATCATGCTGTAATACTATCTACAAGTGTATTGCAAAATTGCTTGCAAATAGGTTGAGAAAAATCCTGCCCCTGCTGATCTCTCCCAACCAATCCGCTTTTATCCCTCAACGTAGCATTGGAGATAATATAATGCTAGCCCAGGCTCTGTGTCGGGACTACCATAGACAGGAGGGTTCTCCTCGATGTGCTCTGAAATTAGACATTCACAAAGCATTCGATACCATGAGTTGGGACTTCTTATTTGATGCTCTATTCCGTATGGGATTCCCTCCCCGGTTCTTAAAATGGGTTCGTGGCTGTATATCTAATTGTATGATATCTCTAAAGATTAATGGCTCCATTGAAGGGTATTTTCGAAGTAAATCTGGTCTGCGATAGGGGGACCCCTTATCGCCTTACCTTTTTGTCATAGGGATGGAAGTGCTCTCTGCCTATCTCAAACATGACCTCCAGAATAATCCAGCATTCTCCTTTCATTGGCGTACTAAAGAATTGAAACTCACCCATCTAATATTTGCAGACGACATATTCTTGTTTTGCAAAGGAGACATTGACTCGATCTCAACTCTTATGCAATCAGTGACTAGATTTTCAGGGACTTCAGGCTTGCACATGAACCGTTCAAAGAGTGAATGTTTTTTCAGCAATGTGGCTAATGAGGTAATTCAACACACTCTCTCGCTTACTGGTTTCCAACAAGGCCACCTACCCATCCGGTACCTAGGACTGCCTCTTATTACTTCAAAATTAAGAGCCCAGGATTGTGCAAGCCTTGTTCAGCGGCTCTGTATGAAGGTTGAATCTTGGACGAATCAGTTCTTGCGATTCTCTGGTAGACTGCAGCTCATTAAGTCAGTGCTGGTGGGAATTCAAGGTTATTGGGCAACTTATCCGTTTCTCCCCAAGAATGTGCTTGCTAAGATTCAATCGATATTCGCCAAGTTTCTTTGGGGAGGAAACCTAAATGCCAAGTGCCATCACAAGGTAGCCTGGTCAGACTGTTGCCTTCCTAAACTTGAGGGAGGTATTGGAATTAGCGATTTACACGAACGGAACAAAGCAGCTATTCTTTATCAAATCTGGAGGCTTTCTCATCCTAATGAACCTTCGATTTGGAACAAGTGGTTTCACCACTGCCTCTTAAAGAATAAACCTTTTTGGACTGCTGCTATTCCTTCGAGAAGCTCCTGGGCTGTTAGACAAATAATGAATATGAGAGGGGAAGCTAGACGATACTTATCTTACAACATTGGAGCTGATTCTGATCTTCTCATGTGGCATGACCCATGGCTTAACAATAGACCACTGATCTCGAGACTGGGTAATTCCATTATTTCTATTGCTGAATCCTCTAATCTTGCAAAAATTAAGATGTTTATCACTGATGGTCGATGGGTTCCCCCTAGTTCGAACCATGTGCTTGCTATCGAACTTCGACACCACCTAGCCTCTACCCCTATTTGCAGGAAAGATGAAATCCTTTGGCAAAACAGTAAAAAAGTGTCTATGGCCCTCATATGGAACTCGATCAGAAGAACGGGCACCCAACCTCCCTGGGCTACTGCTGTGTGGCACTCTTACTCTATCCCGAAGTGCGCATTCTTTATGTGGCTAGCTCTTAAGATGCGGCTTCTGACTAAAGACAAAATGATTGCGTTTGGTATGAATGTAAATGTCAACTGCATTCTCTGTAATGGTTCCCTGGAAACTGCAGAGCATCTGTTCACCACCTGTCCCTATACGAACCTGGTTATTAGCAGTAGTCCAGTTCCTATTTCCAATTCTTGGTCCGACTGGCAAAATGGAGAGCTTACTCAAGGGCCCACAACTAATTCAAAGAAATTGATGGGTTGGTTATTTATATCTATTCTGATTTACTACATATGGCAGGAGAGGAATAATAGAATCCACCATTCTGGAAGCTCAAGACCCACCATCCAGCTGATGTTTCTCATTAAAAATATGCTTCGTGAAAAACTTTTTTCATGTAGTAGCTTTAAGCAGATTGTTGCTAGGGACCCATCCTTGATTCCTCTTTTGTATTAGTGTGAGGAATTCTTTGTTTTTTCCTTCCTTGTAGCCTTGGATGGTTTTTAGTCTAGCTTGATAGCTTTTGCTTGCGGTCCAGGGGTATGTCCCTTCGATTATGTACTTCTTTGTCTTTAATGAATTTTTAATTTAGCAAAAAAAAAAAAAAACACCCTTAAGGTGGATAGACTCTGACTGAATAGTGTTTGTTTCATCTTCAGAAAAATCAATCAAAGTCATTCCTCCCATATCATAGGGTATCTCACTTGCAATTCCAGTCATCACAGAAGACCTTTCAGCATCAGCTATCACAGTTCCTGAGTCATCTAACCTCTGACTAGATGGTTCTTGTGTTACAGTGACTGTGATCTGATCTGTCCTACTATCCACCACTGGTGCAATAGTATCTCATGTTGACTGCATTTCACTAACTACTACCTCCTTTTGTTCACCTTGAGTTGGAACATCTTCAACAATGAAATCCTTGTGAAACAAGTATGTACGAAGTGATTGAAGTGCATCATGCTTAGAAAGTCCAAATTTCTTGACTAAATCCTTTCTGATAGATACATAAAAATGAATTTTCATTAAGTCAAGTCTTTGATGTAGAAGTCCATATTCTTCAGGGACTGAAAAAGTCTTGGTACTCTTTCAACCAGAAAATCTAGAACAAGCCTGGACAATTTCACTTTGATAGAAATAACTCACATAGCCAGTCTGTATGATAGTGTTGTTTCCCATGAAGAATCAATATCAAGATCTCTATTGTCAATTGCTGACCTGATTTTAGCTTCATTTGTAGAGACCTGCATGATGTTAGTTGGACTAGACTCTGTGTGTGTAGGTGACAAATGAATCTTTCTCCTTGTTCTCCTGTTATAGTGAGCAACAGATTTTTCTTGAGAAGACTCAAGAGGTGTAGACACAGAAGTGATCTTGGGAGGAGATCTTTTTTCAATAGACACAGTCTTTTAAGAGACAGTATCCAGTAACTGTTTTCCCTTTTTAAGTACTACAGTCTTTTGAGAGACTGCAGCCTGGCTGTGACTAGGTGCTTCATTTCTTTGTCCTAACTTAGAAAGTTGAATTGCAGCCTTCAATTCTGCTCTCTCAGCAAGAGATATATTATTTTCATCTTCACTAGAACTACTACTACTTGACACAACAAATCTTCTCTTCCTTACAACTGATGTCTTTTGAGAAATACCAGAGGTTGGTTTCTTTGAAACAATAGGCTGTGGATCAAAATTTTGTTCTTGAATTTTTTAAGAGACTATAATATTTTTGGCTACTTGGGTAGACACAGGGGGTTTCTCCACCAAATGAGATTCCTGAGTCATTTCACCACTAAAGAAAGAAGAATTGTATAGAGTAGGAAGATGAGTTTTTAGAAGTACCTGAACATGATGTGGATAGTGTATTGCAGTTATTTCATCTAGATTCTTTTCAATGTCCTTCTTTGTAATGTCAGAGAAAATTCTCTTTTGCTATACATAAGAAGAAACACAATATTCTCTACCAAATCTAGCTTCAACATTAGGAATAAAATGGTTAATAAACAATTGCATAAATCTATGATAATAAACCATTTTCCTGTCTTGATCTCTTGACCCAAGTTTGATACACATCTGAATTAAGATAATGTGACCAATGTTAATTACTCTGTCATAAAGCAAACCATAAGCAATATGTGATGTAACAGAAGTAATTTGTTGAAAAGAACTACATTTACCAGTAAAACATTTAGAAATTTGATCAAAAAAGAAAAACCATTCTTTTCTATTCTTGGTCCGACTGGCAAAATGGAGAGCTTACTCAAGGGCCCACAACTAATTCAAAGAAATTGATGGGTTGGTTATTTATATCTATTCTGATTTACTACATATGGCAGGAGAGGAATAATAGAATCCACCATTCTGGAAGCTCAAGACCCACCATCCAGCTGATGTTTCTCATTAAAAATATGCTTCGTGAAAAACTTTTTTCATGTAGTAGCTTTAAGCAGATTGTTGCTAGGGACCCATCCTTGATTCCTCTTTTGTATTAGTGTGAGGAATTCTTTGTTTTTTCCTTCCTTGTAGCCTTGGATGGTTTTTAGTCTAGCTTGATAGCTTTTGCTTGCGGTCCAGGGGTATGCCCCTTCGATTATGTACTTCTTTGTCTTTAATGAATTTTTAATTTAGCAAAAAAAAAAAACACCCTTAAGGTGGATAGACTCTGACTGAATAGTGTTTGTTTCATCTTCAGAAAAATCAATCAAAGTCATTCCTCCCATATCATAGGGTATCTCACTTGCAATTCCAGTCATCACAGAAGACCTTTCAGCATCAGCTATCACAGTTCCTGAGTCATCTAACCTCTGACTAGATGGTTCTTGTGTTACATTGACTGTGATCTGATCTGTCCTACTATCCACCACTGGTGCAATAGTATCTCATGTTGACTGCATTTCACTAACTACTACCTCCTTTTGTTCACCTTGAGTTGGAACATCTTCAACAATGAAATCCTTGTGAAACAAGTATGTACGAAGTGATTGAAGTGCATCATGCTTAGAAAGTCCAAATTTCTTGACTAAATCCTTTCTGATAGATACATAAAAATGAATTTTCATTAAGTCAAGTCTTTGATGTAGAAGTCCATATTCTTCAGGGACTGAAAAAGTCTTGGTACTCTTTCAACCAGAAAATCTAGAACAAGCCTGGACAATTTCACTTTGATAGAAATAACTCACATTGCCAGTCTGTATGATAGTGTTGTTTCCCATGAAGAATCAATATCAAGATCTCTATTGTCAATTGCTGACCTGATTTTAGCTTCATTTGTAGAGACCTGCATGATGTTAGTTGGACTAGACTCTGTGTGTGTAGGTGACAAATGAATCTTTCTCCTTGTTCTCCTGTTATAGTGAGCAACAGATTTTTCTTGAGAAGACTCAAGAGGTGTAGACACAGAAGTGATCTTGGGAGGAGATCTTTTTTCAATAGACACAGTCTTTTAAGAGACAGTATCCAGTAACTGTTTTCCATTTTTAAGTACTACAGTCTTTTGAGAGACTGCAGCCTGGCTGTGACTAGGTGCTTCATTTCTTTGTCCTAACTTAGAAAGTTGAATTGCAGCCTTCAATTCTGCTCTCTCAGCAAGAGATATATTATTTTCATCTTCACTAGAACTACTACTACTTGACACAACAAATCTTCTCTTCCTTACAACTGATGTCTTTTGAGAAATACCAGAGGTTGGTTTCTTTGAAACAATAGGCTGTGGATCAAAATTTTGTTCTTGAATTTTTTAAGAGACTATAATATTTTTGGCTACTTGGGTAGACACAGGGGGTTTCTCCACCAAATGAGATTCCTGAGTCATTTCACCACTAAAGAAAGAAGAATTGTATAGAGTAGGAAGATGAGTTTTTAGAAGTACCTGAACATGATGTGGATAGTGTATTGCAGTTATTTCATCTAGATTCTTTTCAATGTCCTTCTTTGTAATGTCAGAGAAAATTCTCTTTTGCTATACATAAGAAGAAACACAATATTCTCTACCAAATCTAGCTTCAACATTAGGAATAAAATGGTTAATAAACAATTGCATAAATCTATGATAATAAACCATTTTCCTGTCTTGATCTCTTGACCCAAGTTTGATACACATCTGAATTAAGATAATGTGACCAATGTTAATTACTCTGTCATAAAGCAAACCATAAGCAATATGTGATGTAACAGAAGTAATTTGTTGAAAAGAACTACATTTACCAGTAAAACATTTAGAAATTTGATCAAAAAAGAAAAACCATTCTTTTCTATTCTTGGTCCGACTGGCAAAATGGAGAGCTTACTCAAGGGCCCACAACTAATTCAAAGAAATTGATGGGTTGGTTATTTATATCTATTCTGATTTACTACATATGGCAGGAGAGGAATAATAGAATCCACCATTCTGGAAGCTCAAGACCCACCATCCAGCTGATGTTTCTCATTAAAAATATGCTTCGTGAAAAACTTTTTTCATGTAGTAGCTTTAAGCAGATTGTTGCTAGGGACCCATCCTTGATTCCTCTTTTGTATTAGTGTGAGGAATTCTTTGTTTTTTCCTTCCTTGTAGCCTTGGATGGTTTTTAGTCTAGCTTGATAGCTTTTGCTTGCGGTCCAGGGGTATGCCCCTTCGATTATGTACTTCTTTGTCTTTAATGAATTTTTAATTTAGCAAAAAAAAAAAACACCCTTAAGGTGGATAGACTCTGACTGAATAGTGTTTGTTTCATCTTCAGAAAAATCAATCAAAGTCATTCCTCCCATATCATAGGGTATCTCACTTGCAATTCCAGTCATCACAGAAGACCTTTCAGCATCAGCTATCACAGTTCCTGAGTCATCTAACCTCTGACTAGATGGTTCTTGTGTTACAGTGACTGTGATCTGATCTGTCCTTCTATCCACCACTGGTGCAATAGTATCTCATGTTGACTGCATTTCACTAACTACTACCTCCTTTTGTTCACCTTGAGTTGGAACATCTTCAACAATGAAATCCTTGTGAAACAAGTATGTACGAAGTGATTGAAGTGCATCATGCTTAGAAAGTCCAAATTTCTTGACTAAATCCTTTCTGATAGATACATAAAAATGAATTTTCATTAAGTCAAGTCTTTGATGTAGAAGTCCATATTCTTCAGGGACTGAAAAAGTCTTGGTACTCTTTCAACCAGAAAATCTAGAACAAGCCTGGACAATTTCACTTTGATAGAAATAACTCACATAGCCAGTCTGTATGATAGTGTTGTTTCCCATGAAGAATCAATATCAAGATCTCTATTGTCAATTGCTGACCTGATTTTAGCTTCATTTGTAGAGACCTGCATGATGTTAGTTGGACTAGACTCTGTGTGTGTAGGTGACAAATGAATCTTTCTCCTTGTTCTCCTGTTATAGTGAGCAACAGATTTTTCTTGAGAAGACTCAAGAGGTGTAGACACAGAAGTGATCATGGGAGGAGATCTTTTTTCAATAGACACAGTCTTTTAAGAGACAGTATCCAGTAACTGTTTTCCCTTTTTAAGTACTACAGTCTTTTGAGAGACTGCAGCCTGGCTGTGACTAGGTGCTTCATTTCTTTGTCCTAACTTAGAAAGTTGAATTGCAGCCTTCAATTCTGCTCTCTCAGCAAGAGATATATTATTTTCATCTTCACTAGAACTACTACTACTTGACACAACAAATCTTCTCTTCCTTACAACTGATGTCTTTTGAGAAATACCAGAGGTTGGTTTCTTTGAAACAATAGGCTGTGGATCAAAATTTTGTTCTTGAATTGTTTAAGAGACTATAATATTTTTGGCTACTTGGGTAGACACAGGGGGTTTCTCCACCAAATGAGATTCCTGAGTCATTTCACCACTAAAGAAAGAAGAATTGTATAGAGTAGGAAGATGAGTTTTTAGAAGTACCTGAACATGATGTGGATAGTGTATTGCAGGTATTTCATCTATATTCTTTTCAATGTCCTTCTTTGTAATGTCAGAGAAAATTCTCTTTTGCTATACATAAGAAGAAACACAATATTCTCTACCAAATCTAGCTTCAACATTAGGAATAAAATGGTTAATAAACAATTGCATAAATCTATGATAATAAACCATTTTCCTGTCTTGATCTCTTGACCCAAGTTTGATACACATCTGAATTAAGATAATGTGACCAATGTTAATTACTCTGTCATAAAGCAAACCATAAGCAATATGTGATGTAACAGAAGTAATTTGTTGAAAAGAACTACATTTACCAGTAAAACATTTAGAAATTTGATCAAAAAAGAAAAACCATTCTTTTCTATTCTTGGTCCGACTGGCAAAATGGAGAGCTTACTCAAGGGCCCACAACTAATTCAAAGAAATTGATGGGTTGGTTATTTATATCTATTCTGATTTACTACATATGGCAGGAGAGGAATAATAGAATCCACCATTCTGGAAGCTCAAGACCCACCATCCAGCTGATGTTTCTCATTAAAAATATGCTTCGTGAAAAACTTTTTTCATGTAGTAGCTTTAAGCAGATTGTTGCTAGGGACCCATCCTTGATTCCTCTTTTGTATTAGTGTGAGGAATTCTTTGTTTTTTCCTTCCTTGTAGCCTTGGATGGTTTTTAGTCTAGCTTGATAGCTTTTGCTTGCGGTCCAGGGGTATGCCCCTTCGATTATGTACTTCTTTGTCTTTAATGAATTTTTAATTTAGCAAAAAAAAAAAACACCCTTAAGGTGGATAGACTCTGACTGAATAGTGTTTGTTTCATCTTCAGAAAAATCAATCAAAGTCATTCCTCCCATATCATAGGGTATCTCACTTGCAATTCCAGTCATCACAGAAGACCTTTCAGCATCAGCTATCACAGTTCCTGAGTCATCTAACCTCTGACTAGATGGTTCTTGTGTTACATTGACTGTGATCTGATCTGTCCTACTATCCACCACTGGTGCAATAGTATCTCATGTTGACTGCATTTCACTAACTACTACCTCCTTTTGTTCACCTTGAGTTGGAACATCTTCAACAATGAAATCCTTGTGAAACAAGTATGTACGAAGTGATTGAAGTGCATCATGCTTAGAAAGTCCAAATTTCTTGACTAAATCCTTTCTGATAGATACATAAAAATGAATTTTCATTAAGTCAAGTCTTTGATGTAGAAGTCCATATTCTTCAGGGACTGAAAAAGTCTTGGTACTCTTTCAACCAGAAAATCTAGAACAAGCCTGGACAATTTCACTTTGATAGAAATAACTCACATAGCCAGTCTGTATGATAGTGTTGTTTCCCATGAAGAATCAATATCAAGATCTCTATTGTCAATTGCTGACCTGATTTTAGCTTCATTTGTAGAGACCTGCATGATGTTAGTTGGACTAGACTCTGTGTGTGTAGGTGACAAATGAATCTTTCTCCTTGTTCTCCTGTTATAGTGAGCAACAGATTTTTCTTGAGAAGACTCAAGAGGTGTAGACACAGAAGTGATCTTGGGAGGAGATCTTTTTTCAATAGACACAGTCTTTTAAGAGACAGTATCCAGTAACTGTTTTCCCTTTTTAAGTACTACAGTCTTTTGAGAGACTGCAGCCTGGCTGTGACTAGGTGCTTCATTTCTTTGTCCTAACTTAGAAAGTTGAATTGCAGCCTTCAATTCTGCTCTCTCAGCAAGAGATATATTATTTTCATCTTCACTAGAACTACTACTACTTGACACAACAAATCTTCTCTTCCTTACAACTGATGTCTTTTGAGAAATACCAGAGGTTGGTTTCTTTGAAACAATAGGCTGTGGATCAAAATTTTGTTCTTGAATTTTTTAAGAGACTATAATATTTTTGGCTACTTGGGTAGACACAGGGGGTTTCTCCACCAAATGAGATTCCTGAGTCATTTCACCACTAAAGAAAGAAGAATTGTATAGAGTAGGAAGATGAGTTTTTAGAAGTACCTGAACATGATGTGGATAGTGTATTGCAGTTATTTCATCTAGATTCTTTTCAATGTCCTTCTTTGTAATGTCAGAGAAAATTCTCTTTTGCTATACATAAGAAGAAACACAATATTCTCTACCAAATCTAGCTTCAACATTAGGAATAAAATGGTTAATAAACAATTGCATAAATCTATGATAATAAACCATTTTCCTGTCTTGATCTCTTGACCCAAGTTTGATACACATCTGAATTAAGATAATGTGACCAATATTAATTACTCTGTCATAAAGCAAACCATAAGCAATATGTGATGTAACAGAAGTAATTTGTTGAAAAGAACTACATTTACCAGTAAAACATTTAGAAATTTGATCAAAAAAGAAAAACCATTCTTTTCTAAGAAATGATCTATCTTGCCCTTAGTGTAGAACAATCTTACCTGATTGACTCTGAGTAGAATCAATTACCTTAGCATTCTCCCAAGCTTGTGAAACAGCAGCTTAATTGATTTCTGGAGATGTTGCGAATGCATAACGTAAAGGTCCAATAGCCATAAAATCCATCACAGGATGAAAATCAGCTGATGCTCCTTTCTTGCTGGTGATAGCTGCAACATGATTGTTAGTCATAAAATCAAAGTCACCAAACTTGAAAGCTATTGATTTGGGTAGTCTTCTTTGAGCTGCCATTTTTGATATGAAAAGAACTTGAGAAATCTTTGAAATTGATTAGTTATTTTGAAAACTCAAAAGTGTTTTTGCTTTAGAAGATAAGAATTAGAAGAAAACAATAAACAATAAGAGTCTCAAAATAAAGATATATTCAAAAATCCTTCAGACCCACTAACCCACGTTGACACATAGGTTGACAGGTGTCAGTCCATGAAAAATGCAATTACCCACGATTTTTGGAGAATAAAATCCAAAATTGATTTCAATAAAATAAATCAGGGTATAATCAAGATAAAAATCAATACTGATCAGCTTCCTTTTCCTGATGTGATCTTTTCATTAAGATAACCACAAATCTTAATGTGATTTAAAAATTAAAAATAGTCATTAATCCTGATGAAATCACACTTGTATTCCTGACCAATATCATCCTGATTCCAAAGACTAAATGGAGTTTCCACGTGGCATTTTCTTTTATCTGAAAAAGAAATAATCAATTAATCTGAACAAAATCAATTGGTTAGATACGTTCAACAATTCTTGAAAATACAAGAAATACAGTCATGCGCAATAATAACAACTACATTGATAATCTCCAAATGATTGTTTAGTTTCCCACGTCTTTCTATAAAAGAAACCAACGCCTTATACGATACTCCAAAACCTTTCAATATTTTCTCTGTAAATCATGTCTTTTCAAATGGCTTTCAACCCAAATATTCATATGAACCCTAACCTTCGATTCATTTCTTCTAACTTAGAAGAAATGACTTTTCTCATCGAGTTCAATATGGTTAGTATTAACCCAAATTATTTCCAAAAGTCTCTTCTAAAACATCTACCAGTTGAACAAGATCTCTCTCTAATCTTCTCTTTTTTTTTTTTGCTAATTAAAATTTTATACCAATAAGGGAACAGCGAATACAATTCTAGGGGCATACCCCGCGAAATCATCATTCAAACAAAACAAAATCAAAATACAGTAAGTCACCCTACCGATAACATGAACAAGATAAAGCTAGAAAAACTAGCTGACTACACAAAATAAACACCTATGCCATAAAGTGCATTATCCGGGGTAGCACTGCAGAGCTGCAGTAATCTCATTTTCATCAAGACAGTATGTCTTCGATTCAAGAGCTCTATATCAACAAACATTGAACCCTCATAGTGGCTTAGCAACTCCAGGTTGAATCCCACCGTGCTGCCACAATTTTGCATATAGCAACAAGAGTTGGAGTCCTCATCACCCAACATAGAAGGCGTCACCAGACCTCCTTCCAAATCCTGGTTCCCGAAACATGGATCAACAATGAAATCAGGGTTCCTCAAACCCATCATGTACACAGCAAGAATCTCCCTTTTTGTGCACACCCCACAATGTTTAAAAATAGTAGTAGCACAACAGGACATGGCGCAAAGCAAAACCAGAGTACACCTCTTGCAGTCCAGGTTTGCATTGTTCACTAAGAAAGAATCATTATGAATAGAACTGCAAATGCTTAACGTGAACATGTCGAGCTCCTCATTGCACACTGCCAAAACAAGGTACCTGCTTTGGCACACTCCTTCTGAAACAATCCCAGCCACATTACAATTGCTGTCAGATGAACAAAGAATCCGCAACCTAGCACCCAGTCCAAACACTGTCGTGTCCACAGGTTTCAAGCTCCAACAAAGCGAACATTCGGTGTAGAGCACCGCAACGAAGCATCCAGCGAACCCAAAAGTGTTTGGACTATTTCTTAACTTTGTTGGTCGTCTGTTTACTCATTTTCTGTTTCAAGTATAGAGTACCTACATACCATTTCTCTAAATCTTCAAAATTTACTATTCCTGTGATCACTATAGCATTACTAAAGTTAGGGTTATTACATATCATGCCTCTATAACTAGTGTTATCCACACTCTTTCCCTTAGGATCAGAGTCTAGTTAAGTGGCTGTTTTTTTTTTTTTTTTTGCTAATTAAAATTTTTATACCAAAGAAAAACGATTACAATTCTAGGGACATACCCCGCGATTTATAAACGAAATTCAAACGGAACAGCAGAAAAACCAGCAAGGTCTACATTACAAAGAGCATAATATCTAGACTAGGCAAATGCCTACACATGGCACAAAAAACCAGTTCTTTCCCTTAATTGAAGATACTAAATTTGGAAAAATAGGACCACCATTCGCACAGTACAAAAGCCGAAGCAAACTGCATCAACAATAGTAGCACAAAATCCTTTCCATTGCCTGCCACCATAATGTAACAGGACCCAGTGATAACAGGCGCACGTTTCCAATTATTCTTTCCCATTGGAGCCGAACAGTAACCATCCGAGCTGAACTTATACAGCGGGACCTCGACCATCTGTTCCATACACATCAAGACCCTACACAGTTCAGCATTTCCAAAATCCTTCCACATGTCATTTTTAAACCAACCCACGCACGTTAGATCCACAATATTCATAGTGGCACAACATAAAGCATTCATATTCATCACTGCTTGCTTCCCCTCTTTGCTAATAATCACCCTCCCCGACATCACACACCTATTATAGGCACTCATCCAGACCAGCTCCCAGCCACACAGAGCGTAGCAGAATCTGTCTTCCAAAATTTCAAAGTCAATTGACATTAGGCAGTCAATTCTTTCAGCACCATTGGCCAAACCAATCACCAGAATCATGACAATATAACCTGCATTAGTTCTCATTCTATAATCTGCCACCACCCTGCAGATACAAAGTTGCATTTTGACTCTAAAACCAGCAGACTCCATGCTACTCATGAAATCGATGCCTATCACAGCATACATCTCATTAACGTGAGAACCACCAATCCCATCTTCCAAGTTTGACACAATCCAGCACAAATAACAGGTCAAGGTGGCACCCCCCATTTTCAAAGGTTTATGCATCACTACACCTGCCATGACAAGCAACCAGCATTCCGAGAAAACCCTGTTGAAACCATCGATAAATCCAAAATCTAGATGCAGCAGCGCCTTCTGCATTAGTTTCATATTTAAGTATCCACCAGCAGATGGCACAATTCCATTAGAAGCGGTCGTAGCGTCCGAGTAAAGCACATCATGAACAGGCCCCATGCATCTAGAGGAGAACTTGTCTCTTTGCCCACATACAACAACCAAAGAATGGACAATTCGAAGCTCCCTGCCCTTGCTAATAAACACAGCTGCTTGATAATAATCACATCTCCCTTCATTCAACCTGCTCCCTATCCGAATCTGGTGCATAGTCAAATCAAAATCTTGTTGGGTAAACACAGGTCTCGCACTTAGGCTCTCAATAACTAGGAGAGCATGACCACACAAAGCATCCCTGCGTGGGATCTTTCTCAACATACAATTTGCCAAATTGAGTGTAGAGGCCATCCCCTGTTCAGCCCCTTTTCTTACTCGCATAAAACCGAGCCCGCAAATGTCCCTCAACCGAGTGACCCTTTCTCCCTGAGGCGCTTCATCAAACACTTCATAGGCATTACTCATACCTCCAACCATGGAAGTGCTAACCTTCAATACACTTATGAAAGCATCATTCGTGACCACCAAAATCTTGAATTTATCCTTGCCCAAAAAAACAATTCCTGCAAGCTTCCAAGAATCGAAGCAAGGATCCTCCTCCATACCCGTCTTCAAAGATTTAACTCCATCTTGCTTCAAAGATTTATTCGAATCAGCCATCGAACCGATATTAATTGTACTCATCGAGTGATTACTCTCCAGAGCACACCCAGATCTAAAAAAACCCTCCAAAACAACGGAGGCTTCAGCCACCGAATTCTCATCACAATGATGAAGGGTAACCCCATCCCCCAAGAGCTCGAATAAGCCCCAACTTTCAGTTCCCGAAGCATCGGCAACCAATGATTCATCAGAACCATCCCTTGTTTTAGCAACCCCTTGTCTCCCCTTGTCTTTCACTGTCCGTCTTTGCTCGGATATCCTCCAAAGGATATACAGTCACCAAGTTCTCCGAAAAGGAGACCCTCTTCGGACTCCTAATCGGACTACCCACCGGAAGGCAATCTGCAGAACCTCTCACACGGGGAGGAATCACAGTCTCCAAGTTCTCAGAAAAAGAGACCCTCTTCGGACACCTAATCGGACTACCCACAGGAAGGCAAACTGCAAAACCTCGCACACGGGGAGGAATCACAGTCACCAAGTTCTCAGAAAAAGAAACTCTCTTCATTAAATAATAATTATATAGTAAGAAATATATTGTTTGAGGTGAGAGATTAGAAGAGGTTATGGATTTGTGCAGGCTAAAGAGAAGATCTGATGAAGAAATGGTTAAGATTTAAGATTAAGGATTCAATTTTATGGCGGCTAGGTTTTTTAGAGAGAAGTTAGAGAACGATTCTCATTTTACTACTAAGTGGCTGTTGCCATGGGTGTTTTTGCAACTGCACAATCTTGAAAGTCAAACCTTTTTTAAAGATCTTTGATATTTTATTTTTTTTTGCTAATTAAAATTTTATACCAAAAGGAACAACGGATACAAGTCTAGGGGCATACCCCGCGAAATCAACTTACAAACATTACAACTGAGAAAAAGAAACTAAATAGTCAACATGAGAACAAACTAGGTAAACCTAGTTTAAAAGCTAACACTACGACATGCCGGGCAAATTACGTGATAAACCCCTACCTTCAGGGCCTCCATCCCAGCCAATACCACCATACAACAGCCAATATTCCCAAGCTCCTAGAGACTTATAGTCCTTCACCGTCACAAAACTCATACCAGCAACCGCCCACAACTGAAACCTTGCATTTCGGCAACAGGAGTCAACCAGGCAGATTGACAAAATAATCATTTCAAGCAAGTCCCCAGCAGTGGCGAAGTCAATCAAGAAATTTGACATTATAAAGTCAACAATGACACAGACAGTGCCATTTCCAGCAATCTTCACTGCATCAAGGAAGAAGTCCATGTTCTTTTTAAAAACCTTGTTCTTACATTGACAAAACAGCACACAAACGTCATTAATCACAGAAGATTCCTTAAAACCATTTTTGAAATACCAATCAACATTGGAAACAGTACGAAGTGACACAACATCAGCCTTGTCCTCACCATACCAGCACTTGTTAATCAGTACCAAGATTGCAGCATGCAGCGTCATCACATTGAAAGCTTCCATCCATCCCGTGATACTGAGCAAAAAGGTGCATAACTCACAACATGAATCATTTAAAGAATCGATAGACATGAGGTTGTGAATTCCCTCATCCCATGATATAATCCACAGCAGATCTCTAGGCAGTCCATGCCACACAGTGGCAACATAGCCTAAACTAGCAGGTTTAGAACCTACCACCATCTTGCACATAGAAATGTGCACAATTTGAAGAAAAATCTTCACATTTGCAGGACAAGAATGTACAATCCTACCCTGTAACACCCAGCAACCAAAGGCTAAAACAAGCACCCTTATTTCCTTGTCCGAAAATGGCAAGGTCAACATTCGGCACATCATCCTGCAGCCCAACATGTCAACTGAGACTAGGGTGTTAATCTTGCCCCAAAACAGACCTTCCCCGAATTGATTGACCAAGCGAAAGGCCCTACATCGGGCAACCAAATCCTGTCTAGCAGCATGTGAGCCTAACTCCAGACCGGAGCAGCTGGCTTCTAACATCATAGTTTGACTGATTAATGAAAATACCATCTCGGTTTGTTTGACTTGCAAACCTAAAAAATAATTTAACTCACCCATCATGCTCATCTGATACTTAGACTGTATAAGCTTGCTAAACTTAGCATACAACTTTTCGTTAGTAGAACCAAATATGATGTCATCAACATAAACTTGAACTAAAAGCAATTCATTTTTAATCTTTCTAAAGAATAAAGTTTTGTCAATTGTACCTCTTGTGAAGCCATTTTCAAGAAGAAATTTAGACAAAGTCTCATACCATGCTCTTGGTGCCTGCTTTAGTCCATAGAGTGCCTTGTCAAGTTTGTAGACATGATTTGGAAACTTTGGATCAACAAAACCAGGTGGTTGCTCCAAATAAACTTCCTCATCAAGCTTTCCGTTTAGAAAAGCACTCTTTACATCCATCTGGTATACCTTGAATTTTGAATGAGCTGCAAATGCAAGAAACATCCTGATTGCTTCCAATCTTGCTACATGTGCAAAGGTTTCATCATAGTCAATTCCTTCTTCCTGAGAATAACCCTTGGCCACCAGTCTTGCTTTGTTTCTTACAATCATACCAAATTCATCTAGCTTGTTTCTGAAAACCCATTTTGCACCAACAATAGATCTATCTTTAGGTCTTGGTACCAGTTTCCAGACTTTGTTCCTCTCAAACTCATTTAACTCTTCCTGCATTGCAATTACCCAATCAGGATCCTGTAAGGCTTCTTCAACCTTCTTAGGTTTATTTTTTTTTTTTTGCGAATTAAATTTATACCATAGGCAAATAAATTACATCTCTAGGGGCAAACCCCGCGATAAGTAAGCCATCCACCTAACGGAACGACAGAAAATAAAAAACATGCTAGCACAAAGCCAGCAACCAAGTTCAACAACAGATTAAACCAAATCATGAAAAAACCTAATACCTTAACGGCCTCAACAACTTCAACTAACGAGCAGCTCAGAAGCGCTCTACTTTATCTTAGATTTACTTGCCCTTGCCGCGTCCATGATCACCAAACGCCTCCACGCCAGGGCAGTGGAGGCTAGAATCAGCAATAGTCCCATCATCCTTAACATGGTGCGCTGTAGCGTCCATCTCCCACTCCTCATCATCTTCAACCAGCATGCCATAACCTTCAGCAAAGCCAAACAACATACCCAAGTAATGCGTGTGACCACGCAGGGAATCCTTTGCACTCTTTTTGAAGCCATCCATATTCAGAATTTTCATCACATTGTCAGCCCCACCCGGGACTTCGAACACCTGAACCAGCTCATAGTTGATTGTCAAAGAATCCAAATCACCACCAGAGCGGCCAATCGCACTTACCTCCGTAATCTCTACATTATGCCCCATCTCAGGAATGTTACCAGATGTACTCTTTAAGCTCACCTCAACATATTAGGTTTATTCTTTGAGAGAAAACAACTATGCAAGCATTCATTCTGAATTGATCTTCTAGTTCGAACACCACTATTTGGATCACCAATTATCAAATCTTCAGTATGATCCCTTGTCCATTTTCTAACAGGTGGTAGATTTCTTCTGCTAGACTCTCCCCCTAAGATAGTGGTATCTCTTGTAGAAGAGTATTCATTTCCTTCAAAAGCTCCCCCTTGATCAGTAGAATCAGTAGAATCCATACTACTGCTAGTTCCTGATCTTCCTTCAATAGTCTCTGAAGGATCAGTTCCTGATGGAGTAGACTCTGAATAACTAGTCTGCTCCTAATGAACACTGTGTTCTCCTTGATTGAATTGCTCCCCCTCAACAGTAGCATTCCTTTTTTTTTCGATAAATAAAATATATATTACTCCGAATAAACAATTACATCAACCAGGGGCTTACCCCGCACCATAGAAAGCATATATTACTGCTCAGCAACTACTAACAATTTACTTGCTACATAATTAGTACAGTAAGGTCTGTAACATTTGATCTTTCCCTGCCTTTTTTTGAAAAACAGGGCAAGTGCTTAGCTTTTCTCGAACATTCCGCTTTACCTCTATCGTAAGTTGCTCCACTCGCTTGTGCCCAGCTTGATTGAAGATTCTATTATTACGTTCCTGCCAAATAGCATGCCATGCTGCTGAGACATATAAGCAGGTTATATGCTGCCGCACCTTGTCCACATTATCTTGAAGGATTTCGCCATTTAAGAGATGCTGCCAATTCCGAGATATTCTACAAGGGCTCGAATTGAGTATTTTCTCCGTGTACGCACATTGAGAGAACAAATGCTCATGTGTCTCAGCACCATGCGAACAGAGCATGCAGTTAGGAACTGCCATACCAAATCGCTGCATCCTGTCCCTTGTCAATAACCGCTGCCTCATTACTAGCCACATCAAGAAAGAATATTTAGGAACCATGAACTTGTGCCAGACCGCACCAACCCAGTTGTAGGACTGCCCAACAGGTCTTATCGAATTCCAAATGTCCGAAAGAGAGAGATGTTTAAAGTCTGAAGTGTCCCACAAGATCCGATCATTCTGGTGAATTGTAACCGTAGAGCATTTGTGTCGCAATTCGATGGCATCAACATGATTTGTAGGGCTCAACTGCCACTGTTGATTGAAATACAAATCTGAGATCTTGGCAAGAGTAGTTGACTCCATTATTGATATGATTCCCACCCGAAATTGCTGCACTAGAGGTTTCCTTTCTAACCACGGATCATGCCAAAAGTGAAAGGAGGAAATCGATCCCACCTTGAAATGAACATGCTGCCTAGATTGGTCTCTAACTCCCAGAATCTTCTTTAAACACCAAGATCCCTTCGAGGGAATAGGCATAGTCCAAACAGACTTTGAACGCAACACTTCCAGGTGAACCCAAGTTATCCACAACGAGTTTGCTCTGTTAATTATACGCCAAAGCTGGAATAAAATAGCGCTGGTGTTCCAAGAAATAAGGTCCTTAATACCCATTCCACCCTCATTTTTCGGCAAACAAACCTCAGCCCAAGCTACCTTGAATTGACAGGGCATATTCAACGTGCCACCCCATAAAAATCTTGCAAAAATACCCTGGATCTTTTTTAGAATTCCTTTCGGCAAGAACAAGTACATGCTCCAGTATCCTTGTATACCAAAAAGAACCGTATTGATACAACAAAAAAATGAGAGTCGTTTTCTCTACCTTCTCTCTATCCTCTCTCTAAAACCCTCATTAGCCGCGTCCAATTCCAATCATTTCCTCATCAAATCCTCCCATATTTCCTTCACGAATTCATTTCTTCTCTTCTCTCTCACCATTCTCTCTAAATTTCTTATATATAATACTACTATGAATAGATGCAATTCTGTTGAGGATGGACCAAACCGTGAGGTGGGATCCTACCGGTGTTCAGAGGACCACGATGGTGCTCAGCTTGAATTTGGAGTGTTTGATGGGTATGAAACCCCATTCTTAGTGGCTGGATCTGTCTTTAAAGAGCTGGTGGGTTGTTCGAATCCAAGGTTGGAAGATGCAAACCATCTTGAAACGGATCCGTTGCAGGATGGCTGTTGGTTGGGCGATTCGCCCCTTCAATATACTGACCAGGGGAGGCTAGGTTCGGTGGAATTGTTAGTAAAGGAGTCCTTTGTGGAGAACTCTGAAATGGTAATGCCTGTAAGGTGTTCGAAGCCTGGCTTCTTTGATTCGTAGCTCAGTCAGAGCTATTGAACCAATTGGAGGCCAGGGACAACAAGATGGTGGTTGCAACCCCTCAGTTGGGCCTGCTTCTTTGATTCGTAGCTCAGTCAGAGCTATTGAACCAATTGATATGTTGGGTAGACCTATGGTTACCAAAGATGCCAAGGATGCTGACTGCATAGAAGGTGTGCGCTGTGAAAGGGATGTTAGCCCCATGGCTGAAAAGGATGTTAACCCTTTGGACACTGGTACGGAGACTTGGAAAGTGACTGTAGCCAAGGATCCTTTTGTAGGTGGTGCTACTGATGTTAAAGGTAAGGGATTCACCACTAGTTTGAAGGGGGTAACTCTTGCAAATACGACTGGGTCCTTCTCGTCAGGACTTCAGGAGAGATTGAATACTGCTTTGAAAGCTCTTGTGGTTCTTCGAGACTGCATTGTTCTGAATGGACATGAGGTGCCCAGCTTCTGGGGGAAGATTGAGATGAGAGGTTTAAATGCTAATAGTGATCTGAAGGAAGAACCTGTGTTTAGAATGATGGTTGACCGTGCGAGATCTGTGCACAGGATCAAGCAATTAAGTGGATTTATTCGAAAATGGAATATCCCCATCCCTATTCTGTTGGGGGAGGATGACGTTTCTATACAAGACATGAGGGAGGAGCTCAAGGAGGCAGGTCTGTTGAACCAATTCGGTTTAGAAGAAAAGGGGGAAACCCTGGTGGTTGTTACTCAGGGGATGAATGTAGGAAGACTGAAGTTTTTCATTGTCTCAAAGAATGGCAATATCTCAAAGAATGTAGGTGAGAAAGGTTATAATGCTCCTTTTAAGGGAGGAGGGGGGTGGCAAACCCTGCCATCCCAACTCAGGGATGTTCTAGCTGAGATGGAAAAACATGGTAATGGGTTCTTGGCTAAGGCTCTAGTCAAAGTTATTGAAGTGGAGGTGACTCTTAAAAGTGCATCGGGTACTGGTATAGAGCTTGATCACAATGTGGACCTAGAGGAGGTCATTGAGATGGAGCATTCTGGTGGCCCTATGAATTCTCTGACCATGAAGTATGAGCTGGTGCAGGTTTTCGAAGTCCTGGATGGGGCAGTGGAGGAAGCCCTGGAAATGAAAGGGTATTTCAAGAGTGTAAGGAATTCAATGCGTGGGCACATGCATTACTTGGGCATGTTATTCGGATTTGCTGATGGATATGGCATAATGGTTGCTGATGATAATGAGGAAGGAAATGAGAGGGACTCCGTTGAGGGGATGGGCAATCAGCCAATGACCAAGAATTTTAATGCAATGGAAGTAGGGTTACACGGGGACGGGACTTCTGTGCCTTCTGCAGAGACAAGCCACCGCAATGCGGAAATGCTGGCCTACTATGATAGCGTTAAAGGCGATGACACATGAGCTGCCCTTATTGTGATGGTTCCGCGACCTTGATGGTCGTAGTTTTATGTTAGCTTGTTCTTTGAACTTGGTTTTTTCTGTGTTTTCATCCATGCTGTTCCGTTAGGTGAATGCTGTACTTATCGCGGGGTATGCCCCTAGAGTTGTATCTGTTTGCCTATGGTATAAAATTTTAATTAGCAAAAAAAAAAAGAACCGTATTGATTAATTGCACTCTTCCAGCTCTGCTAAGAGTTTTGCATGTCCATAGACTATATTCATGCACAGTTTTTGAATTAGCACCTCACAATCCCGAGCACACAATTTTTTTGAGATAAGTGGAACCCCTAAGTATTTGACAGGAAGAGTTCCTTTCTCAAATCCAGTGAGATGAAGAGCAAAGTCTTGGATATCCACCGACACGTTACCAAAATAGCACGAACTTTTACTTGGGTTTGGAATGAGACCCGAAATCCGTGAAAATTTGGTCACACCATCAAAAAACAGTTTAATAGAAGAAGCATCGCCTTTGCAGAAAAGGAAGACATCGTCTGCGAATATAAGATGGGATATACCTGAGTGTATAGTTTTCCAGTGAAATGAGAAATCAGTGGCCGAGGTTGATTGATTGAGGCACGCTGTAAGTACTTCCATGGCCAGCACAAACAGGTAAGGAGAGAGAGGGTCGCCTTGGCGAAGTCCCGAGGCACTTTGAAAGTAACCTTCTAATGAACCATTAATCTTGACTGACAACATAGCCGAGGTGATATGTAACAACCCGGATTTTTTAGAATCTAGTATTATTCTTATTTAAATATTTTATTGGTTTTTTTTCATAAAAGAGGAGTAATATGATGAATATTTTATTCTTATTGAATGCTTGTACGTGTTTAGTTGCCAATATGTTAGACTGTACTTGTTACCGTTTGTGTGAGTGATTATTTTTTTGAAAAATCGATATTCTTATCGATATTGATAAATTGAGTTTGTTTTAAAATTTTAAGGATCGAGTTGGCATTTTATTTATACCATAATTATACCCGATACTCTACCCATGTGCAAAAGTTTTATTTGTGTAAATTATCAAAATATTTGAAAATTTAGTATTTTTACATTTTTGGTAAAATGAGATTATTTTAGAATTTTTGGGATCAAAACTTTATTTTTTCCGTGCAAAGATTGTACCCGGTATCTTGTCCATGACCCTATTGATATTTGGGTGCGTTATGAAAATATTCTAAAATTGTGTATTTTTATATTTCTGAACAATCCGGGATTTATAAAAATTTTGTGTATAGTTATTTTAATTTTTAGAAAGAATAAAATTTTCAGTTTTATCCGAGTGAATCATTTCGGGGTTAAATAAATGATTTTGAAAAATATTCATTCATTTTATTTATGAAATAGAAATTTATTATTTTCACCCGCTAATTATTTCATTGACAATTTTGAGCAACTAATTTAATTATGGACCAAATATTATTTGTGGGGTGTTAGATTAATAATTATATAAGTTTTAATATATATCCTAATCTATCCTAATCCTAAACTACCCGTACCCCCCTGTTTTTCTTTTCTCACGGAGACAACATCACCCCCACCCCGTCTCTCTCCTCTCATCTGTCTCTCCCCTGTATCTCTCTCATATTTCCATCGCCACCACAATCAAATCCTCCGTTTATACTGATTTTGGGGTTCAAATTGATCGCATAAATATCCAAATCGATCCTCTCTCAACCCTCTATCCGATTTCATCATCAAATCGCCGTTTTGGTAACTTTTAATTTTCGGCTTAAATTCATTATTGAATTTCGGTTGATTATTAATTGTTGTTGATAGCATATATGTGTAGATCGTTGTTTGTAGAGGCTTATATAATTTTTTCGTAATTTTCTGTGTGATTTTTGTTTCGCCGGAAAATTCTCGAGGTGGCCGGAATTCGTTTTGTAATTGTTGGTTTTAAATTCTGTTTGTATGTATAAGTAGATTGCGGCATGTAGCGTAACATATATTTTTGTTGGATTTTTCTGGGTTATTTTGAGCTCGCCGGAAAACGGCTGCCACCACCGGATTTTTATAATTCCGGCTCGTTTTTGATTGATTTGGGAGTGATTTTTAGCTATGGTAGTGTTGTTAATTAGTTGTATGTTGAATTGAAGATTTTTGGGCAAGGAAATAGGTGCTGCCGGATTTTTGTTATGGTTTGGCCGGCCGGAAACATTTTCCGGTGACTGTGTTCTTGATTTTTCCGGCAAGTGTTCTTGAGAAAGGGTGTTTGATCTTCAAAATCATAATTCACTTTTTAAAAAAACTGATTTTGGATTAAAATTTTAAAATCAAATCCAAAATTCATAAATTAATTAAAATAATTAATTGATTAATTATTTTAAATAATTAGTTGATTAATTTATTTAATTGATTTATTTATTTTGATTAATTTTGTTAAAATTCGATTAACTTTAATTGATCTTAATTAATTTTAGTTAATGATTTAATTAATTCAATTAATCGATTAATTTGATAATTAATTGATTAATTCTATTAATTAATTATTAATTAATTTTGATTAATTTTAATTAATCTTAATTATTTTCGATTCACGCTTTTAGAAAGAAAAACAAGACGATTCGTTCTAAACCCGAACAAAAATATTTTTGAATGGGAATGATTTGATTTCTAAAAATTCGAGAAATGTTTTAAAAATTAGAAGATCAAATGGATGATTCGTATCGAGTCATGATGCTATGTAATATATTTAATTTTATTTATTTGTTTAACTTTGTAAATTTTAGAAAATTGATTGACTTCGATCTAAAAATATTTACTTTCGAAATGTTTTAAAACAGAAATTAAATATTTTTCAAAAATAATTTTCGACTTTATTACGTGCTATGTGATTATGTAATATATTTATCGAGTTGTACGTGCAATGTGAATTATCAAGGTATTAAGTATAGAGGGTTAGGTTATAAATTGAGTTTTGGTCGATATATATTTAATGTGTGCTTAATTGTGTATATGATTTATATTATAAGATGTCGTTAGGGGTAGACGTCTTTTTCTTGATTTACTGACTATGATTGTCAGATTATTTTTATCTTCACGAGGATTACTGGGTAAAGTATTGATTTAGGTTGTCAACGGAGATAAGTAGATGTTTAATAAAGGAGATTGGAGATGGATGAAATATTCTTTGCGGGTTATGAAGAAGGTTGGAGATGGATGCAATATTGTTTGTGGATGGTAATAAAGAAGATTGGAGATGAAAGTGTTGTTTGTGGAATTGCTGGTTTACTTGTGAGGTGTTTTAACACCGGGAAAACGCCTATGTGCAAAGGGGATATTTCCAATTATTCTCTTCCGACAGAGATATTGTAGACGCGCGGGCTCGATGTCAACGGATCAGAGTCGTGGCAATCGCAAGAGCGTCAAACCAACGAATGATTGAAACAGAAGATTGTGATGCTGTAAAATAGAAGAAGATAGTTGTATTACTTCGGCGCTACGTAATAGCAAAGGACCAGAGGCAAGTATTTTCTTGATCATTCCAAACACTTTTTATTTTCTGTTTCATTTATTCATATCATGACAAATAGTTATTGTTCAGAGCTATTTGTGGTTCTTAAATATTTTTGTGCGAACTCAGTTGCTTGATATTGGTACCCTTGATGTGGGGAATTGTTGAAGATAAACTCTTCATATCCTTATTATCGTAGTAAATAATAAGGATGTGACCAGTATTTAAAACTAAGCATTTCCTGTTGAATTCGGAAATTGCTCTATTGGATTGGAAATGGTAAAGCGTAGGAGGCCACGTTGAGTAGTTGGTCCAGCTATATTTAAGGAGGATATGGTAACCATACCATCTTCCTATAGGCTAACATTACTTGCCTATTTTGGTACCCTCATGAAATCCGGACTATACACACACGGAAAAAAAAAGAATACCGGTGGAGTATAGAGGGTCCCATTGCTTATGAACCTGATCAGGGGGCAATGGTGTTTTATGTTTCAGTTATATAAGTGTATCCAATCCATATCGCCAGAATGGCTATTATATATTGTGAATTGGCAGATGATTCATTTTTATGACATGCCAAATAATTTCAGTTATGGTTTGAATTATATCATAGTTGTTGATTCAGTTTCTCTATAAACTGTTTTACATTCCACTTGATTTTTATGCCCCACTTATCCTTGTTTTATATCAAAATTTTTATACACTTGCGGAGCATTTCTTTCGCTCATACTTGCTGTTGCAAATTCTAACATTTCAGTAAGGTAGTTTGGCGAGACTTATCCGCACAGTTCAGAAAGAGAAGAAGCGAGATGCTATTCTGAAGATGACCTGGCTCAGGATGTCTGGATTTAGTGTAAGATTTATTTTATATAATTGAGTTCTAATATTTATTATTATTATGTACTAGTCTAGTTGGCTTGGCGTACTTCTTATCGAAGTTACACCAGTGGTTTAAGATTTGATCAAAGAGAATGTTGTAAAGAATGAATACTTTCTATTTAATGGAATTTGGATTCTTGTTTCTAGCCCTATAACCTTAAAAGATCTTGGTATGTTTGGGGTCACAGATGTTATATTTCCAGTGGTGGTCAATCACAAGTGAATGATTATTATTATTCAGATGTTTTATTTTGAGGATTTTCGCGTGACAACCAAATCTTCTGACCCCGGATTTGGGGGGTGTCACAGTTGGTATCAGAGCAGGGTTATAGTAAACTAGAAACGAGAGTGTGTAGGAGTGTGTACAGCCAAGTAAGGAACGTCAGAGCTCATGTAGAGTTCGTGTTGGACTATTGGATATAGTACCAATTAGTATGTTAAGATTGGAGTACTCGTTTGAGATAGTTGTGCGGAACTGGATAGACCGCTTTGCGAATGGAGTTGTCTATTGTGGAATCTTCAGAGATTATTACGAGTTGACGAAGACATACGATATAGATATCCTTAAAACGTGGAAAGAAAGAAGTTTTGAATCGAATGACGAGCTATCGACGAGCTATCGAATGAAATGACAATGAAGATATAAGTAGACCTTGGCAATACCTTTTCTTTCTATGAATTATTTTGATGTCCCTCTTAAAGAGGCATTCTTTAAAAGATATATTTGCTTTTCTAAACAGTGGCATTTTGACACTGGTATTCAACTCCATTTTGATTCAATTCTTTCAGAGGTTATTATGAAACCTACTTTCAATTTATGAGGCTTTTCAACTTTTTGTTTTCCCAATGGTTAATAACTTTATTTGCAATATAGTACCACTTGTTCGGTACTTTCTTCCTGGTTTTTCTTTTCGGAAAATAACACCTTTGGAATTCCTTTCATACTTCTCTACTCCAATTGAGATGAACAACCCTATTTATAGGGGACACCAGGTATATCTGTCTGTGTGATAGAAGTTGGATGGGACGCCATCACTGGTGTGTTGTGTAATACAAGAAGGCTAATTACCTTTAGTAATGTCTTAACTGAGACACGCAACGCTAAGTTCTTTTGATCATATTGATCTCTCAGTTATTTTTTTTATTTCAAATCAAGTTCCTTTAAAAATTCGTAAAAATACTCATAACCACAATTGTAGAACATTTGCTATGATATGGAATCTGTTCTCGTCAAAATTTCATAATTCTTGTTATCTCTCATGAATTTCAAAGGTATGCCAATCAGGTCAGAATGAGTTAATTTTGCTGATAGAAATTAGATTGGTGGTAGAATTACCGACCGCAGCGGATCACGATGAGATTGGAGCGCCGGTGACATGTTAACGGTTTCAAGGATATTATGTTAATGGAAAGTTGGTCGAGCCATATTGAAACGAATAACGATGGGTTGTAAGACTCCAGTGACAATTGTGTCAGATAGAGACCCTATAGTTGAATTGAGATTTTGGAGAAGTTATTTACGAAGGAACACTATCTCCAATTTTGGTAACGCAAGTGTTGATGATGAAGGAGTTAAGAAACCCCACTAGTTGCCTTAGCTGATTCCGAGGACGGAATCCCTATAAGGAGGGTAGATTGTAACAACCCGGATTTTTTAGAATCTAGTATTATTCTTATTTAAATATTTTATTGGTTTTTTTTCATAAAAGAGGAGTAATATGATGAATATTTTATTCTTATTGAATGCTTGTACGTGTTTAGTTGCCAATATGTTAGACTGTACTTGTTACCGTTTGTGTGAGTGATTATTTTTTTGAAAAATCGATATTCTTATCGATATTGATAAATTGAGTTTGTTTTAAAATTTTAAGGATCGAGTTGGCATTTTATTTATACCATAATTATACCCGATACTCTACCCATGTGCAAAAGTTTTATTTGTGTAAATTATCAAAATATTTGAAAATTTAGTATTTTTACATTTTTGGTAAAATGAGATTATTTTAGAATTTTTGGGATCAAAACTTTATTTTTTCCGTGCAAAGATTGTACCCGGTATCTTGTCCATGACCCTATTGATATTTGGGTGCGTTATGAAAATATTCTAAAATTGTGTATTTTTATATTTCTGAACAATCCGGGATTTATAAAAATTTTGTGTATAGTTATTTTAATTTTTAGAAAGAATAAAATTTTCAGTTTTATCCGAGTGAATCATTTCGGGGTTAAATAAATGATTTTGAAAAATATTCATTCATTTTATTTATGAAATAGAAATTTATTATTTTCACCCGCTAATTATTTCATTGACAATTTTGAGTCCAACTAATTTAATTATGGACCAAATATTATTTGTGGGGTGTTAGATTAATAATTATATAAGTTTTAATATATATCCTAATCTATCCTAATCCTAAACTACCCGTACCCCCCTGTTTTTCTTTTCTCACGGAGACAACATCACCCCCACCCCGTCTCTCTCCTCTCATCTGTCTCTCCCCTGTATCTCTCTCATATTTCCATCGCCACCACAATCAAATCCTCCGTTTATACTGATTTTGGGGTTCAAATTGATCGCATAAATATCCAAATCGATCCTCTCTCAACCCTCTATCCGATTTCATCATCAAATCGCCGTTTTGGTAACTTTTAATTTTCGGCTTAAATTCATTATTGAATTTCGGTTGATTATTAATTGTTGTTGATAGCATATATGTGTAGATCGTTGTTTGTAGAGGCTTATATAATTTTTTCGTAATTTTCTGTGTGATTTTTGTTTCGCCGGAAAATTCTCGAGGTGGCCGGAATTCGTTTTGTAATTGTTGGTTTTAAATTCTGTTTGTATGTATAAGTAGATTGCGGCATGTAGCGTAACATATATTTTTGTTGGATTTTTCTGGGTTATTTTGAGCTCGCCGGAAAACGGCTGCCACCACCGGATTTTTATAATTCCGGCTCGTTTTTGATTGATTTGGGAGTGATTTTTAGCTATGGTAGTGTTGTTAATTAGTTGTATGTTGAATTGAAGATTTTTGGGCAAGGAAATAGGTGCTGCCGGATTTTTGTTATGGTTTGGCCGGCCGGAAACATTTTCCGGTGACTGTGTTCTTGATTTTTCCGGCAAGTGTTCTTGAGAAAGGGTGTTTGATCTTCAAAATCATAATTCACTTTTTAAAAAAACTGATTTTGGATTAAAATTTTAAAATCAAATCCAAAATTCATAAATTAATTAAAATAATTAATTGATTAATTATTTTAAATAATTAGTTGATTAATTTATTTAATTGATTTATTTATTTTGATTAATTTTGTTAAAATTCGATTAACTTTAATTGATCTTAATTAATTTTAGTTAATGATTTAATTAATTCAATTAATCGATTAATTTGATAATTAATTGATTAATTCTATTAATTAATTATTAATTAATTTTGATTAATTTTAATTAATCTTAATTATTTTCGATTCACGCTTTTAGAAAGAAAAACAAGACGATTCGTTCTAAACCCGAACAAAAATATTTTTGAATGGGAATGATTTGATTTCTAAAAATTCGAGAAATGTTTTAAAAATTAGAAGATCAAATGGATGATTCGTATCGAGTCATGATGCTATGTAATATATTTAATTTTATTTATTTGTTTAACTTTGTAAATTTTAGAAAATTGATTGACTTCGATCTAAAAATATTTACTTTCGAAATGTTTTAAAACAGAAATTAAATATTTTTCAAAAATAATTTTCGACTTTATTACGTGCTATGTGATTATGTAATATATTTATCGAGTTGTACGTGCAATGTGAATTATCAAGGTATTAAGTATAGAGGGTTAGGTTATAAATTGAGTTTTGGTCGATATATATTTAATGTGTGCTTAATTGTGTATATGATTTATATTATAAGATGTCGTTAGGGGTAGACGTCTTTTTCTTGATTTACTGACTATGATTGTCAGATTATTTTTATCTTCACGAGGATTAATGGGTAAAGTATTGATTTAGGTTGTCAACGGAGATAAGTAGATGTTTAATAAAGGAGATTGGAGATGGATGAAATATTCTTTGCGGGTTATGAAGAAGGTTGGAGATGGATGCAATATTGTTTGTGGATGGTAATAAAGAAGATTGGAGATGAAAGTGTTGTTTGTGGAATTGCTGGTTTACTTGTGAGGTGTTTTAACACCGGGAAAACGCCTATGTGCAAAGGGGATATTTCCAATTATTCTCTTCCGACAGAGATATTGTAGACGCGCGGGCTCGATGTCAACGGATCAGAGTCGTGGCAATCGCAAGAGCGTCAAACCAACGAATGATTGAAACAGAAGATTGTGATGCTGTAAAATAGAAGAAGATAGTTGTATTACTTCGGCGCTACGTAATAGCAAAGGACCAGAGGCAAGTATTTTCTTGATCATTCCAAACACTTTTTATTTTCTGTTTCATTTATTCATATCATGACAAATAGTTATTGTTCAGAGCTATTTGTGGTTCTTAAATATTTTTGTGCGAACTCAGTTGCTTGATATTGGTACCCTTGATGTGGGGAATTGTTGAAGATAAACTCTTCATATCCTTATTATCGTAGTAAATAATAAGGATGTGACCAGTATTTAAAACTAAGCATTTCCTGTTGAATTCGGAAATTGCTCTATTGGATTGGAAATGGTAAAGCGTAGGAGGCCACGTTGAGTAGTTGGTCCAGCTATATTTAAGGAGGATATGGTAACCATACCATCTTCCTATAGGCTAACATTACTTGCCTATTTTGGTACCCTCATGAAATCCGGACTATACACACACGGAAAAAAAAAGAATACCGGTGGAGTATAGAGGGTCCCATTGCTTATGAACCTGATCAGGGGGCAATGGTGTTTTATGTTTCAGTTATATAAGTGTATCCAATCCATATCGCCAGAATGGCTATTATATATTGTGAATTGGCAGATGATTCATTTTTATGACATGCCAAATAATTTCAGTTATGGTTTGAATTATATCATAGTTGTTGATTCAGTTTCTCTATAAACTGTTTTACATTCCACTTGATTTTTATGCCCCACTTATCCTTGTTTTATATCAAAATTTTTATACACTTGCGGAGCATTTCTTTCGCTCATACTTGCTGTTGCAAATTCTAACATTTCAGTAAGGTAGTTTGGCGAGACTTATCCGCACAGTTCAGAAAGAGAAGAAGCGAGATGCTATTCTGAAGATGACCTGGCTCAGGATGTCTGGATTTAGTGTAAGATTTATTTTATATAATTGAGTTCTAATATTTATTATTATTATGTACTAGTCTAGTTGGCTTGGCGTACTTCTTATCGAAGTTACACCAGTGGTTTAAGATTTGATCAAAGAGAATGTTGTAAAGAATGAATACTTTCTATTTAATGGAATTTGGATTCTTGTTTCTAGCCCTATAACCTTAAAAGATCTTGGTATGTTTGGGGTCACAGATGTTATATTTCCAGTGGTGGTCAATCACAAGTGAATGATTATTATTATTCAGATGTTTTATTTTGAGGATTTTCGCGTGACAACCAAATCTTCTGACCCCGGATTTGGGGGGTGTCACATGATACACTTGTGAATCCACCCAACAAATTTATTAGCCCCATGGCTTGCATTGCATTGAAGAGAAATTCCAAATTTAATGAGTCAAAGGCTTTGTGAATGTCGAGTTTAAATGCCACTCTTGGAGGCCCATAATTTAGATGATAATCACGAACAAGTGATTGAGCAAGCATCATGTTATCACCAATGCGTCTACCTTTGATGAATGCAGTTTGACATGGAGAGACAAGATGGTTCATTACATTTTTCATACGCCCAGCCAGCAGCTTAGAAATGCATTTGTAAAGCGTGTTGCAGCAGGAAATTGGGCGAAAGTGAGACATTTTTTTTTTTGCTAATTAAAATTTATACCACAGGCAAACGATTACATCTCTAGGGGCATACCCCGCGAAAATAAAACCATCTACCTAATGGAACAACAGAGAAAAAACATCAATAATGCTAGAAAACTAGCAATCAACAACAGCAGAGCACAAACCCAATCAGAATCACAATCAGAATCCTAAAACTAGAAAATTACCATGAACAATCCAGTCTGCAATACTGCATAAACCCCGCAGTCTCCCACAATTTGAAAATCGTAGAGCAGAGTCCTCCCTTCATCATCTGTTGTAACAAACTTTCGCCCCTGCTGCGAATTTTCAGAGTATACTACCACAATCACCATGGCTGGGTTTAAAGCATCCGCCATTCCTAAAGGGTCTTCAACCAGACCCTTACTGTCAAGGACATCATAACAAGCAAATACCCACTTTGCAGTGCGCATAACACACACATTGTGAGCATCCAGCTCTACATCTTGTATCATGACGCCCTCACAATACAATGTCAAGTAGCTACCCCAATAACAATAATTGAAATAAGTGTAACCTCCTGGTTCACACCCAAGTATCCTAAGCATACGCCTCAACACCCTTCCTGTCCCCTTCCAGAACACAACCCCTACTCCTGAAGTACTGAACGGCTTCAATGCCCTTTTCCTTCGGCTTTTGATCTACATCCTCATCCATAACCAACTTCTTATTGACCTGACTATCATCCTCTTGATCAATAATAACCTGGATATTTTCCTTCCACTTCACCGATTTCCTCGCAGGCTTGACAACCTCCACATTAAGAGTAAACTTCCTAAGGCAAGCCTTTCGGCAAGCCACATTTTCACCCAAATTTGGCAAATCCATTCCTTCATCCACCAAAAAGGAATTGACTTCCAAATCCACATTAGCACCAACAGTAAAGTCAGTAGCTTCCTTTGAAATTAAATCGGACATCTCATTATTTAAATCATTAATTTCAATAACCAAATCGTTGAAAGTAACTTTCTTCTTGATGAAGGTCCTCTCCGACACCTCCAGCCCCCTTTTTGAACTCATGGAGTCCGGTGTCATCCCCCTTATAAAAGTTTCGATCTTCCCTTTTCCTGAAGAAAGGCCACTCCGAGCACCCACACTAAGCCCGTCCTGCTGAGCCCTCGATTCCATTACCAAAGGATCATCCTTATCCAGTTTCACCCTCTTTTGGGATCCCTGGGCAACATTTACTCGATTTCCCCGCTCCAATGGTATCAACATCACCAAATTCTTCGCGAAAGAAACCTTTTTCGGACTCGAGCCCGGAACCGGCCTCTCCCGAGTCTGCATCTCATACTTGCAGTCATCGTCCCTTTGTCTCTCACTGTCCTTTTTTACTCGGACATCCTCCAAAGGATACACAGTCACAAGGTTCTCCGAAAAGGAGACCCTCTTCGGACTCCTAATGAGACTACCCACATGAAGGCAAGCTTCAGATCCTCTCGCACGGGAAGGAATCACAGTCACTAAGTTCTCCGCAAAAGAAACCCTCTTCATTAAGAAAATAATTATATAGTAAGAAATATGGTGTTTAAGGTGAAAGATTAGAAGAGGAAAGGTGAATTAGGGAAGGCTAATGAGAAGATCTGATGAAGAAATGGTGTAGATTAAGGTTTAGATTTTGTGGCGGCTAGGTTTTTAGAGAGAGGTTAGAGAGAAGCTAGAGCATACGACTCTCATTTTTCTGTTGACATGGAAGAAGCCCCCATTTGTTTAGGAACAAGAGCAATGGCTGTAAAGTTTACCATTCTCGGCATTTGTAAAGTATCGAAGTAGTAGAGGATTGCTCGAGTAACATCATTGCCAATAATAGGCCATGCTTGCACAAAGAATTCTGGGGTAAGGCCATCGGGGCCAGGACTTTTGTTCTTCGCCATTCCTTTCATAGTTTTGTAGATGTCAGCAGTACTAAAGCTTGCATTCAAGATGCTTTTGAGATTCTCTGACAAGCAATTAAACCTCAAATCAGTAGGGAAATCCTCTACTTCCTTTGCAGTACCCAGCATGGATTTGTAGAAATTAACTGCAATGGTTGACACAGCACGATGACCAAATTGCTCTGTACCTTCCTCATCTTCAAGACAAGTTATTTTGTTGGAATTCCAGCGATTCTTGCAAGAATTATGGAAAAAACGATTGTTGTTATCACCATTCTTCAACCAACAGACACGAGACTTTTGCTTTAGTAAGGTTTCCTCCTTCGACAAGGCAATGACAAGAGCAGCACTAAGTTGAGCTTCCTCAGCGAACTGAGTTCGAGATGGGTTAGCTGGCATGTTAATTTGAAAGGCTGATAAAGCAGAGCGAGCTAGATCCACTTGTTCATGAAGGTTACCTCCCGCAGTGTTAAGAGCTTTGAGAGCTAGTTTAACTTTTTTGAGCTTGGAAGTTAGGACATACCATGGATCCCCACTAAGTTCATAATTCCAAACAGTCCTGACAGTAGGAAGAAACTCCTCATTATCGATTATATGCTGAAATATTTGAAAGGGCCTGAAAATTCTTTCCTGAGTAGTTCCTAAACGAACAGCTGCTGGGTTGTGATCAGAAATGCCCCTTGGCAGAAACATAGCTTCATCTAAATCAAACTTGTCTAGCCAGGCCTCATTGACCATAACACGATCAAGCTTACGCAAAGTTGGGCTAGAAAGATTGCAGTCCCACGCCTGTAAACCTGAGGTCAGTGATTCCTAGTGATGCCACACAATCACGAAATTCAATCATACTTATAAGCTTTCGAGGAATCCTACCATTAGTGTCTTCTGCATCGAGAATAATGTTGTAATCACCCAATATACACCAAGGCTTGTCCGACACAAAGTGAGTCTGGATGCTAGATAAATCACTCCATAAAGGCCTGCGCTCCATATATGTGTTAAAAGCATAAACAATAGTCACAATACAAGCATCTGTATGATCCAAGCGAGAGACCATACAAGTAATATGTTGAGCAGACTTGCTTAGAACAGTAACACGCCAAAAGGAAGGATCCCAACCAAGCCAGATACGGCCATTTTCGTGGTGCTCATAATTAAAAACCCAATCAAACCGTTGGGATATAGTTGAAGAAGTAACCAAAGCATTTTCCTGTTTGACATGCGTTTCAAGGAGAGCACAAAAATTAATTTTATTATAGCTCAAAAAATCCTTTACGTAGGCCTTCTTATTTTTTAGGCCTCGTATATTGTAGGAACAAAAATCAATCAACATAAGAGAAATTAGGTTGATTGAGGGGATTGTCTCCCCTTACTTCTTTTTAACTTCTTCAATTGAGATCTGGACAGTGGTTTTTGTAAGCTCGGATTTGCCACCCGATGTTTACCTTCTATCTCGTCTACTTTACGCAGATTCTTGAAGTTTTGCACAGGGCTAGGAGAATCATCAGAAGAAGGCGAAGGAGCAGCACCCCTTTTCCTGTTAACAGTTTGCCATCCTTCATCCTGTGTATCAACAGACTTAGTGTGCTTTGTCACTGGGGTATGCAGTGCTTCGACATGCTCTGCATTATTTCCTACATGACTTTTGCTAGTTTCCTGCTCTTCATCCACCTTAACCTCTGTAATATTTTCAGGTTCCCCTCTTTCCTGCTTTCCTTCCCGCTTTTCTTTCCTAACCCACTTTTTGGTAGCATTGGGACAGGCCCCAACAAGGTGACCAATAGTGCTGCAAGCTTTACAGATCAAGGGCTTGTTTGGGTACGAAACAATGACCTCCTCTATCTTTTTCTCCTTAGTAACAGGGTCAATAACCTTAACTGGGATAGTATTAGGCAGGTCCTTGCCCACCTTGTACTGAACACAAATCTTAGCATAAGGAAGAACCTCCAACTCAGAAGTTAACTCATCCGCAAACAGAGGGCGTCCAACAGCACTAGCTAGAGTGCTCATCCCTTCTTGTGTCCAATAACAATCTGGAATTTGTTCAAATTTCACCCAAAGTGGTATTGTTTTTATCGAATCGACAGGAGTACCCCACGCATGTACCAACATTGGCCTATTTAAGACATACCAGGTGCCCCTAGAAAGGGCGATATTCATAGCTTGCTCATCAACAAACTTGAAGAAAAATGTACGACTATCCTTTTGCCCTATTTGTTGAAGCCCTTTTCCATCCCAGTTGTTATGTGCAAATTCACAGACTTTGTTGAAAGAGACAGTCCCTTTGGTGAAGCTGCCTACAATGGTGGTTCTATACTTCTCATTGCCTTTAAGTAAAACATCATCTGGTGGTGACACCACAGTAGTACCCTCCGGCAACGGGATGTAGGTAAAGGTAACCTGCCTACTACTCTTGGTTTTTTCTTTGATAACCTGTGACCAGGTCTTTCCTTCTCCCGCATTCTTCTTCAGCTCACTCTCAGAAGGTTTAGCGTTAGAAGACACTTTGTCTACACCAGCAGTCTTTCCTTGCATATGCTCGTCACTAAGCTTCTCTTTCCCTTGCGAATCTTTCACTCCCGAAGCGGCAACACTGCTTTTGCCCGAAATTAAGTACAAGTAAGCCAAATGAGAGTCGTTTTTTCTCTCTAAGAACCCTAGCCTAGCCGCCTCCTTTCCTACACACTTTTTCATCAAATCTGCTCTAATTCACCTCACGAATCCACTCCTCTCTCCTATCTCTCACCTTATTATCACATTTCTTATATGTATTATATCTATCCTTTATCTATGGTTTTCTATTCGCGGGTTCCCCTTGTCGGGGTTTGGGTCTTTCGCTCTTTGAAGTCTCTTGACACGTCTAGAGGCTTATTCGCTTGTAGGTTCACTATTGTGGGGACTAGTACAGCTGGGAATGATGTATTTGGAGTCGTTCTTGCTCCTCTTGCTTATCTTGTGAAAATCGGTTTGGTTTTGACATATGGGGTTTTAAAGATTTGGTTGAGTAATTCCCTTTGGGGCGTTTTTCTCAGTGGTTCTATTGAAGGATTCGTACCTCTTGCTGGTGGTAGTAGTGTAGGTATTGTTGTGCATTTAATTGTACGAGATGGGTTGTCTACTGCTTGCTTGCAGTCTAAGAGACAACTCATTGATGATGTTGAGTCTATCCCCAGCAACCTCTCGAGGTTTATCATCGTGGGACAGATTGTGGATGTGGATGGATGCTCTATCTATGGCTGTACTGAGGATGAGCTCCATGTGTTTGATTTTTTGTCGCAACAAAAGGTGTTGATTGCTTTTGATAGCGATAGAGCAATCGGCGATATATTGTTCACTGTTTTGCCTAGAGACATTATCAAGATGTTGGAAGCTTTTTGTCCTCCTGAAGCTTTGTATAAATTTGAGATAAAGGTGTTTAATGTTTGCTGTGAGCTAATCGAGTTACAACTGTCTGTATGTCGGAATTCCATTGCTTTGGGGGTGGATTTTTATCTCGAAATTATGCAGAAGAGTATTGTCAGGAGGAGCGATAGCTCTTTGAAGGTTCGTACCCAGTACATGGTAACTATGGGTATAAAACTTATGAGGAGTGTTAAGGGTATTGCTGTTATGACTTATCTGTTAGAGAAGTTTAAGGGTGTTGGGAATTTTGGTCTTGTGGAGGCATGCTTTTCATGGATTATAAGGGGCACTGTTGGCGCTTCTTGCTGCTGCAGGATTTCTCAAGTGGTGGATGGAGTTGTTTTCACCTCTTGCGGTGAGGGTTTGACTATTGTTTATCGGATGTTTATGAATTGCTATGTTCATCAGAGTAGGAATACGGTTTGCTAGCCTGTTTTCAGTTTCAGGGAGGGTTCCAAAGTGCTGCGTTTGGATGTGAATTTTGTTAGAAGAATGCTTTATGGAGACTTTGCTTACTTCGGTATGGTGGGTTTATCAACTTCACGGTTGACAACATGTGTGATGTTTATCCAGGTTTGGATAGCTGCTTGTTTGGTGTTAACAAAGACGACTCCGATTCAGGGGTGCGCAAGGATGGCCTTTGGTTTGCCTTGACTTTGTTTGTTGACAAAATGGGTCTTTTCAGGCTGGTTTATATCAGATGTTGTGGTTGCAATCTGAGCTGCATCTTAGTGTGTGTTGATCTCAAGGTGGTAGAAGAGAAGTATGGTGCAAGGTGGGGTTTTGAGAAGTATGGTGCAAGGATTAAGGAGCAGGTTTCTGACTCGATTGAGTACAGATGTGAAAGTTGCGGCCCGGATGTGGTCTCTGCATCTATTGGGTCCAAAATGATGGTCTCGAATGGTTTGGACAGGTTCGATGATGTCCTGCTATGTCCTTATCTTCGTACTTGTGAAGGAACGACTGGTGTTATAACCTCTTGGCGTGCAACTATGATTGTTGCAGTGTTGCATTAGCAGCGATTTCATGGTTGGTATTCTTGACAGCATACCATGCTATGTTCTTTCAGGCGCTAGTCTTGATGCTAATTCTCGAATTGTTGGAGGTCGTTTGGTTTGGCTTAGAACAGAATTCTCAAACCTTGATAAGGTGGGTTATGGCTGTCATATGGGCTTTTTTAATCAGCTGGGGGCTGGTTCTTCTAATAAAAAGTTAGCCGGTGGTGCTTTTTTAAAGGCCAACTCTCTGGTTGATGGATGCCATATGGATGGTTTTGCCGATTTGCGGCTGTGTCACTACATGGTTTATCTGCTACTTCTCATTACTATGGGCTTTGTGAGACATGTGCCTAGTCTCAAGTTTAGGTTGTTTAAGGCGCCAGAATGATTTTTAGCTTAATTTCGTTATTTTGTTGACAGTAAGGTGACTTACTGATTTTATGTCTTTTGTGTTTGATGTTTTTTCTTTGTTGTTCCGCTAGGCAGATTGTTACTAATCGCGGGGTATGCCCCTAGAATTGTAATCTTTTGCTTGTGGTATAAATTTTAATTAGCAAAAAAAAACACTGCTTTTGCCCTTGTCAACCCCCAGAGTACTACCTTGGGTTTTTCTTTCAGGTTTATTATCAAACACCTTGGGGTCACTATGATTTGGTGGAACTTTAGTACCATCGCCCCCTCCATTTGGGTTTCCTTTGAATATGGGCAATCCAAACTCGTCTCTTCCTACAATAAAATCCGTAGATCTGGGAAGTCCCGCATTAAAATCATCCTTAGCTTGAATTTTTCTTTTTTCAAACTCTGCCATAGTCAGCCCATTCGCCTCCATGAATCTTTTCATCTCTATGATTTCAATCCTTGCCACTGCTAATTCTTTCCTTTCTTCCTTGCTAATATCAAAAGCAGCTTTAATAGCTGGATTTGCAGAGAAGTTTTTTAACATGTACTCCTTCTCACTCTTTGAGTCCTCCTCCTCCTCAGAGCTAACTATTTCTTCCACATCTATCTTTTCCATAGAGATACCACCAGACGAGCTAGGTAGTACAGACTCCATCTCATCCTCCGTTCTTGCAAAAGTAAAGTCATCCTGGACTGGATCTGAAGCTAGATGAGAAATCTCATCTTGTTCAATGTTGACATCGCGCGAAATTTCTTGTAGTACCGAGCTTGACACAAGAAAAGGGGCACTTTGCCTACAGTGTAAGCCAAACTCCAAAGCTGAGCCCTCCTGGTCCACCGGAACTCCATCAGAATCCACATTTGAATCTTGACTACCCATAATAAAATAACGTATAAATAAGAAATATAGCGTTTAGGTTAGGGGGAAGGAGAGAAAGAGGATTAAATGAAGGGAATATAGACTTTAATGGTGGAGAAAGTTTGTAAGAGAATAGATCTGAACTATAATAAATGGCAACTAACTAGGGTTTTTAGTGAGAAGGAAGAGCTTCTCTCTCTAAGACTCTCATTTTTTTCAGTTCATTGCTTCCACCTTTCAGTAACATATCAATTCCATTACATAACATAGGTGACTCAAAAGGTCCCTGTAGCATTCCTTTGAGTAGCAATAGAAATTTCTTCCGGAGAACCATCATCATCACTGGAAAGCATCTCAGATTCCTTAAGATTTTCAAATTCCAATTTGTCATGGCTTTCATCAGTTTGCAGAATTCCAAATTTCTTGTCAGTAAATGCGACATGAATTGATTCCATAACAATTTGAGTTCTGAGATTATAAACTTTGAAGGCCTTTGATGCTGAATATCCTAGAAAGATTGCTTCATCCGATTTGGCTTCAAATTTTCCAAGTTGTTCTGGATGAACTTTTAGGACATAGCATTTGCATCCAAAGATGTGAAAGTATTTCACACTTGATTTCTTTCCTTTGATCATCTCATAGGGAGTCTTTCCATGACCATTTATCAAGGTACAATTTTGAGTGAAACATGCAGTGTTGATAGCCTCTGCCCAGAAATAGGTTGGAAGCTTTGCATCTGCAAGCATGGTTCTTTTTTTTTTTTGCTAATTAGAATTTTATACCAAAAGGAACAACTGATACAAATCTAGGGACATACCCCGCGAAATCAACAACCAACTAGTACACTAAAAACATCATAACATACTTGATCAACAAATCAAGTCGACTTTAAAACCAACTAGCTAAGCTAGCGAATACAGGACATATCAATGCCAATAATTTGAAAATAGGACATCCCATGTGCCCATGCCAACCTGCATCAAAATTGGCCCCAACGCAAGGGTCACCACATACCTCCTCGAATCATCCTTCACTGTTCCTGTCACAAAAACACTACAGGACCCCATGACAGCCATCTCGCACTTCCCGTCATTCCTTACCATTTGACCAGTATGGTACTCCCGTTGAATATTCATGATCAGTAGCAGACCACCCGCTATTCGCTTGTTCTCATAGCCTATCATAGACTTCGCCAGCATCAGACTTACATCTCCCTTACACACATGGTTCCCAACCATCAGGTAGACCCCTATCAAGAATATCCCAAGCAGTACGGAATGAGGGAGACAAACTAAACCATCAATCAAATTAACCTCGGCCATCAGTTCCTTACACAAAGGGACTAAACAGGGAATGACATTCTCAACGAACTTCAACAACATCATCACAAAAAGTGCACAATTCTGTCTAAAGTTACCCCTAACAAATGGGTGGTCCCATCTCATAATTCGATCGCCTCCAGTTCTCATATTGATACCCAACACTTGATTCCCCTCATCCCTACACTCACAAGGGTGATTTCCAGCTATAAGCAACAAACCATCGCACATCCATTTCCACAAGAGAAGTCGTGTGATCAACTTCCCAATAGCAGCGAACAGAATGGCCAACATCCTTGTGCAGCAGCCCTGCGCAAATATGCCGTCGGACACCAGTCGGAGCATGCTTTCACCATTGCGTATACTCATTTCACCCAGCCTGCCAGAGTTGATGCAAAGAGTTGCTATAACGCCCTAGAAATTTTCGTATTTATCAATATTTATTTAATTTAAATATGGATTATATATATTGTGGCAAAAAAAAAAGGATTATATTATGTTAATATTGGGTGAAGGTGTAAAAATAAATAAATAAAATTGTGAGGTCATATTTATGTGCTTTTATGATGATTAATGCGTATCGTGTAAACTCGTGTATTTTTAATTTCATTTTCATGTGAATAAATCTATTTTAAAGCATGCATTATTTATCTTCTTGGATTTTATAAAATCATTGGCGTTATTAAAAATTGTGAAATCTTTTACATTATTATCTTTGCATATTTAAATGATTTTTAAAAATATTAGAGGGATTCTTTTTGGCATCTAGAGATTTTAAAATGATATTATGAATTATCATGCATTTTTACGGATAGACATGTTAAAAACTTGTTTTATTCATTTTCCATGAATTTTATAAAATCACTGGAGTCGCTAAAAATTATGAAATCTTTTGTAAAATTACATTTGCATATTGATTTAGTTATTAAGATTTTTGTAAATATTATTTTCAGTCTTTAAAGATTTTAAAATGATTTTATGAATTGTTTTAAAGATTCAAACTTGTAAAATTCATATTTGATTCATTTTTTACCCTAAAAATATTTTAAAAATATAGGAGTGTTTGTAATTTCATGATCTTTATTTTAGAAATTTTAAACTTATTTTTCCCTTTTATCTTTGTTTAATTTCGAATCTAGAAATGATTTAAAAGGAATTTTTAAGTTTTCATCATGGTGAATTTACAAGTTGCCATCCAGTTTTTTTTTTATTTATTAAACCCAGCAGCTTCCAGAGTACTCTCTCGGCTGTGTTCAGTTGTTGTCTAGAGAATTCTTTTCAATCTCTCTATTTTCTTTCTCAAAACTTTCTCTCACTCTCCTCTCTTTCTCCGTAAAGTACTTCTCTAATAATCTCTCCATCCCCTTTGTTTACTGTCAACCGTGTCCCTGGGGTGTATTGCTGCTTTCCGGTGTGTCACGCCTGTATGTTGCGCCTGTGTGTGCTACTTGTGTGAGCTATGCGTGTTGGCAGGTAGCTAGTAGTTGGACCGGATTCAAGTACTTAGTATATATATATATGGGTGCGTGTGTGAATATTAAGTGATGGGTGTGTCAAATGATGTGTGAGCAGGTGTGTGTTTATAACTGTGTGTATGTGCGGTTTTGGGCTTTGTTAATGAACAAATCGTTCTTGTTATTGCCTTGTTGCCACCCAATTAATGAAGTGTTAATATTTGAAGTTGGTTTGCTGGTTGGTGTGTGTTTGTATAGTACATATTCGAAATTATAATGAAACTATGATTGTAAGATTCTATTTGTCTAGCATAACTTGATAGCCAGTAATTGGTATTTGATTTATCAATTTTATGTACTAATTTTGAATAAATCTTGCTACATATGCATTATATAGTTTTTCGTTAAATTTCCAAAGATTGTTAAGTAGTAATAATTATATTAATTCGAATACATGTGCATAAACATGAGTTATATAAATTGTTTTGATTAATTGATGTTAATTAGATGATGTTAGCGTTGGCTACTTTGCTAACTTTGAAAGATTTGCTGCTGGTTAGAATTATATGTTGATTTGAGATAAATAGAGTTATAAATGTGTTTATGAGTGTTTACGTAGATATTATAAACCAATACTTGAATTATTTTTAGTAAAGGTAGTGTAAATTCCAAGTGCTATAAATTGTTAGTGTAATTAGGTGTTTTGATTTCGATTCAGTGATAATTAGTGTGATTTTAGCATGTTTATGGATTCCTGGTTTAAACTAGAAAGTAAATAAATATTATATTTGTGTTCGAAGTAAATTATAAGATTGTCATGTTAATGAAATGTCGTTTTGTGAAGAGTTTGTAAATAAAATGGTATGGTAATCAGTATGTACTTGTATGTGGATATTATAAAATAAGCTGCAAGTATAAAATCGGATTGGTAATTGGTTGATAATGATTTATTTGATAATTGGGTCGGTTATATTCCGACAGGTTAGGTCATATTATAAAAGAAGTGCTGTCCAATTTTATTAGAAATATTTATTAATTTGCATAATAATGCGAGATAAACTATTTGGGTATTAAGTGTATATGTGTTTTAAAGTGTAAGTTGATAATACGAGTTAAGTGCTTATGTGATTTATATAATTATACTTTACTAATTTTGGGAAATGTGATTAATACGTGCTACGTGCTATGAGGATTATCTGACTATGCTACAATGTTATACAAGTATGATTAATGTGTATTATACGTGTTGTGTTTGTAAGACTTAATATGACGCGTTGGGGTAGAACAGAGTTAGACGATAAAGGTTACAAGCGTACTGAAGTAGTACTTTACTTGTATATACAACAAATAGGAGGTCGGCTAAGAGCCAGTGCACGTGTAGATGGAATGCAAGGGAAGAAGAGAATTATTGGGAGTGACGAGTGTGCTCGTGTAGAGAATGACAATGATAAAGGAAAGACGGATATATGATCGAGTAAAGGTCAGCGAATGAGAAATAGATACTTATGTAGAGTAAAGGATCGAGATGTTGGAATTGGAAACTGTCTATTGAGGCAAGTTTACTATCCCTCACTTATCGTTCAAGTGATGTGAATCATTTTGTGTTAATTATATATATTCTTTCGAATCCTTTCTTGCGAACATTTATTTCCTTCATATTTATTCTGAATGATGTGAGCCTGTCTTTATTATTTGTAAGGTTGTCTTCTAAATCATTTTTCTAGTATCTGTACCCCTTGATTTGGTTTAAGTGACATTCCCTTCAATTAATAAGTAATTAATTATTCCCAGATTATTTTAAATTGTTATTCTCTCCACCTATTGTTCAGGTGTGGATTCTTTTAAGATTATTTTCACTATGAATTATTACACAAATTAATTCGAGGTTTAAATTGTCGTTGGAGCATGTGTTGCTCAATGATGGTTATAACCGAGAATGACTTGAGATCTTCTGATTTACTCAACTCATTATTGTCGGGCCGGTTTTGGCAGCTAATGCATGTAAATGCTTAGTCGACAAGAGTGAAGCTTGAGTAATGGAGAATTTCTTGAATATTCGTTTTAAACTTCTTAAATCTCCCTTTGAACTTCAGATTTCCTTTATTTCACGATTACTTGATAAATTGCTGTTTAAATTCTAGAATCTTAATAATTGTCTTGTTCTTTATTGATTAATTATACCTTGTTGATTTATTATTCTGTCTTGCTTAACTGTGCCGTGCTTAGTTCAATATTCTTGCTTTGCTGTTATGATTCTTTATATCCAATGCTTCCCTGATCATCAGTCTTCTATTAATTCTCATTAAAATGGATTTATTAATTAAAGATGATTTTAAAATTTCCTTATACTGGGCTGGTCTTTTGCCAGTGAGTTTAAGGATTGAAAAATGTTTTAAAATATTTTTAAAGGTTTTATAGATTGGAGAAGCGTAAGAGGCTGGGGGAGTGCCCAGTCCAGCATTTTTAGTGTAAGAGGCTGGGAGAGTGCCCAGTCCATCATTTGAAAGGCCAATGTGTTGCCTAATTGGGAACCCAATTTCAAAGGAAGGGGGACTTTACGTGGCTGATCACCCGTATTGTCCGGTGTCGTGGAAAAACTCCAATCAATTTAAATTTTTTTAAAAAAGGTTTTATGAAAAATATGTTTCAAAGATGAAAAGTTTTTAAACAAAAGAAAGTTTTAGTGAAAAGTGATGAAGGAAAGGAACGTTTTTTTTATAAGATATATATATATATGTTTCAAGGAAAGTGATCATTAGTTTCGAAATTGCGGATATCAGAGTTAGTTGTTTCTATCTTGATTAAATTGGGAACTCAGTAAAACAATGAGATTAAGGATGGATAGAAGTTTCCCAGTTATTCCCTTCGCGAGTAACATTGTACGTTGAAAGTGGAGTAAGAATGATTGGGGGATTTCTGGATATTCTTTTCTCAAAGTTTTATCTGAAGCAATGATGGTTTGTAGTAAATGGAAATTTTTCTCTATGATGGAAATTGATTAATCTTTTGAGATAAAGTATTCATTGATATTGTTCATCAATGAAATATTCATAAATTGTCGTTCACTATATTATAAACTTGCTGAGCGTTCTTTGGCTCACTCTTGCTTTGTTTTACCTAACCCTTTGCAGTTAGGTTTAACGAGGATCTACTACATTTATCCCTGCGAATGAGAGCGATGAGGCATTCTATACAGGATAGATTTCGGAGCTAGAGCTGGTAAGCACAAATTGGGATTGAGCTATGAATTAGATGGTATAGTAATTAGTATTAGAGCGATAGAAGTTGTAATAAATTGTATTAATTAGATGCTTGTTTCATACCATAACCTGGAATCGATCCTCGGTGAGGAATCGTTGGTGTATTAAGATTTATTTGTGATTGAGAATTGAAATTTGGTTTTGGTTGAAATACAGGTGGATAGTCCGATTTACGAATACTTCATGCCAAAAATTTCTAAAATTCCCCTGTATCCAAGTCTATTTTATTATAAAAAGTATATTTTCAGTATTGAGAAGGTGGGGTGTTACAGGTTGGTATCAGAGCTACAGGTTATGGTCACTGAAACAAGTTAGGATGATTAAGTATACGTATTTAATTGGGACGTTAGATAGGACGATTTAGGATAAGATTCGCCTTACGATATTAGGACAACTGTTGCGACGTTATTTGGTATTTCGACATATCGCGCGAGCCGAAATTCGATTCATCCGGAGACTCAATTTAGGGCACGGCAAATAATTCGGAACAACATACGCTAAATAGACGACTGGAGCTATCAGCTTGGAAGATGCTACGTGCAGACCTTCGTGTACCTTTTCGAGTTTCTTTTGCGACTTTAGTTACCCCGCGAGCAATGTAGAAAGTGTGAATGGATTGTAAGCAAGATGTGAAATTCGATTTCTGGCATGGGTTGGAGGAATGGCGTGGTTATTCATTACTAGCTGTTGATTTCATTTAACTTATTGATTAAGGAAATTTAACCTTTCTTTCCGTTTCTTTTTATTTTGATAATACACTCTCACCTTTGATAATCAACTATACTTCAATTGATGACGAATTTTTCAGATTCATTTAGACACATTCCTATTTTTTAGAGATACCTCTATTTTCCAGGGGATCACTTGATTCAACATGATGCATATAAATTATTGAGACCCTTGAATTCTTTTTATTTTTCCCGAATATTTGATATTCCTAATTCAACATTATATATGTAAACTTTTGAAACTTTTGAATTTTTCTTGTTTCTCACTGAATATTTAACCTTCTTTACTACTCAAACTGGGATGAACAACCCTATGTATATAGGGGATTCAGGGACATCTTATCTATGTGATAGAAATCTGGTGGGACGCCACTGATTGTGTTTGTCATGAAAGTACAGAAGGTTGGCCCCCTTCTTGTGCTATGGTGGTTGACCTAAGTGACAAATGCAACCTGATAATAGTTCAATGATCATATTGATCTCTCGGTTAAATCCTTTTACAAAAATTCCTTTTTCAAACAAAACTCATCTTATATTCATGACTGCTAAAACATGTCCATTTTATTGATTTCTTTCATTATAAAGCCTTATGATTTCTTGAAGTCATCAGTGATTGAAAGCGGTAAAGATGAAGACGATGCATTCTGAGTGGTTCAAGCTACATTTATGTCGATAGAAAATTGGCTGATCGGGTTTAAGAATTGAGGTTAAAACAGAGATTTAATATCAAGTTAGATTACGCAATGGATTGACAGCACACGTACAAGATTTGATAATACGGAGTTTTAACAATCACGCAGACCAAGAGATTATTATGACAAGATTCTAAAGTTTATCATACGCACGTGGGAGATACCAGTAAGAAGGCAATTAGAGTGGAGCATATTCCAGTATTAAATTTTTCGAATGTATGTATGGATGAATTACTAGGAATTTCCCTTAGACATGGATATAAAGTCAGTTAATTATTTACTACTAGATAGGTGGTCAGTTTCATGGAGTCAAGGCCAGATGACATCTCAAGAAATTTAGGAACGTGAGAAGAGCATATGTACGATTTATAAGTACGAGCTTTGCAATTGGAAGAACTATAATTTTCAGGATATGACGAAAGGATCAAGGTGAAGGCCGTGACGACGAAGCAGTAATGAATCATGAAAGGCCTAAGATGCCAGCAGAGATCGAAAACTTTGAAGGACCAGCTAGGAATTTTCGAAAGATTGTCAAAGATTTTACCAAGATAGTTACAGCAGTGGACAAGCCTACAAATTAGGAAACGAAGGGATAAAGGTGGAGAAAGCTTTCAGGAGTCAAGGAAGAGATTGAAAATCGTCCTAGAGTCAGTGCAACCAGAAGGAAAAAGAAAGGATGAGTATGGTTATGAGTAGGAACGTGGAAGTTGTATAAATTATTTTAGTCGCATGGATTTTGTTAAAAATCTAATCATTTATATGGTTACTGCAAGTCAAGGCAAGTTTTGCCTTAGTACTATACAAATGAGAATTGTTATGGATGATTGGGTTAGTAATGGAGGCGTTGTGTACAAGCCATAGTCCATTATAAGAATTGGTCATGTCCGATTTTCGGTAGAATAGGCCTTCACCTACGAGTGGTAAGTGGATAGAGTTAATGAGACATGTAAACCAAAGGTTTAAGTTTATGATGGAATTTGCGGGCTTACAGGATCAGCCTAGCAAGATGTGAATTGGATTAAAGGAATTCTAGAATGAAAGAAATGACTTGGAAATTGAAAGAGAAATGTTTTAGAGTACCGTCATACGTTTTCTTAACATTGATTCTGAGGACAGAATCCTATTAAGGGGGGAAGGATATAACGCCCTAGAAATTTTCGTATTTATCAATATTTATTTAATTTAAATATGGATTATATATATTGTGGCAAAAAAAAAGAGGATTATATTATGTTAATATTGGGTGAAGGTGTAAAAATAAATAAATAAAATTGTGAGGTCATATTTATGTGCTTTTATGATGATTAATGCGTATCGTGTAAACTCGTGTATTTTTAATTTCATTTTCATGTGAATAAATCTATTTAAAGCATGCATTATTTATCTTCTTGGATTTTATAAAATCATTGGCGTTATTAAAAATTGTGAAATCTTTTACATTATTATCTTTGCATATTTAAATGATTTTTAAAAATATTAGAGGGATTCTTTTTGGCATCTAGAGATTTTAAAATGATATTATGAATTATCATGCATTTTTACGGATAGACATGTTAAAAACTTGTTTTATTCATTTTCCATGAATTTTATAAAATCACTGGAGTCGCTAAAAATTATGAAATCTTTTGTAAAATTACATTTGCATATTGATTTAGTTATTAAGATTTTTGTAAATATTATTTTCAGTCTTTAAAGATTTTAAAATGATTTTATGAATTGTTTTAAAGATTCAAACTTGTAAAATTCATATTTGATTCATTTTTTACCCTAAAAATATTTTAAAAATATGGGAGTGTTTGTAATTTCATGATCTTTATTTTAGAAATTTTAAACTTATTTTTCCCTTTTATCTTTGTTTAATTTCGAATCTAGAAATGATTTAAAAGGAATTTTTAAGTTTTCATCATGGTGAATTTACAAGTTGCCATCCAGTTTTTTTTTTATTTATTAAACCCAGCAGCTTCCAGAGTACTCTCTCGGCTGTGTTCAGTTGTTGTCTAGAGAATTCTTTTCAATCTCTCTATTTTCTTTCTCAAAACTTTCTCTCACTCTCCTCTCTTTCTCCGTAAAGTACTTCTCTAATAATCTCTCCATCCCCTTTGTTTACTGTCAACCGTGTCCCTGGGGTGTATTGCTGCTTTCCGGTGTGTCACGCCTGTATGTTGCGCCTGTGTGTGCTACTTGTGTGAGCTATGCGTGTTGGCAGGTAGCTAGTAGTTGGACCGGATTCAAGTACTTAGTATATATATATATGGGTGCGTGTGTGAATATTAAGTGATGGGTGTGTCAAATGATGTGTGAGCAGGTGTGTGTTTATAACTGTGTGTATGTGCGGTTTTGGGCTTTGTTAATGAACAAATCGTTCTTGTTATTGCCTTGTTGCCACCCAATTAATGAAGTGTTAATATTTGAAGTTGGTTTGCTTGTTGGTGTGTGTTTGTATAGTACATATTCGAAATTATAATGAAACTATGATTGTAAGATTCTATTTGTCTAGCATAACTTGATAGCCAGTAATTGGTATTTGATTTATCAATTTTATGTACTAATTTTGAATAAATCTTGCTACATATGCATTATATAGTTTTTAGTTAAATTTCCAAAGATTGTTAAGTAGTAATAATTATATTAATTCGAATACATGTGCATAAACATGAGTTATATAAATTGTTTTGATTAATTGATGTTAATTAGATGATGTTAGCGTTGGCTACTTTGCTAACTTTGAAAGATTTGCTGCTGGTTAGAATTATATGTTGATTTGAGATAAATAGAGTTATAAATGTGTTTATGAGTGTTTACGTAGATATTATAAACCAATACTTGAATTATTTTTAGTAAAGGTAGTGTAAATTCCAAGTGCTATAAATTGTTAGTGTAATTAGGTGTTTTGATTTCGATTCAGTGATAATTAGTGTGATTTTAGCATGTTTATGGATTCCTGGTTTAAACTAGAAAGTAAATAAATATTATATTTGTGTTCGAAGTAAATTATAAGATTGTCATGTTAATGAAATGTCGTTTTGTGAAGAGTTTGTAAATAAAATGGTATGGTAATCAGTATGTACTTGTATGTGGATATTATAAAATAAGCTGCAAGTATAAAATCGGATTGGTAATTGGTTGATAATGATTTATTTGATAATTGGGTCGGTTATATTCCGACAGGTTAGGTCATATTATAAAAGAAGTGCTGTCCAATTTTATTAGAAATATTTATTAATTTGCATAATAATGCGAGATAAACTATTTGGGTATTAAGTGTATATGTGTTTTAAAGTGTAAGTTGATAATACGAGTTAAGTGCTTATGTGATTTATATAATTATACTTTACTAATTTTGGGAAATGTGATTAATACGTGCTACGTGCTATGAGGATTATCTGACTATGCTACAATGTTATACAAGTATGATTAATGTGTATTATACGTGTTGTGTTTGTAAGACTTAATATGACGCGTTGGGGTAGAACAGAGTTAGACGATAAAGGTTACAAGCGTACTGAAGTAGTACTTTACTTGTATATAGGTACAAATAGGAGGTCGGCTAAGAGCCAGTGCACGTGTAGATGGAATGCAAGGGAAGAAGAGAATTATTGGGAGTGACGAGTGTGCTCGTGTAGAGAATGACAATGATAAAGGAAAGACGGATATATGATCGAGTAAAGGTCAGCGAATGAGAAATAGATACTGATGTAGAGTAAAGGATCGAGATGTTGGAATTGGAAACTGTCTATTGAGGCAAGTTTACTATCCCTCACTTATCGTTCAAGTGATGTGAATCATTTTGTGTTAATTATATATATTCTTTCGAATCCTTTCTTGCGAACATTTATTTCCTTCATATTTATTCTGAATGATGTGAGCCTGTCTTTATTATTTGTAAGGTTGTCTTCTAAATCATTTTTCTAGTATCTGTACCCCTTGATTTGGTTTAAGTGACATTCCCTTCAATTAATAAGTAATTAATTATTCCCAGATTATTTTAAATTGTTATTCTCTCCACCTATTGTTCAGGTGTGGATTCTTTTAAGATTATTTTCACTATGAATTATTGCACAAATTAATTCGAGGTTTAAATTGTCGTTGGAGCATGTGTTGCTCAATGATGGTTATAACCGAGAATGACTTGAGATCTTCTGATTTACTCAACTCATTATTGTCTGGCCGGTTTTGGCAGCTAATGCATGTAAATGCTTAGTCGACAAGAGTGAAGCTTGAGTAATTGAGAATTTCTTGAATATTCGTTTTAAACTTCTTAAATCTCCCTTTGAACTTCAGATTTCCTTTATTTCACGATTACTTGATAAATTGCTGTTTAAATTCTAGAATCTTAATAATTGTCTTGTTCTTTATTGATTAATTATACCTTGTTGATTTATTATTCTGTCTTGCTTAACTGTGCCGTGCTTAGTTCAATATTCTTGCTTTGCTGTTATGATTCTTTATATCCAATGCTTCCCTGATCATCAGTCTTCTATTAATTCTCATTAAAATGGATTTATTAATTAAAGATGATTTTAAAATTTCCTTATACTGGGCTGGTCTTTTGCCAGTGAGTTTAAGGATTGAAAAATGTTTTAAAATATTTTTAAAGGTTTTATAGATTGGAGAAGCGTAAGAGGCTGGGGGAGTGCCCAGTCCAGCATTTTTAGTGTAAGAGGCTGGGAGAGTCCCCAGTCCATCATTTGAAAGGCCAATGTGTTGCCTAATTGGGAACCCAATTTCAAAGGAAGGGGGACTTTACGTGGCTGATCACCCGTATTGTCCGGTGTCGTGGAAAAACTCCAATCAATTTAAATTTTTTTAAAAAAGGTTTTATGAAAAATATGTTTCAAAGATGAAAAGTTTTTAAACAAAAGAAAGTTTTAGTGAAAAGTGATGAAGGAAAGGAACGTTTTTTTTATAAGATATATATATATATGTTTCAAGGAAAGTGATCATTAGTTTCGAAATTGCGGATATCAGAGTTAGTTGTTTCTATCTTGATTAAATTGGGAACTCAGTAAAACAATGAGATTAAGGATGGATAGAAGTTTCCCAGTTATTCCCTTCGCGAGTAACATTGTACGTTGAAAGTGGAGTAAGAATGATTGGGGGATTTCTGGATATTCTTTTCTCAAAGTTTTATCTGAAGCAATGATGGTTTGTAGTAAATGGAAATTTTTCTCTATGATGGAAATTGATTAATCTTTTGAGATAAAGTATTCATTGATATTGTTCATCAATGAAATATTCATAAATTGTCGTTCACTATATTATAAACTTGCTGGGCGTTCTTTGCCTCACTCTTGCTTTGTTTTACCTAACCCTTTGCAGTTAGGTTTAACGAGGATCTACTACATTTATCCCTGCGAATGAGAGCGATGAGGCATTCTATACAGGATAGATTTCGGAGCTAGAGCTGGTAAGCACAAATTGGGATTGAGCTATGAATTAGATGGTATAGTAATTAGTATTAGAGCGATAGAAGTTGTAATAAATTGTATTAATTAGATGCTTGTTTCATACCATAACCTGGAATCGATCCTCGGTGAGGAATCGTTGGTGTATTAAGATTTATTTGTGATTGAGAATTGAAATTTGGTTTTGGTTGAAATACATGTGGATAGTCCGATTTACGAATACTTCATGCCAAAAATTTCTAAAATTCCCCTGTATCCAAGTCTATTTTATTATAAAAAGTATATTTTCAGTATTGAGAAGGTGGGGTGTTACAGTTGCAATCGCATAGCCAAACAAAATCTTTCTCACATCACCATTAACATTTACCCGTTTCAGCTCCCAACTGCATAAATCGCAGTTGCCCTCGTTGTCAAAGACTCCCTCATTGTCAACACGTGGAGTAAACCACCCCAGCTTCCTGTTGAATCCAATCAACCCCATGACATTATAAACCACATTATTTCCCACAATATGGTAACCACCCTGTTTCCAATCAAAGATTAGCAACACGTTAACAGTGTGCATTTTATCGACAACAACACCGCGGGAATGTGCCCTGGAACAACCAGTTCGCTTATATCAACCATTTCTGCACTTAAGGGATTCCGAAAATCTCCTACCTCGAACACCACGAGTATGCCTCTGCTTCTCAAGGTACTTCGTACCTTTCACCCACCATATGCATTTGAAAAAAACATGCTTAATGACATCCACTTTGCCAATTTCTAGATTTGTTGCCTTATGTGCGTACACTGCCTCCTCAAACAGGAGGCCTCCATCCATTTCTAAAGCCATAGCTCTGATAGTAGTAATGTATACCTTGTAGTAAGGAAATATAAGGTGAACATCCGGGCTAGAGATCCCCTCGACACCCTCTACACCCCTAGGCTGCGCCCTATCCAGGCTACAAGACACGCATCTCAAGTAGAACAGAGATAAAGTAACACCCATGTCCTTAGGTTCAATAGTCAGTCTATCGACTACCTTGCAAGCATCATCGATACTGCCCATATCAGTTCCTTCAACTGTGTACCCAGCTCGCACAGAATTATTCACAAACACTTGGCGGGCTCTATCAAGGATAACCTCAACAAGAGACCCCCCTAACCCACAGACATGGGTCACCCAAATCCCATTATTATCCGATACCTCGCAGACAATAGCATTAGAATATTTAACATTAGCATCAAACTTATTACTAACTGCACTCACAAGCGGCAGTTGAACACCATAAGAAGTCCGATTCGTGGTGGTCAAACACCAACCGCGAAAAGGGCGAGAAAAGCTTCCTTTTCCCCAACCAGATCTGATCGCTTCAAAGAGAATCACAGCTACACCTAGATGTAACATAAACACCTCGATATCTTCAGCTATAACCAGCTTGGAATTCAGATTTCCATTCCAGCAACCATAATTCGGAATTAGATCTCGATTGGAATCGAGGACTAACCCCTTTCCAGCAGCATAAGTAAAACCTTTCTTAACAAAGAAATCCATCACATCAAAGACAATTGGGATCTCTGTCTCCAATAACTCCGCAAAAGTTACCTTTTTCGGATTCACACCCGAAAGACAATCTCCAGGGCGACCAAGTCGACCCGATGACTTACAGTTTATAGAAACCTTTGAGGCAGCAACCCCTTGTCTTTCACTGTCCTTTTTAGCTCGGGCATTCTCCAAGGGAAACACCGTCACAAGGTTCTCCGAAAAAGACCCTCTTCGGACTCCTAATCGGACTATCCGCATGAAGGCGAGCTTCAGATCCTCTCACACGGGGAGGAATCACAGTCACTAAGTTCTCCGAAAATGAAACCCTCTTCATTAGAAAATAATTATATAGTAAGAAATATGGTGTTTGAGGTGAGAGATTAGAAGAGGAAAGGTGAATTAGGGAAGGCTAATGAGTAGATCTGATGAAGAAATTGTGTAGATTAAGGTAAAGATTTTGTGGCGGCTTGCTGCCACTATGAGAGTTCTGTCCTTTCTTTCTACTACACCATTCTTCTGAGGTGTTCCAGGTGCAGAAAACTGTTGAGTGATACCATTGTCTGCACAATACTCCTCCATTACAGAATTCTTGAATTTTGTACCATTGTCACTCCTAAGTACTTTGACTTTGTACTCAGAGCTATTCTGAATATTCTTGACAAGTTCAATGATTTGCTGAGGAGCTTCATCCTTCTTATGTAGAAAGAATACCCATGTGAACCTTGTGAAATCATCCACTATGACTAGATCATATCTTTTCTTGCTGATAGACATAATGTTTACTGGACCAAATAGATCAAGATGGAGCATGTGAAATGGTTCAGTAATTGAATTTTCTTTTTTGCTCTTGAAAGTGGTTCTTATTTGTTTTCCAAGCTGGCAAGCATCACAAAGTCCATTTTGCAATAACTAAAAATGCAATGAGAGTCGTTTCTCTCTAACCTCTCTCTATCCCCTCTCTCTCTAGAAACCCTAAATTTCTTCTAGCCGCCATGATTTTTCATCCCAATCTACACCTTAAATCCATCAGATCTAAATATCTCCTTCCTAAATCCATCTCCCCCTTACTTATCTCTCACCTTTACCATGAATTTTCTTTGTTGCGCGAGGTTCCTCTCCGATTGTTAATTGAAGAGGAATTCTTCCAACTCAGCCATGATGTTTGTAATGAAGATTTATCTGTTGAGCCTACTATTTCTAGTGGGTTTCTTGCTGGGCTATGGATCTTTGCTAAAGACTCCCTTATTCAGCTGAATGATGTGGTCCCTCTTGTGGATTATTCGAAGGATTCAAAGGCTCTTCCTCGGAAGATTGGTGTGGGTATTGCTATATCCCTGCTATCTCTCCATGGGCTTTACCTCTTACGAAAGAGGCAATTAAAACAAGGGTCAGCCATAAAAACAGGGGTTGTTCTTACTTCTGATGGTTTGGTTTATTGGTTCGAAGCTCTATGTCCTCGGATGTGGAAATTCGTCCTTGCAGCTGGAAAGGTTTTGGTGTTCAATACACCAGGCTTCATCAAAGACAGGGGGGTTTGGTACCCATCTTATGTAGCGATGGGACTCATCTTAGCAACTTATAATGGCATGCGATTTGATTTGATGCAGAGTTTGCTTAACTTTTTGAGAGACGCGACTACACTGGTGGCTTCCTCCTGCAATGAACATGGCTTCGGAGCTCATCTTCCATTCGAGAGGGATGATGGATTACATCTTTCTATAGATGGCCCTCCCTTGGGTTTAGAGGGGACGAATTTGGGTTCTATTGATAGACCTGTGTATGGTTCAAAAGCGGGATTAAGTCTGGTATGGTTTGTTGTGAAAAATCTGACTTCTGATGAGGTTCTACACCATCCTGGGTGTTTACTTGGAAGGATCTTCTCTTCGGTAAAGTTGACTGTTGGTATTTCGATGGTAGGTGCCTTTGGCTGTAAGGTATTTGATGTTATGTTGCATCGAGAAAATACAGGTATGGGAATTAAGGAAGGTTGCTCATTTTTTATGTGTAAGGCTAGTATTAGCTTGAGGTCTTTCTGCATCAGGTGCTTGTGTTTGTTTGCAACTACCATAGATGGTGGTCTCTCTGTCAAAGTCGCTTCGACGCTTTGCGCAATTATGTTTGGTTCTATGATGCAGGGCTGCAAGTCTAGAGCTCTGTGGTATGCAAATTCTGATGTTTACCATGTCGTTGACGTTTTGGTGGAATTTTTCAACTCTATTATTACTGTCATGACCCCTTGTCTTCTGAGGAAGAGCTTGAATGTGATCAATCTATGTGGTTGGAGATTCTTCTTCGTGGTCTGGGTTCGGTGTTACCACTTATATGGTAGGATGAACCTGGCAAAGCAGTCTATTGTCGATTGCTGTGCGCTCAGCAAGATCCAGACTCTTATGCGTGACAGATGGGATGGGGTTTCGACTGATCTGTCCATGGTTGAGAGGATTGACGCAGCCCTGGCAATGTTGGGGTGTGATGCTGGAATTTTTTCTTATTTGATGGTATGGGAGGTTTCCTTTATTGAGGATCCGACTAATGGCTGTATGGGTGGATCGTTGTCTATGGAAAGGATGGTGGGAAGCCCGTGTTGGGTGTTCAGAAGTGGGTACAAATGCCCTGAATGTCTATATGTCAGCTCCATGAGCAGTCTGGAACGCACTCTGCAGGGATGTATGCTGAAATCAGGCTGGCTGCGTAAGAACACAGCTTTGCGCTTTGTTATGCAATATGGTTGGAATTTGGAGTGGTCCATCCTTTTGATGTTTGTAGGATGGTTGCTTATGCGCGCCGATTGGGTGTATTTCCTAATCTGTTGCAATGATGGAAACATTTGGGTTACTAAAACAAGTCCCATGATTTGCTTCGGCCTTGTCGAAATTCATGGTTTGGTGTTTGATGATAATTTTCAAAGGAAGTCTGCTGGTACCCACGCTAGTTTGGCTAGGGAGGGGGGCCCAAAGGGCAATTTGGTGTTAAGAATTCAGATTCTTATTGCTTTTCTCGAGGAAAATTTGCACTTCTCCTTAATGATGTTCCTTATGCAGCAGATGATTTGTGGCTGTCATATGGGCTCTTTTAATCAGCTGGGGGCTGGTTCTTCTAATAAAAAGTTAGCCGGTGGTGCTTTTTTGAAGGCCAACTCTCAGGTTGATGGATGCCATATGGATGGTTTTGCCGATTTGCGGCTATGTCACTGCATGGTTTTTCTGTTACTTTCTATGGGCTTTGTGAGACATGTGCCTAGTCTCAAGTTCAGGTTGTTTAAGGCGCCAGAATAATTTTTAGCTTAATTTCGTTGTTATGTTGACGGTAAGGTGACTTACTGATTTTATGTCTTTGTGTTTGTTTTTGTTGTTCCGCTAGGCAGAGTGTTACTAATCGCGGGGTATGCCCCTAGAATTGTAATCCTTTGCTTGTGGTATAAATTTTAATTAGCAAAAAAAAAAAAAAGTCCATTTTGCACAAAATTCACCTGAGGTAGGCCTCTCACCAGACTGTGCTTAACAAGTTGATTAAGCTTCTTAAAGTTGAGATGTGAGAGCTTCTTGTGCCAATTCCAGCTTTCATCATTCGATGCCTTGCTGTAAAGACATCTGACAATTCCTTTAGATATGTCACTTAAGCTGGCTTCATATATGTTACCATGTCTTTGACCAGTTAGAACAATGTCTCTATTCTACATATTCAAGATTTTGCATCCTTCTCTGTCAAAGATTGATTGGTAACCTTTATCACCCAGTTGACTTATGCTTAAAAGTGTGTGCTTCAAGCCTTCAACCAGTGCTACGTTTTCAATGATGACATTCCCCAAAATAATTGAATCATATCCCAGAGTTTCTCCTTTATTTCCATCTCCAAAAGATATTACTGGGCCAGCTTTCCTCTCAAACTTTGTAAGCAGGGATATCTTTCCAGTCATATGTCCAGAGCATCCACTGTCCAAGATAATTGAATGCTTCTTTCCTGTGCCCTGCAAACAAAAAAAAGTGACTAGTTAGAAATTTTTGGGACCCAACCTTGATTGGATCCTTTCTTACTAGATTTAGAAACAACAGGCTTTAAAGATTTAGCTTTTAATTTACCTGTTTCAGAATCAACCTTAGACTCTGATTTTACAAACTGTTTAGGACTAGGAGTTTCAGATTTCAAAGAATAATAGTCATAATACAGTTCATGATATTCTCTACACATGTAAATGGAATGAAGTAAACTACCACAATGATAACAAGCTTTTTGTGGTTGGTATTGAATTTTCTGAGTCTTGGGAAATCTAGACTCAGTTTTCCAAGAAGGTTTTTTATTGCAGTCTAGGGCCAAATGATTATGATTTCCACACTTATAGCATTTTTTCCTAGGTGCATCAGGTACATTCTTGTAATTATTATCTCTGTTAATACCTTCTTTTCCATTCCTGTTCCTTTTGATTTTGCTAGACTCTGAAAGACCATCTAGTCTCTGTTTCAACTGAGACTTAGACAGAAAACCTATATTGACATTCTTAGGTTTCTCTAACACTTTCTCATCTGAATTACTATTGTTAATTCTCTTGTGTACAACAGGGGTACCTTTTGAATCAACAAATTTAACTTGTTTAGGTTCAGAAACTATCTTCTTACCTTCAGATTTAGATGTGCTAGCTTCTACTTTACTATTATCATAGACAATAACTACAATCTCTCCTTTTCTAGCCTTATCAAAACCTAAACCATTAACCTTACCAAGAATTTGACTTTCAATGATTTCTTGAGTCTTTTTACCAGAATTGTTAATGGTTTTCATCATATTCCTCTCTTCCTCTAGTTCTTTTCTGACATAGTCATAAGCCTCAAGAATAACACCATAATCATGCTTAGCTTTATCAGAACTTAACTTATATTCTTCCATTTGAAATAACTCAGATTCAAGAAAATTATTTCTATCAACTAATTTATCATTCTTAATCTTAAAATCATCTTTTTCACTAGTAAGAATTCTAAAATTGGTCATAAGAGTGACCCTATAATTTTTGAAATGAGAGTCGTCTAGAGAGAGAAAATCCTCTCCCTTCTCTCTAGTTTTCCTAGCCGCTTTTTTTCAGCCTCATCTTCACCAAATTTCATCAGACCTACACTATTATCTCTCACATATCCATCTTCTCCTTCTAATCTCCCACCTAAACACCATATTTCTTATATTATATATTATTAATGGGTTTATTTTCGGGTTTCTTTTCTGTGGATCTGGAGAGTGGACTGGTTGTGTTCCATTCTTCTCTAAGGAAGGTCATCACTGTCAGAGTGGATTATGCTATAGATAGTCTTGTAGGTTATCTGTTAGCCTGTGGTACTGTTGTGAAAGGGTCTAGTACAGCTTCGAAAGCTGTTAATGGTGTCATCCAATTTAATTTGGATGAAATTTCTGCCTTGGTTCTTGGGACTGAGATTGTTGAGGAAGTTTTCTCGAAGGGGAAACTTGGTGCTAAGTCCCCGTCGCTCATCTGGGAAGGGATCTTGGATTTTGGGTTGAGTAAATCCTTTTGGGGTATGTCTCTCTCTGACATAGCTGACGAGCTTGTTTCACACTCTAGTGATGCGGGTACCTTTGTTGTCCATAACGAGATCTGTATGCTCTTCGCAACCAAGATGCAGCCGGCTGTCTTCTCCGAAGTCATAGGAAAGGGAAGCAACAACTTTGTTTCTGCGGGGTTTGGGACCTGTTCCTTAAACGGTTTGCTGAAGTCGATCTATTCATTCAGTCTACCACGCTTGGAGATGATGGGTAAACCTTATCAGGTGTTTGTCCAATTGTCTCAACATGATTTGTTGATGCAAAGGAATTGTGGAGGTAGTATTCTCACGGTGTTGGGATGCTTGAAGTTGAGGGAATCTATAATGGTTTTCGGTGTTGGTATTGTTTCTTCCTGCAATTGGGGTTTTATGATTAAGACCTGCCAACTGTTTGGATTTTACGCCGCTCACCTTTGCTACAGGGGTAATGACTTTAAGAGAGGTGATGGTGTTCACCAAGTGTTTGACGTTATGCCTAAACGACAATTTGAGCAGAGTATCCAGGTTAAGGGTAAACTGTTCTTGTGGTTTCAGCTGAATGATAGTTTTCTAGCTATGTTTAATGTGATGGTGTGGAAGCATCATGTAAGCAATGGGCCATGTATGTTGCATCTTTGTAAAGAACAATTCATGGAGGACACTTCGATTGATTTCTTAGTTGTATATGTCCATTCAGACCCGTTTAAGGTCTGTCTGCTAGGGGCTTACCCAGTGGTTGGGTATCCTTTCAAGAAGCTTAGTGGAGCCTTAAGTTTGAATCTGATGCTGCCTTACTGTGATTCTTTGAGTTCCACGGAGGTGGTGAAACTATGGACTTGGTCTAAGATGGATGTTGTTGTCCTCGACGTTGTTGGGAGGAAGCCTCTTAATACATGGTTGATGGCTATGGCTTACAACATGGTTTTGTTGCTTTCGCGGAGCCTTGGATATGAAGGGTTGAGTGTTTTGATTCTATCTGGCAGAAGGTGGACTTGCGATGGATTGGGGAGTAGGACCAGTGAAATAGTTCTCGAATTACGAACTGTTGGTCAACTTCGGGCAGGATCCAACATGGAAACAAATTACACAATGGATGTGGTGGCCGACAATATGAGTGTTGGGTTGAATTGTAGAATTCCAACTCAATCGCATTGTATTTTTACTGTTGGCAAAGTCTTGTTCATGATGTGCTCTTTTTCTCTGTACGCCCTCTGTGAGTACAATTTGGGCAAGCTCCAGCTTTTGCCAATTGCTGGGAAACGATGTTCTTTGACTATGGCTTGGGCTACTGAGACTCAAAAGGGAAAGAGTAAAGGTCCTGCAATGAATTTCATTTTCTTTGACAGCAAACGATGGCCGGAAGGTCAAGGTTTTCTTCGAACTATGGGAGTCTTCGTCCACAAGATGATGGTAGATTGCACAATGAGAATTATTACATATAATTTTGCCATGAGTCTATTGAATGGTTTGGACAGAGGTGTTGCAAGAATTGACCGCCCAATGTCAATTGTTTCTAGAATTTCTGAAAATGGATCTTGTTATGTTCTATATGACTGTGTGCTGGACTGGGTGAGAACCTTTAACAGGTACGAAGTGAGGGGGATGGTGTTTATAGGAAGTGCTGAAAGGATGACTGTTATTGCTTCTTCTTGTGGCACTATGAGCAAAAGGAGGACGCACAAGGGTGTTGAAGGACAGGTCATGCGAACAGGGGAGATCACTCCCGTACAGCTTAATTCATGGCATAGTTTGTTTTTAAACTAGTTTTTCTATCATGTTGTTTATGATGTTATGACTTTTTCTTTTGGCCTTTGTAATGGCTGAATGTTGACTTCTCGGGGTATTCCCCTAGACGTGTACCATGTTGTTCCTTATGGTATAAAATTTTAATTAGCAAAAAAAAAAAATTGGTCATAAGATTCTTAAATTCAACATGGATAGATCTAATATCATTAGAATCTAAGCTATCAAATGAATCAAGAGAGTGAAGTGATACCTTAACAGAAAATGGAGAAGTTTTCTTTGGAGATCCAGATTTGTCTGAAACATTTGCCATCAATGCAATGTAGTCATAATCCAATTCATCTTCAGAATCACTGTAATCAGCCCAATCCTTCTGTGTGACCATGAGTGCATTACCCTTTCCTGTATTCCTAGGCTTCTTACACTCACTAGCAAAGTGTCCAAGCTCACTGCAATTGAAGCACTTAATCTTGGCTTTATCAAGCTTGACAATTGTACTTTTGCCTTTGTCACTTTTCATCTCCTATTTCTTTTGAAAAGGTCCTTTGCTAAATCTTTTCCTATTGAATCTTCCTTTCTTTTTTTTTGCTAATTAAAATTTTATACCAAAAGGAACAACTTAAACAATTCTAGGGGCATACCCCGCGAAATCAACAAAGTCATTACAAACCAACAAAAGACAATACAATAACCACAAGGTCACAACATTACAAAGTCATCCGAGTCGATATAGATTATGCCATGAAATAAGTTATGTGTGGGCGGCCTCCCCTGATCACCCTGCCATCACCTCGAAGGGTCCTCCATTTGCGCCTTGACTCCCCATACTGCATGGTTACAACATGCTTCCCTGCTTTGCAAAGATGCACCCTCTCCAACATCCCATACCCCATTGGAAAAGGACCTGTATTCCTAACTTCCATTTGCCCATGCGACCCCAACATTGTAGCCAAACCCACGTGGATACATGCAACTTTTCCTAGCAGATCACCTTCAAACACCATATCATAACTTGATCCTAAAACAAGTATATTACCATCAGTGTGCCAAAAAAACCATTCTGCACTCCTACAAAGAATGTAGTGCTCAATTTTCCCGCCAAAATGCGAAACAAAACGCGTTCCAACGCTACAAAAGCATAACATAGCTTCCACCAAAATAAAACTTTGGACCTGAATACAAGACCATAGACTCGCCATAACAGCAAGGTCAGCAGAACTGACCATGGGAAACCGACTCCCCCGAATATCTTGAGACCCCCTGCCTACGCGCAGGCCACTGCATTGCTTCCATAGACTGCCCAATAACTTAAGCCACACCATTCCTCCTATGATTGTACCAGCAAGTGAACATAGCTCAAATAAGCCTGCAATTACTCGGTTCGACATTTTCACAAACACATGTGCATCATGAGCTACAAAACACTCAGAACAATGCACACCATCAAGTGCAGTCAATCTGCTCTCTCCCTTACACACCAGACTTCCATCGAACATCTGGTAATCCTTGATAATAATACCCAAAACCTCCTTAGCAGCTGAGCTGTTCTGCCCCTTGCACCAACAGACTTCATTTCCAGAAGCTCCCAAATCTATAGTCAAATCTAACCACAGCATTCCACCCTCAACAATAATAAAGTTGTGGCTAGTATAAGCATTTTCAATAGAACCAGAAGCCTTGGCACCGTCAGACCAAACCAACAAGCTAGTTATAAACTCATTCATAACCAGAAACCAGCATCCTTTATTTTGCACAAATAAGTCTGCAATTTCTCGGTACAACAGACTATCAACCATCTTACACGCAATCAAATTAGCCATACCAATTTGATCTACAAAATACCCAGAACAATGCAATACTGGACTACCATCGAACATCTGGTATTTCATGTTATCAGTACCCATACACTCATCTGCAAACATAGGAGTGTTCATACATACCTGATCAGCAAACTGCATCTTGTAGGCACCTTTGGAGTTTTTTTTTTTTTTTTTTGGTAATTAAAATTTATACCACAGGAAAATGATTACATCTCTAGGGGCATACCCCGCGATTAGCAACACATCTACCTAGCGGAACAACAGGAAAATTCATCAATAATGCTAGATAAACTAGCAATCAACAACATAGTACAATACTAGATTAAACATAAAAAAATTGGTGCCTCCAACGGTTCCGTTTTGAGTCCCATACCAGCATCCCACGACTGCTCCAGAGAGGCCATCCAACTTTGCGTAGAAATGCGTGAACATGCACTAGCCCTTGATGCCCAGCTCCAACCAAGTCCACATGGAAGTCAGGAACAAGCCCCTGCACTTCCATGTTTCCATTAATCTGAAACCCCTCAGCAGCGTCCTGCAATTTTTCCTGCACTGCGCCTTCCGCAACAATAGCTTGAGTCTGCACCTCGTAACCAATGAGCACCCTCGCTACACCATCCCTGCACAAATCACCATCAAGCTCCTGCACTGTAGCCATTACCAGATTTCCCCCATGCGTGCTCTCAATTGCAGCCATGTGAACATTTAAGAAAAGAGCGTCATGAACCCAAAGAGGGTTCCCACTAGCATCAGCAACTTCAAACATCGCGTAGTTAAAAGCTTCATCATTCTCAGCATCAATTTGAACAAAACCCATCTCCTTCTCACGGTCCTTCTTGTGTAGCTCTACCTCAGAAGCAACCTTGCCTTTCCCATCCTTCATTACCTCACCACTATTAAGATCAGTTTCATTTTCCAGGGCAGCATGAGCATCCCTAGGGTAGCCCCTCTCATTAACAAGCAGCTCAGGCCGGATGCCTTCATAAGGAATTCTGATCCCTTCCTTAGCAGTAAACTGTTGCAATTGGATAACATTGTTGAGGGCTACACACAGCTCCTCATCATGTCCACAGTCCGAAATGTCAATGAGGAAATTCCCCTCAACTATGATCTCCGTCTCCTCCCTCCTCATTAGAGTAGGCACCTCCAATCCCATGTATTCAATATAGAGCTGTAGCACTTTTGCATAATTCAGCAAGCGCTTCTCCGTTCCCAACTTCTTCCAATGTACAACATCAGATTTAACTGTACTCTCCTTTGCGACTCCCACTTCTGACCCAGTTAGGCTAAAAAGGGATACACCTTCCTTCGCCACAATCTCAGAGATCTTATTAAAGTCAGTGGCAGCCACCCCATTCTCAGACCCCGTTGTCATTACCTCATGTAACGCCCCTTTCTCCAGACATAAATCATGGACAGACAATGTAGGGTTTCCATCCCCATTGGCCTCAACCACAAATCTTCTTCCAAGGTCTGCCACCAACCCTAAAATGACTTCATCATCCTCCGAATCCACATCATTCGTGTAGCTTAAATTTCCGGAAACAGGACCCAAGACGTCCCCCAAAATCAAAGAATCCGTCATTCTTCCGTCATTTGAGATCTGCAATCCTCCAATTAACCCAGTAGCATTTGGGTTAGGGTTTGGGGAACCCTCAACATTGAAAGAGGGGTTTGAGGAACCAATAATTTGGGTCTTAACCTCCTCAACATCATCCATAGCAATAACAGATCTCGGATTCTCAAAATCCGATAACTCAATCAATGGATCAACTCCTACTTCATGTAGACTGAAAGATTTCTTTTGAGAGAGAACCTTACCATCAGTTAAAAGATGCTTGACCCGGCTACGAGTGCAAGCAGCCACCCCATGGCCAGGTTTCTCTGGAATCATCGTAACAAGGCGTTCAGCAAAGGAGACCCGCGCGTCTTCCTTCTTGCCAGCAATCTTTATACTCGACCCTTCTAAATTCTTGGATCGAGTGTCAACAGAGGGTATCACCGATACCAAATCAATCGCAAAAGAAACCCTTTTCGGGTTCGGAACTGAATCCAACCCTGCAAGGGCACTTTGGGAACCCGCACGGAGAGGAATCACCGTCACAAGGTTCTCCGAAAAGGAAACCCTCTTCGAACTCATAACAGGCCTAAAAAACTGATAAGAAATTTAGTGTTTAGGTGAGGGATTAGAGATGGAAAATGGATTTACGAAGGTTGATTGTATAGATCTGATGAAAATATGTCCGAGAATTAGTGGCGGCTAATTAAGGGTTTCTAGAGAGAAGGAGGAGAATCTCTCTCTAGACTCTCATTGTGTTTTTTGCTTTTCAGACTACTAAGGAGGTGAACTTAGGCACCTTTGGAGTTCTGGTCCTTCATCAGCACAGCATCTTTTAAAATGTGTCGAAAAACCACATTGACAAACACTTGGTGGACAGCACCAACTTCATGAACTCCTCTCCGTGTACAAGAAATGACATAGATCTCCTCAAAAACAAACTTTAGAGAAATCAACGCGAATAAAATCTTCTTATATCTATAAGATATAATAATGAAGACAACATAAGATGGGTGCCAAACCCCCATTTCTTTGATGAAGTCTGGTGTATTGGACACCAAGACTTTCCCAGCTGCAAAGACGAAGTTCCATATCCGAGGACACACAGCTTCAAACCAATAAATCGAACCATCAGAGGTAAGAACAACCCCTGATTCAACCTCTTCAACATACATATGGAGAGAAATATCCAAAACCAAAGAATTTACATTCGAGTCATCAAGAAACCATTCAAGCCTAAGAACACCAGATTATAAATTTTCTTTAAGAAAACTTCTATAATCTCATCTATAGATCGTTGAGACCTATCGTCAAACGTCTTGTGGCTTTTGACAAAACCAACCTTGACCCTTTGAAATACGAACACTTTGAAATCCTCACTCTCCAAAGAGACAAGACCTTCAGCATCGTCACAACATAGGGCCATGGAAAACAATCCCCTGCCTAGCGAAATCTCCAAGAGATTCAATACATCTAAGGATGAAAGCATTCCGTAACAAATAGACATATGAAAAAATCCACTTCCCGTTACACAGGACAAAGTCCGAGATACAGAAGGGAGTAAAAACCCCATCTCGGAATCACAAAGACTCATCCATCTTCGAAAGGAAGAAAGAAATACAGAGAGCGAACCCATTGATAATAAATTATAAGAAATTTTAAGAAGGTGAAAAAGGCGAGGGGTAATGAAGGGAGGTGGATTTAGGATGGTAACGTATAGATCTGATGAATTAAGGTTGTAGAAAGGCTGAATTTTTGTGGCGGCTATGGTTGGAGAATTAGGGTTTGAAGAGAGAAGGGAGAGCATTTTCTCTCTCTAGACGACTCTCATTTTTTCCTCCAACTCTCATCAGCCTCGCCTAGTCTTTCTCTAGGAACTCCGTCTCCTCAGAGTTTCAAAAACATTGTGGTGGATGAAATGGAGCGTAAGCAGTGAATCTTCCTTTCTTGAAAGCTTTAGCAAACATAGCATAGAGTTCCTGCATCTCTGATTCAGAATCTTCATTGTAAGAGTCTATATCAGTAGTCTCTAACTCAGAACTTTCTTTGCTTTTCTTCTTCCTTGAGTCCTTTACAATAGGCTCAACATGCTGTTCTTTTGGAAGTTTCTTTGATTCAGATTGAGCAGTGAGTGCTACAATTTTCATCTTTCCTTCACTTCTGCTCTTCTTCTGCTGCCTGTCAAGTTCATAAGCCCTAAGTTTTCCATAGACTGCCTCTAATGAAATTTCATCCAGATCATTAGCTTCCTCAATTGCAGATATCTTCTCATTGTAGAAATCATGCAAGGCTTTCATGAACTTAGTATTCATATCCTCCAAGTCATAATATTTACCATGAACTTAGTATTCATCTTTACCAGGTGATAAATAAAGCATCTGTGCCCCTTTTGATCTCTCAGAAATATCATAAAACGGGCTTTCTAGAGATCCCCAACGACCAATCTTCACATGAATTGCTAAGGATGCTATAAATTCATTAAATTGGCTTTCCATCGTTTCCATCTTTTATTCCCAACCATTTTTTGGTTGTATTATAGATTCACCAATGAGTCGCTCCCTTTGCTCGGTCCAAAAAGAATCCGGATCCAATTCCGACATACGTTTTGAATTCTTCCTGTTTTCATAGCAATTCTTTGCTGTATGATTCCTGGGGAAAATACATCATCATATTGCTGAATAAGCAAAAAAGTCTTTTGTTGTTCGGGGGATGGTCCCTCATTTCACAGGCGCCGCATGGAGGGGAGAACGAATGGCTCAGGAATCGGCCGGTTCCGAGTAGACTCGTGGAGCCGCAGTTTGGATTCTCGTAGAATAAGAGGAGCTGTATGAGGAAATGACTTCACTTAAAAGACAAATGCCACCGCTGCGAGGCGAGGGAGCAACTTGTCTGGTCTTGCCGCAGCTTGACTCGAGACCAAGACTCCTCACAACTCGCACCAATAGCGGCACTGCGCGGTCGGAGATTGATAGCCCCCCCTAGCCGCCTACCTACTTGCTCGTGTTCGTAGCTCGATCGGAGGTCAAGACTTTGGTCCGGTGGAAAAACAGGCGTCGTCCGTATCAAGTGATACGTGAATTGCTCAGTAGTGCTTCGCCACTACCGTAGCTAGCGGAAATAGGTTAATGGTAGAGCATAGCCTTGCCAAAGGCTGAGGTTGAGGGTTCAAGTCCCTTCTTCCGCTCCCGGCTTCGTCGTTTAGTGGTAACGAGTGGAGTGCATAAGCCCCTTTAGAGAGAGGGGCGAGCAGCAAGTAGCCCCTTGTATTGTATAGGGTTCCAAACCTATCTTTTTTTTTTTGCTAATTAAAATTTTATACCAAAAGGAACAACATGATACAAATCTAGGGGCATACCCCGCAAAATCAACATCCGAATAAACTACACAACATTAAGTCATAATAGAGTCTACATAGCAAACTAGATTAATCATAAGTTAAAAAACTATGCCGAGAGTAAGCTTCTTCATGACCAAACATGGTCCACTATGACAATCATCCCAAGCACCCATGGCTATAGCTTCCTTGTTCTGACCCTCCTGCCTCGCATCAACACCCTTAGGCACCCATCCAGCAGCTATCCACAAATGGAGCCTGCTCTTCTGGCATAAACAACTTGAGACCATCAGAAGTTGCATGATTGACATCACATCTTACTAATAACATAGAATGGGGCAAGCCAAAACCTACTTCTAACAAGCTGCCGGCTTTTCATCAGCCATTGCGCGCTTCTGTTTTTCAGCAGGCTTCTTCAAATATCCCATAAATGAAGAAGTAGGGGCTATAACTTCTAAGTGTAAGTAGCTAGCAGCTAGCGCGCTAACATTTTCCCTTACTAGTAACTAGTAAAGGGGTTGCTAGTTATAGCGCGTAGTGTACTGGTGAATAGGAAAGGCGAATTTAGATGACTAATGTCGGATGGAGGTTGAGGATAGAACATGTTCGGTGCCTCGCCCTTGTCTCCTTCGCCGGAGACTGCAAATGATGGGAATCCTATCGTTAAGAAGAGGCATAAGCATCGCCTCTCGACCCAATCCGTCTTCCTTGCCTCCCCAACACACTCTGGATACGAAAGAAACCTCCCGCCATAGAGAAGAGATCTAAAGCCTGGGTCCCCTCGATCACCCCCCTTGAAGGTCAAGAGAGACGAACCCGCACCACATTTTAGAACCTTCGAACCGAAACCCCCAACTAGAGATGGAATTCAAGAACCTAAACAACCGTCTACTCAATATCCTTGTACGAGTTCACAATCACTACACGAGATGAACCTTGGTTTGGTGAATTGAAGTTGGCCTTAGGTGTAATAGGACTCCCAGTTACTGCGCGCGATCGTATACTGAGGTGCTCCCCGCCGGTTGTTGGAACGACGCGAGTCGGGCCGGGTCTCGATTCATAAAGATGAAGGGCCAAAAAGTCTAAATAGGGGGTTACAAATTCCCCATCTCATTGGGGGCGGAAAATGAATCGACATCTCGATGTGATACAGCCTTTTCAATTTATGTTGGGAAAGAACGACGAAGTCCATCCTAACCGTCCAATGAAGAATAAGAGGAAAGCAAAGCGCCAATGGCGCGCGAAGCGCATGCGAAACAGGCACGGAGAAAAAAGTTTGGAGGAGAAGCAGCTGAGCTCATTCCCTTCGCTTCCTTGGCCCAAAGCAGTGCAGTCTTTCCTGGCCAAATCAAGGATTTGGGGCTTCTTGCTACGCTACTTAACTATATAAATCCTTTTTTTTAGTAATATATATGAATAAAAGATAGATCCATCCAGCTATCCTATCCGATTTCTCTTTTTTTTATAAAAAGAGAATTGATTTCATTCAACGTTTGATTCAATGAACTTTGCTTAGCCCCCCCTCATGAAACGGCTCTGCTGCAATGGATGGCAGAGGGCCCTTAGTACCCGAAGCACTGGAGTGCTCCAGTAGCCGGGAAGGGGCCTAGAAGTGCCTACTACTACACCACACTACACTTGGCTCTACATATTTTTACAGAGCTAACCCCTGTCCAGTGCCTGGCAGAGCTAAGGGGGCTTCAATCCTTACTTTTTATCCCCATCTTCGCCCAGGCTAACGGGGCCTTACTTATTCAGGGGGGAGAGTGGAGCCTCGCGAAGCACTGTTGAGAGGAAGATCCTTGGCCCCTCTACATTCTCTACAGGGTTCCAAATCTTTCTTCAACATAGGTGACAACGAGCGAGGCAGAGATGGAAGAGATTAAAGACGAGAATTAAGAAGCAAGCTCGCCTTCTTTTTTTTTAATCATTTTTATAGAGGGGGATGGAGAAAGTGGACAAAACAGACTCGCATTTCCCAGTCGAAAAGATGGGTTTCTTTTTCGTCTTGCATTTCTCATCGAACAAATACAGGAAAATAATCATATTGAAATGCTCCTAACCCAACCCTTTTCTTCGTAGAGTCGTGTATTGTAAGTGATCCAAACCTGCCTGGAGCGAGCCCCCCATAGAGGCAAGTGAAGTTGGTGAGCCGTATGATGCGCAACTATCTCCTGCGGTTCGGAGAGGACTTAGTTGTTAGTTAGTACCCCCTTGGTTTCGGGGTGGACCCTTTCACTCTATTTTATTATATATGCTTAGCGAAAAGAATGTTTTTTGATACACCTAGGACATGGATTCTATATGAACCAATGGATCGTGACAAGTCGTTACTACTAGCAATGACTTCCTCTTTCATTACTTCATTCTTTCCATATCCCTCTCCTTTGTTCTCAGTTACTCATCAAATGGCACTCAGTTCATATCTTTAAGTTCGATCATTGAGCAAGGTTCAAAGAAAGGGTGGGAAGGTGGAGGTTGATTGAAGATGATGTTATGCGGCGTTCAGGACCAGTCTTGAAGTGAATGAATTAGAAAGAACGAAGAAGTAAGGAACATGAAACGTTTCGATGAAGCAATTGTTCTCTCTTCTCAATCTCTGAATGATGCATCTGGATCAGCATCGGAAATACCATTGCACGGAATACCCGTTAGTCCGGAGATCTTACCACAAATTTATAACTCTCCAAATTTCATTTCCGGGTCCGTTAGGATCCCGGGTGAATTTTGTGATCCTAATACTCTATCGGCACTGTCGAAGTTCAATAAGTTTTTGGCGGTGCAGCGTCATGATTTCTTTAATGGCGTGATACAGGCAGATTACATACATTTGCTCCAACGAGAGTTGGACATGACTCGCGAAATTTCTCCACAATTGTACCTGGCAAAGCTCAGATGGTTTTGCTAAATGGGAATACCAGAAGTGGTATGTGGATTATACAAAAAGTCTGGATATAGGTGTACCGAACCATGACTGGTATGTAAGGCAATTTGGTAATTTGGTTTCTTCATCCCCACTCGAGCCTTTCTTCTATGACCCTTTCCTTTTAGATCTAATTGTTATTTTACTAATTATTCTTATTGGCTTAGTATTTATCTTGCGCAGAAAGTCCAGGGAGTCGTTTGGCACATCGATGTCGACTCATCATATCCTAGGGTTGAAGAAGGTCCCAAGGGTTCGGTTGTTCGCCGATTCAAGTGGTACGTGAGTTGGGTGATAATAGGTCGTTTTTCATTTGAATTTCTCTGACATTCTACGTTCCCGAAATGGATCCTATCAAATATTTCACATTTTCTATGATCATCTCTATTTCAGGTATTCGGGGAATCCTCCTTAATAGACGAAATATTCCTATTATGTCAATGCCAATAGAATCAATGTTATTAGCTGTGAATTCGAACTTTTCGGTATTTTCCATTTCTTCGGATGATATGATGGGCCAATCATTTGCTTCATTGGTTCTAACGGTGGCAGCCGCGGAATCTGCTATTAGGTTAGCCATTTTTGTTATTACTTTCTGAGTCCGAGGGACTATTGCCATAGAATCTATTAATAGCATTCAAGGTTAAACACATGACTCCTAGAGAGTTACCAAAATACAAAGTTATCTTCTCTTTTCGTTCTCAAAAGAAGAGTTTGATCCTGGCTTAGAAGGAACGCTAGCTATATGCTTAACACAAAAAAATAGATTTGAGATTCAGTAAGTTAGTCGGTGGATGCGTTCTTTTTGTAAGAATAAATCCCGGTAGTTAACTGGTTTGGCGGGCGAGAGTTAGAGTTAAAGTGAATGGTCGTTCTTGTGTGGGTTCGACTCCCATAGCCCCGATGTGACGAAAAAGACTGATTCAACGAGATACGTCATGCCTGCATTAAGATTTCAAACTTGTCGTCTACTTTAAGGAAATGTTTGGAACAGAGAACTTACAATAATACAACGCCGCATTCTCCGAAAATTGAGAAACAAGAAGAGATCTATTAAGAGAAAGATTTATTTGAGAGAAAATCTTAACAGTTACATCCAATCACAAACTACACTAAAGTTGCCCCTTTTTCATGGAGATTTACCCATCACAGAGATGCACAGAGGAAGAGAACGAACTTCATATATCCCTTTTCTACTCAATCCAGAAACAAGATCGGACGTTATTCTGGTTCGTCTCCGTTTTCGTGAAACTATTCCTCAAGCAAGGTAGCCGATAAGTCATCGAAAGGTTTGTGTGAATAATGGAATGGTAAGTATTACTCATTTTAAAGTGTCCCGCGGTGATATAATATCTTTTCAAGAAAATGACGCGAGACCCCACGGTGAAAAAATAATGAGATCTATCTATATCGAAATCTCAGTAGAAAAAATAATAGGCAAATTCCGGGATCACCCGGTAAGAATATGGAGAAGAACCAAAACAAAATGGTTCCGCCTACTCAAAACTAAGAGGGGATGCCGCCTACTACTAAAATACCGGTTTTTGCAACAGTTACGTTCTTCTATGCAAGAAGAAGACTTTTTTTTTTTGCTAATTAAATTTTTATACCATAAGGAACAACTGAAACAAGTCTAGGGGCAAATCCCGCGAAATCAACATCAAAACAATACTCCCTCTGTCCCCCTTGGTTCTTTACCTTGGGGGACGTAATTCTGGCACGGATTTTAAGGTGCAATTTGCGGATAGTTTCATAACTTATTTTTTAAATTTTCTTTTTTTGTATAAAAATAGAATTGTTCTATTTTTATACAAGAAAAGAAAATTTAAAAAATAAGTTATGGAACTATACTTTTTAGGAGCCTTGAAATGCGTGTCGAGCAGTGAAAAAGAAATGTAAAGAAATGGGAGGGACAGAGGGAGTACAACATAAAAAACAAAAATACAAAGAGGATACTAGAAACTAGTCTGCATAAACAGACTAGTAAGAACTAGCCTACTAATCTATGACAACCATGTCCATCTGAATATTGGGTGCACCACACCCCTGGCATTTGTTTCCATCGAGTGGACTTCAGTTCTGACCCTTGCAATCCCATTCGGCCCCATAATACTAGCAGCAGCAGAGTTCTCCTCAACAGACCCCTGCAGAACATGGTTTCGAGAAACCCCAAAAAAGCATTTACCATCCAAATTGCAAGCTTGACGAATCACATCATGAACAAATTTTGCAACATTCTCCCAATCATATATTCCCTTCTCCTTCCAGAAGGCCACATTTTCCCAGCAATGCAAATTCCCCACCTGTTTCTTTACCCAGAAAAAACCCCATTCAATAGAAATGTGCTTCACACCAACGTCGTAACACAAGAAAAAGTCTCCTTGGGCTTGAGCCAAGTTCCTCCTGCCATAGAGCTGGTAACACAGATACCAGACCACAAAAACGAGTCTCCAGTAATGAAAAAAACTGCATGAACAGACCAACTCAGGTCTCATCATTCTTGCACCAAGCCTAACAGTAGGCAGTCCATCAATCGTTGACAGAGTCCGCATATCATCTTGCAGCCCTACAGCACTGGACAGAACTCCTCCCAACAGATCAATGCAAGTCCTGATTGCATCCAACTCAATGACAATAATATATTGGACAATGTTCACCCATCCAATCCCGTAGCTCTTAGAAAAGAAGCTCCAGCAACAGTCAGCTATCGCAATAGAAACCATGATACATCCATGGTGATCTGCCTCACCGGAACTTTAAAAACTAGTCCAATCAAGAAATGAGAGTCGTTCTCTATCTTCTCTCTAACCTCTCTCTAAAAACCCTAGATAGTAGCCACTAATTTCAACCTAATCTTACACAATAATCATCAGATCTAAACATTCCCTCTTCACGAATCCACCTTCTCTTTTTTCCTCCACCTAAACATCATATTTCTTTTATCTTTTTTTAATGATTTTGATAGTTTCTCGGGGTTTTGCTCCTCCTGGTTCTTTGGGCCTGGGAGTTTGATCTATGAATCTTTTTAGAGATGAAATTTCTGATTTGGTAACTGGCGTTGGGCTTGCTAAAGATTTCTTGGTGAAATCTTTTGGTTGTCATAGCATTGTTGGGACTGTTGGGTGCCTCACCTCGGTCAGTATGGATGCAATCCTAGAGGGGTTTTCTCCCTTTTTTCTCCTTGATCTAAATGGTAGCTCAGGATGGGCTACTAGTGTTGGTTCCATTGTTCTTGGCTATGGTTCCTTGATGCCTAAAGCATCGATGGGCAGGGTCTTGTTCGCGATGGGTTCGCACCTCTCTTATGAGGGGTCGTTAAAAATGTTGGGTTTTGATTTAACAACTTTGGTTGTTGCTGAAACCGATTCTGCTTTGCAAGGAGGTAAGGCTGGGCTATATCTCTATGTAGATATAAATACACCTCTCTTTGTTAAAGATGAATCTAATGTTGATGCCCGTTTAGTGCTTGATGAAAAGACTCAACGGGTTTTCCTAGAGAATTTTGGTCTTCTGGTCCCTGCAACGGTTGGGGTTTTCATTGTTCTATCCATGGATTGGAATGTTATCACTGCAGTTATTGTTGGTCAGGATGTCAAGAGCAAACCTTCGGTTTCTCTGAAGAATGTCACCTCCAAGAAGATGATTCTCTATGAGAATTTAAAATCAGAGATGTAAAAATTAAAGAATGATGATTCTGGCAAGGGGGTTTTTCCTCTTCGTTCTGTCCGAACTACGATGGAAGCTGATGGAAGTCAAGTGTTTGATGGTTCATTTGTGAGAGGTTTTAATGGTTCCTTTGGCATACCAATGAATCTGCAAAATATCATGTACTTTACTAAGCCTCGAGATGAAGAGTTTATGTTTGTTATTATGCTCCCAAAAAGTGGTACCTTGTCTTACTTGGGCTTAATAAGAGTTTCGGTAGGTTCTATGAATGGTAACTCATTCTGGTGTGAAGGGGTTCCCCTCTTGCTTTATTATGGGAATGGAGAATTTTAATGTACAGAAGCTGAAGTTTGGCTTGGATCTCTCCTCTGCTGTTCGGTTTGCCATAAGGGGCAACGTGCAAATGAATGGGCCGGTCAGGCCACTGTTTTTTAGCGGTTTTGCATTTGGAAATGTGGGAAGAACAAGGGTCATGGGAACTGGCACACTTGCTAGTTGGTTTCGGGAAGAGTCAGCAAGGAGGAAACACATGCTGTTGGGATGCTCTATGTGGAGGGTCTCTAAGTCTAGTTCAGTGGTTGAATATGACCACGATGTGATGCGGCTCATGTTTTTGAAGTTCATAAAGGAAATGAGGGGTGAAGGCGGCCTCATTATGTTATCCCTGTGTGGGATGGGTTACTCGGAGTTGGATTTCAGCCAAGTGTTGACGGCTGACAATTGTTTGTTTAAAATTGTTGGCTTTGGTTTGCAAACTGGAAAGTTTGAGGGAATTTTTCTGGATTTACAAATTAATGACTGGCCGATTCGTGAGATTTTATGGAAATTCTGGAAGATTGTGTTAGGATCACAGCTGAATGCAATTATTATTGTTGATAAGGGCCTGGTCCAGGTGAATGCAATGCTTAACGAGTGCTGCTATGGGGTTTTTTATGCCACTGTTATAGCTGACTGCGATGCTATTAATATGGGAGTGCGGAAGAAGGATTACACTGTTGTCCTTTTGTACGCGGCTGTTGCAAAACGGAAATGGTGGGGCCTAGAGTTCCAAGATGCCTCCTGGGCACTTGTGGTGTCATTAGAGAAGAATGTGTTCATGGGGTCTCATTTGGTTTGCAAACATGTGCTGATGGGTGGGAATTTTTGGATTAAAAATGATAGCAATCTGCACGCTGCTACTGGAGTTGTTTGTTTCGTAACTCAACAAAGGTTATTGGGTTTGGAAGAGATGAATGGATTTCAATGTGTAGCCGATGGTTCGCTTCTGCGATCTGCTAACCTTGAGGGATTTAATTTTGATACATTTGGTGCCATATGGCCCACCTTTGGTTTATTGGTCGGGTGGTGCAGTCTACTTAAAGGGGATACTCAGGCCAAGGCAGCGTGGCTGGTAAATTGTGGTGTTATGAGATGGGACCGCTTATTTCTTAGTGGTAAGGTTAGACAGATTTATTCACAATCTGTATTTTATGGCTTTTGTGAGACATGTGTTTCGTCTCATATTAAGATGGTTGGGCGCTAGTCGTAATTTTAAGTCTTGTTGATTGTTGACTCTATTTGTTAATAGAGTATTTTATGATGGTTTAGTTTGTAGTTGTTGTTGATTTCGCGGGGTATGCCCCTAGAATTGTATCAAGTTGTTCCTTTTGGTATAAAATTTTAATTAGCAAAAAAAAAATCAACAAAAGGAATTTCTCCTCCCGTCGTTGGTGGAGGTCGGTTCGGATTCTGTCTCTGTCGCTCCCTTTCTATATCTTCCTTCAGTTTCTGGATTTTGGCTTCATGAGCCATAATCTTTTCAGCAGCTATTAGGGGGGGTCCTTCATGGATCCTTCGGCAAGATTGTCCAATAGGTTCCTTACATGGACGACGCCTCCTTGGGGTATATCCTCATCTTCCGAGGATGGATCATCAGAATATGGTCTAGAGTAATCTTGATATTGTTGGCCTTGATTGGGTCCTAAACCCCTTATGTAATGTGGGATGTACGGATCACGTATCTGGAGGGCATGATCGCTTGGTCCAGCCTGGTACGGGGGATAATTTGGCAACCCATACACCGGGTTTGTACTTGCGGGAATCACAGTAGTTGAGATCTGAGCGGTGGGGGGAATGGATTGGCCTCCAAGAGGGGAGACTATCATCTGCAGGGGATTCGTCCCTTGAGTAGAGGGATTCGTCACCAAGGGTAAAGTCCCATGAGTTTGTGTTTCGGTCCCTTGAGGCTGAGTAACTTGCATCTGGGAATCCGTCCCTGGGGGTACCTGTTCCCCAATCGGGGGTGAGATGGTGCTGGTGATGGTTTAAGAAAGTGCTGGTGTTCTCCTGGTGGTAACCATGGTTGATATTCGAGCCCCACGGTGGGCGCCAAATGTTGTGGAACGAAAAGTATGGTGAATTTATTGCGTATTGAATGCTAGGGTGTAAGGAAGCTTCGAGCTTGATGGCTGATCGAGTGTTTCGTGACTTAATCTGCCCTCACAAGATGCCTACGTATCTTGCAAATATCAAGAATCAAGCCAAAAACGTAGTTCTGGTTGTGTGGAATTAGATCCTTATATAGGTGATGAGAACCCTAGAATTAGAGTAGAATTAGGTGTCTTGGTAGGCAAGCCACAGCTTAAGCCCAATTCTAGATCCTTCCGGATGGAAGGTGGATAAGTATTAATGTTGAATGCCTTGGAGGCTACTCCAAAGATGATTTGGTTCCCTTTAGGACTCAATAATGGAGTCTTTTATTTGGCTGATTTAATAGCTACGAATTTATTATTATAATTAGGCTTTTAGACCTCATAATTGGGCTTTAACCTTGGGCCATTCCGGGCTAATTTAATGTATCATTAATTGTATTTTTAGGGCTCAGTTTCGGCCCATATCAGGATCCTTAAAATATTTATTATATTAATACATTGAAAATATTTGTATGGTCGTGGTTAATTATTTCGATTACATATTTAAAAAGTGTAGACACTCAATCATCACGACTCCAATAAATCATTAGACTATCTATCAAAAAAAGGTTGCAGCGATATGAGAAAGATATTTACTGTGCAAGATACATGAAACGAACGTACTTATAACAATAGAAACTTTCATCTAATCTAGTTTGTTATGTGATCGTTCAATATCTTTTTTACAAATTATATGTCATTTTATTAATGAATTGATTTACTATTGAAAAATAAATATTATCAACTAACCAAACAAATTCAATATATTGCGTTTTTGGAGTAACGTATGATTGTTAGGGTTTATGGTGATTGACTTTTAGCTTATTTGTAAAGATAACTTAAAATGTGCATTTTCAGTTTGGAAGTTTGTATGTTTGTTTTTTTATTCTTTTCAAGTAAAACATGGTATAATAAATTTTACTTTAATTTACTCTAAAAATAAGATATGAAAATGAGTATCACTTATCTTTTTTTCTATTTGACTAACTTGTGAAAATAAGCTATTGTCCCTAAAATTGAAATGAAGTTTGTAATATATAAACACATAATCACATTGTTATATATGTGCCCTTGTAATTTAGATATTAGGTTAAATAACATGAAATTCATTTTTCTTTAAAAGTGAGTATATTTTTCCGACATATATAAGAAGAAATAGCTTATGTAGACCTGAAAAATCATTTTCCACATTCATGTTGTGTACTTTAGGGTCTTGAACGAAAATTACATGATATTGAATCGTGTACCCGAAATTAGAACACAAAAATAACTTATATATACCTAACAAATAATTTTTTTTTTCTAATTAAAATTTATACCATAGGAAAATGATTACATCTCTAGGGGCATACCCTGCGATTAGTAACACACATGCCACTCTTTGATGCCTTTAACAAACCATCATGGTCAGCACCATTATGGATTCTTCCTTCCAGGGAACAGCAGCTAGTAACAAACAGAGAGACGCATCTGAAACCACTGCTGACAACATTTAACATGAGCTCACCCTCACCCTCCTCACTTACAACAAACAAATGGACTGTCCTACTACAGTCCAAATCATACTTGTTGTCAGAAACATCATCTACCTCAAGCTGAATTACCAAGCTAAGTCCATCCATCATTTGATCTACATAATCGAAAGTGATGAACTCCGCAAGCCACACTTTCTTGAGACTGTGAACAACATGGTTGACCTCTTCCACACCATTATTACCAGGATTAACAAACACATCATGAATGAATCTTCCCACAGACTCTTGAATCCACCTTGAAAACAGAATTTCAAAGTCCAGAACCATAACTCTCCTATCTTCCTTCAGTAAAACCACATCAGGCTCAAACCCCTTATATAGCACACATGCCATGAATCCATAAGAATCCTCATCAAACCTCTTACAGAGCCGAACCTGCAACATAATGAATAGAACTGCACGAGCAAGTCCTAACACCATATAACAGATCCCACGAAATTGGGGAGCAGTTACAACTTTGCACACCCGATACCTAATGTTTGTTATCGCACCCATCGTAACAAGACTTCGGCCCTGCATTGTGTTCCTTTGATTACGCATAACCAGGGAGGTGTAGCCACATCCCTCCACCACTATAACCGCAAGCAAAACAGAACCCCCATCACATGTAGTGACTTCATCGAAACACACAAACCCCTCAGGAGTGAGCGACATGAAAACATCATTCAAAAGAATGTAATCGTATATCTCCCATTTCATAACAGAAGTCAAAAAGTGAGCATCGCTATGAACCATATGATTAACCACTGGCCTTTATCAGATTTAGACAAAGTCCAAAACCTTACTTCCTCGTGGAAGAAATGGCAGCAACTATACCCAACTCTTCCTGCCGAAAGAATGGCACAACAACTAGATTGATCTCCAACAACCCCAAATAAACAAAGAACCATAGGAACATCACTATTCACTCTAAAAGAACCATACTCGGCCAAGACAGAGTGCAACCTCAAAACTCCAAGAGCCCGTTGAGGCATTCTATCAAACACCAGCTGGGCATACACAATAACAAAATCAGAACTATCCGAGAGACATACATCTACACAGAGATGTAACTCTACACGAGCAGCATCTACTCGGTCCGCATTAATTTCCTTCCTTAAAACAACAAGAGTTGTTGAATCCAGACCCATCAAGATCAGTAACAAAACCTGTGAAGTCTGCTAGAAAGAAGCGCAAGAGATGATACACATCTCAGCATCTTCCGACTGTGCCAGAATCTTGTCAACCATGCTTCCATCAGTTGCCTGAATATCAGAATCAGACATATCGCCAATTCCACTTGAGGCATTAACCCTAACAGCCAGTACCGAAACCCGAGCATAGCTACCACGAACGGCCAGCTTCTCGATTACCACTTCACTCTGAACAACCAAATTAGAATGGAGCATACCATGAAGGAGTGAAGGAAAACCCTTCGATCCAACAAGCAAATTGAACAGCAATATCATGGATTTTCTGGACTGAAACCCAGAAAAATCCCCATCAATAGAACCCATCACCAACGAAGAAACAAGGAACTAAAATATATAATATAAGAAAAGGTGGATGGGTGGTGGAAGAAACGAAGAGGGAAATGGATTCGTGAAGGATTTTTGGTTAGAACTGATGAAAAACAGGATCGGATTTAGAAGATTTTTGTGGTGGCTAGGCTAGGGTTTTAGAGAGAGGTTAGAGTCATTCATGTCGTGTAACTTGAACAAAAATGACATGATATTGAATCGTGTACCAAAATTATAACACAAAACGATACTAAACTACATGAATTTTTTCGTGTACACGTAATGAAATGAAGTATGCGAATAGAAAAAGTATGACAATTACATGAAATATCACTCTGTATCCAAGTTATGTAACTATATAATTATGTGTCTTAGAACAACATTGAGATGTTACAAAACTAAACTAAGGGTAGTATGCACGATGTAAAGTCGATAGAGGATATGCTACGAGCTTGCGCCTTAGATTTCAAAGGAAGTTGGGATGACCATCTGCCACTAGTAGAATTTGCTTACAATAATAATAGTTATCATTCCAGTACCGACATGGCCCCGTATGAAGCATTATGTGGAAGGAAGTGCAGATTTCCACTTTGTTGGAATGAAGTCGGTGAAGGAAGACTACTCGGGCCAGAAATGATTCATCAGACAAAGCAATCCATAGAGACGATTCGCAAAAGATTAGTTGCTGCTCAAAACCGTCAGCGAAAGTATGCAGATCTGAAGAGAAAAGATAAATCATTTGAGATAGGAGATAAAGTTTTGTTGAAGATTTCTCCGTGGAAAGGAGTGATGAGATTCGGAAAGAAAGGGAAATTGAGTCCTAGGTACATTGGACCCTTTGAGATTCTTAAGAAGGTTGGAGCCGTGTCATATTACCGCCAGATCTTTAGCATGTTCACAATGTATTCCATGTGTCAATATTGAGAGCTTATCATCGTGATCACCGACACGTATTAGAGTATGAACCCGTCGATGTCAAAGCTGATCTGACCTACGTAGAGCAACCAGTGGAAGTTGTGGATTTCAAAGTGCATGAGTTGCGAAATAAGAAAATAAATTTAGTAAAAGTGATTTGGAGAAACCGACAGATCGAGGAAGCCACTTGGGAACTTGAGAGTGAAATGCGTAATAAATAAATACCCTGAGTTGTTTAGCAAATAGTGTGATCCCGAGGACGGAATCCTTTTAAGGAGGGGAGACTGTAATAACCGCGATTTTTTTTTAATAATTTTATGTCGAGCCTCTCCGAATAAAATATTCTCTCGATCTTGTTAATTTCTCTGGATGTTTATAAATAATTATTTAGTGCGATGCTGCATAAAAATTTTATGATTTAGGTGTATTTTTATATTATTGCTATTAATATTATTGCTAGAAATTCTTTCTTTCTAATTTATTTATGTTGCAACTATAATTATAATTAGGAATTTAGAGAGTGCCTTGCTAATAAATCGATTTAATGGACTTGGGTGGAAATTTTCATAGTAATTGGGTTGTGCTTATTAACCTTAATTAAGACCCAAGCCCATTTAGAGATCAACCTAGTTCTATTAATTAGTAAAGTTTTTATTGATCAATTGAGGCCCAACTAGTATTAACCCACTAAGGCCCTAATTATTTTGCCTAGTATTTATAAGAGGAAAAGAGAGAGATAGAAATCATCTCTTCCATTTTCTATCCGAACAAAACACCTCATCCACTTTTCTTTCTCTTTCCACCATTCAAAGAAAAACACCTCTTTCAAAACCATATAAATTCAGACGATAGAGGATATGCTACGATGTAAAAGAATGGTTGATTAATGAATAATTAATTATGAAATTTAACTTGAAATATATAATAGTATATCATGATTGAATTCAAATTAAAATTGTGATTTTCTAGTAAATATTTTTTGATTTTAAATGTGACGCCCCCAAATCCGCCCTGTCCGGGGACCCGGGTCATCACATCAGGTCTCAGCATCCTGCAACACACGTTAGCTCGATAATAGTAAAATCTTTATTACAACGGAGCGGAGCAGTCCCACTCCACAGATCCAAGATCGGTCTCGCACTTTATTACAAAACGATTATTACAACGCTGAATAATATATTACACAAGTTCACAAGGTAGGAAGGATAACAGGTTCCAACTTGAAGGTTTAATCACGATCTCCATAGCCCGGAGCTTTCTCCTTCCCTTTGTTTCTCTGGCTGGATGTCTCGCCTTTCTCCATCTTGACAGCTAAACAAATGTTGTAAAGCAAGAGTGAGCAACTATGGTGCTCAGCAAATTCTCTCCTTGCTCGGTACATAAATATAGTAATATATATCAAAAGAATTGCTCAAAATTTAAATAAATAGGTAAGATATCAGAACTCTGAAAATCTGACTCAAGACTCGTCTCGAAAATAGAATACTCGAAATGACTCTTTTTGTGAAACTCTGATGACTCATGATAAAAGAATAACTGGTCTTCCATCCTTTCGGTATCTCGGCGGGGCGATCAACTATCCGACCGGGAATACCGTCCTCCAATGACACCGCACTTCGCCCGATCACGACTACAATACGATATCAACGAATATAATATATAGTATGAATGCTAGCATCATAGTGGGTGATTATATCAACCCTGGCATCATAGTGCCTAAATATTCTCGTGTCCATATAAAGGTACACAAGTCTCTCTTTCTCTAAATGGGCCTCTTTCCCAAAATTGACCAGTAGAATACAAAATTCCCGAACATTTAATGAACTGACACTTTGAGATAAACTTCACAAGAAAATATTTAATTGATCTGACGGACTGCCAGTTTTACTCAATGTACCACCCCCTTGTCTTTCACTGTCCGTCTTTGCTCGGATATCCTCCAAAGGATATACAGTCACCAAGTTCTCCGAAAAGGAGACCCTCTTCGGACTCCTAATCGGACTACCCACCGGAAGGCAATCTGCAGAACCTCTCACACGGGGAGGAATCACAGTCTCCAAGTTCTTTGAAAAAGAGACCCTCTTCGGACTCCTAATCGGACTACCCACAGGAAGGCAATCTGCAGAACCTCGCCCACGGGGAGGAATCACAGTCACCAAGTTCTCAGAAAAAGAAACTCTCTTCATTAAAAAATAATTATATAGTAAGAAATATAGTGTTTGAGGTGAGAGATTAGAAGAGGATATGGATTTGTGCAGGCTAAAAAGAAGATCTGATGAAGAAATGGTGAAGATTAAAGATTAAGGATTCAATTTTATGGCGGCTAGGTTTTTTAGAGAGAAGTTAGAGAACGACTCTCATTCTTAAACCAACTTTTTGAGAGACTTGGGTATAGCTCTGAATTGCATTAAGCAACTTGGGACCTATATTCGAAAGAATGGAATCTCGCTCCTGGTTCTTAGGGAGGATGACCAGATTATTCAAGACATGGAAGAGGAGGTGGAGATAGCGGGGCTATTAGACCACACCCTATTAAACTCCGAGTTGAAGAGGAAGGCGCTGGTGGCAGCGAGGCGTAACCTAGAAAATTTGAAGATGTTCATTAGCTCGATAGGTAAGGAAATCCCTTTGGTTAAAGGGTCACATGATAGGGAATTCAGTGCCTCTGCTCGTGGTCTAAGAGGGTTTCAGGAAGTGGAGCTACATGACTTAACTTGCCGATAAATTCAATTGAGGGATTACCTGATTGATTTGGGGATTGATCTACTGACTGAGCCAAAGCAGAGCCCTCTTGCTAAAGGTAAGGATGCAGCAAAGGAGCCAAAGGATATATCCAAGGATCCTTCCAAGGATATATGGGTGGGGGGGAGCAGCACAAAGGAGCCAATTCAGGGTAACATGCAGTATTTGGGGCCTCTGTTTAGTCTTATCAGAGATGTGACTGTGCATGTTGATACAGAGCAAATGCAGGAGAATCCCAAGCAGGACTTGAACCAAAAAGAGTTTAAAGGCGAGAAAGGCATGGATGAGGACAAGGAGGTCACAGCTCGACGAACTAAGATAAGGATTAAGCGTAGCCGTCTTCGTACGGGAGATCAGCCAAGACCTGGCAGGACCATGTATGGAGAAGATCAAGGGGACCAGAGTCTGATGGACATAGGGGAGGCTGAAGAAATGGCGCCTGACTAGGGGTGGCAACTCTTGATTTTGTTTGTAGGGTTGTGTTACTTTGCAAATGGTTTGCTTATTTGTTGATTGTAAACAGCTTAAGACTGTTTTAACTCTGTTTACTGGTTGATGATTTTGATGATTTGCGGGGTATGCCCCCAAATGGTGTATGTTGTTCCTCTTTTGGTATAAACTTTTAATTAGCAAAAAAAAAAAAAAGTCCTAACACCATATAACAGATCCCGCGAAATTGGGGAGCATTTACAACTTTGCACACCCGATACCTAATGTTTGTTATCGCACCCATAGTAACAAGACTTCGGCCCTGCATTGTGTTCCTTTGATTACGCATAACCAGGGAGGTGTAGCCACATCCCTCCACCACTGTAACCGCAAGCAAAACAGAACCCCCCATCACATGTAGTGACTTCATCCAAACACACAAACCCCTCAGGAGTGAGCGACATGAAAACATCATTCAAAAGAATGTAATCGTATATCTCCCATTTCTTAACAGAAGTCAAAAAGTGAGCATCGCTATGAACCATATGATTAACCACTGGCCTTTATCAGATTTAGACAAAGTCCAAAACCTTACTTCCTCGTGGAAGAAATGGCAGCAACTATACCCAACTCTTCCTGTCGAAAGAATGGCACAACAACTAGATTGATCTCCAACAACCCCAAATAAACAAAGAACCATAGGAACATCACTATTCACTCTGAAAGCACCATACTCGGCCAAGACAGAGTGCAGCCTCAAAACTCCAAGAGCCCGTTGAGGCATTCTATCAAACACCAGCTGGGCATACACAATAACAAAATCAGAACTATCCGAGAGACATACATCTACACAGAGATGTAACTCTACACGAGCAGCATCTACTCGGTCCGCATTAATTTCCTTCCTTAAAACAACAAGAGTTATTAAATCCAGACCCATCAAGATCAGTAACAAAACCTATGAAGTCTGCTTGAAAGAAGCCCAAGAGATGATACACATCTTATCATCTTCCGACTGTGCCAGAATCTTGTCAACCATGCTTCCATCAGTTGCCTGAATATCAGAATCAGACATACCGCCAATTCCACTTGAGGCATTAACCCTAACAGCCAGTACCGAAACCCGAGCATAGCTACCACGAACGGCCAGCTTCCCGGTTACCACTTCACTCTGAACAACCAAATTAGAATGGAGCATACCATGAAGGAGTGAAGGAAAACCCTTCGATCCAACAAGCAAATTGAACAGCAATATCATGGATTTTCAGGACTGAAACCCAGAAAAATCCCCATCAATAGAACCCATCACCAACGAAGAAACAAGGAACTAAAATATATAATATAAGAAAAGGTGGATGGGTGGTGGAAGAAACGAAGAGGGAAATGGATTCGTGAAGGATTTTTGGTTAGAACTGATGAAAAACAGGATCGGATTTAGAAGATTTTTGTGGTGGCTAGGCTAGGGTTTTAGAGAGAGGTTAGAGTCATTCATGTCGTGTAACTTGAACAAAAATGACATGATATTGAATCGTGTACCAAAATTATAACACAAAACGATACTAAACTACATGAATTTTTTCGTGTACACGTAATGAAATGAAGTATGCGAATAGAAAAAGTATGACAATTACATGAAATATCACTCTGTATCCAAGTTATGTAACTATATAATTATGTGTCTTAGAACAACATTGAGATGTTACAAAACTAAACTAAGGGTAGTATGCACGATGTAAAGTCGATAGAGGATATGCTGCGAGCTTGCGCCTTAGATTTCAAAGGAAGTTGGGATGACCATCTGCCACTAGTAGAATTTGCTTACAATAATAATAGTTATCATTCCAGTACCGACAAGGCCCCGTATGAAGTTTTATGTGGAAGGAAGTGCAGATCTCCACTTTGTTGGAATGAAGTCGGTGAAGGAAGACTACTCGGGCCAGAAATGATTCATCAGACAAAGCAATCCATAGAGACGATTCGCAAAAGATTAGTTGCTGCTCAAAACCGTCAGCGAAAGTATGCAGATCTGAAGAGAAAAGATAAATCATTTGAGATAGGAGATAAAGTTTTGTTGAAGATTTCTCCGTGGAAAGGAGTGATGAGATTCGGAAAGAAAGGGAAATTGAGTCCTAGGTACATTGGACCCTTTGAGATTCTTAAGAAGGTTGGAGCCGTGTCATATTACCGCCAGATCTTTAGCATGTTCACAATGTATTCCATGTGTCAATATTGAGAGCTTATCATCGTGATCACCGACACGTATTAGAGTATGAACCCGTCGATGTCAAAGCTGATCTGACCTACGTAGAGCAACCAGTGGAAGTTGTGGATTTCAAAGTGCATGAGTTGCGAAATAAGAAAATAAATTTAGTAAAAGTGATTTGGAGAAACCGACAGATCGAGGAAGCCACTTGGGAACTTGAGAGTGAAATGCGTAATAAATAAATACCCTGAGTTGTTTAGCAAATAGTGTGATCCCGAGGACGGAATCCTTTTAAGGAGGGGAGACTGTAATAACCGCGATTTTTTTTTAATAATTTTATGTCGAGCCTCTCCGAATAAAATATTCTCTCGATCTTGTTAATTTCTCTGGATGTTTATAAATAATTATTTAGTGCGATGCTGCATAAAAATTTTATGATTTAGGTGTATTTTTATATTATTGCTATTAATATTATTGCTAGAAATTCTTTCTTTCTAATTTATTTATGTTGCAACTATAATTATAATTAGGAATTTAGAGAGTGCCTTGCTAATAAATCGATTTAATGGACTTGGGTGGAAATTTTCATAGTAATTGGGTTGTGCTTATTAACCTTAATTAAGACCCAAGCCCATTTAGAGATCAACCTAGTTCTATTAATTAGTAAAGTTTTTATTGATCAATTGAGGCCCAACTAGTATTAACCCACTAAGGCCCTAATTATTTTGCCTAGTATTTATAAGAGGAAAAGAGAGAGATAGAAATCATCTCTTCCATTTTCTATCCGAACAAAACACCTCATCCACTTTTCTTTCTCTTTCCACCATTCAAAGAAAAACACCTCTTTCAAAACCATATAAATTCAGACGATAGAGGATATGCTACGATGTAAAAGAATGGTTGATTAATGAATAATTAATTATGAAATTTAACTTGAAATATATAATAGTATATCATGATTGAATTCAAATTAAAATTGTGATTTTCTAGTAAATATTTTTTGATTTTAAATGTGACGCCCCCAAATCCGCCCTGTCCGGGGACCCGGGTCATCACATCAGGTCTCAGCATCCTGCAACACACGTTAGCTCGATAATAGTAAAATCTTTATTACAACGGAGCGGAGCAGTCCCACTCCACAGATCCAAGATCGGTCTCGCACTTTATTACAAAACGATTATTACAACGCTGAATAATATATTACACAAGTTCACAAGGTAGGAAGGATAACAGGTTCCAACTTGAAGGTTTAATCACGATCTTCATAGCCCGGAGCTTTCTCCTTCCCTTTGTTTCTCTGGCTGGATGTCTCGCCTTTCTCCATCTTGACAGCTAAACAAATGTTGTAAAGCAAGAGTGAGCAACTATGGTGCTCAGCAAATTCTCTCCTTGCTCGGTACATAAATATAGTAATATATATCAAAAGAATTGCTCGAAATTTAAATAAATAGGTAAGATATCAGAACTCTGAAAATCTGACTCAAGACTCGTCTCGAAAATAGAATACTCGAAATGACTCTTTTTGTGAAACTCTGATGACTCATGATAAAAGAATAACTGGTCTTCCATCCTTTCGGTATCTCGGCGGGGCGATCAACTATCCGACCGGGAATACCGTCCTCCAATGACACCGCACTTCGCCCGATCACGGCTACAATACGATATCAACGAATATAATATATAGTATGAATGCTAGCATCATAGTGGGTGATTATATCAACCCTGGCATCATAGTGCCTAAATATTCTCGTGTCCATATAAAGGTACACAAGTCTCTCTTTCTCTAAATGGGCCTCTTTCCCAAAATTGACCAGTAGAATACAGAATTCCCGAACATTTAATGAACTGACACTTTGAGATAAACTTCACAAGAAAATATTTAATTGATCTGACGGACTGCCAGTTTTACTCAATGTACCACCAATCCGAACAATGGACTGATGTAAACTCTCAATAAACATATTTAAATTGGTTGACACGAACAAAGTGCCAACCTTTGACAAGAAAAGCAACTATCTCGAAACAATGAGAATAGTCTTAAAATGAAACATAATGAGTCGTACGGAACAAATAGTACCACTCGAATGATTATAATACTCAAAATTGATGAACGTTAAATAGAAGTAGAAGCAACCCCATGTAGGGATGGTTCAGTAAAGCGATGGCAAGAACGCCTAGCTATTGCTATGAATGTAATTGTTATTATGAGAGACAGCATTGTCCAGAGTGGACATGAAGTGCCTACGCTATGGGGGACTGTTGACATGAGTGATTTAGATATCATTAATAGCTTGCAAAGGAGTCCAGACTTAAAGATTTTGAGAGACTTGGGTATAGCTCTGAATTGCATTAAGCAACTTGGGACCTATATACGAAAGAATGGAATCTCACTCCTGGTTCTTGGGGAGGAGGATCAGATTATTCAAGACATGGAAGAGGAGGTGGAGATAGCGGGGCTATTAGACCACACCCTATTAAACTCTGAGTTGAAGAAGAAGGCGCTGGTGGCAGCGAGGCGTAATCTAGAAAATTTGAAGATGTTAATTAGCTCGATAGGTAAGGAAATCCCGTTGGTTAAAGGGTCACATGATAGAGAATTCAGTGCCTCTGCTCGTGGTCTAAGAGGTTTCCAGGAAGTGGAGTTACATGACTTAATTTGCCGATCCATTCAACTGAGGGATTACCTGATTGATTTGGGGATTGATCTATCGACTGAGCCAAAGCCGTGCCCTCTTGCTAAAGGTAAGGATGCTAAACCATCCAAGGATCCTTCCAAGGATTTAGGGGTGGGGGGGAGCAGCGCAAAGGAGTCAATTCAGGGTAACATGCAGTACTTGGGGCCGCTGTTTAGTCTTGTCGGAGATGTGACTGTGCATATGCAGGAGAATCCCAAGCAGGACTCTAACCAAAAAGAGTCTCAAGGCGAGAAAGGCATGGATGAGGACAAGGAGGTCACAGCTCGACGGACTACGATGAGGATTAAGCGTTGCCGTCTTCGTACGGGAGATCAGCCAAGACCGGGCAGGACCATGAATGTAGGAAATCAAGGGGACCAGGCTGAAGAAATGGCGCCTGACTAGGGGTGGCACTCTTGATTTCTATTTGTAGGGTTGTGTTACTTTGCAAATAGTTTGCTTCTTTGTTGATTGTAAACAGCTTAAGTCTGTTTAACTCTATTTTCTGTTGATTTGAGGGGTATGCCCCTAAATGCTGTATGTTGTTCCTCTTTTGGTATAAAATTTTTAATTAGCAAAAAAAAAAAAAAAAAAAAGGATCCAGTCTACATAGAAGGAGCTAGTTTCAACTAGATTGACACCTAATCAGACCTATGCCAAGGATAAAATCTAGTGGATTGCACTCCTACTCCCCAACCATGTGCACATTGTAACACCCCACCTTCTCAATACTGAAAATATACTTTTTATAATAAAATAGACTTGGATACAGGGGAATTTTAGAAATTTTTGGCATGAAGTATTCGTAAATCGGACTATCCACCTGTATTTCAACCAAAACCAAATTTCAATTCTCAATCACAAATAAATCTTAATACACCAACGATTCCTCACTGAGGATCGATTCCAGGTTATGGTATGAAACAAGCATCTAATTAATACAATTTATTACAACTTCTATCGCTCTAATACTAATTACTATACCATCTAATTCATAGCTCAATCCCAATTTGTGCTTACCAGCTCTAGCTCCGAAATCTATCCTGTATAGAATGCCTCATCGCTCTCATTCGCAGGGATAAATGTAGTAGATCCTCGTTAAACCTAACTGCAAAGGGTTAGGTAAAACAAAGCAAGAGTGAGCCAAAGAACGCTCAGCAAGTTTATAATATAGTGAACGACAATTTATGAATATTTCATTGATGAACAATATCAATGAATACTTTATCTCAAAAGATTAATCAATTTCCATCATAGAGAAAAATTTCCATTTACTACAAACCATCATTGCTTCAGATAAAACTTTGAGAAAAGAATATCCAGAAATCCCCCAATCATTCTTACTCCACTTTCAACGTACAATGTTACTCGCGAAGGGAATAACTGGGAAACTTCTATCCATCCTTAATCTCATTGTTTTACTGAGTTCCCAATTTAATCAAGATAGAAACAACTAACTCTGATATCCACAATTTCGAAACTAATGATCATTTTCCTTGAAACATATATATATCTTATAAAAAAAAACGTTCCTTTCCTTCATCACTTTTCACTAAAACTTTCTTTTGTTTAAAAACTTTTCATCTTTGAAACATATTTTTCATAAAACCTTTTTTTAAAAAATTTAAATTGATTGGAGTTTTTCCACGACACCGGACAATACGGGTGATCAGCCACGTAAAGTCCCCCTTCCTTTGAAATTGGGTTCCCAATTAGGCAACACATTGGCCTTTCAAATGATGGACTGGGCACTCTCCCAGCCTCTTACACTAAAAATGCTGGACTGGGCACTCCCCCAGCCTCTTACGCTTCTCCAATCTATAAAACCTTTAAAAATATTTTAAAACATTTTTCAATCCTTAAACTCACTGGCAAAAGACCAGCCCAGTATAAGGAAATTTTAAAATCATCTTTAATTAATAAATCCATTTTAATGAGAATTAATAGAAGACTGATGATCAGGGAAGCATTGGATATAAAGAATCATAACAGCAAAGCAAGAATATTGAACTAAGCACGGCACAGTTAAGCAAGACAGAATAATAAATCAACAAGGTATAATTAATCAATAAAGAACAAGACAATTATTAAGATTCTAGAATTTAAACAGCAATTTATCAAGTAATCGTGAAATAAAGGAAATCTGAAGTTCAAAGGGAGATTTAAGAAGTTTAAAACGAATATTCAAGAAATTCTCAATTACTCAAGCTTCACTCTTGTCGACTAAGCATTTACATGCATTAGCTGCCAAAACCGGCCCGACAATAATGAGTTGAGTAAATCAGAAGATCTCAAGTCATTCTCGGTTATAACCATCATTGAGCAACACATGCTCCAACGACAATTTAAACCTCGAATTAATTTGTGCAATAATTCATAGTGAAAATAATCTTAAAAGAATCCACACCTGAACAATAGGTGGAGAGAATAACAATTTAAAATAATCTGGGAATAATTAATTACTTATTAATTGAAGGGAATGTCACTTAAACCAAATCAAGGGGTACAGATACTAGAAAAATGATTTAGAAGACAACCTTACAAATAATAAAGACAGGCTCACATCATTCAGAATAAATATGAAGGAAATAAATGTTCGCAAGAAAGGATTCGAAAGAATATATATAATTAACACAAAATGATTCACATCACTTGAACGATAAGTGAGGGATAGTAAACTTGCCTCAATAGACAGTTTCCAATTCCAACATCTCGATCCTTTACTCTACATCAGTATCTATTTCTCATTCGCTGACCTTTACTCGATCATATATCCGTCTTTCCTTTATCATTGTCATTCTCTACACGAGCACACTCGTCACTCCCAATAATTCTCTTCTTCCCTTGCATTCCATCTACACGTGCACTGGCTCTTAGCCGACCTCCTATTTGTACCTATATACAAGTAAAGTACTACTTCAGTACGCTTGTAACCTTTATCGTCTAACTCTGTTCTACCCCAACGCGTCATATTAAGTCTTACAAACACAACACGTATAATACACATTAATCATACTTGTATAACATTGTAGCATAGTCAGATAATCCTCATAGCACGTAGCACGTATTAATCACATTTCCCAAAATTAGTAAAGTATAATTATATAAATCACATAAGCACTTAACTCGTATTATCAACTTACACTTTAAAACACATATACACTTAATACCCAAATAGTTTATCTCGCATTATTATGCAAATTAATAAATATTTCTAATAAAATTGGACAGCACTTCTTTTATAATATGACCTAACCTGTCGGAATATAACCGACCCAATTATCAAATAAATCATTATCAACCAATTACCAATCCGATTTTATACTTGCAGCTTATTTTATAATATCCACATACAAGTACATACTGATTACCATACCATTTTATTTACAAACTCTTCACAAAACGACATTTCATTAACATGACAATCTTATAATTTACTTCGAACACAAATATAATATTTATTTACTTTCTAGTTTAAACCAGGAATCCATAAACATGCTAAAATCACACTAATTATCACTGAATCGAAATCAAAACACCTAATTACACTAACAATTTATAGCACTTGGAATTTACACTACCTTTACTAAAAATAATTCAAGTATTGGTTTATAATATCTACGTAAACACTCATAAACACATTTATAACTCTATTTATCTCAAATCAACATATAATTCTAACCAGCAGCAAATCTTTCAAAGTTAGCAAAGTAGCCAACGCTAACATCATCTAATTAACATCAATTAATCAAAACAATTTATATAACTCATGTTTATGCACATGTATTCGAATTAATATAATTATTACTACTTAACAATCTTTGGAAATTTAACTAAAAACTATATAATGCATATGTAGCAAGATTTATTCAAAATTAGTACATAAAATTGATAAATCAAATACCAATTACTGGCTATCAAGTTATGCTAGACAAATAGAATCTTACAATCATAGTTTCATTATAATTTCGAATATGTACTATACAAACACACACCAACCAGCAAACCAACTTCAAATATTAACACTTCATTAATTGGGTGGCAACAAGGCAATAACAAGAACGATTTGTTCATTAACAAAGCCCAAAACCGCACATACACACAGTTATAAACACACACCTGCTCACACATCATTTGACACACCCATCACTTAATATTCACACACGCACCCATATATATATATACTAAGTACTTGAATCCGGTCCAACTACTAGCTACCTGCCAACACGCATAGCTCACACAAGTAGCACACACAGGCGCAACATACAGGCGTGACACACCGGAAAGCAGCAATACACCCCAGGGACACGGTTGACAGTAAACAAAGGGGATGGAGAGATTATTAGAGAAGTACTTTACGGAGAAAGAGAGGAGAGTGAGAGAAAGTTTTGAGAAAGAAAATAGAGAGATTGAAAAGAATTCTCTAGACAACAACTGAACACAGCCGAGAGAGTACTCTGGAAGCTGCTGGGTTTAATAAATAAAAAAAAACTGGATGGCAACTTGTAAATTCACCATGATGAAAACTTAAAAATTCCTTTTAAATCATTTCTAGATTCGAAATTAAACAAAGATAAAAGGGAAAAATAAGTTTAAAATTTCTAAAATAAAGATCATGAAATTACAAACACTCCCATATTTTTAAAATATTTTTAGGGTAAAAAATGAATCAAATATGAATTTTACAAGTTTGAATCTTTAAAACAATTCATAAAATCATTTTAAAATCTTTAAAGACTGAAAATAATATTTACAAAAATCTTAATAACTAAATCAATATGCAAATGTAATTTTACAAAAGATTTCATAATTTTTAGCGACTCCAGTGATTTTATAAAATTCATGGAAAATGAATAAAACAAGTTTTTAACATGTCTATCCGTAAAAATGCATGATAATTCATAATATCATTTTAAAATCTCTAGATGCCAAAAAGAATCCCTCTAATATTTTTAAAAATCATTTAAATATGCAAAGATAATAATGTAAAAGATTTCACAATTTTTAATAACGCCAATGATTTTATAAAATCCAAGAAGATAAATAATGCATGCTTTAAATAGATTTATTCACATGAAAATGAAATTAAAAATACACGAGTTTACACGATACGCATTAATCATCATAAAAGCACATAAATATGACCTCACAATTTTATTTATTTATTTTTACACCTTCACCCAATATTAACATAATATAATCCTTTTTTTTTGCCACAATATATATAATCCATATTTAAATTAAATAAATATTGATAAATACGAAAATTTCTAGGGCGTTATATCCTTCCCCCCTTAATAGGATTCTGTCCTCAGAATCAATGTTAAGAAAACGTATGACGGTACTCTCAAACATTTCTCTTTCAATTTCCAAGTCATTTCTTTCATTCTAGAATTCCTTTAATCCAATTCACATCTTGCTAGGCTGATCCTGTAAGCCCGCAAATTCCATCATAAACTTAAACCTTTGGTTTACATGTCTCATTAACTCTATCCACTTACCACTCGTAGGTGAAGGCCTATTCTACCGAAAATCGGACATGACCAATTCTTATAATGGACTATGCCTTGTACACAACGCCTCCATTACTAACCCAATCATCCATAACAATTCTCATTTGTATAGTACTAAGGCAAAACTTGCCTTGACTTGCAGTAACCATATAAATGATTAGATTTTTAACAAAATCCATGCGACTAAAATAATTTATACAACTTCCACGTTCCTACTCATAACCATACTCATCCTTTCTTTTTCCTTCTGGTTGCACTGACTCTAGGACGATTTTCAATCTCTTCCTTGACTCCTGAAAGCTTTCTCCACCTTTATCCCTTCGTTTCCTAATTTGTAGGCTTGTCCACTGCTGTAACTATCTTGGTAAAATCTTTGACAATCTTTCGAAAATTCCTAGCTGGTCCTTCAAAGTTTTCGATCTCTGCTGGCATCTTAGGCCTTTCATGATTCATTACTGCTTCGTCGTCACGGCCTTCACCTTGATCCTTTCGTCATATCCTGAAAATTATAGTTCTTCCAATTGCAAAGCTCGTACTTATAAATCGTACATATGCTCTTCTCACGTTCCTAAATTTCTTTTCCAATAGCAAAGAAGCATCCCAAATCACACTCTCCTGGAAACAACAAGGAGGTGTCCCCATAGACAACACATTGTTCCATACCATTAGAAGCTTGATCACATCAACATGTCCACAATACAAAATCCACTTTGGAAGCCTGCAAGATTGATCAATCGTGCACCAACATGTCCGACCCGCACTGTCCTGTCGGTTCTCACTCTTATAACAAACATCACAATCTTGGATTTTTTCATGAGTAACGACACTCATAATAGTTCCATCTACAAAGATCATGTCTCCATTTAACACAAACTGTGATGTAATAAACACCTTCCATCTCAACTGCATAAAGTTGCAATCCTTCCACAAACCCAACCCCCATCCACTCTGTTCCAAGAGAACACAACTCACTTCCTGATAACTAATTCTTCGATCCAAACCAGCATACATATGATGGGTATTAAAAATCCCAGCCATCCTTTGCAAAAGAAGCATACGACTTCCAGTCATCGGGAAGTCTGACACATACGATACATTACCCAACGTCTGAATTCCTTGGAACCCCTGCAGTCCAGATATGACTATTCTTCCAGTCATTTCGTCAAACAATTGGCACGTCTCCCTATCTTTGCTAGTAAGGACTGTCATCAAAACATCTAAGGTTCTATCAGACAAACCCGCAAACACTTTGACAACATGTGTCAAACCCACCTTCAAATCCAGCTTAGAATAAAGCATTCCATTCCACAGAGCATACCACGGTAAGACATCCTGATTGGTATCAAGGGCAAAACCCTCTCTCATAATAACGAACTCCGACAACACAAAACCACCAAACCCGGTGAGAACTTGACACATAGAACATCAATGATGTGTAAAACACCTCTCACTAACAACTTCACCCAGACTCTAAAGCCCGCAAGTCGTTCGTTGACAAAGAAAGCATCACAGTGCTTTCCGAATTTAGGAGCCTTCCCCAGCAAGCTGTAGGAACCATCGCCAGCGAGAACTTTCGAATACCTCACCAAGAAGTTTTCTAGGCTTCCAAATCCAACTTTCAGATCCACTAGCGTGGCATCCGAAACCATCGTAAGACCTTCCTCCCGGAAACAATCGCAAGAAACAGCAATCGCGTTGTTCTTATATCGAACAAGCACATAGAGAGAAAACTCCGAAGACCCAGAAGGTATCAGCAATACATCCCCCAACAGATCTGTGGATTTTCCCATAAAAAGGAGTGAAGGTCCATTGCACAAATGGTTCTCAGTCTCTGATTTTCCCATAGGAGTATCTCTTCGAAAATTAAAGTGTATATAATCAAACAAGATTATACCACCACATGAAAACCAACTACCCATAACCAAATTAGAAGACCCACTATAAAGTGGCTCTTTCTCTCGTACCGAGAACAAACAGATAGGCCATACCATAATGAGAGTCGAATTTTCTCTGCCTTCTGTCTAGAACTTCTCTCTAAAAACCTCAAACAATCTAATCATCTTCTACATCAGTTCTAAAGTTCCACATCCTAATCCATCTCTTCCTTTTAATCTCTCACCTAAACACCATATTTCTTCTTTCCTTTCGATTAGCATGAGTCGCAAGAGGGTTTCATTTGTGGATGTCACTGTAATGGCGACTCCTGTTAAGAACCATGTGGTAGCGACCCAAGAGGGGTTAGATCCAGTTTTGAGCCCAAAGAGGGTCTCGTTTGCGGTTGATTTGGTATCGGAGATACCATCTATTGATACTCAATCTAGGAAATTGGAAGGATTGAGTACGAAGAATGCTGGCAAAAAGAGGGTCGCAAGAGTCTCCTTTGATGACAACCTAGTCGCGGGGGTACCTTTTATGCCATCTGTTGGCTCCCGTTTCAGGAAGTCAGATGTTAATAAAGATGATAGCCTGCCGAATTGGTCCTCTGATGGCAGGAAGTCTGAAGTGAGCCCGAAGAAAGTGTCTTTTGCGAAAGAATTGGTGTCAGTGATACCGTTGGAGAAGGGTAATCCAGTAAGATCTGCTGGGAAACCTCAACCCAAGAGAAGGGTAGTTTTGGATGGGATTGATGACAACAAAGGGCGGAAATTGGATAATCCTGGACTTGGGGTTGCTTCGAGAGCTAGAAGCTCAATTAACTTACTGGAGTGTGAAGGTAAGTTTTTCTCTTCTCATAAGAAGATGAAGCCGGTTTTTTTCAATGATATCCAGCCTATCTTGGTTGAGGAATCTTCGGATTCTATTGTTTCTAGTTCAGATTATGTAATGAATGAGGAGGATGTTAATTCCACATTCTCGCCCAAAATTCCAATTGCTGATGAGACCCGAGTGGGTGGTAAAGACACACTCTTTAACCCCAATGATATGGTCAGTGAGGGGGCTTCTATTAATGACAACAGGGTCACTGAGTTAACACAAGGGGAGGGCTCTAATCCAGTTGCGGGTGAGCAACCTGTGGAGACCAAGGGGAAGAATGTGTGTACTGACTCAGCAAGGAAAGAGGGGACTCCTTTTTGGGATGCCTCGCCTGAAAGAATGCAGGAGCGTTTGTCTATCGCTGTGAATGTGATCATTATTTTTAGAGACTGCATAGTCCACAATGGGCATGAGGTGCCCCTAATTTGGGGAAATGTTGATGTAAGTGATTTGGATGTTATTACTAGGCTGAATTCAAGGCCAGGCATCAAGCTCCTGAGAAACCTGGGAAGAGCACTGGCAGCTTGGGAATTTCATTAGGAAGAATGGTATCCCTCTCCCGGTTATGCTAGGGGATGATGGCCAGGTCGTTGAAGACATGGGAGAGGAGCTGGAGATTGCTGAGCTGTTAGACCACAGCTTATACAACTCGGGGTTGAAGAGGAAGGCTCTGGTGGCAGCGAGGCGTAACTTGGATAAGCTAAAGTTGTTCATTGTCTCTCGGGGTTTGGAGATTCCTTCGATTAAAGGGTCCCGTGATAGGGAATTTAGTGCCTCTGCTCGTAGGCTAAGAGATACTGAGGAAGTGGAGTTTCATGACTTAACCTGTCGAACTATTCAATTGAGGGACTATTTGATTGATTCGGGGATCGATCTCCAATCAGCTGAGCAGCAGAATAGCCCATACACTGGAGGTATGGATGATGAATCTTTGAAGGAAAAAAGGGGAATGGCAAACAATGCAAAGGAGCCGATTCAGGGCAACAAGCAGTACCTGGGTCATCTTTTTGATCTTGTGGGTGATGTGACTGTGCATGATGATACTAGGAAGGAGGCCAGAGTTTGCAAGCTTAAGGCACGCCTCAGTAAAGCTCCAGATTAAGTTTAAATTTAAGCCTGTAATGGTCTTAGTTCTTCTTGTTGATGTTGTTGATTGTTAAATGGTGTAATATTGTTTAACTCTGTTGTTCTGAATGTGGATTCCGCGGGGTATGCCCCCAGATTGTGTAATGCTGTTCCTTAGTGGTATAAATTTTAATTAGCAAAAAAAAAAAAAAACAAAAAAAAAACAAACAGATCGTCAAAGAGCAAATTCCAATCATCCCGGCCACCAAACAGATCGGAAAAGCACGGAACATCTCCAAAATGTTCAAAGATAGTTTTCCCTTTAGGAAAAAAGCGAAACCCACATCCTCGAGAAGCCAATCAGTAGGCCCCTCATCGGTCATCAGAGGAAATCCGAAAAACCAGTTAACTTTCACATCTTCAAACGAAGTAGGCGCTAAAAGGTCGAAACCATTCCGGTCGCAGATCAAGCCATCTCCCAAGGCCTCCATATCATAAACCACTCCGAGAGTGATGCTATTTCTCAGAGAAGAATGGAATACAACTAGTCCATTCTCCAGATCTGCATAACCGAACTTCCAAGACCTTACCAAACCTCGAACATGAAAAGAAAACTCAGAAACCAAAACCATTTTAAAATACAAGATAGTATATATATAAGAAATATGGTGTTTAGGTGGAAGATTAGAAGGGGAATATGAATTTGTGAAGATTAAAGGTATAGAACTGATGAAAAAAGGTGAAGATTTGGCTGAATTTAGGTGGCGGCTAAGAGGGTTTCTAGAGAGAACGGTAGACTCTCATAAGCAAGTGGATGGATTTGTGATGGTTAATATTGTAGATCTCCAATCCAAGGTCCCAATCTGTTACGGCTTCTATCTTAGCGGGGTCCACAAAAATTCCTTCATCGCTCACCATATGTCCTAAAATTGAACTTCTTTCAGCCAGAATTCACACTTTAAAAATTTCACATACAACTTTTCCTTCCTCAAGGCTTCTAGAACCAGGCGGAGGTGTTCAACATGTTTCTCAGGAGACTTCGAGTATATCAGAATGTCATCAATAAATACAATCACAAACTTATCCAAGTACTTCTTGAACACACGATTCATTAAATCCATGAAAGCAGCTGGAGCATTCGTCAATCCAAATGACATAACTAAGAACTCATAATGTCCATATCGGGTTCTAAAGGCAGTCTTAGGAATATCCTCAGACTTGATCTTCAGTTGATGATATCAGGATCTCAAATTGATCTTCGAAAAATGCGTAGCTCCCTTAAGTTGATCAAACAAACCGTCGATCCGAGGCAGAGGGTACTTATTCTTGATGGTATATCAACGATATCAACGAATATAATATATAGTATGAATGCTAGCATCATAGTGGGTGATTATATCAACCCTGGCATCATAGTGCCTAAATATTCTCGTGTCCATATAAAGGTACACAAGTCTCTCCTTTCTCTAAATGGGCCTCTTTCCCAAAATTGACCAGTAGAGCACCAGGAATAACACAAGCATGAGAGTCGTATGCTCTAACTTCTCTCTAACCTCTCTCTAAAAGCCTAGCCGCCACAGAATCTTTACCTTAATCTACACAATTTCTTCATCAGATCTCCTCATTAGCCTTCCCTAATTCACCTTTCCTCTTCTAATCTCTCACCTCAAACACCATATTTCTTACTATATAAATATTTTCTAATGAAGAGGGTTTCGTTTTCGGAGAGCTTAGTGTCTGTGATCCCTCCCCGTGCGAGAGGATCTGAAGCTTGCCTTCATGTGGATAGTCCGATTAGGAGTCCGAAGAGGGTCTCCTTTTCAGAGAACCTTGTGACGGTGTTTCCCTTGGAGGATGCCCGAGTTAAAAAGGATAGTGAAAGACAAGGGGTTGCTGCCTCGGTATCGGTGCTACCATTGGAGCGGGAGAATCGAGTCAATGTTGCCCAGGGATCCCAATTAAGGGTGAAGCTGGATAATGATGAGAGCGGGAGGAGCTTGGTGGTGGGATCTGTCTCGGAGGTGGCACCGAGAACCAGAAGCATCATTGAGGGGATACCGCCTTCCCAGTGTAAGGGGTGGGATCTTGGCACTGCCGACGGCTCAAGAACGGGGTTTGAGACGCGCACTGGCAGTTTGGTAAAGCACCAATTGATTGATGGTAAGCTTTTCTCTCAAAAGAATCCTCCAAAAATTATTGTGGAAGCTGATTCGTTTGTTCAGCTACCGGGTTCGATTTTGGGATCTGTAAATGAAAGTGACAATGGAGGGGAGGTCATTTCCGATTTTATTGTTGGAACTGACCTCGTAAATGTTGAGGGCTCTTTCAACCATAATTTGCCTGTTCCTACTAATGACTCTGGGTTGGTCATACCCATAGTCGAGGGGAAGGATCAGTTTTCTCAAGATGAGGCTGTTCTAATTAGTCTGAACGCTATGGTAACTGGTGATGGGTCAATGACTCATGAGAAGGATGGGGACCTGAGTGTTAAGAAGGCTAATGATGGTGTTGAGTTCAATGGACACTTAGCTCTTGTTGCTACTGTGGAGGAACAGGGTCTGAAGAGTGCGGATCCTGGAATGGAAGACTTTGGGACGTTAAATCATACAAGAGATGATATCCCGGAAGATGCAGTTCTTATCTCTTGCTTGGAGGACCTAATCAATAGAATTGTAAAGGATGTCTATAATTTGGCTGACCTTGATAAAACGGGGCAACCCGGTTCGAGACTCAACGCTGATTATTCTTGGATGAATGATAAGGCGAATGGGACTTCTCCACGTACTTCTAATGTTGATGCTGTTCACGTGGAGTCTGTTCAGACTGAGACTGGTGGGTTTAAATGGAAAGAGCTGGCTAGTAGGGCTCATCTGCTGGAAGCACAGAACTACTTTGAAGTGCTTAAACGCTTCATTGAGTATATGGGTTATGAGGTGCCTGTGTTAAAGGGGCATAAAGAATTGAATCTGGTGTCGGGCAATTTTCTTATTGATATTTCAGATTGTGAGAATGATGAGGAGCTATGTGTAGCTCTTAACAATGTGGTTCAGTTGCAGAACTTTATCATAATGGAAGGAATTGAAATCCCTCCTGAAGGGGTCCCGTCGGAGGTAAGTTTCGTCGAAGATGACGGTAAGAAGGAGCAGAGACAAAGAGCTCTCTCGGGTAGTGATGGTGGCATTGTTATGCCTCAGAAGAAGAAAATCAGATGGGAGGAGGTTGTCCATAACAAGATGACTGCGAAGATGGAAGTGGGTAATAATCCAAACTTGATGAAAGATCCGGATGGCACCAACAGTATTGATGCAGAGATTGATGAGGCCTTCGATTATCTGATCGGAAGTGGTCTAAAGGAGGCTATGTCTGCTATGCGTGTGGCGGAACCTGTGGATGATATTCCTTGGGAGGATCTCCCTGCTGTCAGTATCCTCCCTTCTATCGATGCGAGTTTTCTAACTATGAAGAATCATGGTTGTGGAAAGATGAAGGAGGATCGAGTGACTACTGGGCCTGGCAATGGTGGGTTTCCCATCATGGTAACACAGCGGAGGGTTGATCATTCTGGTTTGTTCTCAGAACGTGGCTTGGTAAGCAGCAACATGGATGCTGGTTTCTTTTATCGAGGTTTTGACATCTGGGCTCACTGTAGTAGGCTTTACTACATTGGCGGGCTATACAGGAGGGATCAATTACATATTATGATTGATCCATTTCTCATTATTCTTCGTCCTGCATGGCTAGAATACTTAGTTGTCGACCCTATATGGGGTACTTTGGGTTGCCAGTTTGGTTCGCCCGTGGATCTTCCTTGGCTTAGGTTGCGTAATTGTGTTCTAAGCTAGTTATAACTAGTTTTTTATTTGGTTGTTGTTCATGAACTAGTTAGCTGGTTCTTGTAATGTCTGGATGTTGACTTCGCGGGGTATGCCCCTAGATTTGTTCCAAGTTGTTCCTTTTGGTATAAAATTTTAATTAGCAAAAAAAAAAAAAGACAATTGACAAGGGGCATACAAACTTGAATACATGGCAGATGGAGGCTGCCCCTAAAGCTGATTTTGCTGCTGGCAGGAAGGAGGAGGAGCGGGATGCTGGGGACCATGGCAATGGAAAGCTGGAAGGCAATGGGCAGGATAAAAAGGTTCGCTGGACTAAATCCAGGATCAAGCAATGGAGAGCGACTAGAGGAGGTCACTCCAAAAAGATTTAATCATGGATGTTTAAGCTTTTGTTCTATTTCCTTACCTGTTGACTGTAAAATGACTTAATGTCGTTATGGCTTGTTTTTTGAATGTTGATATCGCGGGGTATGCCCCTAGATTTCTGTAAGTTGTTCCTTTTTTTTTGGTATAAATTTTAATTAGCAAAAAAAAAAAATTGACCAGTAGAATACAGAATTCCCGAACATTTAATGAACTGACACTTTGAGATAAACTTCACAAGAAAATATTTAATTGATCTGGCGGACTGCCAGTTTTACTCAATGTACCACCAATCCGAACAATGGACTGATGTAAACTCTCAATAAACATATTTAAATTGGTTGACACGAACAAAGTGCCAACCTTTGACAAGAAAAGCAACTATCTCGAAACAATGAGAATAGTCTTAAAATGAAACATAATTAGTCGTACTGAACAAATAGTACCACTCGAATGATTATAATACTCAAAATTGATGAACGTTAAATAGAATATTTTTCACTTGATCAATGAGTAAAACTCTAACGATTTAAATAGTATACTCCTATCGGTTGATTCGGACAATGAACCAACTAAAAGATAATCAATAAATATTGTTGAATTTGTACAATAAATTCAACTGAAAAGAATAAATTTAACTATCTCGAACGAATGAGATTAGTTTTACTGAATCAAAATAATAGCCGTCTCGAATTAATGAGATCGACCTGATAGCAACGAATTTGCCTCTACGCTTATAGGGAGTATAATTCACAATGAAACTAAATTAACAGTATCGTAATATTTAACGAGAAATAATGCTCAAAAGAAATTATTACATCATAAAAAGGTAACAGATAATTCTCATATATGATAGCTCGAAAATAAATATGGAATAAAATAATATGACAGAAATACAAAATTTCCGAGAGTTAGGGTAGGAATGAACTTGCCTCTGTCTCGATGCTAAACGATTACCAGATAAATAAAAGTGTTACCGGCGAGCGGTTGCCTCAAGTCTCAGAAAGGAACTCTATAATAATTATCAAAATAATTTTAGTACTCAAGTAAGGAGTTAATCACGTAATATCACATAAATCGGTAATCATGTCATTGATAATCAAATAATTCTCGAAAATATATAATTTAAAATGTTCTCGTAAGTTAAAAGTCTCATCTATGCCTTATTCGCAAAATATAATAAATTACATGAAGGCTCTATTCGCTTTCCCTATTAATCTATATAAATCGGGTTTTTATACACTGTGCAACACAAATACAATTATTCGTAATAAAATTCTCTCAATTAAAGGTCTCTAATTATTCCTAAATATATGGCACTAACTAATTCATTTAACAATGTAACTCGAATAAAACAATTAAAGAGGGTGTTCACACAATCAACACAAATTTTCTATAATTTTATCTATAACTCCTTCATTTTAATAAGTCTATTTTAGAGAACTAATGATATTAGTTCCTATTATTCTCGAAAATATTCCATTTTAATAATTATCTATCTCTCGCATTTTATAACCAAATTCTCAATTTAATTAAACTAGTTGTTTTGCACTTCTTAAATTAATCCGGCTAATATCCATTTGTTTATACCTCTAAATTATCTAAATCCATCTAATTCAACTAAATCCATTTTAGGGGAGCGATAATATTACTCATTATTATTCTCGAATAATAATCCAAGCATCAACATTTTATCCGAATTCCATATCCTTACTTATTATTTAATTTAAACCAATTTAATAGGGTGCTTTTTCTAGAAAAATCTTTTATTCACTAATTACATAATCATCAATTAACAACTAATTGCTTAATATTAACAATAATAACACAAAACAAAAGAATAAAATATTACAAAACCCTCACCCCCCCATCGTCTTCTTCCTCTTCGGGTCGCCGGCCGGACGCCATGGAAGCGCCGGCGGCTTCCCCCTCCATCACCGCCTCTCTCTCTCTGATCTCTCTCTCTCTTTCTCCCGAAACTCTCGTCTCTCTCCTCCCTTCTCTCTCTCTCTCTCGCCACCACTTCTCTCACCTCTCTCTGTCTCCGCTCTCTCTCTCCCTTCTCCGACATCTCTCACTCCCTCGATCCCTGTACTCTCCCTCTCGATCCTCTTTTCTCTCTCAATTTTTTTTTTTTTGCTAATTAAATTTTATACCATAGGAAAAAGATTACATCTCTAGGGGCATACCCCGCGATTAGTAACACATCTCCCCTAACGGAACAACAAAGAAAAAACATCAATAATGCTAGTTAAACTAGCAATCAACAACAAGTCATGAAAAGGGTAAACCCCTTAATAGTCCAAAATAATACAGGTTGAGATGGTTCGGCCACGTCTGTAGGAGGTTGGCGGGAGCCCCAGTGAGGAGGGTAGAGAGTCTCTCGGTGGATGGGGTGAGGAGGAGAGGCAGACCGAAGAGGTCGTGGGAAGAACAGATTAATTTGGATCTGAAGGCCCTAAACTTGAATGAAACCATGACAGCTGACAGGTGCGCGTGGAGGCGTCATATCAGAGTGGTAGATTCCCTTTTAGGGAGCGGCTCCGTTGTGGAGAGCCTCAGAGTTGATTTGTCTCGATTAGCTTTAGTTTAGAAGTACAGCTTTTTATTGTATCATTTCTCGTCTATTATCTTTTGAATGCCTTGGTTCGGTAAAGTCTTGTATGACTCGTTGGTTTGGTCTGCTGTTGTTTGCGTGTGGTGTATTTTGCAGGGGACCCGACCAGAGATATTCCCACAAGTTGAAAAAGTGGAGAGGATCAGGACCTCAATATCAGAAAATCAGAATGCCAAGCAGGCGGGTAGGTCCCATGTGGAGAACGCCATGGGCTCAGGTATTGCTTTAAACATTCTCGTACCTTTCAGATTCTTGTGCCTTCATCACACACCGTATTTGTCGTGCACTTAGCCGGGGGTCTTCACGGAAACAGCCTCCCCGTCTTAAAACCGGGGGCATGGTCTGCGTACAACTTACCCTCCCCAGACCCTGCTCTGAGCGGGAAATACTGGGTATGTTTGGTTTGGTTTTTTAACACAGCCTATGCCAGGAACTTCTTTCTCCTTAGCGACCTCAACCAGGCCCATACTCTGCAGATTCTCACCAGCATCCACTTCTCTCATAGCAGCAGCCACTCCCTGCGTGGAATTAACTACACCAACCATGTGCAAATCATAAGCCTGGCACATAACAGGCTCAGTCTCCAAGCGTCTAGCAGCTAAGGAGCAATAATGCAGAACAGGAAAACCTAGAGCTTTAATCCCATAACCTTTAGGACCAAGGCTATAAGGACATATCATTAAAGATTCAAAATTGTATCCCTTGAAAACAGGACCCATTTTATAGCCAACCTTGAAACCAGGTCTAAAAGCCCAACCAGCAGTGAAAAACCACCCATCAAAAGTCGACAACATCATTTTGGAAACAGGAATACATTCTTGGATCAACACATCACGGACCAAATCAATAATCTTTCGATCATACCAGAGCGGGCTATCTCCTTCAAACCATGAAAGGAAAGTCTTTACAGGATCAACAATAATCCCAAGAACATTAGCAGAAGCAAACAAATCGCAAATAATCAATCTCCCATTTAGAATCAATCTATAGATAGGAGCACAAAACAATTCCTTAACCGGCACTTGAGCTTTTACCAAGTTCGACTCAGATGCCGTCTGCTTCTTCGGGATATCCTCACCCATGTCAGTGTCCTGCGTAGAGACTCGAGTCTCATTGCCAACGGAACTATCCTCAACCTCTATTGCCAACAAAACCTTTACAAAGGTCACACAACATTTTTCCTTAACGTGAGAAAAACATTCATAAAATACATCCTTTTCAGAGACTTTGGCTAACTGAACAACAAGATTTGTAGTCTTTCCATCAAACATTAAGCCATCTCCATCTATTCTTTGTTCCCCATCAGAAAGGTGTTCGAAAATAGAGAAAGGAGACCCAAACATTCTGCAATTTTTTACATAATACACAAAACCAGTGTAATCATCATCATGGAAAAACACCAATTCAAGGTTAATCCATACAAGGTACCCTCTGAGCCGTCGCATAAAACCTCGAATCAAACCAGTGCAACAAACAGAATTTTGCAAATCTGAAGAAACATTTCTCTTTGGCAAAAAGCCAAACACATAGCAATCACATCGCCTGTTCCATTTAGAGACCACGAATAGACGAATCATAGAGCGAAAGAAGTGAACATATGAAAACAAACAATTGAATCCCCTTGCATAAGCACAAACATTTGAATCATGTATGCAGTACTCGACCAGAGGCACACCGACCATGTCTGTGGAAGCATTTCTCTTTGCCAGAAAGCCAAACATATAGCAGTCACACAGGAAACCTCGATTTATCCAGTTCGAGAGCGACTCAGGCCTCTCAAAGGAAACCTTCGCATAGCTTGGGAGTTGAGCATAGGTAAACAACCCCTTCAATCTCTTGACAAAAGAGGCTTCCAATACCGAGACCTCTTTTCGATTCTCACACCTAAATTGGTGTAAAGAACCGCCGACCAAGGAGATTAACTCTAGAAGCTCCCCTTGAACTAAAACAACTAGAACCGGAAAGAAGTTCTCAAGAAGAACGAAGATCCAAAGCACATCGCCGGACCAAGCATCTAGAGCAGATAGCTCGAGAGATTTCAAAACGTCGAAATCTCTTCTGTCGACAGACAAAGTCGAAAGGAAATCGATGATGCCAAGCGTCAACACCGATTCCTCAAGAAGAAACCCATCAAAAATTAAAGACATAATTAAAACGAAAATAGAAGAAATATATATAACTATAAGAAATATAGTGTTTTAGGTGGAAGAATAGGAGATGAAGGTGAATTTAGGAAGGCTATAGTGTAGATTTGATGGAAAAATGGTGTAGATTAATGGCAGATTTCAATGGCGGCTATTAGGGTTAGGAGAGAGAACGGAGGACTCTCATTAGGATTCTTGGATGCGAATCTCTCTCTCAATCTCTGTCTCTCTCTCGGTCTCTTTCTCTCCACCCTCCTCCATCTCTCCGTTTCTCCTCCCGAACATCCCTCTCTTCTCTCCCTCTGCTCTCGTCGCCCTCTCCCCCTGCGAACTCCACCACCGCCGAACACCGAACACCACCGCCGGCTCCTCCGGCATGTAACACTATCCCCACCACCAAACATCCACCCCAATCATTTAGATCATAAGTTTCAATATATCATTACCTCAAATTAATTCAAACATCAAAATTTACAAACCCCACATTAATTTCACAAATCTCAATTTCTTTCCAAATAAAATTAAAAAAAACATCATAATCATGCTATCAACATTAGTAATTAATGAAAACAAAGAGAATTTGGGCATAAATATCCATACCCTTGTTTTGATAAAATACTTTTAGAGATAGGTTCTTGAAACCCCTTATAAGTGGATATCAAATTGAAGGATTTTTAAAACTCTATTCAAAAATACAATTGCATGTATGATCAAGACAAAATTATGGTGGGTATAGGGTTTTGAAAGAGGTGTTTTTCTTTGAATGGTGGAAAGAGAAAGAAAAGTGGATGAGGTGTTTTGTTCGGATAGAAAATGGAAGAGATGATTTCTATCTCTCTCTTTTCCTCTTATAAATACTAGGCAAAATAATTAGGGCCTTAGTGGGTTAATACTAGTTGGGCCTCAATTGATCAATAAAAACTTTACTAATTAATAGAACTAGGTTGATCTCTAAATGGGCTTGGGTCTTAATTAAGGTTAATAAGCACAACCCAATTACTATGAAAATTTCCACCCAAGTCCATTAAATCGATTTGTTAGCAAGGCACTCTCTAAATTCCTAATTATAATTATAGTTGCAACATAAATAAATTAGAAAGAAAGAATTTCTAGCAATAATATTAATAGCAATAATATAAAAATACACCTAAATCATAAAATTTTTATGCAGCATCGCACTAAATAATTATTTATAAACATCCAGAGAAATTAACAAGATCGGGAGAATATTTTATTCGGAGAGGCTCGACATAAAATTATTAAAAAAAATTCGCGGTTATTACAGTCTCCCCTCCTTAAAAGGATTCCGTCCTCGGGATCACACTATTTGCTAAACAACTCAGGGTATTTATTATGCATTTCACTCTCAAGTTCCCAAGTGGCTTCCTCGATCTGTCGGTTTCTCCAAATCACTTTTACTAAATTTATTTTCTTATTTCGCAACTCCTGCACTTTGAAATCCACAACTTCCACTGGTTGCTCTACGTAGGTCAGATCAGCTTTGACATCGACGGGTTCATACTCTAATACGTGTCGGTGATCAGGATGATAAGCTCTCAATATTGACACATGGAATACATTGTGAACATGCTAAAGATCTGGCGGTAAGGCCAATTGATATGACACGGCTCCAACCTTCTTAAGAATCTCAAAGGGTCAAATGTACCTAGGACTCAATTTCCCTTTCTTTCCGAATCTCATCACTCCTTTCCACGAAGAAATCTTCAACAAAACTTTATCTCCTATCTCAAATGATTTATCTTTTCTCTTCAGATCTGCATACTTTCGCTGACGGTTTTGAGCAGCAACTAATCTTTTGCGAATCGTCTCTATGGATTGCTTTGTCTGATGAATCATTTCTGGCCCGAGTAGTCTTCCTTCACCGACTTCATTCCAACAAAGTGGAGATCTGCACTTCCTTCCATATAAAGCTTCATACGGGGCCATGTCGGTACTGGAATGATAACTATTATTGTAAGCAAATTCTACTAGTGGCAGATGGTCATCCCAACTTCCTTTGAAATCTAAGGCGCAAGCTCGCAGCATATCCTCTATCGTCTGAATTGTCCTTTCGCTCTGTCTGTCTATCTGCGGATGATAGGCTGTGCTCAAATTTAGCTTGGTACCAAGGCATTCTTGAAAACTTTTCCAGAATCTCGAAGTAAAACGGGCATCCCTGTCCGACACTATTGATACGGGCACTCCATGACGAACTACCACTTCCTTGAAATACAGACCTACTAGTCTTTCTACTGAATACCTTTCACTGATTGGCAGAAAATGTGCGGATTTCGTAAGTCTATCAACTATAACCCAAATAGCATCGTGATTCGCTCTTATTCGAGGTAAACCTACTACAAAGTCCATGGTGATGTGCTCCCATTTCCATTCTGGAATCTCTAATGATTGGAGTAATCCACTGGGTCGTTGATGTTCTGCTTTCACTCTCTGACAGGTCAAACACTTGCTTACCCATTCTGCAATTTCTCTCTTCATGTTAGGCCACCAATAATTCTGCTTAATATCTTGATACATTTTTGTGCTTCCTGGATGAATGGAATATCTCGAGTTATGCGCTTCGCTCATGATTTCTTCTTTCAATTCTGTAACATTAGGAACCCAAATTCTCGAAGCAAATCGTTTAATTCCCTTATCATCCTTTGAACTCAGAAATTCTTCTCCTGTCAACTCTGATCTTCTCTCTTCCATTACTTGCTCCTAACAACGGCGAATCTTCTCGAGTAGCTCTGGTTGAAAATGGATGGTATAAACTCTTTCATTGTTTTGGACTGGGTCCTTGACTTCTATCTCCATCTTCTCGATTTCTCTGACTAACTCTTCTGAGGTCGTTAACAAATTGAGTCTTTCCTTTCTACTTAAAGCATCAGCTACAACATTAGCTTTCCCCGGGTGGTAGTTTATTGAGCAATCGTAGTCTTTGATCAATTCCAACCATCTTCTCTGTCTCATGTTCAATTCCTTCTGGGTGAATATGTACTTCAAACTCTTGTGTTCTGTGAATATCTCGCATTTCTCTCCATACAGGTAATGTCTCCAAATCTTAAGTGCAAAAACAATGGCAGCAAGTTCTAAGTCGTGAGTAGGGTAACGGGATTCATATTCCTTAAGTTGACGAGAGGCATAAGCTATTACTTTTCCGTGCTGCATCAATACACATCCTAAACCTTTGTGAGAAGCGTCGCTAAAAATTACGAAATCGCCGTTCTCATCGGGTAAGGTCAAAACTGGGGCAGTTGTCAGTCTCTTCTTTAATTCCTGAAAGCTGTCTTCACATTTGGCGGTCCACTCAAACTTTTCACTCTTCCTGGTAAGTCGAGTCAGTGGCGTAGCAATCTTTGAGAAGTCTTTCACGAATCTGCGATAATAACCAGCCAATCCAAGGAAACCTTTTTTTTTGCTAATTAAAATTTTATACCAAAAGGAACAACTAATACAAATCTAGGGGCATACCCCGCGAAGTCAACAACCAAACAATACAAAAAATATAACATCATTAATTCACTAGGAAGATCCAGTCTACATAGAAGGAGCTAGTTTCAACTAGATTGACACCTAATCAGACCTATGCCAAGGATAAAATCTAGTGGAATGCACTCCTACTCCCCAACCATGTGCACATGAAGTCATCTCGAGCCAAGGACTGTATTGCAAACAACCATATGTCCATTAGAATCTGAGAAAGAGACTCCACACTGACTTGGGCTTTCAAATCCCTTGAGAGGATCCTTCATTGTCACAAAGCATGCTACCCATCCTTTCTTTGATCCCGAATACCCACCCTCCCGCTTCCGATGAAGAGTTATGCCAGCACATAGAATAACAAGATCAGACTTAAATCACCATTCAAGCGAGTCTGGGATACATAAATCATATCCCCTTGCAAGGAACATCCCTAGGACATTCGTAGTCTGAACCACGGCTACAATTTATTATATCAATTTATTATTCACCATACCGTCCTTCAATGACACCGCACTTCGCCTGATCACGGCTACAATACGATATCAACGAATATAATATATAGTATGAATGTTAGCATCATAATGGCTGATTATATCAACCCTGGCATCATAGTGCCTAAATATTCTCGTGTCCTTAAAACGGTTCACGAGTCTCTCTTTCTTTATAATGGGCCTCTTTCCCAAAATTGACCAGTAGAATACAGAATTCATGAACATTTAATGAACTGACATTTTGAGATAAACTCCACAAGAAAAGATTTAATTGATCTAGCGGACTGCCAGTTTTACTCAATGTACCACCAATCCGAACAATGGACTGATGTAACTCTCAATAAACACATTTAAATTGGTTGACATGAACAAAGTGCCAACCCTTGACAAGAAAGGCAACTATCTCGAAATAATGAGAATAGTCTCAAAACAAAATGTGATGAGTCGTACCGAACAAGTAGTACTACTCGAATAATTATAATACTACTCGAATAATTATAATTATAATGGGGACTACCGAACAAGTAGTACTACTCGAATAATTATAATTATAATGGGGACAACAATAACAAATTCTTTTTCAATGCATGTAGATGAAGGTGGAATGTGAATAAGGTGGTGTCTCTTACTGACTTGAATGGTGATCATGTAACATCTCATGAGGGGATGGCTTCTATAGCGGTGGATTACTACAAAAACTTGCTTGGCCAACAAAGTGAGGTTCGCCAACTCCCTGCGGATTTGCATATTCCTAAGCTGAGTGAAAATCAGGCTTGCTTGATTGATCGGCCATTCACGGAGGCTGATGTGTTTAACACTTTAAAAAAGATGGGCAAAAACAAAAGCCCTGGTCCAGATGGTTTCTCAGTGGAGTTCTATTTGGCCACCTGGCACATTGTGGGACCTGATGTCACAAGAGGTATTCTGTATTTCTTTGATTCCCTTGTTATGCCTAAGATTATTAATGCTGCTTCTATTTGCTTGGTTCCAAAGCACCAAAACCCATCCCAGATGCAACACTTTCGACCAATTTCTTGTTGCAATGTGCTGTATAAGTGTATCTCTAAGATGATTGCGGCTAGACTCAAGGGGGTCATAAAAACCTAATGAGAGTCGGTTTTCTCTAACCTCTCTCTAACTTCTCTCTAAAACCCATTCAGCCGCCACCTATTTTCAGCCAGTTCTACTTCCTTTCCATCAGATCTATACTCTTAAACCTCACAAATTCATCTCCCCCTTCAAATCTTCCACCTAAACACCATATTTCTTATATATTTATTTACTTTTTGATATTAGTTAAATGTCACAGTTGGTTTCTCATGGCTCTTCTTCACCTGGGTTTCTGGGTTTAGGGGCTGGTTTCAATTCGGGTTGTGGGGAGGAGATTATAGAAGTTTTCTTGAAAGAAACTTATAATCTTGTATTCCCATTATTGGGTTTGAATGGTTCTTTGAAGCTTTGGCTGAGAAAGTCCTTATTCTCGGACCTCTGTGTGTATGTTGATGTGGCTGAACCTCGTGTTGGACTCTCTGTCCCATCCTTGATTAAGGGCGAAGGCGTCTTCCTTGTTATGAAAGAGGCGTTTTCTTGGGATGCAGATGTAATGGATTTATTGGGGAAGATGATTCTGTTAAGGAATCTTTGAAAGCTTGCCCGCCAGCTACTCGATGTAAGTTCTGTGAGGTTTTCGGATAAGCTTTTGGCTACTGATAGTCAAACTGACCTGGGGATGGGGATTCTTTCCAAAGCTCATGGTAATCAGAAGATCCGGTTGGGTTTTGGCTGTAAGGGGGTGGACTCTTTCCAGATGGGTGTTGAAGACATGAAGGTGCTTCGGACAAGGAATGCAGGTAGCAATGCATATAGCAAGGTAGCTAGGGGTTTGCTTATTATCTATGTTTTGGAGGAATGTGATTTAGTTGCCAAGTATGTGTGTGCGTTGTTGAGCGCATTGCCTTTACGCACTCTCCGATTAAAGGAAACGAGGGAGCATGTTTTTCTGATTGGAAAAGCAACGATTTTGTTCGTGTGGTTGAATGAATTGCAGATGATCTTGTTGTTGTTGACTATGTCTACTCAATTATGGCTGCTATTGTTGAGGTGTGATGACAGTGGAGTTTTTCAAGGGTGTCGGAATGGCATTTTGGGGAAAAAGGGGATAGAGGTCGAGGAGATCTCCTGTGGCATTAGAGTAGATAGACTCTTGGGGGGTCCATTGGAAATTTGGAGGGACTTTGCAAGGCCTGCTGTAGGTCTGGTTTTCGTCAAAGGAATTTTTTATGCTTGGGTAGCTTCAGGCTGCAAATTGCTTGATACTTTGATGCCGCAAAGTATGATGGGGAACCTGTTAGGTAATGGCTTGAGGTGCGACAGAGGTGTAGGTGGCTATAAAAACGCAAGGCTGAATGTTACGATTCACATGGAGGATGGAGATGTCATCTCTATTGACCCACATGTGATGTTCTATTTTCATGGCTTCTCTTCTAAGGGACTTAAAGTGACGATGCTCAATACATGGCGATTAACTCGAAGATGGCCTCGACTCCATTCGAGCTTGTGGAATATGCATTCTAGGCTGGGCACTACCTGGTTTGATACTGGTTCTTTCCATGTATTTATAATGGTTGAGGAATCTGGTACTTCTCAAGTTTTGGGTGACCTTTTTCTGGATGGTCATATTGGATTCTCAAATTTGATATTTCTGCAAACATCTGCGCTGGGGCTTCTTGCCTTGTGGTGCTTCGCTGACTTCACCTATGGCCTTCGCAGAAGTCTTATTCTGTAGCTTGGGAAAACCGGGTGCTGGGCGATCCATTATGGAGCCCAAGTTGTGGAAAAGGGGGTCTAGAATGCTGATTCCAGATGTAGGACTGAAGGTCAGGGAGCATAATGTTGCTACAGGAATTATTTCTCGCAGGCCCAAAGTTGATGATGTGATCTCATGCGTTCTGGTTGGAGGAATTTTGTCTAGAAAAAGGTTGCAAATTGTTGGTGGGTTTTCTCTACAAAATGATGGATTGTTGGGTATTAGTTCAGGATCAATGGTTTCAGTTGCTAGGTCCGCAAAAGTTGATATCTGGTGGGTCATTTGGCCTTGTCGGAAATGTAGCAAGAAGTTGTGCTTTTTAGGACAGGAATTAAAATGGTCTGATGTATTCAGTTTCAAGCGATTATCTGCGTTCTGCTGTGATGCTACTACTTTAAATCGCAGCTGTGGGTTGTCAAGCAAATGGACGGGTGAGGAAGCTTGGATGGTGCATGTTATGCACCAATGGGTTGAAAATGGAAGTTGTGTTGTGCATAAACCTGGATGCTCTATGTTGGCCATGCTCAAGATAAATGAGGTGGTGATCACTCCGGGGGGCATATTTAATCAGCTGGAGGCTGGTTCTCCTTCCAAGGAAAAGTTAGCCGATGAGGTGCTTTTTTGGAGGCCAACTCTCATGTTGAGAAGGGGGGTGTCGGTTGCTCCGTACCATGTCAGGAAGAGGTTTGCTGTTGGAATGCATTTGCGTCACTACATGGTTTATCCGTTGTTTCTCATTACTATGGGCTTTGTGAGACATGTGCCTAGTCTCAATGTTAGGTTGGTTAAGGCGCCAGAATAATCTTAGTTTTTTTTCTCGTTGTTATGTTGACAGTAAGGTGACTTACTGATGTTATGACTTCTGTTATGGTTGATCGCGGGGTATGCCCCTAGATTTGTAAGTTGTTTCCTTTTGGAATAAAATTTTAATTAGCAAAAAAAAAATTATTCCTTTTGGAATAAAATTTTAATCTAGGGGTATGCCCCTAGATTTATGGTTGATCGGCATACTCTACTAGCGGCAGATGGTCATCCCAACTTCCTTTGAAATCCAAGGCGCAGGCTCGCAGCATATCTTCTATGGTCTGGATGGTTCTTCGCTTTGTCCGTCTGTCTGCGGATGGTAGGCAGTGCTCAAATTTAGTTTGGTGCCAAGGCATTCTTGAAAACTTTTCCAGAATCTAGAGGTAAAGCGAGCATCTCTATATGACACATTTGACACAGGCACTCCATGACGAACTACCACTTCCTTCAAATACAAACCTACCAGTCTTTCCACTGAATACCTTTCACTGATCGGCAGAAAATGCGCGGATTTCGTGAGTCTATCAACTATAACCCATATGGCATCGTAATTCGCTCTGGTTCGAGGTAAACCTACTACAAAATCCATGGTGATGTGCTCTCATTTCCACTTTGGAATCTCTAATGATTGAAGTAAACCACTGGGTCGTTGATGTTCTGCTTTCACTCTCTGACATGTCAAACACTTGCTTACCCATTTTGCAATCTCTCTCTTCATGTTAGGCCACCAATAATTCTGCTTGATGTCTTGTCGCAAGATCGGTACAAGTTCCAGTACCAGTGCTAGTCCTGCCAGTCAAACAAGTCTTGAATCAGGTTTTTCCAAGGGTTGGAACTTGATACATTTTCGTGCTCCCTGGGTGAATGGAATATCTCAAATTATGCGCTTCGCTCATGATTTCTTCTTTCAACTCTGTAACATTAGGGACCCAAATTCTCGAAGCAAATCGCTTAATTCCTTTATCGTCTCTTGGGCTCAAAAACTCTTCTCCGATCAACTCTGATCTACTTTCTTCCATTACTTGCTCCTGACAGCGGCGAACTTCTCTAACAGCTCTGGTTGAAAATGGATGGTGAAAACTCTATCATTGTTTTGGACTGGGTCCTTGACTTCTAACTCCATCTTCTCGAATTCTCTGACTAACTCTTCTGAGGTTGTCAACAAGTTGAGTCTTTCCTTCCTACTTAAAGCATCAGCTACAACATTAGCCTTCCCTGGGTGATAATTTATCGAGAAGTCGTAGTCCTTGATTAATTCCAACCATCTTCTTTGTCTCATGTTCAATTCCTTCTGTGTAAATATGTACTTTAAGCTCTTGTGATCCGTGAATATCTCGCATTTCTCTCCATACAGGTAATGTCTCCAAATCTTGAGTGCAAAAACGATAGCAGCAAGTTCCAAATCGTGAGTAGAGTATCAGGATTCATATTCCTTTAGTTGACGAGAGGCATAAGCTATTACTTTCCCGTGCTGCATCAACACACATCCTAAACCTTTGTGCGAAGCGTCGCTGAAAATCAAGAAATTGCCTTTTTCATCGGGTAGGGTCAAAACTGGGGCAGTAGTCAGTCTCTTCTTCAATTCCTGAAAGCTGTCTTCACATTTGGAGGTCCACTCAAACTTTTCACTTTTCCTGGTAAGTCTAGTCAGTGGCGTTGCAATCCTTGAGAAATCTTTCACGAATCTGCGATAATAACCAGCTAGTCCAGGGAAACTTCTAACCTTTGTTGGAGTCTTAGGTCTCTCCCAATCTGCTATGGCTTCTATCTTAGCGGGGTCTACAAAAATTCCTTCACCACTCACAATATGTCCCAAAAACTGAACTTCCTTCTGCCAGAATTCGCACTTCGAAAATTTAGCATACAAGTTTTCCTTCCTTAGTGCTTCCAAAACTAGACGGAGATGTTCTGCATGATCTTCAGGAGACTTCGAGTATATCAGAATGTCATCAATAAATACAATCACGAACTTATCCAAGTATCTCTTGAACACACGATTCATTAAGTCCATAAAAGCAGCTGGAGCATTCGTCAATCCAAAAGACATAACTAGAAACTCATAAACATGTCAAAAAGGCCTAAGACGGATCATACCAAATGAGAGTCGATTTTCTCTCTACCAACTAACCCTAGCCGCCACCAAATTTCAACCAAATCAAAGCCTTTTGTCATCAGATCTATATTATTCCTTCCTAAATTCACCTTCCCCTTCTCATCTCTCACCTTTATCGCCATATTTCTTATAAGATATATCATTATATTTTCTTAACATCGTTCCATGGTTTCGATGTTAGTGAATTTCTTGAGTGCTGCTGTGCGAGATCGTTTTGTGGGTCTCAATCTCTGGGTTGTGATGGGAAACTCGTCTTTGGGCTTTCTATCTCTTAGGTATCGACCTGCCGTCCTTAAGGCGGTTGATGCAGATGGTTACTGTCTTTGTTTTTCCGACAAGCGGTACTCTGTTGAGGATGCGAAACCTAACGATGACTTGTTCAATCTATCGGATGCAAGAACTCATGGGGTTTTTGGTTTGATGGTTGTAGATGAAGCTGATAGTCCTCTCTCCTCCCATGGTGGTGGTGAGAAATACTCAGTAAATGGAGATACGCCTCTGTTTATGTGCGAATCGGAGGGTATGGTATTGATGGTGACCTTTTTACAGATTGGGTACCTCAAAGGCGGATTCGATTCTTGGTCATAAATTACCTATGGTGAGATTGTTCATCAAGGTCCCAGTGTCGTTAAAGAAAAGGGTGTGTTTTCAGATGGGCACAAGCTGTTCGGTGGTTCTCCTAACAGAGATGGCATGGGAGTGGTCCTAGTAGATGTGTCCAATGATCTTCGACGACGTTGGTGGGATTTCATCTCTACAGCTATGGAGATTCTTGGGCTCGATTTGCCAGATTATCACATAGATGTTGGGTTTTGTTACCCAAGTTGTGTATTTGAATTTAGAGATTACCGTATGTCCTTATGCAGAAATCTTCTGATTGTTATGGCCTCTTGCTCTCATGCGTACTCTTTATGTTATGATAAAGGAGCTATAAAGAAGATTAGAGTTGTTCGCTCTTACTGTAGCGAAACTCAAGTTCTTTCACCTCGGGTGGATTTGGTGATTGTTGGTGCTTTGGTTGTCACTGCTTCTGCAAACAACCCGCTCAATAAAGGTGACAATGATGATTTTGACATAGGTCTCAAGATGTTTGATGAAATTGTGACAAGTCTTTCAATGTTTAGTTGTGATCACTGGATTATGCTTCTGGCGATGAGGACGTTTGGTCCTCTAGTTGTTGATGGTTTGTCAAAGACAATGAATTATTCAATCAAGCAAGACAGGGGGCATGTCAATTATGTGGCTGATTTTTTTAGTTTCACGAAGTTGATATGGGTTTCGATGGATCGGATATGTGAATATCCTGATGGTGTTAAAGACAGAGCGAGTATCTTCGATACTCAAGGTTTGTGGTTGGGTATTGTTGAATTCAGTGTTAGAGTGAATCATGCTTCTAAGCGAGGAATGCCTGATGTTGACACCTATTTCTGAGTCAATTTCCCTGAAGAATATTCTGAGGAAGTCCAGGCTTTAGGGGCTGGTTTTGTCTATGTCTGCGTTGAAGAGTATGGTTGTAACATGATGCACTGTAGTCTTGTAATTCGAATGTGGATTCTGTCAATCTTGGAGATTGCATTAATGCAGAGCAGGAATCTCGTTGCGGTGTTCCTATTTTCTACTTTACAGAATTCTTTATCGCTATCCTATAAATGTTATGTGGCTAGGTTTGAACTTCACGTTTATTACAACAGCTGCAACAGGGTAGGACATTGCAATGTTGTGGTTATTAGACCGGATGGAAATATTATTTAGATATTTCCTAGGATTATAGGATCCTACGATTTCGATGTCAGTTTAGTGACGGTGAGGCCTGGGGGGTGGTCTATTGTGAATGTTTGGTTCTTAACAATCATACTGAATATGGTAGTGGAGTTTTCTTTCTGGGATGTCGAGTCTCAGCGGAGTATCTTGAGAGTTCGAAATTTGCAAGTTGTGCCTATTAGATTCCATGAATCTGTTGGGCATGTGGATTTGGCTTGTAATGCCATGAGGCATATGCTTTGTATACCTCTAAATGAGAGTCATGGTGCTTTGCCATTGACGGATAGGGATGACATTGTTTTACGGGGTGTGGTTGAGTATCATGATCACTATGCCGGACTTAACTACAGGATTGATGGGGTATGCCATAGTCTAGAGATGGTGAAGATGGTTGAGGACCTGTGTTGGGTCATTTCTGAACATGGTAGAGTGCAGTTCTATGATGTCCTTCTGATGGGTCGCTTGTTTGAAGACCCGATGGGGTATTTTGGTCCTAATCCCTGGCATAATATTTATTTGTTAAGCTAGGTTTTATCTAGTTTTAGATTTTTGTTGACTAGTGGTGCACTAGTTTAGTTTCCCTAATTCAGTGTAATGGTTGGATGTTGACTTCGCGGGGTATGCCCCTAGATTTGTATCAGTTGTTCCTTATGGTATAAAAATTTAATTAGCAAAAAAAAAAAAAAAAACTAGAAACTCATAATGGCCGTATCGGGTCCTAAAGGCAGTCTTAGGAATATCCTCAAGCTTGATCTTCAGTTGATGATAGCCAGATCTCAAATCAATCTTCGAAAAATGAGTAGTTCCCTTAAGCTGATCAAACAGATCGTCGATTCTAGGCAGAGGGTACCTGTTCTTGATAGTCATCTTGTTCAGTTCGCGATAATTGATACATAGTCGCATAGATTCACGAACAAAACTGGAGCTCCCCACGGGGATACACTAGGTCTGATTACACCTTTCTCAAGTAGCTCTTGTAGTTGTGTTGCCAATTCCTTCATTTCCGCGGGTGCCATTCTGTAAGGTGCTTTTGAGATGGGTGCGGTTCCTGGTGCTAGATCAATTGTGAATTCTATCTCTCGGTCTGGTGGCATTCCGGGCAAGTCATCAGGGAAAACATCTTTAAACTGATTAACTACAGGAATCTCGTCAATGGTAGGGGTTTGCTTCTTGGTGTCTATCACATGAGCCAGAAAGGCTTGACATCCTTGTCGAAGTAGTCTCTTAGCTTGAATTATTGACAGAAAATCTTTAGCCGGTTTTCGTTCGTGAAAGGGATTCTCATACCATTAGGTCCACTTAAGCTAATCTTCTTCCGACGACAATCGATTTGGGCATCGTAACGTTCTAACCAATCCATCCCTAGGATTACGTCGAATTCCCCTAACTTAAAGGGAATGAGGTCTGCGTCAAAATGTTGACCCTGAATCTCTATAGAGCAGTTCGGGCACAAACGGTTTACTGGAATGACTTCCTGATTTGCTACTTCTATGCTCAGAATTCCCTCTAAAGGCACAGACTCAAGATTTGGCATCACTGATCTTCGTAGTGTTGGGAACCTGATGACATGGTGGGATTGTAACATCCATAATCCAAAGTTCAGGAAACTGGATCGGGTTCTAGTTAATGCGGAATGGCACAACTTGTTCCCGTGATCTTTTACTAATTTCTTGCCTAGAGGTCTCTCCGACCACTGCCCAGCTTTTACATCTTTGGGGATTGAACGTCCTAAGGTATCTAAACCCTTCCAGTTTTTCAATTATCTAATTGATAACCCTGATTTTCTCCTAGGGGTGGAACAAGCTTGGGCTGATTCAGTCACTGCGGACCCTTGGTTTGTCCTTACTATAAAGCTCAAGCGCACCAAGGTTGTGCTTAAGGGTCTGAACAGGTCTGTTGGTAACCTTCAGCTGAAGGTTGTGGACTCTCGTAATGCATTAGTGCAGTTTCAGAATGGGCTCCCATCAATTCCTTCCCCTGATCAGTTTGAGGAAGAGTCTAAGCTTATGGAGGAATATTCTAAGGCCCTTCGCATGGAGGAATGTTTCCTGAAACAGAAGTCAAGGGTGAATTGGTTAAAAAAATGGGGATAACAATAATAAGTATTTTTTTAATGCATGTAGAGGCCGGTGGAATATCAATAAAGTGGTATCTCTAATAAATCAAGATGGAGAGGAAGTTACGGAGCACAAGGATATGGCTAGGGTGGCGGTTGATTATTATAAAAATTTGCTAGGCCATCGGGGTGAGGTGGTGCCTTTCCCTCAAAACATTGACCTGCCTTCTCTTTTTTTTTTTTTTTTCTAATTAAAAATTTTATACCAACAAAGGAACAACTGATACAAGCCTAGGGGCATACCCCGCGAAATCAACTATTTCAGATAAACCATCATAAAAAACTCGATCAACAAATCAAGTCAACCTAGACCCAACAAACAGGCTAAGCCAAAAAACTACATGAAATTAAACAAAAATCATAAATATGCCAGCAAGGCATCCCATCTCGCACAAAAACTTCCCTGGCCATGCACATAGCCAAAAAGGTCTTGAGACTTCCTTTAGTATAACCTGTCCTATTGGGGGGATACCAACTATCAAATTCTCGTCGGAATAAACCAGCCTTGCTGGCAACCAAAACAGGCATTGAGACCAAATCAGAAAGGCCAGGCCTCCGCTTTGTGACCAGCAACATATTGTCCACAATCGGGCTAAAATCATCAACAAGCCCAGTTTGAGTGGCCTGAGTAGCAACGGCATCGAGAATACTCTGTCTGGTATCTAAATTCATAACATAATGAAGACCCATTAAGAGGGTAATCGCTTTGGTGACCTGGGCTCAAACATGAATACAACAAACTGCACCCCCAGAGCAACACCTGGGCTCACAACTGCATTCTCCACAATTTGTCTAAACCTAATCTTGGGGTCTAAGACAACCCATGTAAAGTATTGTTTCTCAGTCAAGGCAATCTCAACCTTTACAGCAGTCACATAATACCATTTCTTGACGTGATTAAGGAAGTCAAAAAACGCATCCTTTCCAGCAACTTTCACACGTCGTGTACACATTCCATCCAGCAATGGACCATCATCATCAGCAAAGCTTCGTTCTCCAACTAAGAAGAGTTCAAGAACAGCGTCAGTGAAATATGGGCTATCAACACCATCTCCATGTGCCTGCACGTTTTGAGCTAAGAACATATTGCAGATGCACATCTCCAACTCCACAACATCTTCATTCTGAGAACTCACACCCATGATTTGACCGGACTGAGAAGTAGTGTGCCTCCATCGAAGCAAACTCAGCACAATAACAGATCCCATATGTTCTCGATTAAACATTCCACTAACCCAAATCGAGACTACAATCAACCTTTCCATCTGAAAGACATCATAACATAAGTCCCAGGCATGTAACTGTATATTCAATACAGTACTCCTGAATGTCGCTAAAGCAATAAAACTATCTATCCCCACCAGAGAGTTAGACAGAGCATCAATCAACCTGCTCATAGCAGTTCGAAGCCCCTGCACTGGTTTTTTCAACCTGATGTTCCTCACTGAAACACCAGCCATCATTACAAGCTTTCCATTTACAGAAGTAACCAAGAACAGAACCACAAGTTCCCTTTGCGTAAACACACTTGACCAGAACATTGTAGAATAATCCCCCAATAGGTCTGTGAAGACCCTCGTTAGATCATTCTTAAGCACACAGCAAGCAATAACCCACGTCTTTGTTGCACCGATGAGAACATTCGCACTGTTCAACATCCAACCTGCAAGAACCCTTTGAGGCAAATTATCAAGCACTAGGCAGGCACTACTAGCAAATACTTGGTGAGCATCACCAAATATGCCAAAATCACCCATGAAGGGGATCAACATCAACTCTTGAACTTTGTACCCCTCACGCACAAAGTATTGAACACATAGCCGACGATCCACATCGAAAAGAATTCCAGCAGGAAAGCCTTCTGAAACACAAACAAAGGTTATCAAAACCTTTCCGCTACCTGCTACCACACAAATAGTATCCTCGAAGCAAATAGCATCCTCAAAATCTCTGTGCAAGGGTTTCACTCTGTAAACTAGAACCTTCTCCATGTAGACCCAATAACATTGATAAGGAAAAGAACAACATCACACAAACTAACAACAAATGAGAGTCGTTTCTCTCTAACCTCTCTCTAACCTCTCTCTAACCTCTCTTCTTTCAGCCGCCATTAATCTTACACCCTTTTCTCATCAGATCTACATAACAGCCATTCATTAATCCATCTTCCATCTCTTCTCCTTCACCTACACACCATATTTCTTAAATTATATATAGTTCCTTTCTATTTATGTCTCTAGAGGTTGTTCCGTTTATCTCCGATGGAGATTCTTGGTTCGTTTTAATGTGGGGTATTGACCCAATCGGTGTGTTTAAAGCTCTTAGACCTCGGTCGTGGAGTTTTTTCTTTGTTGCTGGGAGGGTTCCTGGGATCTTTATTTCAGACCCTTCCAAAACAGTTGGGGTGTTTTACTCAAGCTGTGTAATGGAAATTGAAGATGGTATATCTACCTTATACGGGAAACGTACATCTTTCGATTTGTCGAGTCTCTCGAAGCACAACAAAATGGTGGTACTGACTCCTGCGAAGGCTGGGATTTCTCTTCCTCGGGTGCGTAATTGCCATTTAAAGATGGGAATTCATGCCATTAACTCATTTGAGTGGTCTGGATTTGATTTGGAGATAGTCGCTGCTGGCGAGTATCACATCTTGCTCAACAATGGGGTGTTTGGAGAGGGATTCACGATGGGAAGGTGTGTCTTTCCACCTTCATTTCCCCAAGATCTGGAGATTCTGTCGGGTTTTATGAATTACTATGCTGAGAAGTGGGGAGTCAATTCTCCTCTACTTATTTGTGATAAAAGGAATGGTGAGCCTGTTTATTCTGAGACGCATTTGCTGCTGGTTGTTGGGTTTAGGGGCCATGTTTTTGTTGAAATGTATCAACAAAGTTCTGTGAGGGTTTAGAGATGTAGCGATAATGTATGGTTGAGCAGAGTTCCTCATACCTACAAGGTGTTTGATGGTTTGCCTCATCAAAGACTGACCATATCGGAAGGGACTTTGGATGTTTGCAGTGCATCTCCCACTGCTAGAATCGATGTTGACCCCTACGGTATTCTCAATGGAGATGATTGCAGGGTTAAAGACAGTCTAGACTTTGGGCTGCTCTTTTGCATTCATGATACCTGGATTTTATCTATGGAGATGACAAAGATTGCAATGGTGAGGATGAGGAAGTATGGTCTCTTGGTAGACTGTCTTGTAGTAATGCTAAGGGTGAGGAGCACCTGGTTTGTTCGGGCCACCCCTATGGCTCTGCAGGGAAACATTATGTGGTTTGATTTACAATCTAAGTTGAGTACTTGGTATTCGAACGTTTTTCAGAATGTTGATGGGAGAAATCTGTGCTTTGCCTATTTTCTGGCTGGTATTAATATCCTTCATGTTCTCAAATTGTCCCATTTGGGAGTCAATGTGAATTTTAAAGCGCAATTTTTCTTATTGATGATGATTCAACTGGAGCATGAGATTCTTTTGGTGATCTTCTGTTGTGGTTTTTTGAAGCGGATGTTGGGCTCAGACATTAGCTGTAGCCCTATGAAGTTTAGACGAAAGCCTTGCTATATTATGGGGTTAAGATTAGAGTTTGCTCGTGCAATAGAATGTGAGAAGATGGTAATGCAGCAAAGGTCTGGTCTTTATGCTATGGTCACAGATCATGGTTTAGTCTTGTTTTCCAAAACTGGTTTTAACAGTTGGGAGTGGGCCAATTTTTCAAAAGATGAGCGTGTTCAGTCGCTAGTAATGATACAAATTCCCGAATTGACGGGGGTCATTCTGCGTGGCATAGAATAGAAGTCTCTAATCCTGTTTGCCCAAGATGAGGCTAGGTTGGACAGCAAATGGCTGAGGAGAAACCTGCAATGCTTTAAGAAGTATGTTGCTATGGTTAAGAGAAGTTTTTCTGTCTCCTTGGAAAACAGCACTGGAAGCTGTGTGCTTTGCACCTGTGTTGATGATCCTGGAACCTGTATTTTTGCTGGTTCCAATTTCTTTGCCTTGAATGGCCTAGACAGCCTATGGGTTAGTTTAAATGATGTATTGCCCTGCTATGTGCGGGTGAGATTGGTGTTAAAGCCTCATGATATGAGACTGGGAATGTGTGCAGTTACGCGATCAGGTGGAGTGGAGCATCGGATTGCTACGCTAGGAATTGCGGTTGTTTCATCTGTCGATGCAAGTGTCCATGATTATCTATTTCAGGACTTTGGTATAGAAAATGATTCCAATTCTGCTGCTAGCACTAACGTCCAACTGTATTGGGTTTTTGCTAAGTCTGTTATGTCGGTTTATGGTATACTACAGGTAACTGAGGAAACTGAGCATTTTAGTACAGCTTATAAGGTCACGGCATTAACTACGGTGGATAGGAATCTGCCTAAGGTGGATAGGAATCTGCTGTGGATTAATTTATGTGTTGAAATCTGTTGTGGCCTGGTGCAAATGAGATTAATGCAGATCTGCAGTGTTATCCTGGATGAGGCCCTTTGTGGCATAGTTGGTTATTTTGAGTGTGGTAAGAAATATGGTGCAATGGTTAAGGAAAGGTTTTCTGACTCCCATGTATGGAGATGTGGTAGCTGTGTGCTAAGCATCCATGTTGTGGAGGCTGGTTCTCCTTCCAAGGAAAAGTTAGCCGACGAGGTGCTTTTCTGGAGGCCAACTCTCATGTTGAGAAGGGGGGTGTCGGTGGCTCCGTATCATGTCAGGAAGAGGTTTGCTGTTGGAATGTATTTGCGTCACTACATGGTTTATCTGCTGCTTCTTATTACTATGGGCTTTGTGAGACATGTGCCTAGTCTCAATTTTAGGTTGTTAAGGCGTCAGAATAATCTTTAGTTTTTTCTCGTTGTTATGTTGACAGTAAGGTGACTTACTGATGTTATGACTTCTGTTATGGTTGATCGCGGGGTATGCCCCTAGATTTGTATTAGTTGTTCCCTTTATGGTATAAAATTTTAATTAGCAAAAAAAAAAAAAATCTCTGTGCAAGCTATGCACCATGTCTTCATTTATCAGAATTGGGCTGAAATTCTCCCCTTCCACCATAAAAGGAAGAAAGCCATGGATTCTGATTTTCGAAATCCAACCACATACAGAGAATTGCACATTACAATCTTTGCTAAGTGAAACACCAGGAGTCTCAAGGGAAACCTTTGAACAAACAGCATAGCACAATTCCAATAAAATATCTCGAAAGCCCATCGGGTCAACAAACAAGTCTTCGCGGCAAACGCCATGACTGAGATTGCGGTACTTTTCATCCATTAACAAACGGAGAGGAGCCTCGTCTGACAGAGGCATTATGACAAACATCTTGTGTTCTTCTTTGATATGAGCCACATTTAGTGAAGCATCACACACGTGATTTATGACTTCCAGTTCCCCTTCAGGAGTATTATCTTCTAATGAGAAGCGTATGTAACCTAAGAAGATTACATTTCCAATAGAAGAATTACTACCCATCTTCAAATCAAGAAACCCAATAAACATTGGACTCTTCACAGGCGCCAACAACCTGCTGGCCTTCAAATGCTTGAACATTATACTCAGAGTGCCATCCGCAACCAGGTCCTTAGAGGAGGACATAACCGAACAGAATAAAAAGGACTAATAATATATTATAAGAAATATAGTGGATTTAGGTGAAAGATTTGAGAGGGAGATGAATTAAGGAAGGAAGTGTTTAGATCTGATGAAAAAAGGTTTGAAAATTGGTTAGATTTGGAGGCGGCTATCTATGGTTTTTAGAGAGAGGTTAGAGAGAAGGCAGAGAAAACGACTCTCATAGGTGCTACTTCAGCTAGTCGTGAATGGTTTGGTCAGCCAAATGGTGAGTAATTCTGATGTCTTGCCCTGCTTTGTTGACCTGCCTTCTCTCTCTGAGCATCAGGCTACTATTCTGAGCAATCCCTTTGGGGAAGTTGATGTGTTCAACACTTTGAAAAGAATGGCAAAAAACAAAAGCCCAGGTCCGGATGGGTTTACGGTGGAGTTCTTTTTAGCCACCTGGCATATTGTGGGGGCTGATGTAACGAGAGGTATTCTCTACTTCTTTAACTCTCTGGACATGCCTAGGATTGTAAATGCGGCTTCCATCTGTCTGGTCCCAAAACAGGATAACCCCTCCCAAATGCATCACTTCCGCCCTATATCCTGTTGCAATGTCATCTACAAGTGCATCTCTAAAATGTTAGCTCGTAGGCTTAAGTCTGTCATGCCTTCAATGATCTCTCAGCATCAATCGGCTTTTGTAGCTGGGAGGTCCATTGGGGACAATATTTTCTTAGCTCAGGCTCTTTGCAAAGGTTATAATCGCAATGATGGTCAGGCGAGGTGTGCTATAAAGTTAGATATCCACAAAGCGTTCGACTCACTAAATTGGAGCTTTATTTTTGTGGTGCTGGAAAGGATGGGTTTTCCCCCGAAATTTGTTGATTGGATCAGGGTATGTATTACTTCCACCATGTTCTCAGTGAAACTCAATGGAAGCTTGGAGGGTTTTTTCAAAGGGGAATCGGGTTTGAGGCAGGGTGACCCTTTGTCGCCTTACCTATTTGTAATGGCAATGGAAGTGTTTACTGCATGTTTAAATAAATCAGTTGATGGCACAGATTTTAAGTTCCATTGGAGAACCAAGGAGGTAAACCTGCACCACATCATTGTTGCGGATGATGTCTTCCTCTTCAGTCATGGAAATTCCAACTCTGTCGCTAAGCTGATGGATGGGGTTAACAGCTTCTCTAGGTTCTCAAATTTGATCCCTAATCGTGATAAGTCTTTATGTTTCTTCGCTAATGTGGGTTCTAATGCTGTTGAGGACATCTTAGAAGTGACTGGTTTTCAAAAAGGTACTCTCCCTATTTCCTACTTGGGTTTGCCTCTCATAACTGGTAAACTTAATAGCAGGGAATGCACTGCCTTGGTAGCTAAATTGTGCAGACGGATTGAAAGCTGGATGGCTCGGTTTCTCAACTTTGCTGGTCGTCTGTTGCTTATTAAAGCAGTAATGGCTAGTATTGTTGGCTACTGGAGTATGTATATATTTCTTCCAAAGGCTGTCCTTAAGAAGATTAATAGCTTGTTCTTCAAGTTTCTTTGGGGGGGTTTCTACAAGGACTCGGGAAAATGCCATTACAAAGTAAAATGGGAGGATTGTTGTAAGCCTAAAGTCGAGGGTGGGTTGGGGATTAAAAATGTATTTGAATGGAACCAAGCTGCTATTCTGCATCAGCTATGGCGCCTGCTCCAACCCAACTCTGATTCTCTCTAGATTGCCTGGTTCCACAGAGTTCTACTTCGAAGGAAAGCGTTCTGGACAGCAGCAATGCCTTATAGATGCTGCTGGATTGCTAGGAAAATCTTTAATGCTAGACCTCAAGCTCTGTCTTATGTTACATACAATGTTGGAGTTGCATTTGGGTTTTTCTTTTGGCATGACCCTTGGGCCAACAAGAAGCCTTTAGCTCTCATTTCTCCCTCGGTGATTTCGAATGCAGAATCGACTAGTATGGCTCTGATCAACTCTTACCAGCAGAATGGGGCTTGGAGGTTAGAAGAAGGGCATCTCAAACTCAAGTCCATGGAAATGATAAGATCACTTGGGATGGACTTCAGCCAAACATGATTAAACTGTCATCAATTTGGGCATCCATTCGTGATTCTGGGCAGGGGGTCGATTGGGCTGACCTGGTTTGGAGCTCTTTCAACATTCCGAAATGTTCCTTCATTTCGTGGCTAGCTATCAAGAATAGACTTCTTACAAAAGACCGTATGATAACATTTGGCATGAGGATTGATCCAATGTGTGTCCTATGCAACACAGACAGGGAGTCTATAGGTCATTTGTTTACTACTTGTCCGTACTTCAACCTCTTAAGTAAGGTGGTGCCATTCCGGCTTAATGATGACTGGGTAAGGTGGCAGCAGGGTGACTTCTTTCAAACCTCCCTGTCAGAGCAGAAGAAGGTTATTGCAGGGCTGTACTTAACAACATGCATATATAGTGTATGGAAGGAGCGAAATTTTAGAATCCACAATGCAGGTCCAGGACAAGCGACGCAGGTCAATTAGCAAAAAAAAAAAAAAAAAAAAAAAAAAAAAAAAAAAAAAAAAAAAGACAAGCGACGCAGGTGTTTTGTCTTAAGGTCAAGTGCCTTATTAGAGAGAAGTTGTTTTCTTGTTCTTCATTCCAGAAGTGGGTTCGAAAGGACCCTTCCCTTGTTCTTCTCCTTTACTGATAGGCCTAGTATCTAGGTGAGCTTGGTTGGTCATGTCAACCCTTTCTAGGTGTATTTTGTAGATTTTGTAGATGATGTGTTGGGGTATGCCCCAGATTCTCATGTAGCTCCTTTTGGTGATATAAAATTTTTAACTTAGGAAAAAAAAAGGTTTATTCATGAAATTCTCAGAAATAAAAGATTTGGTAGCGCCATAATCAACTAGAACACACTCATCCTCAGAATTTACTAGAAGCGTACCTACAATCACATCGCTGTCATCAATAGCATCTCTCACTGTCATGTTGAAAGTTCTTGCTGTCGGCTTGTTGTTGGGAGGTGCTGTGAGTCGAGGCACTAGATTTTCCTTAGCAGTCTGTCGGCAATCTCGGGACACGTGACCTTTCTTTCCACAGTTGAAGCAAGTGACAGATTTATCATTGCAACTAGAAGCATAATGACCCTTCTGTCCGTAGTTGTAGCAATTCACGGTGGCTTGTTGGCAGGGTACAGGGTGTTTCCTCCCACATGTCTTGCACTCTGGCAATGGTGGTCTTCCTTGCATCATGTTCACTGTCTGCTGAGGTATGGTCCTCTGATTGCTTCCTCTGGTGTCATGGTTCCCAATTCTCCTAGTATCTGAGCTTCTGACCTCTCTCTTTACAAACGGCCTCTTGTCACTACGACTGTCAGATCTCTTCACAAAACTGCTTCCACCACCCTGAAACTTTCTCTTTTTACCATCCCGATCTTTCGGGTACAACTCACTTCCACTTTCCACTATGGCCGCTTTCTGAACTAAGGTTGCATAGTTGGTGATCTCAAATACGGCAACTCGATTCTGGATCCAGGGCTTCAGCCCTTTTTTTTGCTAATTAAAATTTTATACCAAAAAGGAACAGCTTATACAAATCTAGGGGCATACCCCGCGAAATCAACAAAAGTCATTACAAGAACCCACCTTGACAGGTCTACATAATTGGAAACTAGTAAAACTAGCTTAAACACAAGAACATAACAATGCCTAATAAATAATAAGATAGGATGAACCTACAGGCTCACATCCTAGAAGTCTAAGCAGCAGAATCCCCACGATAGTGTCTAGGTTAAGCAAGACCAGCCTCGCACAACAAACCCTCACCCAACTTTGGTGGCCAGTTTGGTTCCCGAGCAGAAAACCTACCCATGTGCCAATAACATGATAAAAACAAGTAGTGCTCAAGTAAACACCGATACAAGATGATTTCAACATTTCCACCTGGCCCACATAAATGGTCAGCGCCATACACGTACAAACCTTCATACCGCACATCTCCATGTCGAACCGTTGTGACCCCGATAGCACACCAATATCGGCCTTGTGCAACTCATCCTTGTAACTACCATTCTGCACACAACAGGCAGATAACCTGTTCCCTACTTTATTAATAAAGCTAAGCAAAAATCTGCAGCTAACGTCTTTATGCTGATGCACTCTGGTTTGAGATGGGGGTTTGATGGCGATGGGTGCAAGGAATGTGCAGTGAGGGTACTCACTGGTTACAAGGTGCAGGACGTTACGTTGTTTGGAACCGATTCTGGTTTATGTAGTTTCCTTAACGAAAATGTGGACGTGGATGTGTTCTGTTTTGAGGCAGGGCAAGAATTGACTTCCAATGTCAATGCCTCTTGTCGTGACAATGTGAGGCCTGTCACTTCCGGACTTGGTGCAGAGTATCGAGTTTTTTGCTTACTCGATATTGATATAAATGGTGTTTGCTGGGATCTTAAAAGCAATAATAGGTGGTTTCCTACTTCTGATTGGATGGTATGGGCGGGGATGCATGCTTGTAGTGCATATGTGAAGGGGTGCAGTTTTTTGGCTGCCGTGTTGCGGACTTGGTGGTTTGTCGATCTCATGAGAAGAGCTGGACAGGTAGTGGAAAGGTTTTGCGCATGGGAAGGCCTCTTACCCGGGAATCTAACTAGCCAGCTCGGGATGAAGGAAGCTATGCGGGTCTGGTGCAGGAAGTGGACTGTTCTTGCTGCTCGCATGAACAAAATGTTATCCGGGATGACAAACCTGTGCTCCCACTTGCGCCAATTCATGGTGCATTATCTGCTGATTCTCATTACTATGGGCTTTGTGAGACATGTGCCTAGTCTCATTTTAATTTAGCTTTCGGCGCTAGAATAATCTTTAGCTTAATTTTGTTGTTATGTTGACAGTAAGGTGACTTACTGATGTTATGACTTTTGTTATGTTTGTTTGTTGATTTCGCGGGGTATGCCCCTAGATTTGTACCAGTTGTTCCTTTATTGGTATAAAATTTTAATTAGCAAAAAAAAAAAATAATAATACCAAACCCAGCAACTCTTCCCTGGTACAGAACAAAACCATTTTCCAAATCTCTGTGAACGAAAGAACATGAGTGTAGACCCAAGGAACTTGGCATAGTTCCCTTTGATAACATGGGAACATCACAATCGGTAGCAGAACTGATGTCAAACAGTCGAAGAAGCCTTTTCTGAATATTGCATAGAACAACCATATTGCCAATGCTTTTTTTTTTGCTAATTAAATTTTTATACCAAAGGAAAATGAATACATCTCTAGGGGCATACCCCGCGATAAATAATACATCTGCCTAACAGAACAACATGGAAAAAAACAACAATACTGCTAGATAAACTAGCAGTCAACAAACCACGGTCCACAAGACCTGGAAGAAAACAACAACTACAACAAATGAACTAGAACAGCATAAGAACAAGGGTTGGGTCTTCTCGAGCCCATTTTTTAAAGGAAGAACAGGTAAAAAGTTTTTCCTTCACAATGGCTTTTACATTCGAAATGAGCACGGTAGAGGGATGTCCTGGGCCAGTATTATGGCTTCTGAAATTTCTCTCCTTCCACAAACTGTAAACACATGTCGTCAGGTAAGTACCAGCAATGGCCTTAAGCTTTGCATTAAGAGGACATCTAAAGAAATCACCCCGCTGCCAGCAAGCCCAATCCGCATGGAGTGGAAAGGGAATGACTCTCATTACTAGGGAGGAAAAAGGACAAGTAGTGAGCAGGTGACTAATTGACTCAACATCTGTTCCACAAAGAGTGCACACAGGATCAACATTCATGCCAAAAAGGACCATACGCTCCTTAGTGAGCAGCCTATCTCTAACTGCAAGCCAAGTGACAAAAGAGCACTTTGGGATGTTGAGAGAATTCCACACTAGGTCGCTCCAATCAGCAGGTTGACCCATGCCACGAATAGAGGCCCAAATAGATGCCAGTTTGACAAGCTTTGGCTGGAGTCCATCCCAAGTGATGCAATCCCTGTCATGAAGTTGAACCATACTAGCCCTGTTTCTAACTTTAATGACATCCATGTGATTTGATTGAGGGAGATGCCACACCCCATTGCTAAGATACGTCCCAAAACTAACCATACTAGATGATTCAGCCGTAGAGATCACAGAAGGAGAGACAAGAGCCAGGGGCTTTTTATTTGCCCATGGATCATGCCAAAAAAGAAAATTAGAGTTCACTCCAACTTCATAACTAAGAAAGTTCATCGCCTGGTGCCTAGCATTAAAAATTTTCCTTGCAATCCAACTACACCTGTACGGCATCTTTGCAGTCCAGAAACCCTTATTACAAATCAGCACCTTATGAAACCAAGAAATCCAAAGAGAGTCAGCAGAGGGTTGGAGCAGGCGCCAGAGCTGATGTAACACAGCTGCCTGGTTCCATTCAAAGAGGTTTTTAATCCCCAACCCCCCCTCACTTTTTGGTTTACAACAATCTTCCCAGCCTACTTTGTAGTGACACCTACCCGATTCTTTATAGAATCCTCCCCAAAGGAATTTAAAGAACAAGAACAAACTGTTGATCTTCTTTAAGATAGCCTTGGGAAGAAAGATATACATGCTCCAGTAGCCAACAATACTAGCCATGATCGCTTTAATCAGCATCAAGCGGCCAGCAAAATTGAGAAATCTCACCATCCACGATTCCACCTTCTTGCAAAGCTTGGCCACCAAGGAGGAGCAGTCCCTGCTATTTAGTTTACCAGTAATGAGAGGCAACCCTAGGTACGTGATAGGAAAGGAGCCTCTTTGAAAGCCAGTAGCCCGAAGGATATTCTCCACCACATTCTCTCTGACATTCGCAAAAAAGCACACTGACTTTTCAATACTAGGAACCAGGTTAGAACAGTTGGAGAACATAGAAACCCCCTCCATAAGAGTAGCAACTGAAGATTCATCACCATGACTGAATAGGAAAACGTCATCAACAAAGATAATGTGGTGCAGGTTGACTTGCTTTGTTCGCCAATGGAATTTGAAATCAGAACCATCAATAGATTTGTTTAGACATGCTGTAAAGACTTCCATGGCCATCACAAAAAGATAAGGAGAGATGGGGTCTCCTTGCCTCAAGCCCGATTTGCCCTTGAAAAAACCCTCCAAACTACCATTTAGCTTTACAGAGAACATCGTGGAGGTGATACACACCTTAACCCAATCAATAAACCTTGGAGGGAATCCCATTTTGTGAAGAACTTGGAATATAAAACTCCAATTCAAAGAGTCAAAGGCCTTGTGGATGTCAAGTTTGATTGCACATCGACCCTGGCCAGAATTCCGGTTGTAACCTTTGCAAAGGGCTTGGGCCAGAAAAATGTTATCACCAATGGACCTTTTGGCCACAAAAGCAGACTGGTTTGGAGAAATCAAACTGGGCATAACCCCCTTGAGTCTAGCAGCAATCATCTTAGAGATACACTTATAAAGCACATTGCAACAAGATATGGGGCGAAAGTGTTGCATCTGAGATGGGTTTTGGTGCTTTGGAACCAGGCAAATTGAAGCAGCATTAATAATCTTAGGCATAACAAGGGAATCAAAGAAATACAGAATACCTCTTGTGACATCAGGGCCCACAATGTGCTAGGTGGCCAAATAGAACTCCACCGAAAAACCATCAGGACCAGGGCTTTTGTTTTTGCCCATCTTTTTTAAAGTGGTAAACACATCAGCCGCCGTGAACGGCCGATCAATTAGGCCAGCCTGATTTTCATTCAGCTTAGGAATATGCAAATCCGCAGGGAGTTGGCGAACCACACTTTATTGGCCAAGCAAGTTTTTGTAGTAGTCCACCGCTATAGAGGCCATCCCCTCATGAGATGTTACAGGATCACCATTCGAGTCACTAAGAGACACCACCTTATTCACATTCCACCTTCCTCTACAGGCATTGAAAAAGAATTTGTTATTGTTATCCCCATTCTTAAGCCAGTTAACCCTCGACTTTTGCTTGAGGAAACATTCCTCCAAATACAGAGCTTTGGTGAAGGCATCAATCAATCTCTTTTCTTCCTCAAACTGAGCCAATGACGGCCTAAGAGGAAGCCCTTTTTGAAATCTCAATAGATCCTGTCTAGTGTCATTCACCACCTGATGAAGATTTCCCACCGAGGTGTTTAGCCCTTTAATTGCCAGCTTTACTCTCTTTAACTTTGAGGTTAGAATAAACCAGGGATCACCGGATACTTGGTCCTCCCATGCCTGCTGGACCAAAGGAATGAACCTCTGATCATTAATGAAATAGTTGAAAAACTGAAAAGGTTTCTTGACCACGGGACGCTCCAAACCTAGGGTAGTCAGAGCAGGGCAATGGTCTGAAAGCCCTCTAGGTAAGAAGTCTGTGTAGGAGGAGGGAAACACATTATGCCAGGCAGCATTTACCAGAACTCTATCCAACTTTCTATATTTCGGATTGTGGATGTTGCAGTCCCACCAGGTAATCACATTTCCAGTACTTCGGAGGTCCGTGATGCCTAAAGCACGCACAAAATCCTTAAAGTCAGTCATATCCATGGTCCATTGAGTGTTACCTCCAAGTTTCTCCTCTGTTCGAAGACAGGTATTAAGATCCCCAGAAATTACCCATGAATCATTTGTCAAAGTCCTCGAGGCATGAGACAAGTCGGACCAAAGAATTCTCCTCTCAATGTCATCATTCGAGCCATAAACAAAAGAGACAACAAAGCTAATGTTGTGCTGCAGCAATAGAACTGTGCACGTGATATGCTGGGCACTAGAGGCTAGCACCGTAACCTTCCAAAAATCAGGGTTCCACCCAAGCCAAATACGGCCACCCGCATGGTGCTCATAATTGAACAACCATTGGAAACGCGGGTTAATCTCCTTAGAGATAATCTTAGCAACGTCCTTTCGCACATGAGTTTCCAAAATACTGATCAAGGATATTTTATTAGCAGAAATGAAATCCTTGACAAAGTGAACCGTATTGTTGAGCCCATGAACGTTGTAAGAACAAAAAACAGTCATTAAAAACTGAGTTAAGACTTCGAAGGAGGGCCCCCAGACCCCCACTTCGCTCTTTTGACACCCTTAGACTTCCCTTTCTTACCACCTTGCTTCCTAGCTACTTCATCTACTACCACATGCTTACACCCCTGAGGGGATGGAGTACCAGTAGAGATACCCGGTGAGTTGACTGGCTTGCGCTTATTTTTCACTACTGTCCAACCCTCCCCATCAACAGGGTTTGTGACTAAGCCAGCGGAGTCATCCTGCCCTTGCTTTGCAACAGGAGTCAGAGATACATCCCTGCCACCCGAACTCGAATCACCCTCAACTTCTTGTTGTCCAGAGTTGCTATCTTCCACAACCACACCTTTGCCCTTATCTGACTCCTTCTTTGCAGATCCAAGGTTTGTCTCTAGGTTCTCTGAATTCATTTCTGGCTTGAGCTCCGTTTTCCAGAATTTCGTGCCCAATCCCTCGGTACAGATGGGCAAGCACCAATAAGATGACCAAGGGAGTTACAATGGGCACAAATTAAGGGTTTATTAACGTAAGAAACCTTAACTTCCACATTAGATTTATCGTAATCCACCGCAGGTATAACTGCTGGAAGGGGGTCACCAATCTTATACTGCACACAAATTTTTGCAAAGGGGAGAATTTCCAGCTCTGAAGTTAGAGCATCAGCACCAAGTGGGACACCTATGACACTTGCTATTCGACTCAGCCCCTCTTGAGTCCAGTAGCAGTCAGGAAGATTGGAAAATTTAACCCACAGAGGCATAGTCGATACAGTAGTACCAGCACCTGAACAGCCCCAATCTGTAACCACAAGGGGACGTTGATCAAAGTACCAAGTCCCTTTAGATAGAGAAGCATTCTTATCATTTAAGGAGCTGAACTTAAAAATATAAGTAGACTCATTTCGCTGTGATACAGAAACCAAGCCTTTCTTCCAAATTAACTGAGCAATTTTCTTCACTCTTCTGAATGGCAGGGTGCCCTTTGTGAATTTTCCCACAACACAACATTTAAATTTCTCAGCTCCCTTCTGCAAAATCTCATCAGGAGGTTGGACTATGCTAGATCCCTCTGGAAGAGGCACATAATCAAAGCTGATTCCCTTATGAGGTCCCGGGGCCTCTTTCAACACCGAACTCCACGATTTCTTCTCAGTGTTGGCCTCATCCTGCCCTAGCCCTTCCAGCGTATCCTTCACTACACCTGAAGACTCACCTTTAGACAAGTTAGCATTCCCATTTTTAAGCATACTCTTTAGAGTAGGCGTAGCTTGTACAATATTCTTTCTCTCCTCTTTTTCCCTCTGAAAGATAGGAAGGCCAAATTCATCTCTGCCAGTTATAATGTTGAGTGGGCTGCATAACCTAACATTAAACTCAGCCTGAGCAGTTAGGTTAGCCTTTTCCATTTCCGCTATAGACAATCCTTTGGACTTTAGGAACACCTCAACCTCCGCTAATTTCTTGCGTAATCTTATCATTTCCTCTCTTTCATTTTTGCTAGTAGCTGCCATTGCAGTAGCTACTCAACTGATTGTAACCCTCTCCATAGCATCTCTAAAATCCTCATGGTGAACCTCCTCATCATCAGAAGAGGCCCTCATCACCTTGGTACCAGTGCCCCCCGAGTTGCTTGGCTCCACCGAATGCGCCACCGACAAGATTGGGAAATCCTCCGCCTCTCTACGAGCGAGCATCTCATTAAACTCATCATCATCCATGTCCTGCATATACCCCGGCATACCAGATTCAGAATCACAGTTGGATTCTTTTTTTTTTTTTGCTAATTAAAATTTTATACCAAAAGGAACAACATGATACAATTCTAGGGGCATACCCCGCGAAATCAACACGACTAAACCATCACAACATACTCAATGAACAGATTGAGTCAACAACCGAACTAGAAAGATTTTGAAAAATAGACTAGCGCCCACCAAAGATAATAAGAGACCAAACCCATGTCTCATAAAAGCCATAGAATACAAATTGTGCATAAATCTGTCTAAAGATACCACGAACAAATAAGTGGTCCCAAGAGTTGCGTTCAAAGTGGCCTCCCTCGGTCACTCTCCCGTGCATAGGCTTCAATATCATCCATCGGACGTTGTCCTTCAAATCTTCATCATTGCTAACCACAGCATTTATACAAATGTTGAGGACACGCCCCTGCACCTCCATGTCTTCTCTCATGCTGACCTGCACCGCGTCATCCTCAACATACGAGATACAGCAAAAATGCCTTACAACAGCTCCCCCATTATGCCAGAAGGACAACTCATCAACAGATGCCACTTTCAAGGGCCCAATAGCACCATCAGTGTTCCCCGTTGTACCACCTGGGCTTTCCAAACCAATGTGAAAAACCACCATTTTCAGCAGAGACTCGATCATAAAGACCAGAACTCCCGGCAATGTATCATCAATAGCTTCCACCACCATCAAAAGGATCTCATCGACATATCTTACAATAGAATTTCCAAACCTCCTATCATCCAAAGAGAAGACATTAGGCCATGAATGCATAAGGCCTACCACCATCCCCTTCATCACCAGATTAAGTCCTATGATCAACAGATAAATGTCCATAGCACGAACATTTCCATTAGTGTTAATTAAACTCCAAATAACCTCTGCAACCCAAACATTTCCAACAGCAACCCTGTTGTGCAACTCCACTCTGTAGTACTTAACATAAGTGCTACTATTGAGGAATGCATTCATCTCCTCATGAAGTAAGATAAACAACTTAAGCATCCTGTATAAATCTAAGATAAAACCATTCGTGGCCATAACAGTCACCCTACAAGTCAAGGCTGTAGCTGGCACTTCTTCAACCCCTCCATTTAATCCCAACATCTGGACAATGTCATAACCACTACCAACTACTGGTACAATAAGCAAAACAGTTTCAAATCCACCTAACTCTGAGCTTGAATACTCCAACAAAGTCATGAAAATCTTAAAAAACCCAGCCTCATACCTTCCTTTCACTTGCTCATTGAGAACATATCTAAAGGCTTGGCTTGAAGCCTTCACAAACCCAACAAAATCATTCACCAGTGTAAACACAAACCCAATGTCGTCGTTCCTATTTGGCCCCAAACCAACTGTATGACCCTGCATAGCATCATACACCATGTACACTGCATCCTCGTACACGTCCTGCACCACAAGCTGGTTCCTTAACCAAGAGGTATCAATGGCCGTCGAACCAGCACACTCGACTTTAGGACCACAGTCCCTGCCATAAATCCCAAAAACAGCCACCTTGTGCTTCCTGAGACCAAAGAGATGCAATAGTTTCCCCAAATGAAATTTTGAAACCTGCGAATAAGACACATCAGAGCTTCTAATCGAAGACTTTCTGCAACTATTACAATGCATAGTATTCCCTTTTTGAATAAGATGACTTAGCGTCACATCTATACTCATTAGAAAAAAGCACCAGCAGCTCCCTTTCATCTTCGAAATCAGAACTTGTCTATAGGGAAAAAACAGATATCGAGAAAGCAAATCATCAAACACCTGGTGGACATTCCTAACCAGAAGTGCGACCCACTCCTCTTCAAGGAATTCCCCAAGGGTTCCCTCAACATTCATCGAAATGAAGTTAACTTCAATAATGAAGACCTTCATCCCAACAATGAAGCCGCCTAAAACAGCAGGCTCAACAGACAAATCTCCAAAACCACCATCGTTAATGAGGAATAATGGCTCCCCTTCAAACAACAGTCGATGACAAACATCGCATAACAGGAGAAGATGGCCCTTCAACACAGTATTATCGGACATCAGATCTTTGAATTGGAACACAAAAGGTTCCCAACCCCAAGAACCCGAAATAGCAGCGCTTAGAGAAAACCCGCCTTTAACGTACGAGTTTCCTTCCCACAATGAAATCAAATCATTGTGACAGTCCAATAGTACATCAGATAAGAGAGCCACAACACGGCTTTCTGCCTCAACAAACCCCTTGAAGGAGGTTCGATTTTCCTGAGAAAAAGGAGTCGCAGACGAGCAAACAACCAATTCCCCGCTGTTTCCACCATTGGAAGAAAGGAACGAAACAAAAAAACCCATTAAACTATAAAAGATGATATATCTTATAAGAAATATGGCAATAAAGGTGAGAGATGACAAAAGGCTTTGATTTGGTTGAATTTTGGTGGCGGCTAGGGTTAGTTACTAGAGAGAAAACTGACTCTCATGGAAGAATATTTTCTGTACTGAATTTGTTATTTTGGGGATTCCACAGTTGGATTCTTGACTCACCATTAAAACTAGTAATCGAATATATATATATATATATATATATATATATAAGAAATTTAGTGTTTAGGTTAAGGGGGAAGGAGAATATGGAGTAAATGAAGGGGATTTGGTCTTTACTGATGGAGAATGTGTGTAAGAGAATAGATCTGTGCTAAAATTAAATGGCGGCTAGCTAGGGTTTTTAGTGAGAAGGAAGAGCTTCTCTCTCTAGGACTATCATTTTTTACTTGATCATATTGCCAATGCTTGACATAAAGCCAGGCATTCCATCATGAAACCAAATCGCACATCTACAATTTCGATGCAACATACATCCATCAATAAGGATATCATTATAGGCAGTCCACATTCTGCAGACTTGCAACCCAGAAAATTTGCGCCCAGCACCTGCCCTTCCTCTTAAAAGCGTAGAAACCTTAGTTAAGATATAACCCAGTGCCCTCAGCTTCTTCATCAAACCATTGTTAGCTCTTACAAAGGCAGAATATCCCACAGAAGGGTCTCCAACCAACTTCATGCTACCCATTATGTAAATATGAAAATCAAGCATTTCCATCAATATTGGGTTTACAGCCCCAATCCCAAAAGCCTTGCTCAAGCCCAGACATAGTTGATCTTCTTCCCGAAAGGTAAGGGAACGAAGAACCCATCGTCCATCCTCCAATAGCTTTAACAACATCTCAATCTCAGAGATAACTGCTCCAGAGTGTAAAGTACCCTCTGCAATAATGTTTATCACAAGGACTATATCCTTAGTGTAAACCATCTCATCAGAGGGGACGCCTCTAATAGAACTATTTTGAATGCAATAGCGTAGCTCTGCATCGACCTTCTCTTCAGCACTCCAGCTATCATGAGTTCCCGAACAGCTCAGTTTTCCCATCCTCACATCACTTGCTTTGCATACATCCATCACTATAACATCGTGCATCACAATACTTATGCAAACCAAAGCAAAGCAATGACAACTCACCAAACCCAAACATAGGAAATTGATGCAGAGCATCCCCATCTTGTTCCTCACAACTTCCATACCAACATCCCCTATAGTAGTAAGCCCATTCGAACAATCAAGCAAACCAGTTGAAAACCCATCTCTACCGCAAAGTCCGGTAGAGTCAAGAACAAGGCTCAGACTGCATATCTCCCAATCGGAACCCGGAGCACTAAGAGGCATAACCTCAAACACCTGAAAGGCAGTTACAACCATGCCATTCTCTCTACCAGCAGAGACACTGGACTCACTCTCAACAATGCTCTCCTTCAAAGGCATGTCGCCCTCCATCCCCAAAAAAAGCGTAGGTCTGGGAACCTGACCAACCTCCAAATGACCCACAATGGCCATCACATCATTCGTTGAGATGAGGAAGAGACCCACCCGCATCCCAACAATAAACCCGCCTATAACAGCAGGCTCAACGAACACCTCATCGAGGCAAATAGCAAGATTGGGAAAGTATAACTTCCCATCAATCGTCAATAAAGGAGAATCATCACACAAAAGGTAAGGATACCCCTTCAACCCAGAACCCAAACCCAACATATCAATGGATTGAAACTGAAAACGTTGAGCCAATTCCAAATTGAGATTAAGCTCTCTTCGTAGTCCATTTGAGTAGCCTGCGTGGCCCCTAGATGCAAGTAGATCATCCCATGCCCATGTTTAGTTATCAAAACTAAGGATTTACCATCCAAAAAATGGTCTCTAATACCATTTGAGCAATTAGGGACCACAACCATTGTACTAGCATCCCTACTGATGCTTCCGAATGAAATGGCCACATCCTCACAACCAAAGAGGTTCTCCTTTCCAACATCAGCCTTAGATAACTTCACAATCTCCATTTGAAAGGCCAACGTGCGTCTAAGAAACATTTCAACAAACAGGTTTTGGAAACTCATGTTTTTTTTTTTTGCTAAATGGAAACTCCTGTTTATATTCATAACTAGATTAGAAACAAAGATTAAAAAATGCCAAGATGGCATCCCAACGTTCACTCTCCTGCAAGACAACAATCCAAGGTTGATAACAATATCAACGATGAGAGAATAGCCCCCAGCTGCTGAACCAATAATGCCAAAAGCAACACTGTCACAACCAAAATCCATCAGTTTGTGTGACCTCCCCTTTTGATTCTTCACGACCTTTAACTTCGTGACTTCTTTGGCATGAACATCACCATCCTTGCAAGACACCTGGTCTTCACCAAAATCATGAGAAAAGTGATTTACATCCTGCGTTGCTGCAATGCCCAGACTGCCAGCATCTTTATTAGCCTGCCCCTTGCAAACCACTTCCTTACGTTCCACACCCATAGCATTAGTTTCAGAATCAACCTGCAAATGGGCTCTCATGATACCCAGGATCCACTGAGACTCTGCATCACTGAAAACAAATTCTAAAACCAGACTCCAAATCCAGGTTAAGCATATCTCCTTGAACCTCAACGAAACCTTGAGAAGTAATGCATTCAAAAATGCATTCTTGAAAATTAATGCACCCAAAAATGCATTCGCACTAGACTGACCCACAAGTCTAACAACCTCGTTACTGACTTCGTGGATCAAAGTCGGCCATAGATTCACCACATCATCACAAACGTTCATGGTTACGCTTTGAGGAAAAACCTCAAACACCTTGTGGGCCTTCATCATAGATTTCGTAACAAAAGGAATAACCAGATTAATCATATCCCTAACGTCAACAATGCAACCCACCATGAAAGTACGGAGCACCTTGACTTTAAACATCAACATTCGTGTCATCGTGGCTGCAAAAAGAATTGCATACACATATCTGCATATATCCATCACTTGGGCCTCCTTTCCTCTTTGGGCCAATTCATCAAACACTTGAAAAACTTTACTTGTACCTCCAACCATGGAAGTATCAATCGCCTTTGGAAGATCAACTGTGACAATCTTCAAAACCAGATGAGAGGAAAGCTTAGAGCCATCACCCAAAGAAACAAGCTCAATTCCAGTCCCTTTAACATCAATGGAGTTGTCATCAACAATGAAACCCTCCAAAACATACCCTTCCGATTTTCAAATTCAGAAGCGTATCAACATTTTGAAAACCCTCTGGACATACAACCCCATCTTTCGATTTGGTTGAAACGTCATTTAGATCTGAGAGAACCCATTGCAGCTTTTTATCAGCAACTTTCACCCTTCCCAAATCAACATTAGTTCCGACTGTAGTGCGAAACACATCTTTCGCTGAGGCAGCAACCCCTTGTCTCTCACTGTCCTTTTTTACTCGGACATCCTCCAAAGGATACATAGTCACAAGGTTCTCCGAAAAGGAGACCCTCTTCGGACTCCTAATGAGACTACCCATATGAAGGCAAGCTTCAGATCCTCTCGCACGGGGAGGAGTCACAGACACTAAGTTCTCCGCAAAAAAAACCCTCTTCATTAAGAAAATAATTATATAGTAAGAAATATGGTGTTTGAGGTGAAAGATTAGAAGAGGAAAGGTGAATTAGGGAAGGCTAATGAGAAGATCTGATGAAGAAATGGTGTAGATTAAGGTTTAGATTTTGTGGCGGCTAGGTTTTTAGAGAGAGGATAGAGAGAAGTTAGAGCATACGACTCTCATTCTAAGTTTTTACTTTTTGTGAACATCTGTTCTTGGAATGTCCATTTACTCAGCACCTGGTTCCCTGAATGTCATTCCCTCTGCAGCTTGACATTTCATTCATCCAATCTCCCGGAACGCTAGTGACTGTTAGTCAAGGGAAGGATGTGGATAGTTTGAAGATTTTCATCATCTCATTTGATAATGTTTCTAGAAATGCAGGCAAGGAGGTTATTCAAGCATTGCCAGCCAAACTCAGGGCCTTTCTTGATGAGTGCGGTCTTAGCCAAATGGGCACTATTGTGGTGATGGAAATTGACGCGGAGGTGGGATTGATATGCACATCTGGTTCTGAAGGAGAGAATGATCAAGATGAGGAGTTTGAGGAGGTGAGTGCGCAAGGCCGCTCTGGTGGACCTATGGACTCTTTGACGGTGAAGTATGATTTGGTGCAGGTGATTGAAGTTTCGGGTGAGGGTACTGAGAAAGCCCTGGCTATGGGGGGTTTTATCCCTAACACGAGGGCTTCTATGCGTGGTCATATGCATTACCTGGGAATGATGTTTGGTTTTGCTGATGGTTATGGTCTGATGATTGATGATGCTGAGGAGGGAAGCGAAGATGAAATGGACATCTCTGTTACAAATGCTAAGGTGCAACTGGCTGGGATTGCCCATGTTCACCCTGCTGAGAAAGTTCATTGGTCCAAATCCAGGACCAAGAAGTGGAGAGCAACTCGAGGAGGGCACTCCAACAAGACTTAAAAATGGCTGCTTAATTTCTTATTTTCTTAATTCTGTTTTGTTGATTGGCAAGTGACTTTATGTTGTTTGGCTCTGTTTTAGCTTACTGTTGACACTGCGGGGTATGCCCCTGATTGGACAAATTTCGTGTAATGGTTATTTATTGTTTTCGCGGGGTATGCCCCTAGACGTGTTTATGTTGTTCCTTTTGGTATAAAATTTTAATTAGCAAAAAAAAAAAAAAAAAAGAAGATGATCATTCCTTGAGCTGGTCGACTGCTAGTTTATCTAGCTTTATTGTTGTTTTTTCCATGTTGTTCCGTTAGGCAGATGTATTATTTATCGCGGGGTTTGCCCCTAGAGATGTAATCATTTTCCTATGGTATAAAAAATTAATTACCAAAAAAAAAAAATCATTGATGGTTGTATCAGTCACAATTCTCTTTTTTTTTGCTAATTAAAATTTTATACCAAGAAGGAACAACTTACACAAATCTTGGGGCATACCCCGCGAGATCAACATTCAGACAACAAAGCCAAACAACTTTAAGTCATTTAACAATCAACAAACATAGAACTAAGCCTATTACAAACTTAATCTGGTGCCTCCACCAATCCTAAATTGAACCCAATACAAGCACTAATAAAGTGCAACTGAGTAAACTGCACATGATAGTACCTCGGACATGTCCACCAATAATGGCTTGAGAACCCCTTCGAACTGCTCACGCGAGCAACCAATACCTTCTATTAACTCCATCGGGACAATGCTTGAAGCCTGAGAAACATCCCATCTTGTGCATGACAATATCCATATCAATTCCTACCATAGAGCTAGGCCTACTCGCCCACCCTTTAGGACCAAGTCCTATTACCAAATCATAAACGGCAGGGGCACCAATCCTTACAAAACGACTGAGCCCCCAACCCACGCCAACTTCAACCGCATCCTTGGAAATTGCTAAAACAGTGAGAATCGCTGAGCTAAAACGCAGCAAATCAGCCTCCAATGGCGGCATTCCACCAACAGTACCAATACAACCATTACCAATAACACCATTATAATTTTCAGCAAAACCCTTACGAACAACCTTAACGGCAGAGTAATCCACTCCATGATCCCCCCAGAAACCAGAGTTACCCAGATGGCTCTCTAACACCGATGAGTGGGGCTTTAGCATTACTCCCTCATCCTCAACCAGAATAGCATGCTTCTGTGTTGTCGAGAACAGAGTTTTACCTGTATTCACAAACCCCCACCACTTTAGTGATATCAGTCAACAAACAACCATCCTTCGCCTCTGAAGTCATATTCCCCATAACAGTAGCAACGAGGTTTCTACCATCCGCCTTAACAGCAGAATCCACATCACAAACATTCAAAACCATAGAAGGTTCCGTATCAATAGGACCACCATTCCAAACACCCCCCGAATGAATTACCAAATCAGATGTGTCCCTTGGTCAACATACTAGAAGTAACGTCTAATTCCTCATTACCAACAACATTAGCAGAAATTGAATCCATAAAATCCAAAATTTTAATAGGCATATTCAAAGAATCCATACCTAAATCTTTAACGCCAGCTAACTGGACTTTTTTTTTTTTTTTTGCTAATTAAAATTTTATACCCAAGGGAAAAACTGATACAATTCTAGGGGCATACCCCGCGAAATCAACAAAACAACAACAATCAACAAACAAATTAGATATACTAATTTGCAGCAACAAGCAACAGACTGCTTCTACATATGGGAAACTAGAACAACTAGTTTAATAACATCAATTAAGATCTATGCCTAATTCATAAAATCCTTCAGCCTCCACCTTCGAGCTGCCATCCAATCCCACATCAGAACCTGTCATTATTTTCCTAAACCTGCCCAACGATAGGCACAACCCGCCCGGGCAAAACACAATGATGTGCATATCACACACCCTTTCTGAGGCCTTCACAGGACTTTCGTCGACCAGTTGGCTGTCGTTCTTTATAAGTTCCTCTTTGCAAAGAGAAACCTCACCATTTACCACAGTAGGATGAGACCCACATCCATCTAAGCCCAGAAGGTTGCTATCGCAAACAAACTCCATCTGCTTGCAACCAGTAGGCTGCAACCTCTCATCGGAAAGACGAGGGTAATAAACCCTGACCTCTGGCGAGAAAGTGACCTTCTTCGGAACCTGTTCCCCCTTAACTAACTAAGTAGTACGGGCACCGTGCAAACACTCAAGAAGACTAGGGTAAAAAACCCTAACCTCCGACGAGAAAAGACCCTCTTCTTTACTCGAACATCCTCCAAAGGATACTCAGTCACCAGATTCTCCGAAAAGGAGACCCTCTTCGAATTCCTAATCGGACTACCCACCGGACGGCGAGCTTCAGATCTGCGCGCCTCCCACAAAGTATCTTCTGAAAAGGAAACCCTCTTCTGATTAACACAAGCATTATTCATCTGGTTAAAACCAGAAGTCCCCAACCTCTCAGAGGTTTGAGCCAATGAATCTTGCTTCCCCTTAAATGAAACAGTAGGAATCACTGTCACCAGGTTCTCCGAGAACGAAACCCTCTTCAAACTCATAATAGTATTAAATACAGAAATTTGGTGAAAAGGTGAGAGATTAGAGATGGAAGATGGATTCGTGTAGGTTGAAAAGTTAGATCTGATGGAGAAAGGTTTTGATTTTGTGGTGGCTAAATTAGGGTTCTAGAGAGAGGTTAGAGAGAAACGACTCTCATTTTGTTAATGGTTTATTCTTTTAAGATCAGTCACAATTCTCACACACACTACACAAGGTCAAAGTCTTCAAGTCATCCTAGAGCTAGGAAGGTACCTCTGTCAACTAAGTCTGAAAACTCAGGTTCTAAGACTTCTAACAGTGACAAGAAGACTAACACCAAGAAAGTTGATAAGCATGCTGCTTATGATAAAACTGTTTCTAAGTCACATAGACCCAAACTTGTTTGGGTACCAAAGGAGAAGTAATACCTTTGTGTTTGCAGGGCAAAGAAAGTGAAAAGAATGTCATGTGGATTTTGGACAGTGGATGCTCAAATCACATGACTGGTGATATGGCCCTGCTATCATAGTATGAGGAGAAGGCTGGCCCAATGGTTGCTTTTGGAGATGACAGCATGGGGAACACATTGGGATATGGCAAGTTGAAAGTTTGTAATGTCATCATTGAAGATATAGCACTAGTCAAGGGACTCAAGCATAATCTGCTAAGTGTTCGTCAGTTTACTGAAAGAGGATTCAAAGTGGATTTTGATAAAGATGAATGTTTGATCACCCACAAGAAGACTGGTGATTTTGCTCTATCTGGAGTAAGGAAAGGAAGCCTATTTGTAGCCAATATGGACTCTGCAAACAAGGACAAAATTTGTTGCTTCTACTCAAAAGCATCAAATGAAGATTGTTGGCTGTGGCACAAGAGGTTATCACACTTGAACTTCAAAGCAATTAATTCTCTAGTCAAAAGAGAGTTAGTGAGAGGCATGCCCACACTTGAATTCAAAATAATATTCATTTAATAAATAAAACTCTAAATGAATATTCAAAATAATATTCATTTAATAAATAAAACTCAAACGAATATTCAAAATAATATTCATTTAATAAATAATGGAAAAATATTTATCTAATATCTTCCTCAGAAAATAATCACAAGATATACAGAAATACCGACTCCCGGTCTATTTTTAAAAAATGAAAATCTTATGCCCTTCACTAAGGGTCTTAGCAAAACATCCGGCTTATAACTAATATCTCATATCTAGCTTATAAGCCAATTACCAAATCGTAATCAAGTATCACAATATACTTTCGAAAAGAGTTATGCTTTCCGATGACATATTCAACAGAAATAATATTCATATAGTATTTCTCGACTGAGCTAATACTCAAATAACATTCCTCGAAAGATATAGTAAATAATTAAAATTCCTCGAATGATATCATATTCAAATAACAATCCTCGAATGGTTTCCAAGTAATTAATACTTTATGGAAATATAATTAATGTTTATAAATAACATTCCTAAATAAACAGTAATCTGTCGCTGGAATCCCTCCGGGTTTCCACGACTATCTCTATATCACAAAATACCGACTCCGGGTTTAGAATCGAAAACCATGAATATGCTCTTATATTTAAAGCTACAAGGTACACCGGTTTATAACTACTTAACTTGAAAGTTCGTATATACACCAAAAGTCAACTCAATCATAACATGATATAACATTTATCGTAAAATCAGTATAACACTATATTTAGCAAAATCAGTATTATACAACAATACTCAAAAGTTTAAGTTTGGAAAACTTGCCTGATACTCGAGAAGTGATAGGGGTTCGCGATGATGTCGGACAATCTAGACAAAGTCAAAGAAAACGTACGATTAATCCCCTGGATAATCCACTTATAAATCAACGCTTAAAGACACAAGCGAAAAACAACCAAGGCATTACTGGCTCGCTTTAGACTCACACTAAGTCCATGCTAATCGACAAATACTTAAGTCGAAGCTTCGCTTATGAAATCGGATCTCGTTCGCCCGTTTCACTAAGTGGTTTTCAAAGTTATAACTAAGTGCTCCTCTAAGGGGTCCTTCGCACTTAACCTTGATTCGAATATTTTTATAAAATCCAAAAATAATCCTTTTTACATGAGGTCTTCTCTTATATCTTCATTATGACCTCTAGTATTCAATTACCAAGATTCGCAAACGAATATCTCATTTTAAGGGGTTCAATTGAAGTTACGAACTAACGCTTATGCTTACGAACCACTTTTACGATTTTTACCATAACGCCTAAACCGTAAGTCAGAATGTTATGATTCTTTTGCCAAAACGATCTATGACTCGAGATCTTCGAATATATGCCATATACTCCCTAAGGTCAGAAGGTTATATCTACTGTTATTCACGGTTTATAATGGTTAAAGAAATTTCGCCATTACGACGGCTATAACTCGGATATTTCCAAAATCAATCCACCACCAACCCTCATGGACACTATTCATCACCATCACCACTGCCTAGACTGGTCTTGGTGCTATAAATCATATTTTTCTATTTTCACAACACCCACACAACATAAATGCTCTAAATCATGCATACAAGCCATAAACACTAGCAAATCACACAAACTAAAAAGCTATGGATGAGAGATTCACCTTGGTTTCAAGATTAAGGATGTTATTAAGGCCTCACAAGTCTTGAACCTTGCTTAAAACATCCTTTGGAAGCCATAAAACAAAGATCAAAGTCAAGAAACTATGTTAGTTACTATTCATCATCACTTTTGTAAAAATCATATAAAATCGAAAACTAAGAGTTTAGCTCTCAAATTTTTACCACATCTTGTGCTCTTCATAAGATTTCTTTTGAGTTATAGAACACAAGAATCCAATCATGGAAGCTATGGTTTTGAGCCCCATCTTGCTGCTGGTCAGATTCTTGGCAGTTTTGGTTCTCCAACTTGGAGAGGAGATTTGACTAGGCTACACTCCTTTGTTGGCTATGAAATTTTGAACGTGTGTTCTACATACAATGAGGAGGCTATGGTTAAAATTTGGTGATTTTAGAAGCTCTAGATCTTGAGATACGAATTTTTCTTTGAGCTTGGTACATGGTGGACAGTTTTTGGAGAAAAATGAGATGGAGAGCTTTTTGCTTTCTTTCTCTCTTTGACTTCTTCAACTCACCTTTTGATCATAATATCTAGATATTATCATATGCTAGGCTGTGTTTGATCCTCTTGGCTCTTGTGCAAAGTGTGTTGGAGAAGCTTGAATTGTTTTGTTTTTGATTTGATTTAAGTGATTTAAATCACTTAAATCCTAAATGGTTTTGATTTAACCTTTGATTAAATCATTTAATCCTCTTGATATGATTCTCTTGATGATCATGTAGGATATTTAATCTTGTTATGAACTCAATCCGAATTCCATAATTTATTTGCTTTATCGCTTAATCTCGTTATAAAGTTTCAGCGGTTTCTAGAACGCTCGTTTCACTGTCTCAGTGGTTTTCGTCCTAAATTCTCAAATCAATTATAATAAAATTCCAAAATATTAAATCCTCAACTCCTCAAATTTAATATCTCATTTCTTGATAATACTGTTATATAATTCACTGCTCGGTCAAATATTACGCCATAATTAAAATTGGAATTTCTGAATTCTGATCGTCATTACATACACTTATTTCCTCTGTAGATTCCTAATATAACATCAAAAATCCATACCACATCCCGTACATAGGGTGGCGTGAAAAGTTTTCCAACTTACAAAATCACTATTCATCCATACAAATTACTATTCACGTATGAAAAGTACTATTCATAAAAAAGTGAAGACTTCTCTCAAATCTAGAAATTTGGGTTGTCACACTAACTCATTTCTCATCTCCCCCCTAGGGTTCATTAGCTCATTTCCTGGATGATAGATTATTCTTATCCATGTCCTCAATCATTGAATTACTCTATTCTGAAAATACACATATGTATCGAGATCATTATCCAAAGCAATATTCATTCTTCACAACCACGGTTCGTTGAAATCATTGTTCACTAATGCACTTAATCATAATAAGAAAAGTTTTAATTCTACCGAAAATCTGGGTTATTACACAAATGCAGGAGTTAGGACTAGGAGAGCAACTCAAAATGAGTGCCTCTATGGCTGTTTTCTATCTCAGATTGAGCCTAAGAAACTTGATGATGCACTGTTGGATCCAGATTGGATTATTGCCATGCAAGAGGAGCTGAATCAATTTGAAAGAAACAAAGTATGGGAACTTGTGCCTGCACCAAAGAATAGAACCATTGTTGGAACAAAATGGGTTCTGAAGAATAAGATGGATGAAGATGGTGTAACAGTAAGAAACAAAGCAAGGTTGGTTGCAAAAGGATACTCTCAACAGGAAGGCATTGATTATGATGAGACATTTGCCCCTGTTGCTAGATTGGAAGCCATCATAATATTCTTGGCATTTGCTGCTCATTCAAACTTTAAAGTTTATCAAATGGATGTCAAGAGTGCATTTCTGAATGGAGAGTTAGAAGAAGAAGTTTATGTGCAACAACCACCAGGCTTTGAGGATCCACACTTTCCAGAATTTGTCTACAGATTGCTTAAGGCATTGTATGGACTTAAGCAGGCTCCAAGGGCATGGTATGACACTTTATCACAATTTCTCCTTGAAAATCAATTCACTAGAGGCACATTGGACAAAACACTGTTTTACAAGAAGCATGGTGATGATATTATCCTAGTTCAGATTTATGTGGATGATATCATATTTGGCTCTACAAATGAGAAGCTGTGTGAGAAATTTTCTAAACTCATGCAGGGCAGATATGAGATGAGTATGGTGGGAGAGTTGACATTCTTTCTTGGGTTGCAAGTCAGTCAAAGGAAGGATGGTATCTTTATCAGTCAAACCAAGTACATCGAGGATTTATTGAAGAAATTTGACTTAGAAGATTGCTCACCTGCAAAGACTCCCATGGCAACTGCCACTAAATTGGATGAAGATGCTAAAGGCAAGAAAGTAGATATCTCAGTCTACAGAGGCATGGTTGGTTCTCTACTCTACCTCACTGCAAGTAGGCCAGGCATCATGTTTGCTACATGTTTGTGTGCAAGGTTTCAATCAAATCCAAAAGAATCACATTTGATTGCTATAAAAAGGATCTTTAGATAGGGGCACTCCAAACTTGGGTCTATGGTATCCTAAGGACACAGGGTTCAATCTAGTTGGTTATTCTGATGCTGATTGTTAACTCGAATAACTTGTAGAAGGGGGGTTGAATACAAGTTATATAATCGTGTCTGATTTTTGCCTGGTTATATAAACAAGAATAAACGAATGAATCACATTCTGTTTGTATTAATAAGATCAAATACAAACTCTACCAAAGGTGTACAAATACCTTTAGCAGCTGCTGACAAAATAAAACTCTCTCTCTGTTTGTTTCGAACTCTCGAATACAAACCTTATACAGAGCTACGCACACGAACTCAATTGCTAAACTCACGTCCTTTTTACAATGATATAGAGAGAGTATTTATAATGCTTCCTATCAACTAATCAAAGAAAGATAATCTATACATGACAATGTTCTGCCGTCCAGTTGATAGTTTCCATCAATAGAAAATTCTTTCCTTCATAAAATCTTCTTGCTTGTTCCTCAAACAAAGATCCTATTTTATAGCACTTGCCAGTTTCTGTAGCATCCATAATGACATCATCAGTAACACGACTGATATCAGGATTCCATCTTGCATCAGGATATGACCATCCCATCAGTACTTGATCAGTATTTGACTTGACGTATCAGGATTCAATCTCAGTTCCTGACATGTAGTACTCGATGCACTGTTCATTCCTGACTAAACTTTACAGATAACTGTCTAACACATATTTCCTATACAAAGTGCTAAATCCTTTATAAATCAGGATATACAAGAAGTATAAGTAAAATTCTATTCTTAACATCACAACTCAAGAATTATTCCTAACAATCTCCCCCTATTTATGCTTTAAGATCTGAAGCATATCTAGGGGCATACCCCGCGAAGTCAACATGCAAACCAAACAAATGTCATAGCATCATAAAGACACTATACAATCAACATACAAATAGAACTAGATTTAAACTAGTTTAAAACCTCACAGTGAGACCTATGCCAAGTACGAATAGTAAAGGGACCACCCGGTCCACATCCAAGCATTGTAAAATGATAAGCAGCATCTCTGTTCTACATCTATCATTAGAATCATGCACGTTTGGCTTCGCATGTCCCATATGCTCTACTAATTCTATCTCATGATGAGATGCAGCAAAGGCACCCTTTGCCAAACCAATTAACCAGCTAGCAATGAACCTAATCATGCTTTCTTCATTCCAAAAAGACAAGTCCTCAGAGTGCTGAACTCTACCAAATCTTCCTTTAAAAACCTTCCTCGAAACACCCCGCATCTTCGTGACTCCGCAATGAAAGGATGCGTAGCAATCTTTCCTAGTCCCAACATACCTAGCTTTACATTTCCAGTGCAAAGTTTTGTCAGCATATAGCGTGACAAAGTCAGTCTTGAGTCGCTGATTTGACCCCAACATAGTTTTCCAGCATAGATAGTTCTCCAGGCAGTGTATACCAAGCGAGTCTGGGATACAAAAAGGATATCCCCAAGCATAGAACATCCATGGAACATTCACGGTAGCCTTTAGAAAAGTCCTGGAGAAAAATCCCCCCTCAAGATCAACATCATTCCGATTTAGAGCTTTATCCTTGGCTCGCTCCTTCAATAACGATTCACCAAAAATCTTGGCTTCTACACCTTCGGTCTTCTTCTTCGACAAAATGAAAAACACATAGTGTTCTTCCACATGACCCCTCATACAAATCCTCACATTAAAACTATTCTCAAAACAGCAAATGGCAACCATATGATCATTGATAGCATTACCTGCATCCAGCGCTTGGCTAGTGACCCCATACATCAAGGTCCACTCCCATTTCCTGGTCACCAAAACAAATGGAGCATCATTCGGCCATCCAGCTCGAACGACCACTTTCTGCAGCTCCCCGTAGTCTGTAACTAAAGAGGCAATTCTGAAAACCTTTTTTTTTTTGCTAATTAAGTTTATACCATAGGCAAATAAAATACATCTCTAGGGGCATACCCCGCGATAAGTAAAGCATTCACCTAACGGAACCACATGTAAAAAAACACAGAAATTTAGGACAAGTTCGAAAAACAAGTTAACATAAAACTGCGACCATCAAGGTCGCAAAATCATCACAATAGGAGCAATAGGAGCAGTTTAAGTGTCATCGCCCTTCACGCTTTCATGGTAGGCCAGCATCTCCACATTGCGGGGGCTTGTCTCTGTAGTAGGAACGAAAGTCCCGACCTGGAGCATCACATCCATTTCATTGAAATTCTTGATCATTGGCTGTTTGCCTATCCCTTCAATGGTATCCCTCTCATTTCCTTCCCCAGCATTATCAATCATCATGCCATAGCCCTCAGCAAAACCAACCAACATGCCCAAGTAATGCATGTGCTCACGCATGGAATTCCTCACGCTCTTAGAATAACCGTTCATATCCAGGGCTTCCTCCACTACCCCATCCAGGACTTCAAAAACCTGCACCAACTCATACTTCATAATCAGAGAATCCATAGGGCCACCAGAATGCCCAATCGCACGCCCCTCCTCAAAGTCCACATTGTAATCAAGCTTCCTAACAGTTCCAGATGCGCTCTTAAAGTCACCTCCACATCAATAACCTTGACTACGGCGGTAGCCAGAAACCCATTACCATGGTTTTTCATCGCAGCTAAAACATCCCTGAGTTGGGATGGCAAGGGTTTGCAGCCCTGAACACCCTTAAAGGGAGCATTCCAACCCTTTTTCAATAGACACAGTCTTTTGAGAGACAGTATCCAGTAACTGTTTTCCCTTTTTAAGTACTACAGTCTTTTGAGAGACTGCAGCCTGGCTGTGGTGCTTCATCTCTTTGTCCTAGCTTAGAAAGTCGAATTGCAGCCTTCAATTCTTCTCTCTCAGCAAGAGATATATTATCATCATCTTCACTAGAACTACTACTACTACTTGACACAGTAAATCTTCTCTTCCTTACAACTGATGTCTTTTGAGAAACACCAGAGGTTGGTTTCTTTGAAACAATAGGTTGTGGATTAAAATGTTCTTGATTTGTTTCAGAGACTATAATGTTTTGGGCTACTTTTTTTTTTTTTGCTAATTAAGTTTATACCATAGGCAAATAAAATACATCTCTAGGGGCATACCCCGCGATAAGTAAAGCATTCACCTAACGGAACCACATGTAAAAAAACACAGAAATTTAGAACAAGTTCGAAAAACAAGTTAACATAAAACTGCGACCATCAAGGTCGCAAAATCATCACAATAGGAGCAATAGGAGCACAGGTGGGCTACTTGGGTAGACACAGGTGGGTTCTCCTCCAAATGAGATTCTTGAGCCATTTCACCACAAAAGAAAGAAGAATAGTAGAGAGTAGGAAGATGAGTTTTAAGAATTACCTGAACATGATGTGGATAATGAATTACAAGTATTTCATCTAGATTCTTTTCATTGTCCTTCTTTGTAATGTCAGAGAAAATTCTCTTTTGCTGTACATAAGAAGAAACACAATGTTCTCTACCAAATCTAGCTTCAACATCAGGAATAAAATGGTTTATAAACATTTGCATAAATCTATGATAATAAACCATTTTCCTGTTTTGATCTCTTAACCCAAGTTTAATACTCATCTGATTTAAGATAATGTGACCAATGTTAATTACTCTGTCATAAAGCAAACTGTAAGCAATATGTGAAGTAACAGAAGTAATTTGCTGAAAAGAACTACATTTACTAGTAAAACATTTAGTAATTTGATCAAAGAAGAAAGACCATTCCTTCCTAAGAAAAGACCTATTTAACTGGCTCATGTTATCTAGAGATCCACTATAACCTAATGCAGACAACAAAGTTCTTACATCATCATCAGATGGTTCACTTGCATAATTATCAGTAACAGGTAAGTGAAGTACTGAATTAACAATAGATTCAGTAATATCAAATGTATCTTGTCCTAGGTGTAGAACAATCTTACCTGGTTGATCCTGAGTAGAATCAATTACCTCAGCATTCTCCTAAGCTTGTGAAACAGCAGCTTGATTTATTTCTGGAGATGCTGACAATGCATAATGCAAAGGTCCAATAGCCATAAAATCCATCACAGGATGAAAATCAGCTGATACTCCTTTCTTGCTGGTGATTGCTGCAACATGATTATTCATCATAAAATCAAAGTCACCAAACTTGAAAGCTACTGATTTAGGTAGACTTCTTTGAGCTGCCATTTTTGATCTGAAATGAACTTAAGAAATCTTGAAATTGATTAGCGATTTTGAGAACTTGAATGAATTTTTTGCCTTAGGAAATATGAATTAAAAGTTAGCAATAAACAATCAGAGTCTCAAAATAAAGATATATTCAAAAATTCTTCAGACCCACTAACCCACGTTGACACGTAGGTTGACAGGTGTCAGTCCCTGAAAAATGCAGTTTACCCACGATTTTTGGAAAATAAAATCCAAAATTGATTTCAATTAAATAAATCAGGGTAAATCAAAATAAAATCAATACTGATCAGCTTCATTTTCTGATGTGATCTTTTTCACCAAGATAATCACAACTCTGAATGTGATTAAAAATAATAAAAATAATCATCAGTCCTGATGAAATCACTTTCGTTTTCCTGATCACTATCATCCTGATTCCAAAGATTAAATGGAGTTCCACATGGCAATTTTAGAATTTAATGTGAAAAGAACATCAATAATCTAAACAAAAAATCTTGTTAGATTGTCAAAAATATCTTGGAAATATGAAAAGACCAGTCATACATACTACGCCAATACAATGTACATTTAAAATGACTGTTCAGCTTCTCACTCTTTCCTTTATAAAACCTTGATGTCTTTTGCCTTTCTTAACTCCAAAAACACAAAAAAACCTCTCTGTAAACACAGAGCTTCCACTAAATACAATGACCTTCAATCCAATCTTTCGATTTCTCACAGATGATGAACACCAAAGATTCAATATTCGTCTCTTTGAAGAGATGACTTTTCTCATCGTTTTAGACATGATTGGAGTAGATCCATATAATGTCCAGAACTTTTTCTTAGAACATCCATCTGTTGAATACAATCACCCTCTAACCTCCTCAAAACTTGAGGATGAAGAATTTGGCCGAGAGTCTGAGGTTGATCTTGATGGAGATGCTATACATTCAAGTCAGCTGCTCTCATTCAAGTCACCCAGACAAGGAATCCAGGAGTAATCATCAAAGTGACTCTTGAGATGCTCCTTGTCCTGAAGTAGATCTTTGAAGACTAAGAACAACAACTTTAGACAAGAATAGGATTATTAGTAGAAATTAGACAAAAAGATATTTGTATTTCATTTCCATGTATGTAATGCTTTCAATTAATGAAAATACAATTTCTTATTATCTACTTGTCTGTTGTTCCCTATTTATCAAATGATCTGACTAATGGTATAAATTATCAGTATGCAAATATTAAAACTTGCTGGCATAGACTTAACACATCTCAGAATTAGATTACTACACAAAGTAAACGTCAGGATCTGAAACAATTTTCACAATCCTGATACTGACACAATACTGATGACGTCAGTATCCTGATAACAATTCTAATCTTGATGATTATTAACAAGTCTATCATACTGAAATTTATCAAGGCAAAGTGTTATAGCTAAAGCATTTAACAATCAAATATAGATCCTGACAAGAATATCAAGTCTATAAGCTAAAAACAACACACCTTGCTACTTTTGCAGATGTTAAAGATCTAGAAATTTAACATTCCTAACTCACTTACTAATCTACTGAATGTAGCCTCATCAAGTGGTTTAGTTAGAATATCTGCAAGCTATTTGTCAGTAGGAACAAAATGAAGTTCCACAGTACCATTCTCAATATGTTCTCTTATAAAATGATACCTAACATCAATGTGCTTAGTCCTTGAATGTTGAACTGGATTTTCTGCAATTTTGATAGCACTAGTATTATCACAAAGCATAGGAATATTACTAAGTGTCATACCATAATCCATCAACTGATTTCTTATCCAAAGGAGCTGTGCACAACAACTGCCTGCTGCTATGTACTCAGCTTCTGCAGTTGAGGTTGAAACAGATTGTTGCTTCTTGCTTGCCCAAGAAATCAATCTGTTTCCCAAGAATTGACATGTACTTGTAGTGCTTTTCCTATCTATCTTACACCCTGCATAATCAGAGTCTGAATAGCCATTTAGGAAGAAATCAGATTCTCTAGGATACCACAAACCAAGATTTGGAGTTCCTTTGAGATATCTAAAAATTCTCTTCACAGCAATTAAATGAGATTCCTTAGGATCACTTTGGAATCTAGCACATAAACAGGTAGAAAACATTATATCTGGTCTACTTGCAGTTAGATATAACAATGAGCCTATCATGCCTCTATAACTAGTATTATCCACACTCTTTCCTTTAGGATCAGAGTCTAGTTTAGTGGCTGTTGCCATGGGTGTTTTTGCAACTGCACAGTCTTGAAAGTCAAACCTTCTTAAAAGATCTTTAATATACTTTGACTGATTAATGAAAATACCAATCTCAGTCTGTTTGACCTGCAAGCCTAAGAAATAATTTAATTCACCCATCATGCTCATCTGATACTTAGACTACATAAGCTTCCTAAAATTAGCACACAACTTTTCATTAGTAGAGCCAAATATGATATCATCAACATAAACTTGAACTAAAAGCAATTCACCCTTTTTTTTTTTGCTAATTAAATTTTTTTTTTTTGCTAATTAAAAGTTTATACCAAAAGGAACAACATGATACATTTCTAGGGGCATACCCCGCGAAATCAACAACCTACAATAAACCAAGACAAAGGCTAGCCCACTTGCCTAGCAACAACAAACATAACTAAAAAGACTAATTAGACTTGCTAACAACACAAAGCAATTTGAGACTAGGCACATGTCTCACAAAGCCCACAGTAATGAGAATCAGCCGATAGTAAACCATGTAATGACACAAAACAATCCAACAGCCATGGACATTACTCTCTGCAATACTGCAGAAACACTGCAGGCTTCCACACAATTCATACAAAACCCCTCGAATTGAACATTGTAAAGCAAAATCCTCCCTTCAACAGACCTGATGTCAAAGGCAATCACTGTATCATTCCAGTCAGATTGCAAGCGGCTCCATATCTAGGACTCAACAAATGGGAGTAGGCCCATTGTTTGGTCCTTAACATTACCATAGACATTGCGCTCCGTATACCTTCGGTTGAACCCCATCTTGGCCATGACGACCTTCATATCAATCCTCACAGTAAGACCAGGCCTACTCGCCCTATACATCTCATTAAGGCCAGACGCCCTCTGATGATCTGCTAAAAACCCAGCTCCAATTGCAGCATAAGAATGTCTAGCATGTGAGAACAAATAACTGTCCACCTTGGGCACGCGATCCAACTTCATATCCGAAAAAACCACCTGCGGCCAACAGCCTGAAATCTGTATATCATAAACATTACCTCGGATAGAAATAGCAACCCTGAGTAATCGCACGAGGACAACACAAGACTCCAAACTCCCCATTCCCCCCATCTGCTGACATAACCAACCCAGAATATACATTGCGAGATCATGCAAACTAAACACATTAACAGCATCATAATTGCATTCAGCAGCTGTACCTAAAACCATCATAGGCTCCCTCAATTTAGAACATCCTATGTGGCATCCCAAAATCTGGGGTACAGATTTGGGGCCACTAACCACAATCCACACAACACAAACCTGGATATAAACATGATATAATAATAAAATACCCCTGATCCAAGATCGCTTACAGGTTATGGTATGAAACAAACTACCAAATTTAATTATTACAATCCAATCTCAGTATAACATTATTATACAAATTGATAACCACTAAGTTCGTCTACCGAACTAGTAAACCAATCTCTGACAAGCTCAAATCACTACCCGGTGAAACCAACAACTCGAACGTCACCTCTCGCTGCTGGAACAGGAAAACTCATCCACACAAGGTCCACTAATCTCCTCTATTAACTGAAGAAAAATAAACAAACAAGAGTGAGCCAATAATGCTCAGCAAGTGTAAATAGTGATAGCAATATCAAGAACAATATAGGTTCTGATCAACAAGAATAATCATCATACGGTACGAAAGAAATCAGCTGAAGAAATTAAATATTGTAACTCCCAGATGAGCCAACGGGACTCTGCTTAAATAAAATGCATCAACAATGAGAACTGATAAAAGTTCTGATAATTAAAGATAATCATAATAGGCTTCAAGGGAATCAGGCTTTGAAGCAACTCAACCTCAATGTATGGATTAGAATTGGATTTTTATATATTTTAAAAAAATAATAAGGTTAGGCTGCTGATCAGTCACGCACTAGCCCCGGACAAACGCACACAACAATGTCCTTTAATGGATCCACGACACACATTGGCCTTAACATCTGACCACAAATCTGGTCTCCCCGAAGGGACATCTGTTGACCATTAAACTGGTCTCCCCGAAGGGACATCTGAAAAAAACATTCCAATTCTAAATCCAACGCACTAGGTGTCGGGACAATCGACAACCCTATCAATCAAACAATCTGGAAAACTCACGTTCCCGCACAACACCTCAACTAGTGGAATGAAAAGAGAATCAACAATTCTATCCTCGATATCGACAAGTTCGATATATTAATGGGGTGAAAATTAAGAAACAACATCAACACTAGTTGTCGACGAGATCGACAATAAATGGGGTAATAATAGATAAAGATCCACAACAATATTAAATGTCGACGAGATCAACAATAAATGGGATAACAATTGAATGAACAAAAATAACAATAAATATCGACGAGATTGACAATAATGGGGGTGACATCATAATCAGAAATAATTAAAAGTGAATTTCACTTGAACAAGAAGTGAAGGGAAAATACTCGCAACATGATTAACAACAACTATGATTATAAGATAAAGCAAGGATATAGTCAAGTGCTATGCATTTAATAAAATTTACCAACACATTGTCAAGTTTGAATCAACATCAACATGAGTGAAATAACTCCAAGGTAACTAAATTGTAGGTCAGTTTGAAGAAAACATCCCCTAAAGCGGGTCCATCGGTGAAAATATGCTAAAACTCAGAAATTAGGCTAAAAGACTTTTATAAGAATTTAAAATCTTGGATTTCCTCTGTTTAGAAAGTTTCTTAAATACTTTCGAAGAAAATAAAAAAATGGCACTCTACTGAGGAATCCATTAACATACCACAATTTAAAATATCTTTTGAGGAAAAAGGGTATTTGTAAGATCATTTGAAAATTTGCACTTGAGCTATAGGTGTAAAATATAAACATTCGCACGTCATTTGAAGAAGGACGTCGCTTTGTAAACATAATTTGACCGACACATTTGATAAATAAATAGAACAGAATTGCATCACTTGAACAATAAGTGAGGAGCGATAACACTTGCCTCAATTCATGAAGCTTCCACTTCCAATATCTCGATCCGCCACTCAATTTACAACAGCTTCTACTTCTTTACACGTCGTCCTCTACTCGATCACACTCGTCCACGGACAACTATCTCCTTTCTCGAGATTCCCTCTACACGTGCACTGTTCACGGCCTGCCTTCCTACTCGTACCTATACAAGGTAAAGTACCACTTCAGTACCAACCAACCAAAACTTACTGATTGCTCTATTCTACCCACACGCGTCCTATAACGCTTTACACATAACACATATATCACATAGTGATCATATTCTCAAAATAATTAGTACAATTAGATAAATCACATAAGCACGTAGCACATATTATCATCTTACACCTATACCTTTTTAACACGTAAAGCATATCAATTTACCAATACTTATTATTGAAATCCTATAAGAATTATAACATAGTTCTAATGAAAATTGGACAGCAACTCCTTTATACAGCCTACTACCAGTCGGAACACAACCGACATAACCAACCAATATAATCTCTCCTATATATATACTTGACTTTACCAATCAACTTAATTACCAAGTCACAAATTCAAATAACACTTGCCAATGCCTGAGTTACAATTTCTTTCTAATAAGTATCTAATTATTCAGTTTATGCTGCCAATAAACTCAAATGACATGAAAATTGGCTCATGTCAACTACAACCATTCGACCAACCATGTACAAGTACCAGCACACTCAACCAAACTAATTCTTTTTCCCTTTTATAAAAAAATTTCAAAACTCATTTGGGTTTTCAAACCAAATACCCAGCCCAAAATTGGCCATTAATCCAAGTATTAAATTCTATACATAACCACAAACATGACTCTAATTAAGTACTACTCCCTCCGTCCCTTTTGATTCTTAACATTTCACTTTTTCAAAACTTCCTGGCACGCATTTTAAGGTGCATTTTAAGGATAGTTAAATAACTTTTTTTTAAAATTTTCTTTTTCTGTATAAAAATTTAAACATTAAATTTTTATACAGAAAAAGAAAATTTTAAAAAAAAGTTATTTAACTATCCTTAAAATGCACCTTAAAAAGCGTGCCAGAAAGTTTTGAAAAAGTGAAATGTTAATAATCAAAAGGGACGGAGGGAGTACTACTTAGTCTTCCAATTATATATAAACAAAATTCGAATCAATTTATTCACTAACAAAACTCACATTTCAGGAAATCGTCAGTGACTTCATATGCAAGTACTAACCTCAAGATTAATCATATATTACCTTACCAGTTGCTAAACATTTGTAATTAAACCAATCATCACTTAACAATCATCTAATCACCTTGATTAACATCTAATAATTCATATATTTCAAAATCATACTCCTAAAATCAATTAAACTAACAATTAGCACAAGAAGTACAATTAGCACAGGAAATAGCTGTAATCAGCACCACAACGCAGTAATCATCACAACCCCACACCGCCGGCTCGCCGGAGCGGCAACAGTCCACTGAAAAAGCTCACAACGAGTTCCTCTCCCACCAAACTGCCTCCAAGCTTCATTTTCAACCTCGTCTAACAAGAAACAAGCCTCAAAACGCGGGTTTAAACCTCCAAGAACCTTCCAGGTCAAAATTCGAGTATATATATACATGTATATGTATAAAAGTTTCAACAAAACTCAAGAAAACCCATCTTCAACTAACAATCATAATAACAACTAATTAAAGGAGGATGTTTACACGGGTTTGGAGGTTAAAATCGAAGAGAGGGAGTGAGTTTGGAGCGAAAGAGATTTTCTGGGAGAGAGAGCTATGCGGGAGAGACATGGAGAGATAATGAGAGAGATATGAACTCTCTAGAAGAAAAAGAACAGAGGTAATGCGTACTGAAGAATGTGAGAGGCTGCTGCCTTTCAACAATTAAATCTGGGTTTTTTTTTGTACTTTCACATGCTAAAAACAAATTTAAAAGCTAAAAACACAACTTTAATAATTTCAAATTTAAATAGAAAATAATAATAATAATAATAATAATAATAATAATAATGAAAAATAAAACTCTTCATTTTTAAAATAAAGATTACAAAATTACGAACATACAAATATTTTTAAAATATTTTTAGGATCAAAATTGAATTAAATATGAATTTTACAAGTTTTGATCCTTTAAATGCAACATAATTCTTAAAATCATCTTAAAATACTTAAACACCGAAAATAATTCTCCCGATAATTTTAAAAACCAATTAATATCATAAAGAGGATATCACAAAAGATTTCACGATTTTTAATAACTCCGATGATTTTATAAAATTCTTAGAAGATCAATAATGCATGATTTAAACATATTTAAATTCTCAAAAATACAAAAATAAATATTCACAGACTTACACGGCACACACAAATCGTCATGTAAACACATGAACACAATATCACATATATTAACCTTCTCAAAACTATTCACATCATATATAATCCACACTTAATATTAAATAAGAAATTTAAATATGCGATTTTCTAAGTCGTTATATCCTTCCCCCCTTAAAAGGATTCTGTCCTCAGAATCAATCCTAAGAACACAAGTAACGGTACGCTTCCAATTTCCTAGGTTGTATTCTCAACTCTAGGACTCCTCTATATCAAATCATACCTCAATAGGCTTATCTTGTAAGCCCTCAACTTCAACATAAACTTAAATCCTACCTTTACAAATTCCGTTAATTCGAAACGTTAACTACTCTTAGACGAATGTCTGATCTATTGAAAATCGGGCATGACCTTTTCGTATAAGGGACTATGCCATGCGTAATCACTTCAAACTCCAACTCAATCATCCGCATACAATTCATCTTCATTCATTCACCATCTTAATTTAATTATATACAATGCTAATATGACCTCTGCCTTGACTTGCAGTAAACACGTAAATAAATAAATCTGCCCTGACTTGTAGTAAACATGCAATTGAACCATCCATGATACATTGATTCCAATCTGTCAACCAAACCTCATATTGTCTATTCTCGATCACGTCCTTGAAATCGAATACTACAATCAAACACATACGTCATTAGATACACATCAAACACGATTCGATTAACAACTCAATTCTTACTCTGTCAAAAACAATTTGGTTTGCTAGAACGTTTGAAATATCACCTCGGAGGTTTTATTGGTTTAAAACAAATAAAACATCATTTTTATCTTCGAATTTACAGTTTTGAAAACTAATAAACTTCATAACCTTGACTTTGACATAATCCACCACAAGAATAAAATATTCAAATACTCGGTTATAATATCGACCATCCCGGGGTCACAGCCTCCTCGATACCGACCATAAAACAACTTTCAATTCAACACCTTTAAACCAACTCTAACTTTCATTAACAAGAAAATTCGACTTGACATATGTCACATCAGTCATACGTCTTCAACAATTAATTCGCGATCCTCGAAAATCGTTTAAACTTTACTATCCCGCGTCCTCTGAGATCAACTTCCGAAACATAGCTCTGCATACTCAACAAGTCCTCAAATTTGACTCTGACCATTACAACTTTAATGTTTAACACTACTCAATCTAACCGCAAAATCATTACATTCATCCATCACTTGCATTTTGAACTATCCCGAACAAATACATGTTCACCACTTATCCTCCTGACTATTCAGTTTCACATTCTGGTTCGTCACCTCATCTCGGCACCTCTTAATTCCATGATAACTCGCGCTAAAATAACATAATATGAATCATCTTCGTTGTAGACTAGGCGTTCAACACTTCTCGACTCTTAGGAACTTTCTTCACACTTCGCTGTCCATTCAAAACCTTTTTATTCTCTCTAGTAAAATTGATTACTACTGCAGCTATCTGGATAAAATCTTCAATAATCTTTAGAAATTCCTGATTAATCTAACAAAACTTCAGAGCTCTACTGGCATAGATTTCTTTCCATCCAAAATTTATATAAAAAAAATTCTTGTGCATAATCTTCGGATATCTTGAAATGTCATCTATGAACATAATTAAATTCTTCGTCCGAATACTGTTTGAAATCTTATTCATGTACCTATAAAGCGGTAAATGCTCTCCTTCAATCAAACACCATCACCAACAATTCATCGTGTTCATATCAATTCAATAGGCTACTCCAAAAATATCTTAGGGTTTCTATCTTCATATGGTCTTACTCAATTCATAAATCAACTCTAGACAAAACATCCACCTTTCAATTGGTTAAACAACTCATTCAACCTTGATAAAAACAAAGTTCTTCATGACTACTGGTCCACTTATTCTACTTTTAGAAAATGAATAACAACAAACTCTTCATCCTTACCTGGTGACACTCCGGTAATCCATCAAAATATACATTCGAAAATTTTAACCACTAAAATCTGCTTTTACGTAACCGTTTCCTTTCTAACATCTCCCTATTGTGTAGAATAACTTCATATCCTCGATATAATCTTTTTTTTTGGTCTGCTGATCGTTAAGACTTCTATGTCTACTTCCGGCCTCAAAACACCATTTTTACATCTCTTGAAAATCAAAGTATCACTTTCTTGTACTCACAATTTGCTCGTACTTCGTTGTTAAGAAATCAATCCAATCCTAAATCACACTTGCCTCTTTTCACTACCTTCACATTCAAATTCTTGATAACGTCATTCATAGTCATATTGAATTTCTAGCTTCCGAGTGATTTATAAAACCGTTATTCTCATCATAGGGTCCCATTAGTACTGTTATGATGTAATTTCTAGCAAAATGTCTTATCTTCCCACACTTATGGCACACAACTTGACTTTTGACTCTGTCACTTACTACCACACTATTCTTTCCAGTTACATTTACACTCTCTGCGTTAACCTCAACACAATCTCAATCTACTTTCTCTCAAATTCTTATCTTCCAACCGTAAGGTCTTGTTAATCTCTGCTAATTCTCATTCTATGGGCAACTACTGTGCCCCTACTCTCTCAACTCTAAATCTTCTAAATTCTACATTCTTCCCTTAACTGAATCACATTTCTTTAAAACACTTCTGAAAATTCTCTAGTTCTCTGTCTTCTTCTTTTATCATCTTGGTCAACTCTCTTCTACTCTTTATAATCATGATTCTTTAAACTGGGCTCACACAAGTTGTTAATTCCAATACAATCACCTTACTTCATATTCATGTTTTAACTCCTCCTGCTAGTTTACAAACGAATCCGTCCTACTTTTCTTAAGTTATCCTTCCTGGGTTCAAAATTCTTATCCTCAACAATGGGTTTCAAAACATCCATAATCTTATGACAATCCATTTACTACTCTCAAAATTAAACAGGTGTCCAAAATAATTTTTCATCAACAATAAACGTCACATACCAAACATTTCCATCATTCTTCTCTTTAATTTCAACCTTTAACAAAATCTGTAATCTTGTGCCCTTGATACCTACTCCTTTCTTTTTCTCAATTCTCAGTAATCTCGAATCTTGTACAAGTGTTTTCGATCCAATAAATAATCCAATTTGATATGTCATCTCTGTTTTAACATCAACTTCTCAATATTGCTCAACCAATTCTTCGTCAACTTAATCGCAGTTTTGACCACTTAGGATGTCGTCACGTCTATCTTCGCGGCTCTTCATCACTGGTAATCCAAAATAATTAGGGTTTCTGACAAAGGAAGTCAATAGAATAAATAGGTATCAGGTATGAATGTACATTGAATTTTGTTTGATAAAAGTTTTTGTGAAAGAATTTAACCGAGAGATCAATATGATCTTCGAACTATTATCAGGTTGTATTTGTCACTTAGGTCAACCGCCCTAGTACAAAAAGATGGCCAGTCTTTAGTACTTTCATGACAAACACAATCAGTGGCGTCCCACCAGACTTCTATCACAGAGATAAAATGTCCCTGAATCCCCTATATACATAGGTTGTTCATCTCAGTTTGAATAAAGAAGATTAAATATTCAGGGATAAAATGAAAAGAGTTCAAGAATCTCAAATTTTTCAAGTATAGAGTTGGATCAAGTGTCCTTTAAAATATGGATATTTCTAAAAGAATAGGATTGAATTCAAGTGAATCTGATATACAAACTCATCATCAATGGAAGTATAGTCGATTAAACAAATGTTCAAGAAATTCATAATTATTCATAATCTCACTCTTGTCGGCTAAGCATTAATATACCTAGCTGCCAAAACCGGCCTGACAATAATGAGTTGAATAAATAAGAAGATCTCCATTCATTCTTGATTTTAACCGTCACTGCGCAATAAATGCTTCAGCGACAATATAAACCGTGAATTCGTTTATAACAATTCAGAGCAAGAACAAGAATCAATTCAACTGCCCAAATGGGGAATCAATTAAGAATTCAACCGAGATCAACGGCTAGTAGCATGCAGCTATGCCCACACTTCCAACTCATGCCAATAATCCCTTCCCACATCTTATTTCTAGTCTTCTCGTATTCTCGTTATTACGTTCATATTGTAGCTAAAGTCGTAGAGAAGTTCTAGAAGGTATGCGAAAGCCTCGATATAGTGTCATTCAGACAGGTAGCTTCAACTGCTCCGTCAACTCATGCGACTCTAGATTAACTACCTCGACCACAAACAAATCTTCGAACGAATTGAACTCCTACTCGCGCGATATGTTGAAAGACCGTATAACGTCTCAAAACTCGTCGAAATACCCTAAGGCGAACCTTATCCTAAATCGTTCTACCTAACCTCGGTCTCACACACGTATACCAACCCATCCTAACTTGTTTCAGTGACCATAATTTGTAGCTCTGATACCAACTGTGGCATCCCAAAATCTGGGGTACAGATTTGGGGCCACTAACCACAATCCACACAACACAAACCTGGATATAAACATGATATAATAATAAAATACCCCTGATCCAAGATCGCTTACAGGTTATGGTATGAAACAAACTACCAAATTTAATTATTACAATCCAATCTCAGTATAACATTATTATACAAATTGATAACCACTAAGTTCGTCTACCGAACTAGTAAACCAATCTCTGACAAGCTCAAATCACTACCCGGTGAAACCAACAACTCGAACGTCACCTCTCGCTGCTGGAACAGGAAAACTCATCCACACAAGGTCCACTAATCTCCTCTATTAACTGAAGAAAAATAAACAAACAAGAGTGAGCCAATAATGCTCAGCAAGTGTAAATAGTGATAGCAATATCAAGAACAATATAGGTTCTGATCAACAAGAATAATCATCATACGGTACGAAAGAAATCAGCTGAAGAAATTAAATATTGTAACTCCCAGATGAGCCAACAGGACTCTGCTTAAATAAAATGCATCAACAATGAGAACTGATAAAAGTTCTGATAATTAAAGATAATCATAATAGGCTTCAAGGGAATCAGGCTTTGAAGCAACTCAACCTCAATGTATGGATTAGAATTGGATTTTTATATATTTTAAAAAAATAATAAGGTTAGGCTGCTGATCAGTCACGCACTAGCCCCGGACAAACGCACACAACAATGTCCTTTAATGGATCCACGACACACATTGGCCTTAACATCTGACCACAAATCTGGTCTCCCCGAAGGGACATCTGTTGACCATTAAACTGGTCTCCCCGAAGGGACATCTGAAAAAAACATTCCAATTCTAAATCCAACGCACTAGGTGTCGGGACAATCGACAACCCTATCAATCAAACAATCTGGAAAACTCACGTTCCCGCACAACACCTCAACTAGTGGAATGAAAAGAGAATCAACAATTCTATCCTCGATATCGACAAGTTCGATATATTAATGGGGTGAAAATTAAGAAACAACATCAACACTAGTTGTCGACGAGATCGACAATAAATGGGGTAATAATAGATAAAGATCCACAACAATATTAAATGTCGACGAGATCAACAATAAATGGGATAACAATTGAATGAACAACAATAACAATAAATATCGACGAGATTGACAATAATGGGGGTGACATCATAATCAGAAATAATTAAAAGTGAATTTCACTTGAACAAGAAGTGAAGGGAAAATACTCGCAACATGATTAACAACAACTATGATTATAAGATAAAGCAAGGATATAGTCAAGTGCTATGCATTTAATAAAATTTACCAACACATTGTCAAGTTTGAATCAACATCAACATGAGTGAAATAACTCCAAGGTAACTAAATTGTAGGTCAGTTTGAAGAAAACATCCCCTAAAGCGGGTCCATCGGTGAAAATATGCTAAAACTCAGAAATTAGGCTAAAAGACTTTTATAAGAATTTAAAATCTTGGATTTCCTCTGTTTAGAAAGTTTCTTAAATACTTTCGAAGAAAATAAAAAAAATGGCACTCTACTGAGGAATCCATTAACATACCACAATTTAAAATATCTTTTGAGGAAAAAGGGTATTTGTAAGATCATTTGAAAATTTGCACTTGAGCTATAGGTGTAAAATATAAACATTCGCACGTCATTTGAAGAAGGACGTCGCTTTGTAAACATAATTTGACCGACACATTTGATAAATAAATAGAACAGAATTGCATCACTTGAACAATAAGTGAGGAGCGATAACACTTGCCTCAATTCATGAAGCTTCCACTTCCAATATCTCGATCCGCCACTCAATTTACAACAGCTTCTACTTCTTTACACGTCGTCCTCTACTCGATCACACTCGTCCACGAACAACTATCTCCTTTCTCGAGATTCCCTCTACACGTGCACTATTCACGGCCTGCCTTCCTACTCGTACCTATACAAGGTAAAGTACCACTTCAGTACCAACCAACCAAAACTTACTGATTGCTCTATTCTACCCACACGCGTCCTATAACGCTTTACACATAACACATATATCACATAGTGATCATATTCTCAAAATAATTAGTACAATTAGATAAATCACATAAGCACGTAGCACATATTATCATCTTACACCTATACCTTTTTAACACGTAAAGCATATCAATTTACCAATACTTATTATTGAAATCCTATAAGAATTATAACATAGTTCTAATGAAAATTGGACAGCAACTCCTTTATACAGCCTACTACCAGTCGGAACACAACCGACATAACCAACCAATATAATCTCTCCTATATATATACTTGACTTCCACTTTACCAATCAACTTAATTACCAAGTCACAAATTCAAATAACACTTGCCAATGCCTGAGTTACAATTTCTTTCTAATAAGTATCTAATTATTCAGTTTATGCTGCCAATAAACTCAAATGACATGAAAATTGGCTCATGTCAACTACAACCATTCGACCAACCATGTACAAGTACCAGCACACTCAACCAAACTAATTCTTTTTCCCTTTTATAAAAAAATTTCAAAACTCATTTGGGTTTTCAAACCAAATACCCAGCCCAAAATTGGCCATTAATCCAAGTATTAAATTCTATACATAACCACAAACATGACTCTAATTAAGTACTACTACTTAGTCTTCCAATTATATATAAACAATATTCGAATCAATTTATTCACTAACAAAACTCACATTTCAGGAAATCGTCAGTGACTTCATATGCAAGTACTAACCTCAAGATTAATCATATATTACCTTACCAGTTGCTAAACATTTGTAATTAAACCAATCATCACTTAACAATCATCTAATCACCTTGATTAACATCTAATAATTCATATATTTCAAAATCATACTCCTAAAATCAATTAAACTAACAATTAGCACAAGAAGTACAATTAGCACAGGAAATAGCTGTAATCAGCACCACAACGCAGTAATCATCACAACCCCACACCGCCGGCTCGCCGGAGCGGCAACAGTCCACTGAAAAAGCTCACAACGAGTTCCTCTCCCACCAAACTGCCTCCAAGCTTCATTTTCAACCTCGTCTAACAAGAAACAAGCCTCAAAACGCGGGTTTAAACCTCCAAGAACCTTCCAGGTCAAAATTCGAGTATATATATACATGTATATGTATAAAAGTTTCAACAAAACTCAAGAAAACCCATCTTCAACTAACAATCATAATAACAACTAATTAAAGGAGGATGTTTACACGGGTTTGGAGGTTAAAATCGAAGAGAGGGAGTGAGTTTGGAGCGAAAGAGATTTTCTGGGAGAGAGAGCTATGCGGGAGAGACATGGAGAGATAATGAGAGAGATATGAACTCTCTAGAAGAAAAAGAACAGAGGTAATGCGTACTGAAGAATGTGAGAGGCTGCTGCCTTTCAACAATTAAATCTGGTTTTTTTTTTGTACTTTCACATGCTAAAAACAAATTTAAAAGCTAAAAACACAACTTTAATAATTTCAAATTTAAATAGAAAATAATAATAATAATAATAATAATAATAATAATAATAATAATAATAATAATAATAATAATAATGAAAAATAAAACTCTTCATTTTTAAAATAAAGATTACAAAATTACGAACATACAAATATTTTTAAAATATTTTTAGGATCAAAATTGAATTAAATATGAATTTTACAAGTTTTGATCCTTTAAATGCAACATAATTCTTAAAATCATCTTAAAATACTTAAACACCGAAAATAATTCTCCCGATAATTTTAAAAACCAATTAATATCATAAAGAGGATATCACAAAAGATTTCACGATTTTTAATAACTCCGATGATTTTATAAAATTCTTAGAAGATCAATAATGCATGATTTAAACATATTTAAATTCTCAAAAATACAAAAATAAATATTCACAGACTTACACGGCACACACAAATCGTCATGTAAACACATGAACACAATATCACATATATTAACCTTCTCAAAACTATTCACATCATATATAATCCACACTTAATATTAAATAAGAAATTTAAATATGCGATTTTCTAAGTCGTTATATCCTAGTAACCTGTAGACAAACACCTGAAGTACCTCCCAGTAGGGACAGTATGGTCTACAGCCCTTTGCATTTATGTCCTCCGTAAAGACCACCATTTTTAACACACTAATTCCATGGACTCTGCATTTAAACGAGAGTTCCATAGTGAGATAACAACCAGCAAACATCATACATCTAAAATCCTCCAGAGAGAGAAGCTCCTCCTTCTTTCTAAAAACCCCTAAACCTAGCCGCCATTTTCTAATCCTCAGATCTATTCTCTAAAACACTTTCCCCATCATTAACTCCTCATTCCCTTCATTTACTTCCACCTTCTCTTGTCCCCCAAACCTAAACACTATATTTCTTTCTTTCCCTTTTTGTTTTCTTTTTCGGTCAGTTCCCATGGTGAGTCAAGGTTCTAATTGTGACTCCGAATCTGGTTTACCTGGCTATATGCAGGATATGGAGGATGATAAGTTTCAGGAAATGCTTGCAAGAAGAGAAGTGGAGGACTTTCCAGCCCTAGTTGTGCCTTCCACCCTTCAGGGAGGTACCTCAGCTGAAAAGATCTGTGAGACAACCTCAGATGAGGAGGAAGCTTCATATGAGACTGCTAGAGATGCGATAGAGAGAGAAACGATACACATGGTAGCAAAGGGTGTGGCTGCGAACAATAAGTATGAGAGAGAGGACCTCATAAAGCTACGCAACCAAATGATGGATATCCATAGCTTCCTTGCCAAGAAGGGTTTTTCGGTGACTGAAGTTGAGAAAGAAATCTTGAAGGATAAGGAGAGGTTTAATGCAGGGTTAGTAAGCCCAGTTCGTTTCATTGATGGTAGGGATGAGATGGGTCTTCCCATATTCACTAGTAAGGAAGTACCTAAGAGCACGGTTGCCAGTGAGAAGGGGGTGGGAGCTGTTAAAGGAATTCTAAAAAATGCCCCACCTGGGGGCTTGGAAAGGGGTGAAAGCTCGAAGAGTCAACAGGAAACAGACAAACAGGAACCTCTTACAGATAAAGTAAGCAAGGAGAACACCAAAAATGGGGAGAAAGATGAGAAGACTGAAATGGGGTCAAAAGGTGCTAAGTCCTGGTCTTCAATCTTAAGAGCGGCCCCGGGCCCTGTAAAGGAAGTGAAATTTGACTACGTGCCTCCATCGGAAGGATCAGATGTTGTATCCCCCCTAGAGGATGTCCTCAAGAAAGGTGCGGAAAAATTCAAGTGTTGCATTGTGGGTAAATTTACCAAAGGGACTCTATCGTTTAAGAGAGTTAAGGAGGTGGCTTTTTCAGCCTGGAGGAGAGGCCTCACCATGGTCTCTCAGCGTAATGAGTCTACCTATGTCTTTAGGTTCAACTCTTCCAATGAAAAGAATGCGGTTCTAAGCAAAGGTACGTGGTACTTTGATAAAAGGCCTCTGGTATTAACTGATTGGGGTTTCAACGAGCGCTCAGAATCTGTTACTTCAATGCCATTATGGGTTAAGCTAGCCAATCTTCCAGATTGTTACTGGACGCAGGAGGGACTGGGCCGTGTTGCTAGTGCCATTGGAAAGCCCCTAGGGGCAGACGCCCTTACATCTGAGCTAGAAATTCTCCCATTTGCAAAAATGTGCGTGCAGTATGAAGTGGGGGATCCATTACCACCAACACTCAAAGTGGTGGACCTGGACGGTTCCATAGTTGAGGTTAAAGTCTCATACATTAATAAGCCAATGGTGTGCGGCCACTGTAAATCTCTTGGTCACACCATTAGTGTTTGCCCGGTGGCTTCTAGACAATGGGCGGCAGGGGGATCAATCCATACTAAAGGGGCTCCATCTGGCCAAAATGACAAAGGAAAAGATAAAGTGGACGAAAGTGGTAAGGTGAATGAAGGTCACCAAAAGAAGGTGGTGGTGGAGCTGAAAGAAGGGGTTTTAGAGGCGGAAACAAGTCAAAAGAAGGTGGTGGTGGAGCTGAAGGAAGGGGCTTTAGAGAAGGAAGCAAGCCACATGAACAAGCAAACCGCCAACCACCAGGTAGATGTAAAAGAAGGGAATGTAGACAATGAGTGGACGGAGGTTCGTTCTAAACGAAAGCCACTGACATCGCCAAGTATATCTCCGGAAGTCTCCAACCTTCAGCCGTTTCAGAACATTGTGGTTGATGAGGTAGCAATGAAACATGGCTCGAGAACTCCAAAGCCATACAAGAAAGTAAAAAGAGGGGGTAGGGGGGGTCGTACCCCTTCCTCTAGGTCATAAATCTACAGTTAAACCTCTTTAAAGTAATACTCTTGGGACTGGAAGAAAATATTACTTTACCAAATTTATTACTTTATCGATATAATAATATTTTATTACTTTATCGATAAAGTAATATTTTATTACTTTACCGAATTTTTATGTTTACGTATTATAATACACTAAGTTTAAAAAAAAGAATCACCTACGAATGAAGAAATCATTGAGTCGGTAATGAACACTGATCCTGAACAGGACGATAGCAATGTAATCCCAAGCATGTCATCAAAGAAAGCATTTCAAGTAATCAATACTTTGAACAATTACTTGTTACAATACGAGCAAAACATACTAGGAGTTATTTATGTTTAACATAAAGTCAAGGATGAGATTAATTTTGGCTTTGGTGGAAACAAGCTACTATAGGTTCATATTATTAAAAGAATTGAATTTTTTAACTCATATGCATTATATATATATATACACACACACACACACGTATACATACATACATATATATATATAGGGGTTTATTCAAATGAGAACCACTATATATATATATATATATATGGGTTGATTCAAATGAGAACCACTATCTAAAAGAGAACCGGAGAACCATTGGATCCTACTATAGAACCTATTTTGTTTTGTAATAAAAAATTAATATCTTGCTATTGAATTTCAAAGTTATGCACATGAAATTAAAATTTCTACAATTGAACTTACTTTTTTCTCAAAGTTTTGCAAATGACATTAAAAGTTCTACAACCGAACTTGCTTTTTCTACAAAGTTCTAAGACTGAACTTACTTTTTCAACAAATATTCTGTTTCTGAACTTAAAGTTCCGCTGCTGAATTTAAAGTTCCGCTGCTGAACTTATTAGAGTTCTCAGGTTCTCTGTTTAGTGTGGTTCTCCATAGAGCGTGACCCTATATATATATATATATATATATATATATATATATATATATATATATATATATATATATATATATATATATATATATATATAATTCTGGAATTATTACTTTACATATTACTTGGGTCCTTAATGACTTTCTAATTTTTTATTATCTTATGCTTTTAGCGAGAATATTACTTTACAACATTGGCCCAAGTTGGGACCGACGAAATTTATTACTTAAGCGAGGTTATTACTTTATCGGATATTACTTAATCGAGGTTTAACTGTATTATGACTATTTTTTGTTGCTACAACGTTAGAGGCCTTAATAATAAAGTTGGTTTTATCAGGGACTTCATCTTTAAAAATAAACTGTCCCTGGTAGGTCTATTGGAAACACATGTCCAAACTGACGTTGCTAGGATTATCTCTCGGACCATTAATCCACGGTTTCAGTGGTACTTTAACTATGATCATCATCCGGGAGGCCGTATATGGCTGGGGTGGAATCCCTCTATATGGAAAATTTTGGTACTTGCTTCTTCCTCTCAGCATATCACATGCTCTGTTACCCTTCTTGAGAGCAATACAACTTTTGTTATCTCTTTTGTGTATGGCCTTAATGATATGATTGACCGTAGACCACTATGGTCTGATTTGGTGGGAATAGCGCAGGGTTTGAATGGCACAGCATGGGCTCTATGTGGTGACTTCAACTCGTGTATTAGTATTGATGAAAAACAAGGAGGGTCCTTAGATTGGACTGCTGGAATGGAGGAGTTTAAACAATTCTTGCTTGCTAATGGCCTCACTGATCTCCGGTATTCAGGCCATTTCTTCACATGGTGGGATAGCAATATCTCTCAGCCAAAATTCAGAAAATTAGATCGTGTGTTAGTAAACCCGGAATGGCATTCAGTGTTCCCTTGCTCGACGGTGGAGTTCATGTCTCGGGGCTTATCTGATCATTGCCCTGCTGTTACTTCTCTTGGCTCTAGTTTCTCCTCTGGAGCGAAGCCCTTTCAGTTTTTTAATCACCTTATTGATAATCCAGACTTCTTGGAAACAGTGGAGAAAGCATGGTCCTTAGAGGTTGAGGGGAATCCTTGGTTCATCCTAACATCGAAACTCAAGAATGTAAAGGTGGCTCTAAAGGAACTAAACAGAAAGATGGGGGATATTCACAACCTAGTAATCCACTCTCGGGATGCTCTCTCTCAGTTCCAGGACTCAATGCCTGCTAACCCTACTGCTGCTTACTTTGAGGAAGAAAAGGAATTTATTGAGAATTATTCAGCAGCTTTAAGGCTAGAGGAGCAGTTTTTAAAGCAGAAATCCAGAATTCAGTGGCTTAAACTTGGAGATGCCAATAGTAAGTTTTTCTATAATTCTTGCAGAGGGAACTGGAACACTAACAAGATTACTACTCTCACCGACTCGGAGGGAGTCTCACACTCTTCTCATGCAGACATGGCTAAAGTTGCAACGGATTTCTATAAAAATATTATGGGCAAATCATCTGAGGTAGCAGATTTTCCTAATGATATTCCTCTACCTTCTCTCTCTGATTCCCAGGTCAACCTTATGGCTGCCCCTTTTTCTGAGAGTGAAGTACTGAGCACATTAAAAAGAATGGCTAAGAACAAGAGCCCTGGGCCAGATGGGTTCACAGTTGAATTCTACTTGGCTGTTTGGCACTTGGTAGGAAACGATGTGACTAAAGGTATCATGCATTTCTTTAACACATTGCACTTGCCTAGAGTAATAAATGCTGCTTCCATATGTTTAGTTCCTAAACAGCCTAACCCATCTGAAATGCAACACTTCAGACCAATCTCCTGTTGTAACGTACTGTATAAATGCATCTCTTCTATGCTAGCCAAGAGGCTTAAAGCTGTGCTTCCCTCCATCATTTCCCCTGTACAATCTGCTTTTGTAGCTAGGAGATCCATTGGTGACAATATTTTCCTTGCTCAAGCATTATGCAAGGACTATAATGGTAATTCAGGTCAGCCTCGATGTGCTATAAAGCTAGACATTCACAAGGCTTTTGACTCCCTAAACTGGAATTTCCTGTTTGCAATCATGGGGAAAATGAGGTTTCCCACTCAGTACATTAAGTGGCTGGAAAAATGTATCACTTCAACAATGTTTTCTGTGAAGTTGAATGGCAGTTTGGAAGGGTTTTTCAAAGGGGAATCTGGCCTCAGACAGGGGGATCCTCTATCCCCTTATCTGTTTGTGATTGTCATGGAGGCTCTCTCAGCATGCCTGGATAAGAAGACTGCGGACCCTAACTTCAAATTCCATTGGAGAACTAAGGAATAAAGCTAAATCACATTATTTTTGCTGATGATGTTTTCCTGTTTAGTCATGGTGATCTTAGGTCAGTCTCGGCTCTCCTGGATGGGATCAAGCTATTCTCAACCTGTTCGAATCTTAAGCCAAACATCTCCAAAACTACATGCTTCTTTGCTAATGTTAGACAGGATGTGACTGATGCTATTCTTTCTCACTCAGGGTTTCAAAGAGGTCTTATGCCCATCACCTACCTGGGGCTCCCTCTTATCACAGGAAAACTCAACAAGAATGATTGCCAGACTCTGATTAGTAGACTGTGCAGCAAAATGGAGTTGTGGACAACTAGATTTCTTAATTTTGCAGGGCGTCTCCAACTGATCAAAGCCATACTGGTCAGCATTGTGGGATACTGGAGTATGTTTCTCTTCCTTCCGAAAGGGATCCTAAAAAAGATCAATGCTCTATTTTTCAAGTTCCTCTGGGGAGGTTTCTACAAACCAGATGGGAAGTGTCAATACAAAGTTGGATGGGAGGAGTGTTGCAAACCAAAAGCAGAAGGGGGTCTTGGCATTCGGAATATTTTTGAATGGAATGAAGCAGCCATTCTTTTTCAGCTGTGGTGCATCATTCAGCCCACCTCTAACTCTCTATGGGTAGCATGGTTCCATAAAGCTTTGCTGGCAAAGAAGGAATTCTGGACTTCCAAAATGCCATATCGCTCATGTTGGATTGTAAGGAAACTGTTCAAGGCGAGGCCGCGAGCCCTTCAGTATGTTCACTATAATATAGGAGAAAACTCTGACTTTCTCTTCTGGCATGATCCTTGGGTTCAAAATAAGCCCCTTCTAGATTTTGCCCCTTCCATTGTATCTACAGCTGAGTCCACTAGTTCAGTTAGTATCAATGTCTACCTCCGAAATGGGACTTGGGACTTACCATCTTCGAACCATAATGATGTGATTGAAATTAGAAGGATGGTGCAACATATCCAAATCCATAAGTCTGATTCCATTTTGTGGGATGGAATGCTTCCAAAGCATGTCAAATTGTCCACTATTTGGTCCTCCATGCGGGTTAAGGGAAGCTATGTCCAGTGGTTTAACATGGTCTGGGGAAAATTCAATATCCCGAAATGCTCATTCTTCACATGGTTAGCCATCAAAAATAGGCTCCTCACGAAGGATAGAATGCTTCTGTTTGGAATGCAGGTTGATCAAAAATGTGTCTTGTGTGGGGTGGATGATGAATCGATTAGCCACATTTTCACTGCTTGCCCATACTTTGATATCATTAGCAGGTCTATGCCATTTCGTTTCTCTCGTAACTGGTCCAATTGTCAGTCAGGCAACTGCACTGCTACTCAGCTAGGGGCAAAGGAGGAATCAATTGCCCAACTGTTTTTTAGCACAGCTATTTATCATGTCTGGAAAGAGCGTAACTTCCGTATGCACAACCATGGTCCTGGCCACCCTACATCAGTGGTTAGCAGTGAGATAAGACGTATGGTGCGTGAGAAACTGTTCTCATGTAGCTTGTTTAAGGGTTGGGTTCGGAATGACCCGACCATCCTCTTATTTATCATGTAAAAGAATAGGCTAGGTACATCTGTAACGTTGAGTAGGGTTTACCTTCTTATTCTTTGTATCATGTTGATTACTAGCTATAGCATGGATGTTGTCTCGCGGGGTATGCCCCTAGATATGTATTAGCTGTTTCCTTTGGTATAAATTCTTTTAATTAGCAAAAAAAAAAAAAAAAAAAGATAGAACAAAGAATGTCCTGCAAATGGGTCACCATCAACAAGCAATGGTTTGGAGTTATACCAGTAAAACCAGCACCCTTCACAACCAATCTCCTTACAGAGATGCTAAACATCGTGACATAGTCTTCATAAGTAACACAGATCCTGATGCCATAAACAAAGCGACCTCGTACAGAGAGCTTAGTACTTGTGATTTCACTCCTTTTAACATAGGCATAGGAGAGCCCCATTCGCAAAAGCATAGATCGACACTGAAACAGAATAGTCGAATATAACAACAGCACCATGGGATTTACTGCCTTGAACTTTAACAAGGTCGAGTCAAGAGAATCACAAACAAAGTGATAAACCAAAGTAATATCACTTTGGGCCATTTCATCGAACACTTTAAAGGCATTATTCTTACCACCATCCCTGAATGTGTCAATCATTGTTGATGAGTTTCTAACCCTCATATCCCGATTTCCAGTTCTCAAACGAAACCCAACACCACATATAATTCCACATGAATCTAATTGACAGCAAACCCCTTGAAGCCCCTGAATCAACAAGGAGTCTTCCATCATAAGAGATTCAAGCATAGCATCCCATTGGATCTGACGGCCAAAACACCTGGTCTTCTTACCCAATAAAGTACATTGAAACTCTGCATTACATAGAGGACAAACCTCGAACACCTGGTAGGCGACAACCATACACCCCAGAACGGAGAGATCAAACTCACCAGTGTCAACATGAGTACCCCCAGGCTTGGAGTTAACAACCTCAACCATGAGTATTGAGATGAGCCTGACCACTGCTTGGACCACCGAGTGATGCTCCAAAAAAATAAATCTCCCGAAAGAGACATCTTCTTTACTAGCGGAAGTAACAATCGGAGAAACATCAAACACCTTGCATTCAGTAAGGGTTCGATACACATTAGATTCTTTCTTACCAAAAGAATGCACGACAACCCAATCTTTATCAGAATCGATTATAACAACCAAAGTTGATAGGACGAAACCCATCAATTTCAACCACAACCTCTCAACAGAGAGGAGTGAGACCATCTCAAAAGAACTACAAGCCATGGAGACAGCCTCCAAAACCCAAGACCAAGGTGAAGTAACTTTCATAGAAGTATCCATATCAAGAAAGAGAGAGTTAACTCCATCCCCTAGAGACAATGATTCCTTAGAATCACTTATCAAAACGTTGATAAAAGGAAAATTACACTCGTTGTTAGAAGAACGAGTTGTAAAATTCCAAGCTTTAATAACACATACCCGAGGTTCAACCTCCCAGCATATCAAATGGTCTGATCGGAGATTTTCCAGAATAAATTCCAGAGAACCCATCATCAACAACGAACTCGAAAATAAAAATAATAAATATATACATAAGAAATATGGTGATTTAGGTGAGAGAGAAGAAGGGGAAGGTGAATTTGGGAAGGAATAATATAGATCTGATGAAAAAAAAGGCTTAGATTTGGCTGGAATTTGGTGGCGGCTAGGGTTAGTTGCTAGAGAGAAAACCGACTCTCATTGGTTATGCTCCCGAGTTTCCCAAGAGTTTCTAAAAGCTTGCTAATTAAATTATTATACCAAAGGAAAATGAATACATCTCTAGGGGCATACCCCGCGATAAATAATACATCTGCCTAACAGAACAACATGGAAAAAAACAACAATACTGCTAGATAAACTAGCAGTCAACAAACCACGGTCCACAAGACCTGGAAGAAAACAACAACTACAGCAAATGAACTAGAACAGCATAAGAACAAGGGTTGGGTCTTCTCGAGCCCATTTTTTAAAGGAAGAACAGGTAAAAAGTTTTTCCTTCACAATGGCTTTTACATTCGAAATGAGCACGGTAGAGGGATGTCCTGGGCCAGTATTATGGCTTCTGAAATTTCTCTCCTTCCACAAATTGTAAACACATGTCGTCAGGTAAGTACCAGCAATGGCCTTAAGCTTTGCATTAAGAGGACATCTAAAGAAATCACCCCGCTACCAGCAAGCCCAATCCGCATGGAGTGGAAAGGGAATGACTCTCATTACTAGGGAGGAAAAAGGACAAGTAGTGAGCAGGTGACTAATTGACTCAACATCTGTTCCACAAAGAGTGCACACAGGATCAACATTCATGCCAAAAAGGACCATACGCTCCTTAGTGAGCAACCTATCTCTAACTGCAAGCCAAGTGACAAAAGAGCACTTTGGGATGTTGAGAGAATTCCACACTAGGTCGCTCCAATCAGCAGGTTGACCCATGCCACGAATAGAGGCCCAAATAGATGCCAGTTTGACAAGCTTTGGCTGGAGTCCATCCCAAGTGATGCAATCCCTGTCATGAAGTTGAACCATACTAGCCCTGTTTCTGACTTCAATGACATCCATGTGATTTGATTGAGGGAGATGCCACACCCCATTGCTAAGATACGTCCCAATACTAACCATACTAGATGATTTAGGTACATCTGAAATGTTGAGTAGGGTTTACCTTCTTATTCTTTGTATCATGTTGATTTGTAACATGGATGTTGTCTCGCGGGGTATGCCCCTAGTTATGTATTAGCTGTTCCTTTGGTATAAATTTTTTAATTAGCAAAAAAAAAAAAAAGAGCCAGGGGCTTTTTATTTGCCCATGGATCATGCCAAAAAAGAAAATTAGAGTTCACTCCAACTTCATAACTAAGAAAGTTCATCGCCTGGTGCCTAGCATTAAAAATTTTCCTTGCAATCCAACTACACCTGTACGGCATCTTTGCAGTCCAGAAACCCTTATTACAAATCAGCACCTTATGAAACCAAGAAATCCAAAGAGAGTCAGCAGAGGGTTGGAGCAGGTGCCAGAGCTGATGTAACACAGCTGCCTGGTTCCATTCAAAGAGGTTTTTAATCCCCAACCCCCCTCACTTTTTGGTTTACAACAATCTTCCCAGCCTACTTTGTAGTGACACCTACCCGATTCTTTATAGAATCCTCCCCAAAGGAATTTAAAGAACAAACTGTTGATCTTCTTTAAGATAGCCTTGGGAAGAAAGATATACATGCTCCAGTAGCCAACAATACTAGCCATGATCGCTTTAATCAGCATCAAGCGGCCAGCAAAATTGAGAAATCTCACCATCCACGATTCCACCTTCTTGGAAAGCTTGGCCACCAAGGAGGAGCAGTCCCTGCTATTTAGTTTACCAGTAATGAGAGGCAACCCTAGGTACGTGATAGGAAAGGAGACTCTTTGAAAGCCAGTAGCCCGAAGGATATTCTCCACCACATTCTCTCTAACATTCGCAAAAAAGCACACTGACTTTTCAATACTAGGAACCAGGTTAGAACAGTTGGAGAACATAGAAACCCCCTCCATAAGAGTAGCAACTGAAGATTCATCACCATGACTAAATAGGAAAACGTCATCAGCAAAGATAATGTGGTGCAGGTTGACTTGCTTTGTTCGCCAATGGAATTTGAAATCAGAACCATCAATATATTTGTTTAGACATGCTGTAAAGACTTCCATGGCCATCACAAAAAGATAAGGAGAGATGGGGTCTCCCTGTCTCAAGCCCGATTTGCCCTTGAAAAAACCCTCCAAACTACCATTTAGCTTTACAGAGAACATCGTGGAGGTGATACACACCTTAACCCAATAAATAAACCTTGGAGGGAATCCCATTTTGTGAAGAACTTGGAATATAAAACTCCAATTCAAAGAGTCAAAGGCCTTGTGGATGTCAAGTTTGATTGCACATCGACCCTGGCCAGAATTCCGGTTGTAACCTTTGCAGAGGGCTTGGGCCAGAAAAATGTTATCACCAATGGACCTTTTGGCCACAAAAGCAGACTGGTTTGGAGAAATCAAATTGGGCATAACCCCCTTGAGTCTAGCAGCAATCATCTTAGAGATACACTTATAAAGCACATTGCAACAAAATATGGGACGAAAGTGTTGCATCTGAGATGGGTTTTGGTGCTTTGGAACCAGGCAAATTGAAGCAGCATTAATAATCTTAGGCATAACAAGGGAATCAAAGAAATACAGAATACCTCTTGTGACATCAGGGCCCACAATGTGCCAGGTGGCCAAATAGAACTCCACAGAAAAACCATCAGGACCAGGGCTTTTGTTTTTGCCCATCTTTTTTAAAGTGGTAAACACATCAGCCGCCGTGAACGGCCGATCAATTAGGCCATCCTGATTTTCATTCAGCTTAGGAATATGCAAATCCGCAGGGAGTTGGCGAACCACACTTTGTTGGCCAAGCAAGTTTTTATAGTAGTCCACCGCTATAGAGGCCATCCCCTCATGAGATGTTACAAGATCACCATTCGAGTCACTAAGAAACACCACCTTATTCACATTCCACCTTCCTCTATAGGCATTGAAAAAGAATTTGTTATTGTTATCCCCATTCTTAAGCCAGTTAACCCTCGACTTTTGCTTGAGGAAACATTCCTCCAAATGCAGAGCTTTGGTGAAGGCATCAATCAATCTCTTTTCTTCCTCAAACTGAGCCAAGGACGGCCTAAGAGGAAGCCCTTTTTGAAATCTCAACAGATCCTGTCTAGTGTCATTCACCACCTGATGAAGATTTCCCACCGAGGTGTTTAGCCCTTTAATTGCCAGCTTTACTCTCTTTAACTTTGAGGTTAGAATAAACCAGGGATCACCGGATACCTGGTCCTCCCATGCCTGCTGGACCAAAGGAATGAACCTCTGATCATTAATGAAATAGTTGAAAAACTGAAAAGGTTTCTTGACCACGGGATGCTCCAAACCTAGGGTAGTCAGAGCAGGGCAATGGTCTGAAAGCCCTCTAGGTAAGAAGTCTGTGTAGGAGGAGGGAAACACATTATGCCAGGCAGCATTTACCAGAACTCTATCCAACTTTCTATATTTCGGATTGTGGATGTTGCAGTCCCACCAGGTAAGCACATTTCCAGTACTTCGGAGGTCCGTGATGCCTAAAGCACGCACAAAATCCTTAAAGTCAGTCATATCCATGGTCCATTGAGTGTTACCTCCAAGTTTCTCCTCTGTTCGAAGACAGGTATTAAGATCCCCAGAAATTACCCATGCATCATTTGTCAAAGTCCTCGAGGCATGAGACAAGTCGGACCAAAGAATTCTCCTCTCAATGTCATCATTCGAGCCATAAACAAAAGAGACAACAAAGCTAATGTTGTGCTGCAGCAATAGAACTGTGCACGTGATATGCTGGGCACTAGAGGCTAGCACCGTAACCTTCCAAAAATCAGGGTTCCACCCAAGCCAAATACGGCCACCCGCATGGTGCTCATAATTGAACAACCATTGGAAACGCGGGTTAATCTCCTTAGAGATAATCTTAGCAACGTCCTTTCGCACATGAGTTTCCAAAATACTGATCAAGGATATTTTATTAGCAGAAATGAAATCCTTGACAAAGTCAACCTTATTGTTGAGCCCACGAACGTTGCAAGAACAAAAACCAGTCATTAAAAACTGAGTTAAGACTTCGAAGGAGGGCCCCCAGACCCCTACTTCGCTCTTTTGACACCCTTAGACTTCCCTTTCTTACCACCTTGCTTCCTAGCTACTTCATCTACTACCACATGCTTAAACCCCTGAGGGGATGGAGTACCAGTAGAGATACCCGGTGAGTTGACTGGCTTGCGCTTATTTTTCACTACTGTCCAACCCTCCCCATCAACAGGGTTTGTGACTAAGCCAGCGGAGTCATCCTGCCCTTGCTTTGCAACAGGAGTCAGAGATACATCCCTGCCACCCGAACTCGAATCACCCTCAACTTCTTGTTGTCCAGAGTTGCTATCTTCCACAACCACACCTTTGCCCTTATCTGACTCCTTCTTTGCAGATCCAAGGTTTGTCTCTAGGTTCTCTAAATTCATTTCTGGCTTGAGCTCCGTTTTTCCAGAATTTCGTGCCCAATCCCTCGGTGCAGATGGGCAAGCACCAATAAGATGACCAAGGGAGTTACAATGGGCACAAATTAAGGGTTTATTAACGTAAGAAACCTTAACTTCCACATTAGATTTATCATAATCCACCGCAGGTATAACTGCTGGAAGGGGGTCACCAATCTTATACTGCACACACATTTTTGCAAAGGGGAGAATTTCCAGCTCTGAAGTTAGAGCATCAGCACCAAGTGGGACACCTATGACACTTGCTATTCGACTCAGCCCCTCTTGAGTCCAGTAGCAGTCAGGAAGATTGGAAAATTTAACCCACAGAGGCATAGTCGATACAGTAGTACCAGCACCTGAACAGCCCCAATCTGTAACCACAAGGGGACGTTGATCAAAGTACCAAGTCCCTTTAGATAGAGAAGCATTCTTATCATTTAAGGAGCTGAACTTAAAAATATAAGTAGACTCATTTCGCTGCGATACAGAAACCAAGCCTTTCTTCCAAATTAACTGAGCAATTTCCTTCACTCTTCTGAATGGCAGGGTGCCCTTTGTGAATTTTCCCACAACACAACATTTAAATTTCTCAGCTCCCTTCTGCAAAATCTCATCAGGAGGTTGGACTATGCTAGATCCCTCTAGAAGAGGCACATAATCAAAGCTGATTCCCTTATGAGGTCCCGGGGCCTCTTTCAACACCGAACTCCACGATTTCTTCTCAGTGTTGGCCTCATCCTACCCTAGCCCTTCCGGCGTATCCTTCACTACACCTGAAGACTCACCTTTAGACAAGTTAGCATTCCCATTTTTAAGAATACTCTTTAGAGTAGGCGTAGCTTGTACAGTATTCTTTCTCTCCTCTTTTTCCCTCTGAAAGATAGGAAGGCCAAATTCATCTCTGCCAGTTATAATGTTGAGTGGGCTGCATAACCCAACATTAAACTCAGCCTGAGCAGTTAGGTTAGCCTTTTCCATTTCCGCTATAGACAATCCTTTGGACTTTAGGAACACCTCAACCTCCGCTAATTTCTTGCGTAATCTTATCATTTCCTCTCTTTCATTTTTGCTAGTAGCTGCCATTGCAGTAGCTACTCTACTGATTGTAACCCTCTCCATAGCATCTCTAAAATCCTCATGGTGAACCTCCTCATCATCAGAAGAGGCCCTCATCACCTTGGTACCAGTGCCTCCCGAGTTGCTTGGCTCCACCGAATGCGCCGCTGACAAGATTGGGAAATCCTCCGCCTCTCTACGAGCGAGCATCTCATTAAACTCATCATCATCCATGTCCTGCATATACCCCGGCATACCAGATTCAGAATCACAGTTGGATTCTTGACTCACCATTAAAACTAGTAATCGAATATATATATATATATATATATATATATATATATAAGAAATTTAGTGTTTAGGTTAAGGGGGAAGGAGAATATGGAGTAAATGAAGGGGATTTGGTCTTTACTGATGGAGAATGTGTGTAAGAGAATAGATCTGTGCTAAAATTAAATGGCGGCTAGCTAGGGTTTTTAGTGAGAAGGAAGAGCTTCTCTCTCTAGGACTCTCATTTTTACTTGTCGATAGCAATTCACCTTTTATCTTTCTAAAGAATAGAGTTTTGTCAATTGTACCTCTTGTTAAGCCATTTTCAAGAAGAAATTTAGACAAAGTCTCATACCATGCTCTTGGTGCCTGCTTTAGTCCATAGAGTGCCTTGTCAAGTTTGTAGACATGATTTGGAAACTTTGGATCAACAAATCCAGGTGGCTGTTCCACATACACTTCCTCATCAAGTTTGCCATTTAGAAAAGCACTCTTTAAATCCATCTGATATACCTTGAATTTTGAATGAGCTGCAAATGCAAGAAACATTCTGATTGCTTCCAATCTTACTACAGGTGCAAAGGACTCATCATAATCAATGCCTTCTTCCTGAGAATAACCCCTGGCCACCAGTCTTGCTTTGTTTCTTACAATCATACCAGATTCATCTAGCTTGTTTATGAAAACCCATTTTGCACCAACAAAAGATCTATCTTTAGGTCTTGGTACCAGTTTCCATACTTTGTTTCTCTCAAACTCCTTTAACTCCTCCTGCATTACAATTACCCAATTAGGATCCTGTAAGGCTTCTTCAACCTTCTTAGGTTCATTCTTTGAGAGAAAGCAACTATACAAGCATTCATTTTGAATTGATCTTCTAGTTCGAACACCACTATTTGGATCACCAATAATCAAATCTTCAGTATTATCCTTTGTCCATTTTCTAAAAGGTGGTAAATTGCCTCTGCTAGATTCTCCCCCTAAGTTAGTGGTATTTCTTGTAGAAGAATTCTCTCTGCCTTCAATAACTCGCCTTTGATCAATAGATTCCATATTGCTGCTAGTTACTGATCTTTCCTCAATAGACTCTGAAAGATCAGTTCCTGATGGAGTAGACTCTGAATAGCTAGTCTGCTCCTGATGATCATGTGTTCTCCTTGATTTATTTGCTCCCCCTCAACAGTAGCATTCCTTTGAGAAGCAATAGAAATTCCTTCTAGAGAACCTTTTTTTTTTTTTTTTGCTAATTAAAATTTTATACCAAAAGGAACAACTTGATACACATCTAGGGGCATACCCCGCGAAGTCAACACGCAAAGCAAACAAATGTCATAGCATCATAAAGACACTATACAATCAACATATAAATAGAACTAGATTTAACCTAGTTTAACCTCACAATGAGACCTATGCCAAGTACGAATAGTAAAGGGACCACCCGGTCCACATCCAAGCATTGAAACTGGTAAGCATCATCTTCTTCATAGTCAACAGTAGCACATGGTAAGCCCAAACATGAGCGCCCTGGAAATTCTTTGGAAAAAACCTCCTGACCCGAAAGGGCGGAGTCATCTCGCCTAAACAAGCTACCAGTCTTTTCCTGGCCTTTACCCACCAGCTGCTCCCTATGCCATCCATCAACCTGAGAGTTGGCCTCCAAAAAAGCACCACCGGCTAACTTTTTTTTTCTTTTTTTTTTGCTAATTAAAATTTATACCACAAGCAAAAGATTACAATTCTAGGGCCATACCCCGCGATTAGAAACAATCTGCCTAGCGGAACAACAAAGAAAAAGCATCAAACACAAAGGACATAAAATCAGTAAGTCACCTTACTGTCAACATAACAACGAAATTAAGCTAAAAATCATTCTGGCGCCTTAAACATCCTAAACTTGAGACTAGGCACATGTCTCACAAAGCCCATAGTAATGAGAAGTAGCAGATAAACCATGTAGTGACAGAGCTGCAAATCGGCAAAAACATCCATATGGCATCCATCAACCAGAGAGTTGGCCTTCAAAAAAGCACCACCGGCTAACTTTTTATTAGAAGAACCAACCCCCAGCTGATTAAAAAAGCCCATATGACAGCCATAACCCACCTGATCAAGGTTTGAGAAAGAATCTATGCCATGAAAAAGTTCGGAGAGAGTGGCCTCCCAGCCAACTCCTGTAAAGATCAGCACCGCATCAGCCTTGTTCAAAAGCATTGCAGAATTAGTGCTAGTCATTCCATGCACGACATCATCCCAAATAATATGCCAGGAACTAGAACCAAATAACCCAATCGGGTCTCCAAAGAAACTACCCCACAAAAGAAACAGGGCAAGAAAACCCCATTTAGCCATGCGGCTCCCACCTCTAGCCAGCCAGTATGTGTACATGCAGCCGCATGATCGCCTGCCCACCATCAACAACATTAATCTCCTATCTCTTCTGGGGCATAACACCCATGGTTGCAAGACCAACAAAATCGGCGCATCAACATGCACCCAGCTCTGCACGCTGACCAGACGCAGCCCTGATCCCATCTCCAGCAACATTGTTCCATCATGTACTGTGTTTGAGTAACCACGTACCGCAGCTAATAAACGTTGACAGTGAGTAACCTTGCAACAAATGCTACACAGGTATCCCTTCTTCGCTGCACAACCAGTATAATGCTCAACCAAAACCACACTATTTCCGTGAGACAAACCCATCCGAGTTGTTGTTGTCCCAGCTACATTGAAGCAATACTCGAAGAACTGGGGCAATCCATCTTCCATTACAAGGTCATCACGACCCTGTGTAAATTGAAGCCAACATTCACTTTGCAGAACAGCATGCCTATTCTCAAACTTAAACCCACCATCCAGTGTCTCGATATTTCTTTTGCTGAGACCAACATAAGTTTCAGGAAACATAACTCCTGTCAAGTCGGGCCATGTTAACATAAGCCCCACGTCCACACCAACAAAAGGAATGGGAAACCACTTTCTGATCTCATTTCCTTGTGTTACAAACACTCGCCATCTAAATCTTTTAGCGAATTCCCTATCAGAGAAATTAAACCGCAAATCCAAAATAAACCTTGTCAAGATTTCACCATTCAACATACACTAACAACTAAATTTACATCCAGAAAAAGGATGAAGGCTAACTTTTCTTTGGAAGGAGAACCATCCCCCAGCTGATTGAACATGCCCAAATGACAGCCAATATTCATGCCCAACACATCATCATCAAGAATGCCATAAACTGAAAATGAGAGTCGTCTTTTGCTCTACCTTCTCTCTAACTTTTCTCTAACCTAACCTCTCTCTAAAACCCTAGATAGCCGCCTCAAAATCTAAACACTTTCTCATCAAATCTTTCCATATTGCCTTCACGAATTCATCTCTTCCCTTCTCTCTCACCATATACTCTAAATTTCTTATATATACTATTAATATGAATAGATCCAATTTTGTCGCGGATGGACCCAACCGTGAGTTGGGATCTTACCGGTGTCCAGCGGACCACGATGGTGCTCCGCTTGAATTTGGAGTGTTCGATGGGTATGAAACCCCATTCTTAGTTGCTGGATCTGTCTTTAAAGAGCTGGTGGGTAGTTCGAACCCAAGGTTGGATGATGCAAGCCATCTTGAAACGGATCCGTTGCAGGATGACTGTTGGATGGGCGGATCGCCTCTTGACTCTGTCGACCAAAGGAGGATAGGTTCAGTGGAATCGTTAGCAAAGGAGTTCACTTTGGAGAACCCTGAAATGGTGGCGCCTTTAAGGTGTTTGAGGCCTGGCCTAAGCCAGGGGTTAGCCACTACAGATATGGCTATCGATGTGTCTCAGTGCAGCTTGGGGAAACAAGATGTTGGTTGCAACCCCTCTGATGGACTTGCTTCTTTGTTTTGTAGCTCAGTCAGAGCTATTGAGCCAATTAATGTGATGGGTAGATATTTGGCTACCAAGGATGTTGAAGGTATTGATGGTATGTGTAGTGAAAGGGATGTTAACCCTTTGAAGGTCATGACTGAAAGGGATGTTTACCTTTTGGATTCAAGGCTTAAGCAGGAAGTAGTGGGGATTCCACCCCAGGGTGACCCAAAGAAGAACAATATTGTCAAGGAGGACTCCATTGTCATGGATGTGTCTGCAGTAGATGCGGAATCTAGGAAGAGGATCCAACCTCTGGCGAAAGGCATGGAATCTGGTAAGAATTCTGACTCTGATAATGTTGCCTCTTCTGAGGATTGTCAAATGATGAGTGCAGAAAAAAAAAACCTCGAGATAAAAGATGAGAGTCGTATTTGCTCTAACTTCTCTCTAACCTCTCTCTAAAAACCTAGCCGCCACCAAATTCAAACCTTAATCTAAACCATTTCTTCATCAATTCTTCTCTTTAGCCTTCCCAAATTCACCTTCCTCTTCTAATCTTACACATCAAACACCATATTTCTTTATATATTTATTATATAATTATTAGTTTAATGAAGAAGGTTTCTTTTTCGGAGAACCTAGTGACCGTGATTCCTCCCCGTGTGCGAGGATCTGAAGTTTGCCATCCGGTGGGTAATCCGATTAGAAGTCCGAAGAGGGTCTCCTTTTCGGAGAACCTTGTGACTGTGTATCCTTTGGAGGATAGTCCGAAGGGTGTGCTCAGGGTGTGTACACAGAGTGGCTCCTCTCCTGGAAGGGAGAATATTAAGCCCTTGTTTCAGGTGGCTGAGAGATTGAAGTTTGAGACGGAGTGTACGGAGTTTGGTGCTTCTGGTCTCAAAAATGGGCTGGAGGTGTCGGGGAGGGCCTTCACTCCCACAACGGGGATTGCTTCTAGGACGTGTAGCTCGTTTGAAGGTAAGATCTACTACTCCAAGAAGAAAGTTACTTTTAACGATTTGGTTGTTGAAATTAAAGATTTCAATATTGAAATGTCCGATTCATCGGAAGCAACTGACATTTCTGTTAGTGCTAATGTGGATTTGGGAGTCAATTCCTCCTTGATGGATGAAGGAATTGACTTTCCAATTTTGGGTGAAAATGACTGGCCTAGAGAGAATCTAGTGGTTTGCCGAAAGGCTTGCCTTAGGAAGTCTACTCTTAATGTGGAGGTTGTCAAACCTGTGAAGAAATCAGTGAAGTGGAAGGATAATGTCCAGGTTATTATTGATCAAGAAGTGACTATTGTTAATGACAGTCAGGTCAATATGAAGTTGATTATGGATGAGGAGGATGGAAAGGACATTGATATAGCTTTTGAGTATTTAAGGAGTAGCAGTTGTGTTCTGGAAGGGACATAAAGGATGTTGAGGCGTATGCTTAGGATTCTTGGGTGTGAACCAGGGGGATACACTTATTTTAATTGTTGTCATTGTAGTTGTTACTCGACACTGAATGGTGAGGGCGCGATGGGGCAAGGTGTAGAGCTGGATGCTCACAGAGTGTGTGCAATGCGCATTGCGACATGGTTATTTGCTTGTTATGATGTCCTTGAGATGAAGGGATTGGTTGAAGACCCTTTATGGGTGGAGGATGCTTTAGATACCTATGTGAGGAGTAAGGACTCCTGGTTGGGCGAGGCGTCTCTTCTGTCTCTGCAATCCAGTGTAAAGGGGATTCGTAGAGTTAGGATGGTGATTGCTTGTCAGCTTGTGGGTTCTTCTAGTGGTATTCAGGATGCAGGTGTTAAAGGGATGGCCTATGATTCGGGGTTATTTGTACCCCAGGGCATTCAGTTCTTTGCGGTTAGCGATGGGGTTGCCACGATTTCTGTTCATGATTTTGGCATGAACTTCTATATGCTTTTGTCAATGGTGCCTGTTATGCACCAATGGGTCGAAGGTGGAGGTGGACTTGTGCATAAACCTGGATGCTTTATGTTGGCCATACCCAAGATGAATGAGGTGATGCTATTTGTCCCATGTTATATGTGGGCAGTGACTGAAGCTTGTGGAGGGACCACTTATTGCCTGGTGGTATTTTAATCCGGATTAATTTAATGGTTATCTAGAATTGTTATTGTGTATTGTGTTTGTGTTTTGTTGTTGTTGATTGCTAGTTTATCTAGCATTATTAATGTTTTATCTTTGTTGTTCCGCTAGGTAGATGTGTTACTTATCGCGGGGTATGCCCCTAGAGTTGTAATCATTTTCCTATGGTATAAATTTTAATTAGCAAAAAAAAAAATGATGAGTGCAGACCCGACAAGGGTAGTCACTAGAGTGAGATTGAATATAGCTTTGAAAGTTATCTTGGTTCTTAGGGAATGTATTGTGAGGAATGGGCATGAGGTTCCCAGCTTCTGGGGAAAGATAGCTATGAGAGCTTTGAACGCCTCAAATGAATTACAAGAACTACCTGTCATTAGAATGATGGAGGATCTTGCTAGAGCTTTGCACTATATAAAACAATTGAGTGGTTTCATTCGGGATAGGAAAATTCCTCTGCCTGTTCTTTTAAGGGATGAGGGAGTTCTCCTACATGGCATGAGGGAGGAACTAAAGGATGCTGGGTTGTTGGACCAATTCTATTTGAGTGGGAAAGGAGGAACGCCGGTGACTGTTAGTCAAGGGAAGTGTGACACCCCCCAAATCCGGGGTCAGAAGATTTGGTTGTCACGCAAAAATCCTCAAAATAAAACATCTGGTTAATAATAATCATCCACTTGTGATTGACCAACACTGAAAAATAACATCTATGACCCCAAACATACCAAGATCTTTTAAGGTTATAGGGCTAGAAACAAGAATCCAAATTCCATTAAATAAAAAGCATTCCTTCTTTACAACATTCTCTTTGATCAAATCTTAAACCACTGGTGTAACTTCGATAAAAAGTACACCAGGCTAACTAGACAATTACATAATAATAATAAATATTAGAACTCAATTATATAAAATAGATCTTACTCTAAATCCAGACATCCTGAGCCCAAGTCATCTTCGAAATAGCATCACGCCTCTTCTCTTTCTGAAGTGTGCGGATACGTCTCGCCAAACTACCTTACTGAAATGTTAGAATTTGCAATAGCAAGTATGAGCGAAAGAAATGCTCAGCAAGTGTATAAAAATTTTGATATAAAACCAGGATAAGTGGGGCATAAAATCAACTGAAATGTAAAACAGTTTATAGAGCAAACTGAATCAACAACTGTGATATAATTCAAACCATAACTGAAATCATTTGGCATGTCATAAAAATGAATCATCTGCCAACTCACAATATATAATAGCCATTCGGGCGATATGGATTGGATACACTTTACTGAAACACCATTGCCCCCTGATCAGGTTCAAAAGCAATGGGACCACTTTATACAACCACCGAATACCTTTCTATCCGCGTGGGTATAACGAGGATTTCTGGGGTACCCAAAATAGGCAAGTAATGTTAGCCTATAGGAAGATGGTATGGTTACCATATCCTCCTTAAATATAGCTGGACCAACTACTCGATGTGGCCTCCTACGCTTTACTATTTTCCAATCCAATAGAGCAATTTCCGAATTCAACAGGAAATGCTTAGTTTTAAATACAGGTCATATCCCATTATTACTACGATAATGAGGATATGAAGAGTTTATCTGAAACAAATCCCCACATCAAGGGTACCAATATCAAGCAACTGTGTTCGCACAAAATATTTAAGAATCACAAATAGCTCTGAACAATAGCTATTTGTCATGATAGGAATAAATGAAACAGAAAATAAAAAGTGTTTAGGATGATAAAGAAAATACTTGCCTCTGGTCCTTAGCTATTGCGCAAAGTCGAGGAAACCCGTCTACCTTCTTCTTCTTCTATCTTACGGCATCACGATCTTCTATTTCAATCATTCGTTGGTTTGACGCTCTTGCGATTGCCACGAGTCTGATCCGCCGACATCGAGCCCGCGCGTCTACTTCTATAATCAAGCATGAGCTGGTACATCAGTCTTCAAACATCAAGTTCTACTTTTCTAAACACTTACAAACTCCATTCGAACATATTAACCCTGCTTACCAATATCTTTGTCGAAAGAAAATAATTGGAAATGTCCCCTTTGAACATAGGCGTTTTCCCGGTGTTAAAACACCTCGCAAGTAAACCAGCAATTCCACAAACAATACTTTCATCTCAACCTTCTTCATTACAATCCACAAAAAATACCGCATCCATCTCCAACCTTCTTCGTCTCATACCAACTTAACTCCGCTGACATTCCTAAGTCAATATTTACCAATTAATCCTCGAATTAAACATTTATGCATTCAACTTAGTCCAACTCAATCTATAAATAATCCTCAAAACATTTATCTTATTCCTCAATAAAGAAACATGAAAATCCATTAATCCTCAAGACACGATTAATCCTCGAGATAACAATTAATCCTCGAAATAAGTCATTAATCCTCAAGACAATAATTAACCCTAGAGATAATCATTAATCCTCGAATTAAATACATATATACCTGTCACATAACCAATTAACACATAGCATATACGGCTCACAAATAAAAGAGCACTCAAATTATTCATAGAATATTTACAAATCACTAATAGATAAACAAAGAATAATAACACGCAATTCACATAATCACATAGCACGTTTGATCAGATCATGAAAAGATTTTATCTAATATTTTTAAAACAGAAAACGGTCAAAACCCTAATTATCGGATATAACCGACTCAATAAAAAGGTTTGGTAAAAAGTCGATCCAAATTTAAAAGTTGAATTGTAACTTAAAACTATTTTTATAAGAACCGGGTCATTTTTCTAATTCCAGAAATACTTTTCTCGTTGAAAACGGATAAACGGTTTAATTAATACGCAATTAATAAGAATAATTCAATTAATAATTAAATTAATTGATTATTCAAATTAATTATTTATTAATCAACTCATAAAAATAATAAATCTTTTATAATAAAAAGATTTAAATTCAATGAAGTCAATTATATATTTAAATAATAATTAATTAATATAATTAATCAATTAAAATGAATTAATCAATTAATTAAATCAATTAAATTATTATTTAAAAATAATTAACTAATTAAATTTAATTTTTAGAAATTAAAATAATAATACATAAAAGAATTCTGAATTTTAGAAAATTTTTATAAAAATATGACCCAAAAACATTTTTCTGAAAAGTTTTGAAAATTTTTGAATCAAACTGCACTATTCATCACCATCTCCACACATTCATCACCAAGAACACCAAGAACACTCAACCACCATTAATGGAGGTTCGCCGGAATCCGGAAATTTTCCGGCGACCATAAACACTCCGGTGATCCTCCTTTGCTCTCCGAATACCAAAACAACACAAAATCGTTGCCCATCAACCGGGCAATAACCACACAACAATAACATCACAAAATCCGACCAAAACAACCCATCAATTACAAAATCCGGCGAGCTCAAGAAAATTTTCCGGCCAATATTCGTTTTTCAACAAATCGGACACCAAATCGAGTGTTCTATATCCCAAAATGAAGCTATGAACACGTATAATATAACCCCTAACACCTATAACACGAACAATCATCACACACAACGGACGAACGATTTGAAAAATGAACATAAACTTACAAACTCGAATATCACAATCCGGCATTATAATGATGCAATTGACCACATAAATCGACTCCAAATGATCATATGAAGCTATATCAATCACCAAAACAACCGGAAAATCACCAAATCAAAAGCCCCAAATTAAGCTCAAGAACCCTAATTTCGAATTGAACAAACTAGCAATATAACGATGAAATTTAGCATGGAATTGAACTCCTGGAATCAATATGAAGCTATACAAGCAATCAATTCAACTGGAAAATCAAAGAATCAAAAAGCCCAAAATTAATGAAGAACCCTAATTTTGCAGATTCAAAAGAAATTTAATATAAAATCGGAAATTTACCCAACACGAAAACTGATTGCAGATTATGAAACTAGATGTTGAGAGCTTCGATTCGACTACAAGATCGCCAAAATCCGATGTCTATAACACTTTCAAATTCAGCTTTGATCCTCAAGAACAGGAGAGAGAAAATATTATTTATTTATATATAAAAACTGATTTTTATGATTTATTAATAAAAAAATTAAATCTGATTTCTATTTATATTAATCAAAAATTAATACCCCAAAAATATTTTTAGCCCCCAATTAAAATTATTAAACCTTAAAAATAATTTTTATGGGACAAAAATGTAAAATTTTTATTTTTAAACGAATATAATATATATGCCAAAATTTCCCAAAAATTATGAATATTACAAAAATTACAACAAATTTCATTTTTGAACATTCCATTATTATACGAAAATAATTTTATGAAAAACAGGGCCTCGAATTCAGTACAAGGGCTGGGTCCGGAATTTAAAATGCAAAATAACTGTATTCTAAAAATATAAAAATTACAGAAAAATAGAATAAAATCATTTATGCTACACAGAAGTCACATAACACGTATGGGATAATTTTCCTATTTAATAAAAATCATAACGCGTTTAAATGCATTAAAAATAAACTAACACACATTAAAATCAATTAAAAATATATTTTAATATAATAAATTACACGTAATTTTTCGGGTCGTTACATTCTTCCCCCCTTATAAGGATTCCGTCCTCGGAATCAGCTAAGGCAACTAGTGCGGTTTCTTAATTCCTTCATCATCAACACTTGCTTTACAAAAATGGGGATAATATCCACTCGTAAACAACTTCTCCAAAATTTCAATTTAACTATAGGGTCTCTATCTGACACAGTTATCACGGGAGTCTTACAACCCATCGTTATTCGTTTCAAATATGGCTCGACCAACCTTCCATTAACATTATCCTTGAGAGAGAGAGTGAACTGATTCCATTGATATGTCACTGATATTCTAATCATTTTAGGACTTGCTCTTGCTCCTGGCGATTCCGTTGCGAATCTAATTTCTATCAGCGAATTTCGCTTATTCTGAACTGATTGGCATACCCTTGAAATTCAATAGAGATAACAGAAATCATAAAATTTTGAAGAGAACAGATTCCATATCATAGCAAATGTTCCACAATTGTGGTTATGAATTCTATGAATGTTAAAGCAACCTGATTTGAAATAAGAGAATAACCGAGAGATCAATATGATCACATGAACCCGACGTTGTGTGTCTTAGCTCCGACATTTACAATTAAAGGTGATCAGCCTTCTTGTAATACACAACACACCAGTGATGGCGTCCCATCCAACTTCTATCACACAGACAGATATACCTGGTGTCCCCTATAAATAGGGTTGTTCGTCTCAGTAGGAGTACAGAAATATGAAAGGAATATGAAATCAAATTAATAACTGATGTTTTCGGACAAATAATTCTCTGAAGCACACTTTGGATTAAAACTGAAAAAAAAATTCCAAAGGTGTTATTTTTGAGAAGATGAACAACCAAAAGAAAGTACCGAACAAGTGGTACTATATTGTAAATAAAGTTATTAACCACTGGAGAAAACAAAAAGTTGAAGGTCAAAATGTCACTATTTAGAAGAAGAGATATATATTTTAACAAATGCCTCTGTAGGTGGAGTATCAAAATAATTCATAGAAAAGAAAGGTATTGCCAAGGTCTACTTATGCCTTCTTTGCCAAATCCTTCGATAGCTCGTCATTCGAATTTAAGCTTCTTCCTTTCCACGTTTTAAGAATATCGATATCGTATGTCACCGTCCAATCGTAATCATCTCGGAAGATTCCACAATAGACATCTCAATTCGCAAGGCGGTCTATCCAGTTCAGCACAACTATCTCAAACGAGTACTCCAATCTTAACTTACTAATTGGTACTATATCCAATAGTCCAACACGAACTCTATATGAGCTCAGACGTTCCTTACTTAGCTATACACACTCCTACACACTCTCGTTTCTAGTTTACTATAACCCTGCTCTGATACCAACTGTGACATCCCCCAAATCCGGGGTCAGAAGATTTGGTTGTCACGCAAAAATCCTCAAAATAAAACATCTGGTTAATAATAATCATCCACTTGTGATTGACCAACACTGAAAAATAACATCTATGACCCCAAACATACCAAGATCTTTTAAGGTTATAGGGCTAGAAACAAGAATCCAAATTCCATTAAATAAAAAGCATTCCTTCTTTACAACATTCTCTTTGATCAAATCTTAAACCACTGGTGTAACTTCGATAAAAAGTACACCAGGCTAACTAGACAATTACATAATAATAATAAATATTAGAACTCAATTATATAAAATAGATCTTACTCTAAATCCAGACATCCTGAGCCCAAGTCATCTTCGAAATAGCATCACGCCTCTTCTCTTTCTGAAGTGTGCGGATACGTCTCGCCAAACTACCTTACTGAAATGTTAGAATTTGCAATAGCAAGTATGAGCGAAAGAAATGCTCAGCAAGTGTATAAAAATTTTGATATAAAACCAGGATAAGTGGGGCATAAAATCAACTGAAATGTAAAACAGTTTATAGAGCAAACTGAATCAACAACTGTGATATAATTCAAACCATAACTGAAATCATTTGGCATGTCATAAAAATGAATCATCTGCCAACTCACAATATATAATAGCCATTCGGGCGATATGGATTGGATACACTTTACTGAAACACCATTGCCCCCTGATCAGGTTCAAAAACAATGGGACCACTTTATACAACCACCGAATACCTTTCTATCCGCGTGGGTATAACGAGGATTTCTGGGGTACCCAAAATAGGCAAGTAATGTTAGCCTATAGGAAGATGGTATGGTTACCATATCCTCCTTAAATATAGCTGGACCAACTACTCGATGTGGCCTCCTACGCTTTACTATTTTCCAATCCAATAGAGCAATTTCCGAATTCAACAGGAAATGCTTAGTTTTAAATACAGGTCATATCCCATTATTACTACGATAATGAGGATATGAAGAGTTTATCTGAAACAAATCCCCACATCAAGGGTACCAATATCAAGCAACTGTGTTCGCACAAAATATTTAAGAATCACAAATAGCTCTGAACAATAGCTATTTGTCATGATAGGAATAAATGAAACAGAAAATAAAAAGTGTTTAGGATGATAAAGAAAATACTTGCCTCTGGTCCTTAGCTATTGCGCAAAGTCGAGGAAACCCGTCTACCTTCTTCTTCTTCTATCTTACGGCATCACGATCTTCTATTTCAATCATTCGTTGGTTTGACGCTCTTGCGATTGCCACGAGTCTGATCCGCCGACATCGAGCCCGCGCGTCTACTTCTATAATCAAGCATGAGCTGGTACATCAGTCTTCAAACATCAAGTTCTACTTTTCTAAACACTTACAAACTCCATTCGAACATATTAACCCTGCTTACCAATATCTTTGTCGAAAGAAAATAATTGGAAATGTCCCCTTTGAACATAGGCGTTTTCCCGGTGTTAAAACACCTCGCAAGTAAACCAGCAATTCCACAAACAATACTTTCATCTCAACCTTCTTCATTACAATCCACAAAAAATACCGCATCCATCTCCAACCTTCTTCGTCTCATACCAACTTAACTCCGCTGACATTCCTAAGTAAATATTTACCAATTAATCCTCGAATTAAACATTTATGCATTCAACTTAGTCCAACTCAATCTATAAATAATCCTCAAAACATTTATCTTATTCCTCAATAAAGAAACATGAAAATCCATTAATCCTCAAGACACGATTAATCCTCGAGATAACAATTAATCCTCGAAATAAGTCATTAATCCTCAAGACAATAATTAACCCTAGAGATAATCATTAATCCTCGAATTAAATACATATATACCTGTCACATAACCAATTAACACATAGCATATACGGCTCACAAATAAAAGAGCACTCAAATTATTCATAGAATATTTACAAATCACTAATAGATAATCAAAGAATAATAACACGCAATTCACATAATCACATAGCACGTTTGATCAGATCATGAAAAGATTTTATCTAATATTTTTAAAACAGAAAACGGTCAAAACCCTAATTATCGGATATAACCGACTCAATAAAAAGGTTTGGTAAAAAGTCGATCCAAATTTAAAAGTTGAATTGTAACTTAAAACTATTTTTATAAGAACCGGGTCATTTTTCTAATTCCAGAAATACTTTTCTCGTTGAAAACGGATAAACGGTTTAATTAATACGCAATTAATAAGAATAATTCAATTAATAATTAAATTAATTGATTATTCAAATTTATTATTTATTAATCAACTCATAAAAATAATAAATCTTTTATAATAAAAAGATTTAAATTCAATGAAGTCAATTATATATTTAAATAATAATTAATTAATATAATTAATCAATTAAAATGAATTAATCAATTAATTAAATCAATTAAATTATTATTTAAAAATAATTAACTAATTAAATTTAATTTTTAGAAATTAAAATAATAATACATAAAAGAATTCTGAATTTTAGAAAATTTTTATAAAAATATGACCCAAAAACATTTTTCTGAAAAGTTTTGAAAATTTTTGAATCAAACTGCACTATTCATCACCATCTCCACACATTCATCACCAAGAACACCAAGAACACTCAACCACCATTAATGGAGGTTCGCCGGAATCCGGAAATTTTCCGGCGACCATAAACACTCCGGTGATCCTCCTTTGCTCTCCGAATCGATACCAAAACAACACAAAATCGTTGCCCATCAACCGGGCAATAACCACACAACAATAACATCACAAAATCCGACCAAAACAACCCATCAATTACAAAATCCGGCGAGCTCAAGAAAATTTTCCGGCCAATATTCGTTTTTCAACAAATCGGACACCAAATCGAGTGTTCTATATCCCAAAATGAAGCTATGAACACGTATAATATAACCCCTAACACCTATAACACGAACAATCATCACACACAACGGACGAACGATTTGAAAAATGAACATAAACTTACAAACTCGAATATCACAATCCGGCATTATAATGATGCAATTGACCACATAAATCGACTCCAAATGATCATATGAAGCTATATCAATCACCAAAACAACCGGAAAATCACCAAATCAAAAATCCCCAAATTAAGCTCAAGAACCCTAATTTCGAATTGAACAAACTAGCAATATAACGATGAAATTTAGCATGGAATTGAACTCCTGGAATCAATATGAAGCTATACAAGCAATCAATTCAACTGGAAAATCAAAGAATCAAAAAGCCCAAAATTAATGAAGAACCCTAATTTTGCAGATTCAAAAGAAATTTAATATAAAATCGGAAATTTACCCAACACGAAAACTGATTGCAGATTATGAAACTAGATGTTGAGAGCTTCGATTCGACTACAAGATCGCCAAAATCCGATGTCTATAACACTTTCAAATTCAGCTTTGATCCTCAAGAACAGGAGAGAGAAAATATTATTTATTTATATATAAAAACTGATTTTTATGATTTATTAATAAAAAAATTAAATCTGATTTCTATTTATATTAATCAAAAATTAATACCCCAAAAATATTTTTAGCCCCCAATTAAAATTATTAAACCTTAAAAATAATTTTTATGGGACAAAAATGTAAAATTTTTATTTTTAAACGAATATAATATATATGCCAAAATTTCCCAAAAATTATGAATATTACAAAAATTACAACAAATTTCATTTTTGAACATTCCATTATTATACGAAAATAATTTTATGAAAAACAGGGCCTCGAATTCAGTACAGGGGCTGGGTCCGGAATTTAAAATGCAAAATAACTGTATTCTAAAAATATAAAAATTACAGAAAAATAGAATAAAATCATTTATGCTACACAGAAGTCACATAACACGTATGGGATAATTTTCCTATTTAATAAAAATCATAACGCGTTTAAATGCATTAAAAATAAACTAACACACATTAAAATCAATTAAAAATATATTTTAATATAATAAATTACACGTAATTTTTCGGGTCGTTACAGGAAGGATGTGGATAGTTTGAAGATTTTCATTATCTCAGTTGATAATGTTTCTAGAAATGCAGGCAAGGAGGTTATCCAAGCATTGCCAGCCAATCTCAGGGACTTTCTTGATGAGTGCAGTCTTAGCCAAATGGGCACTATTGTAGTGATGGAAATTGATGCGGAGGTGGGATTAATATGCACATCTGGTACTGTAGGAGAGAATGACCAAGAAGAGGAGTTTGAGGAGGTGAGTGCGCAAGGCCGCTCTGGTGGACCTATGGACTCTTTGACGGTGAAGTATGATTTGGTGCAGGTGATTGAAGTTTCGGGTGAGAGTACTGAGAAAGCCCTCGCTATGGGGGGTTTTATCCCTAACACGAGGGCTTCTATGCGAGGACATATGCATTACCTGGGAATGATGTTTGGTTTTGCTGATGGTTATGGTCTGATGATTGATGATGATGAGGAGGGAAGCGAAGATGAAATGGACATCTCTGTTTCAGATGCTAAGGTGCAACTGGCTGGGATTGCCCATGTTCACACTGCTGAGAAAGTTCGTTGGTCCAAATCCAGGATCAAGCAGGGGAGAGCAACTCGAGGAGGGCACTCCAGCAAGACTTAAAATGGCTGCTTAATTTCTTGTTTTATTAATTCTGTTTTGTTGATTGGCAAGTGACTCTATGTTGTTTGGCTCTGATTTAGCTTATTGTTGACTCTGCGGGGTATGCCCCTGATTGGACAAATTTCGTGGTTATTTGTTGTTTTCGCGGGGTATGCCCCTAGACGTGTTTATGTTGTTCCTTTTGGTATAAAATTTTAATTAGCAAAAAAAAAAAAGAAAAAAAAGAATGCCATCACAGCTGCATAAGTCCATCCACTCATACCATAATTCATTTAAATTATCAATTGACATGCATCTGTCAATTCCCTCATCTCGAGCCCACAACATATCCCTGTGCAGCCCCTGCCACCCAGTGATAACGAAGCTTGTACTAGCAGGTCTGTAGCCTACCACCAACTTGCAAATAGAAATAATCTGCACAGGCACACAAAAGTACAAAGCATCAGCGGCAACAACGCGAATGAAAGACGCCATTCTGAACTCGAAACTGAGAATGCTCTTCCCTTTAACCCCTTGGGTATATCTTTGCAAACACATTTCATAGCAATTGATGACTAAAGACCCCCAGCTAACAAAAGCTGAAGTGAACAAACCATGTTTAACAACACGAATCAGGTTCCCAGTGCAACCAGCATCATAAAAAAAACGCACATTAACGAGAGCGCCCACCCTATTCAGATCCTTACCAAAATGCCATTCCATGGAGCAACATAAAAAACCAGGTAAGCCATTACAATGATACAAATCTAGGGGCATACCCCGCGAAATCTAGTGGTATGCCCCGCGAAATCAACAGCCGACAAACAAAGTCAAAACATTACAATGTCATTAGACAGTCAACATTAAACGTGAAATCTTAAAATAAACTAAATAGCCTGAGAATTTATGAAAGGCCCTGGTTCACACCCCAGGGTCCCCTGCCAAGGCTGCATCCTAAAATCTCCATCCATGTCATAAACTATGCATCTGCATGAATGCATACCATCATTACCAGCATCCGAGCCTATCCTGAATCCAGAATCCAGGCCTGTAATGTGCACAATGTAAGTCACAACAGAGCACCAGCCATTACAACAAATTACAATACTTCCAACCCGCAAGCTGGACCACACTAGCGCCCTATCCAGCCCTGTCACAATAATGACATTATACCCTGCATTTAATCTATGCTGATTCCCATCAGTAACACCAATTAGACAAGAGGTCACAACAATCTCCTTTGCTTGAGAAATAAATCTACAGACCATTCTCACATCGAGCCAAGCAATAGGCAGACCATCAATCATCAACATTGGCACGGAACCAGCACATTCCCTGTCAAACCCATTCGAGACAATGAAATTGTACCCATTCGAAACACAAGCAGCGGGGACCTCATATCTGTACTCAAAAGAGTCAGAAATCCTTTCCTTTGCCATTGCACCATACTTCTCGAAGCACCGCATTCTACTCATCAACCAGAATTCTGTTTGAATGCAAACTGAACAACCTCCAACCATTCGAGAATTGGCACCATTACTAGCGACTGCAAGAAGATCACCACCACATTGGCTTAATAAAATTCCCTCAACCACAATTCTTCTTACAAGGTCTGCCACCAACCCTGAAATGACTTCATCATCCTCCGAATCCACATCGTTCGTGTAGCTTAAATTTCCCGAGACAGGACCCAAGACGTCCCCCAAATTCACAGAATCTGCCATCCTTTCATCATTTGAGATTTGCAATCCTCCAATTAACCCAGTAGCATTCGGGTTAGGGTGTGGGGAACCCTCGACATTCAAAGAGGGGTTTGGGGAACCAACAATTTGGGTCTTAACCTCCTCCACATCATCCATAGCAATAACAGATCTCGGATTCTCAAAATCCGATAACTCAATCAATGGATCAACTCCTACTTCATGTAGACTGAAAGATTTCTTTTGAGAGAGAACCTTACCATCAGTTAAAAGATGCTTGACCCGGGTACGAGTGCAAGGATTCTCTGGAATCATCGTAACAAGGCGTTCAGCAAAGGAGACCCGCGCGCCTTCCTTCTTGCCATCAATCTTTATGCTTGACCCTTCCAAATTCTTGGATCGAGTGTCAACAGAAGGTATCACCGATACCAAATCAACCGCAAACGAAACCCTTTTCGGGTTCGGAACTGAGTCCAACCCTGCAAGGGCACTTTGTGAACACGCACGGAGAGGAATCTCCGTCACAAGGTTCTCCGAAAAGGAAACCCTCTTCGAACTCATAACAGGCCTAAAAAAAACTGATAAGAAATTTGGTGTTTAGGTGAGGGATTAGAGATGGAAATGGATTAACGAAGGTTGATTGTATAGATCTGATGAAAATATGTCCGAGAATTAGAGGCGGCTAATTAAGGGTTTCTAGAGAGAAGGAGGAGAATCTCTCTCTAGACTCTCATTTTGAATAGGTCCCATAGTTATCACTCAAAGCCCATCTATCCTGGGACAATAAGTCAAACATATAGCAATCATATGGGCAGAAGCCGCAGCATGAGACCCATACATTCCTCCCATCTGAAAACAATGCGTTTATATGTCCCACAAATCTGTAAACCATGCTCATTTCATCAAACTCTTTGTGTTCAACACAAAGCAAATAGGTCAGGAGACCACCCATACTACCACCCAACGACTTATAGTTCAACTGATGTCTGGGCACACTTGTTAAATTACAATAGGACATATCCATCACATACTTCTGCATACTTTCACACACACGAATAACCTCAGTGGAAACATCAGTTTCACTAGCAGGCACAATCCTGACCATATGTATAGAAAGAGACCTAGATGGAGCATAATCTAAAAGCCTCTTCCTTGGCGACATTTTGACAAACATATAATGTGCAAAGGACTTCTCAACACCATCAGAGGGCAAGACATGCCATACAATACACATAGAACGATCTTCAAACACCTTATGTTCTATAAACACAAGATCAACCTTGACAGGGATTTCATCACCATGATTGAACCCAACGTCGAAAGACGACTCGGGCCAAAACTTTTCAGAAGATATACCAGCTAACACAACCATCAATTTTCGATGGACCAATTGAAGAGGTCGAACCATATGCAAATCCCTTCCACCATTGAAGGTTTGGAGGGAAACAAACTTGACATACCCACGGAGGGGCAAACTGTCATACAACACCAATTCCATTCCAAAACGGACGGGCCCATCTTTCTTCAACAACCTCGAAGGGATTTTGTAGAAGACAACATATCCCAAGAATAAAAATCCATCAGAGATGGACTTCTCCACAACGCCAAAGTCAGACGCCGTGGCCAAAGAGAGAGCGCCATCTCCAATATTCTGGTAACCCACATCATTCATCAGTTTGTAGTCCTCGTCAACAACAAAAACCCACAACCCAATGATAAACCCACCAAAACAAGTAGGCTCAACAAATAAAGATTCAGAGCATATGTCGAAACTAATGAGGAGGAACTCCCCATCAAACAACGACCGGAGGACAACCAGTCCATCTTCCGAATCCACAAAAGTGGACTCCAAAAACCTCTTCGTTCTTCGAAACGAAAAAGGAGATACAAAGCGCGTCCCCATTAATAATATATAATACTCCCTCCGTCCCTTTTGATTCTTAACATTTCACTTTTTCAAAACTTTCTGGCACGCATTTTAAGGTGCATTTTAAGGATAGTTAAATAACTTTTTTTTTAAAATTTTCTTTTTCTGTATAAAAATTTAAACATTAAATTTTTATACAGAAAAAGAAAATTTAAAAGAAAAATTATTTAACTATCCTTAAAATGCACCTTAAAATGCGTGCCAGAAAGTTTTGAAAAAGTGAAATGTTAATAATCAAAAGGGACGGAGGGAGTATAAGAAATATGGTGATAGGGTGATAGAGAGGAAGAGAAGATGAATTTATGAAGGGTAAGTATACAGATCTGATGGAAAAATGTGTAGAATTTTGTGGCGGCTAATTAGGGTTGTTAGAGAGAGGTTAGAGAGAAGGCAGAGAAACGACTCTCATTTGTCATGACTGGAGAGTATCTCAAAATTCTTATGGAGAGAACCTTCATCATCACTGGAGAGTATCTCAGAATTCTTCAGATTTTCAAATTCCAATTTGTCATGGCTCTCATCAGTTTGCAGAATTCCAAATTTTTTATCATCAAATGCAACATGAATTGATTCCATAAGAATGTGAGTTCTGAGATTATAAACTTTGAAGGCCTTAGATGCTGAATATCCTAGAAAAATTGCTTCATCCGATTTTGCTTCAAATTTTCCAAGTTGTTCTGGATGAACTTTTAGGACATAGCATTTGCATCCAAAGATGTGAAAGTATTTCACACTTGGTTTCTTTCCTTTGATCATCTCATAGGGATTTTTTCCATGACTATTTATCAAGGTACAGTTTTGAGTGAAACATGCAGTGTTAATAGCTTCTGCCCAAAAATAGGTTGGAAGTTTTGCATTTGCAAGCATGGTTCTTGCTGCCTCTATGAGAGTCCTGTTCTTTCTTTCCACTACACCATTTTGCTGAGGTGTACCAGGTGCAGAAAACTGTTGAGTGATTCCATTGTCTGCACAAAAATTCTCCATTGTAGAATTCTTGAATTCTGTACCATTGTCACTCCTAAGTACTTTGACTTTGTACTCAGAGTTATTCTGAATATTCTTGAAAAGTTCAATGATTTGCTGAGGAGCTTCATCCTTCTTGTGTAGAAAGAACACCCATGTGAACCTTGTGAAATCATCCACTATCACTAGAGCAAATCTTTTCTTGCTGATAGACATAATGTTTACTGGATCAAACATATCAAGATGTAGCATGTGAAATGGTTCAGTAATTGAATTTTCAGTCTTGCTCTTAAAAGTGGTTCTTCTTTGTTTTCCAAGCTGAGAGTCGTTTTAGATGAGAGTCGTTTTCTCTCTAGAATACCCTAGGTCGCCGCCACCCAAATCAACTGTTCTACACCCATCAACCATCAGATCTATACACTGATCAAGGATATTTTATTAGCAGAAATGAAATCCTTGACAAAGTCAACCTTATTGTTGAGCCCACGAACGTTGTAAGAACAAAAAACAAGACCCACATGTACCTAAAAAAATGAGAGTCCTAGAGAGAGAAGCTCCTCCTTCTTTCTAAAACCCCTAACCCTAGCCGCCATATTCTAATCTTCAGATCTATTCTCTAACACACTTTCCTCATCATTAATTCCACATTCCCTTCATTTACTTCCACCTTCTCTTGTTCCCCAAACCTAAACACTATATTTCTTACTTACCTATTCTTCTTTTTCGGTCAGTTCTTCCATGGTGAGTCAAGGTTCGAATTGTGACTCTGAATCTGGTATACCTGGCTATATGCAGGATATGGAGGATGATAAGTTTCAGGAAATGCTTGCACGAAGAGAAGTGGAGGACTTCCCAGCTCTAGTAGTGCCTTCCACCCTACAGGGAGGTGCCTCAGCTGAGAAGATTTGTGAGACACCCTCAGATGAGGATGAAGCTTCATATGAGACTGCTAGAGATGCGATAGAAAGAGAAACGATACACATGGTAGCAAAGGGTGTGGCTGCGAACAATAAGTATGAAAGAGAGGATCTTATAAAGCTCCGCAACCAAATGATGGATATCCATAGCTTTCTTGCCAAGAAGGGTTTTTCGGTGAGTGAAGTTGAAAAAGAAATCTTGAAGGACAAGGAGAGATTTAATGCAGGGTTAGTTAGCCCAGTCCGTTTCATGGATGGTAGGGATGGTAGGGTCTTCCCATCTTCTCTAGCAAGGAAATACCTAAGAGCATGGCTGCCAATGAGAAGGGGGTGAGAGCTGTTAAAGGAATCCTAAAAAATGCTCCACCTGGGGGATTGGAAAGGGGTGAAAGCTCGAAGAGTAAACAGGAAACAGGCAAACAGGAACCTCTTACAGATAAAGTAAGCAATGAGAGCACCAAAAATGGGGAGAAGGATGAGAAGACTGAAATGGGGTCAAAAGGAACAAAGTCCTGGTCTTCAGTTTTAAAAGCAGCCCCGGGCCCTGTAAAGGAAGTGAAATTTGATTATGTGCCCCCAACTGAAGGATCAGATGTTGTGTCCCCCCCAGAGGATGTCCTCAAGAAAGGTGCGGAAAAATTCAAATGTTGCATTGTGGGTAAATTTACCAAAGGGACTTTACCTTTTAAAAGAGTTAAGGAGGTGGCTTTTTCAGCCTGGAGGAGAGGCCTCACCATAGTCTCTCAGCGTAATGAGTCTACCTATGTCTTTAGGTTCAACTCTTCCAATGAAAAGAATGCGGTTCTCAGCAAAGGTACGTGGTACTTTGATAAAAGGCCTCTGGTCTTAACTGATTGGGGTTTCAACGAGCGCTCAGAATCTGTTACCTCGATGCCGTTATGGGTTAAGCTGGCCAATTTACCAGATTGTTACTGGACGCAAGAGGGACTAGGCCGTGTTGCTAGTGCCATTGGCAAACCCCTAGGGGCAGACGCCCTTACATCTGAGCTAGAAATCCTACCCTTTGCTAAAATGTGTGTGCAGTATGAAGTAGGGGATCCATTACCACCAGCCCTCAAAGTGGTGGACCTGGATGGTTCTATAGTTGAGGTTAAAGTCACATACATTAATAAGCCAATGGTATGCAGCCACTGTAAATCACTTGGCCACACCATTAGTGTTTGCCCGGTGGCTTCTAGAGAATGGGCGGCAGGGGGTTCAATCAATACAAAAGGGGCTCCAACTGCCCAAAATGACAAAGGAAAAGATAAAGTAGACCAAATTGGAAAGGAAAATGAAGTTCAACAACAAAAGGTGGTGGTTGAGCAGAAGGAAGGGGCTTTAGAGAAGGAAGACTGTCACATGAGGAGTACAGATGGGGACAAGCAAACCCCCAACCACCAGGTACATGTTACAGAAGAGGATGTAGACAAGGAGTGGACGGAGGTTCGCTCAAAAAGAAAGCCACTGACATCGCCAAGTATATCTCCGGATGTCACCACTCTTCAGCCGTTTCAGAACATTGTGGTCGATGAGGTAGCAATGAAGCATGGCTCGAGAACTCCAAAGCCATACAAGAAAGTAAAAAGAGGGGGTAGGGGGGTCGTACCCCTTCCTCTAGGTCATAATTATAATATGACTATTTTTTGTTCCTACAACGTTAGAGGCCTTAACAATAAAGTTGGTTTTATCAGGGATTTTATTTTTAAAAACAAATTGTCCCTGGTAGGTCTATTGGAAACTCATGTCCAAACTAACGTTGCTAGGATTATCTCTCGGACCATAAATCCACGGTTTCAGTGGTGTTTTAACTATGATCATCATCCGGGAGGCCGTATATGGCTGGGGTGGAACCCCTCTATATGGAAAATTTTGGTTCTTGCTTCTTCTTCTCAGCATATCACATGCTCTGTCACCCTTATTGAGAGCAACACAAGTTTTGTTATCTCTTTTGTGTACGGTTTTAATGATATGATTGACCGTAGACCTCTATGGTCTGATTTGGCAGGAATAGCGCAGGGTTTGAATGCCACAGCCTGGGCTTTATGTGGTGACTTCAACTCTTGTATTAGCATTGATGAAAAGCAAGGAGGATCTTTAGATTGGACTACTGGAATGGAGGAGTTTAAACAGTTTTTGCTTGCCAATGGGCTCACTGATCTCCGGTATTCAGGCCACTTCTTCACATGGTGGGATAGCAATATTTCTCAGCCAAAGTTCAGAAAGTTAGATCGAGTGTTAGTAAACCCGGAATGGCATTCGGTGTTCCCTTGCTCTACGGTGGAGTTCATCTCTCGGGGTTTATCTGATCATTGCCCTGCTATTACTTCACTTGGCACTAGTTTCACCTCTGGAGCGAAGCCCTTTCAATTTTTTAATCACCTCATTGATAATCCAGACTTTTTGGGCTCAGTAGAGAAACCATGGTCTTTAGAGGTCGAGGGGAATCCTTGGTTTATCCTAACATCGAAACTCAAGAATGTAAAGGTAGCTCTAAAGGAACTAAACAGAAAGATGGGGGATATTCACAACCTAGTGATCCTGTCTCGGGATGCACTATCTCAGTTCCAGGACTCAATGCCTGCTAATCCCACTGCCGCATACTTTGAAGAAGAAAAGGAATTTATTGAGAACTATTCAGCAGCTTTAAGGCTAGAGGAACAGTTTTTAAAGCAAAAATCCAGAATTCAGTGGTTAAAACTTGGAGATGGCAACAGTAAGTTTTTCTATAATTCTTGCAGAGGGAACTGGAACACTAACAAGATTACTTCTCTTAGCGACTCGGAGGGAGTCTCTCACTCTTCACATGCTGACATGGCTAAAGTGGCAACGGATTTCTATAAAAATATTCTGGGGAAAACATCTGAGGTAGCAGATTTTCCTAATGATATCCCTCTACCCTCTCTCTCTGATTCCCAGGTTAATCTTATGGCTACCCCTTTTTCTGAAAGTGAAGTATTGAACACATTAAAAAGAATGGTTAAGAACAAGAGCCCTGGTCCGGATGGGTTCACAGTTGAATTTTACTTGGCTGTTTGGCACTTGGTAGGAAACGATGTGAATAAAGGTATCATGTATTTCTTTAATACATTGCACTTGCCTAGAGTAATAAATGCTGCTTCCATATGTTTAGTTCCTAAACAGGCTAACCCCTCTGAAATGCAACACTTTAGGCCAATCTCCTGTTGTAATGTACTGTATAAATGTATTTCTTCTATGCTAGCCAAGAGGCTAAAAGCTGTCCTTCCCTCCATCATTTCCCCAGTACAGTCTGCTTTTGTAGCTAGGAGATCCATTGGTGACAATATCTTCCTTGCTCAAGCCTTATGCAAGGACTATAATGGCAATTCAGGTCAGCCTCGATGTGCTATAAAGCTAGACATTCATAAGGCTTTTGACTCCCTAAACTGGAAATTCCTGTTTACAATCATGGGAAAAATGCGGTTTCCCAATCAGTACATTAAGTGGCTGGAGAAATGTATTACTTCCACAATGTTTTCTGTAAAGTTGAACGGCAGTTTGGAAGGGTTTTTCAAAGGGGAGTCTGGCCTGAGGCAGGGGGATCCCCTATCCCCTTATCTGTTCGTGATTGCCATGGAGGCTCTTTCAGCATGTCTAGATAGGAAGACCACTGATCCTAACTTCAAATTCCATTGGAGAACTAAGGAAGTAAAACTAAATCACATTATTTTTGCTGATGATGTGTTCCTGTTTAGTCATGGTGATCTTAGGTCAGTCTCAGCTCTGCTAGATGGGATCAAGCTCTTCTCAAACTGTTCGAACCTAAAGCCAAACATCTCCAAGACTACATGCTTCTTTGCTAATGTTAGACAGGATGTTACTGATGCTATTCTTACTCACTCAGGGTTCCAAAGAGGTCATATGCCCATCACCTACCTGGGGCTCCCTCTTATCACAGGAAAGCTCAACAAGAATGACTGCCAGACTCTGATTAGTAGATTGTGCAGCAAAGTGGAGCTGTGGACAACTAGATTTCTTAATTTTGCAGGGCATCTCCAACTGATCAAAGCTATACTGGTCAGTATTGTGGGATATTGGAGTATGTTCCTCTTCCTTCCGAAAGGAATTCTTAAAAAGATCAATGCCCTATTATTCAAGTTCCTTTGGGGAGGTTTCTACAAGCCGGATGGGAAGTGTCAGTATAAAGTAGGATGGGAGGACTGCTGCAAACCGAAAGCGGAGGGGGGTCTTGGCATTCGAAATCTTTTTGAATGGAATGAAGCTGCCATTCTTTATCAGCTGTGGCGCATCATACAGCCCACCTCTAACTCTCTCTGGATAGCATGGTTCCATAAAGCCTTGCTGGCAAAGAAGGAATTCTGGACTTCCACAATGCCATATCGCTCATGTTGGATTGTAAGGAAATTGTTCAAGGCGAGGCCGCGAGCTCTTCAATATGTACACTATAACATAGGAGAAAACTCTGATTTTCTCTTCTGGCATGATCCCTGGGTCCACAAAAAGCCTCTTCTGGATATTTCCCCGTCCATTATATCTACAGCTGAGTCCACGAGTGCAGTCAGTATCAATGTCTACCTCCGAAATGGGACTTGGGACTTACCATCTTCGAACCATAATGATGTGATTGAAATTAGACGGATGGTGCAACATATTCAAATTCATAAGTCTGATTCCATTACGTGGGATGGAATGTTACCAAAGAATGTCAAAATGTCCACTATCTGGTCCTCCATGCGGGAAAAGGGAAGTTATGTTCAGTGGTTAAACATGGTCTGGGGAAAATTCAATATCTCGAAATGCTCATTCATCACATGGTTAGCCATCAAAAACAGGCTTCTCACGAAGGATAGAATGCTTATGTTCGGAATGCAGGTTGATCCAAAATGTGTCTTGTGTGGGGTGGATGATGAATCGGTTAGCCACATTTTCACTGCTTGCCCATTCTTTGATATTATTAGCAGGTCTATGCCATTCTTTTTCTCGAGGAACTGGTCCAACTGTCAGTCAGGCAATTGCATTGCTACTCAGATAGGGGCAAAGGAGGAATCAATTGCTCAACTGTTTTTTAGCACAGCTATCTACCATGTCTGGAAGGAGCGTAATTACCGCATGCACAACCATGGGCCTGGCCACCCAACCTCAGCGGTCAGCAGTGAGATAAGGCGTATGGTGCGCGAGAAACTGTTCTCATGTAACTTGTTTAAGGTTTGGGTTCGAAAGGACCCGACCATCCTCTTATTTATCATGTAAAAGAATAGGTTAGGTACATCTGAAATGTTGAGTAGGGTTTACCTTCTTATTCTTTGTATCATGTTGATTTGTAGTATTAGCTTGGATGTTGTCTCGCGGGGTATGCCCCTAGTTATGTATTAGCTGTTCCTTTGGTATAAATTTTTTAATTAGCAAAAAAAAAAAAAAAGAACAAAAAACAGTCATTAAAAACTGAGTTAAGACTTCGAAGGAGGGCCCCCAGACCCCTACTTCGCTCTTTTGACACCCTTAGACTTCCCTTTCTTACCACCTTGCTTCCTAGCTACTTCATCTACTACCACATGCTTAAACCCCTGAGGGGATGGAGTACCAGTAGAGATACCCGGTGAGTTGACTGGCTTGCGCTTATTTTTCACTAATGTCCAACCCTCCCCATCAACAGGGTTTGTGACTAAGCCAGCGGAGTCATCCTGCCCTTGCTTTGCAACAGGAGTCAGAGATACATCCCTGCCACCCGAACTCGAATCACCCTCAACTTCTTGTTGTCCAGAGTTGCTATCTTCCGCAACCACACCTTTGCCCTTATCTGACTCCTTCTTTGCAGATCCAAGGTTTGTCTCTAGGTTCTCTGAATTCATTTCTGGCTTGAGCTCCTTTTTTCCAGAATTTTGTGCCCAATCCCTCGGTGCAGATGGGCAAGCACCAATAAGATGACCAAGGGAGTTACAATGGGCACAAATTAAGGGTTTATTAACGTAAGAAACCTTAACTTCCACATTAGATTTATCGTAATCCACCGCAGGTATAACTGCTGGAAGGGGGTCACCAATCTTATACTGCACACACATTTTTGTAAAGGGGAGAATTTCCAGCTCTGAAGTTAGAGCATCAGCACCAAGTGGGACACCTATGACACTTGCTATTCGACTCAGCCCCTCTTGAGTCCAGTAGTAGTCAGGAAGATTGGAAAATTTAACCCACAGAGGCATAGTCGATACAGTAGTACCAGCACCTGAACAGCCCCAATCTGTAACCACAACGGGACGTTGATCAAAGTACCAAGTCCCTTTAGATGGAGAAGCATTCTTATCCTTTAAGGAGCTGAACTTAAAAATATAAGTAGACTCATTTCGCTGCGATACAGAAACCAAGCCTTTCTTCCAAATTAACTGAGCAATTTACTTCACTCTTCTGAATGGCAGGGTGCCCTTTGTAAATTTTTCCACAACAAAGATGTTTTAATTAGCCAGTGCTTCCCTATGATCCGACATAGACTTATTTTGATGTCTTTAGACTAGGGGTGGTCACTGATAACCTCGCTAGTTTATGTTGTCAGTAAGGTGACTTACTGATTTCTAATCTTTGTATTATGTGATTGTTGACTTCGCGGGGTATGCCCCTAGACTTGTATTCGCTGTTCCTTTTGGTATAAAATTTTAATTAGCAAAAAAAAAAAAAAAAAAATTTCCACAACACAACATTTAAATTTCTCAGCTCCCTTCTGCAAAATCTCATCAGGAGGTTGGACTATGCTAGATCCCTCTAGAAGAGGCACATAATCAAAGCTGATTCCCTTATGAGGTCCCGGGGCCTCTTTCAACACCGAACTCCACGATTTCTTCTCAGTGTTGGCCTCATCCTACCCTAGCCCTTCCGGCGTATCCTTCACTACACCTGAAGACTCACCTTTAGACAAGTTAGCATTCCCATTTTGAAGAATACTCTTTAGAGTAGGCGTAGCTTGTACAGTATTCTTTCTCTCCTCTTTTTCCCTCTGAAAGATAGGAAGGCCAAATTCATCTCTGCCAGTTATAATGTTGAGTGGGCTGCATAACCCAACATTAAACTCAGCCTGAGCAGTTAGGTTAGCCTTTTCCATTTCCGCTATAGACAATCCTTTGGACTTTAGGAACACCTCAACCTCCGCTAATTTCTTGCGTAATCTTATCATTTCCTCTCTTTCATTTTTGCTAGTAGCTGCCATTGCAGTAGCTACTCTACTGATTGTAACCCTCTCCATAGCATCTCTAAAATCCTCATGGTGAACCTCATCATCATCAGAAGAGGCCCTCATCACCTTGGTACCAGTGCCCCCCGAGTTGCTTGGCTCCACCGAATGCGCCGCCGACAAGATTGGGCATTCCTGTTCCTTTTGATTTTGCTAGACTCTGAAAGACCATCTAATCTCTGTTTTTAACTGAGACTCAGACAGAAACCCTATGTTTACATTCTTAGGTTTCTCTAACACTTTCTCATCTGAATTACTATTGTTAATCCTTTTGTGTACAACAGGGGTACCTTTTGAATCAACAAATTTAACATGATTAGGTTCAGAAACAATTTTATTACCTTCAGATTTAGATGTGCTAGCTTCTATTTTACTATCATCATTGACAATAGCTACTTTTTCTTCTTGTCTAGCTTTATCAAAACCTAAACCATTAAAATTACCACGAATTCCACTTTCAAAGATTTCTATGGTCTTTTTACCAGAATTGTTAATGGTCTTAATCACATCTCTCTCTTCTTCTAGTTCTTTTCTGACATAGTCATAAGCCTCAAGAATAACACTATAATCATGCTTAGCTTTATCAGAACTTAACTTGTATTCTTCCATTTGAATTAACTCAGATTCAAGAAAATTATTTCTATCAACTAATTTATCATTCTTAATCTTAAGTTCATCTCTTTCACAAGTAAGAATTCTAAAATTAGTCATCAGATTCTTAAACTCAGCATTGATAGATCTAATTTCATCAGAATTTAAGTTATCAAATGAATCAAGAGAGTGAAGTGATACCTTAACAGAGGATGGAGAAGTTTTCTTTGGAGATCCAGGTTTGTCTGAAACATTTGCCATCAGTGCAATGTTGTCATAATCCAATTCATTTTAGAATCACTGGAATCAGCCCAATCCTCCTGTGTGACCAAGAGTCTGTACACTGAACTAAGAAATGGTCAAGAAGCTAGACTTCCTGAAGTATGCATCAAACCAAGAGCCATCTTCCACTTATTATTGCCCATTCCCATCATTTAATCCACTTTCTCTTCTTCCCTTAACCTAAACACCATATTTCTTATATATATAGTATTAGTATTTTCGTGTAGTGTTCCATGGTGATTCAAGACTCTAATTGTGATTCTGAGACTGGGCTACCAGGGTATATGCAGGACATGGATGATGATAAGTTTCAGGAGATGCTTGCTCGAAGAGAGGTTGAGGACTTTCCGATCCTGACAACGGCGGAGATGGCGGACCCTGGTTCCTCGGGAGGAAATGGTACTGGAACAATAAAGGAATCTTCAGATGAGGAGGAGGTGTATCACGAAAACGTGAGAGATGCAATGGAGAGAGATGCTATTAGTCGTGTGGCCAGGGTTGTATCTGCTACTAACAAGAATGATAGGGATGAGCTCATTAAGCTCAAACTGAAAATGATGGAGGTCTATAGTTATCTTGAAGCAAATGGGCTTTCATTGGCAGACATGGAGAGGGGAAACCTAAAGGCGCAGACGGACTTTTAATGTGGGTTTGTCTAACCCCTTTAAGGTAATCACTGGTAGAGATGAGTTTGGGTTACCTATTTTTTTTTTTTTTTTTTTTTGCTAATTAAAATTTATACCAAAAAAAGGAACAACTTACACAAATCTAGGGGCATACCCCGCGATATCAACATTCAAAAAACAAGCCATAACGACATTAAGTCATTTTACAGTCAACAGGTAAGGAAATAGAACAAAAGCTTAAACATCCATGATTAAATCTTTTTGGAGTGACCTCCTCTAGTCGCTCTCCATTGCTTGATCCTGGATTTAGTCCAGCGAACCTTTTTATCCTGCCCATTGCCTTCCAGCTTTCCATTGCCATGGTCCCCAGCATCCCGCTCCTCCTCCTTCCTGCCAGCAGCAAAATCAGCTTTAGGGGCAGCCTCCATCTGCCATGTATTCAAGTTTGTATGCCCCTTGTCAATTGTCATGATGGGAAACCCACCATTGCCAGGCCCAGTAGTCAGTCGATCCTCCTTCATCTTTCCACAACCATGATTCTTCATAGTTAGAAAACTCGCATCGATAGAAGGGAGGATACTGACAGCAGGGAGATCCTCCCAAGGAATATCATCCACAGGTTCCGCCACACGCATAGCAGACATAGCCTCCTTTAGACCACTTCCGATCAGATAATCGAAGGCCTCATCAATCTCTCCATCAATACTGTTGGTGCCATCAGGATCTTTCATCAAGTTTGGATTATTACCCACTTCCATCTTCGCAGTCATCTTGTTATGGACAACCTCCTCCCATCTGGGTTTCTTCTTCTGAGGCATAACAATGCCACCATCACTACCCGAGAGAGCTCTTTGTCTCTGCTCCTTCTTACCGTCATCTTCGACGAAACTTACCTCCGACGGGACTCCTTCAGGAGGGATTTCAATTCCTTTCATTATGATAAAGTTCTGCAACTGAACCACATTGTTAAGAGCTACACATAGCTCCTCATCATTCTCACAATCTGAAATATCAATAAGAAAATTGCCCGACACCAGATTCAATTCTTTATGCCCCTTTAACACAGGCACCTCATGACCCATATACTCAATGAAGCGTTTAAGCACTTCAATGTAGTTCTGTGCTTCCAGCAGATGAGCCCTACTAGCCAGCTCTTTCCATTTAAACCCACCAGTCTCAGTCTGAACAGACTCCACATGAACAGCATCAACATTAGAAGTACGTGGAGAAGTCCCCTTCGCCTTATCATTCATCCAAGAATAATCAACGTTGAGTCTCGAACCGGGTTGCCCCGTTTTATCAAGGTCAGCCAAATTATAGACATCCTTTACAATTCTATTGATTAGGTCCTCCAAGCAAGAGATAAGAACCGCATCTTCCGGGATATCATCTCTTGTATGATTTAACGTCCCAAAGTCTTCCTTTCCAGGATCCGCACTCTTCAGACCCTGTTCCTCCACAGTAGCAACAAGAGCTAAGTGTCCATTGAACTCAACACCATCATTAGCTTTCTTAACACTCAGGTCCCCATCCTTCTCATGAGTCATTGACCCATCACCAGTTACCATAGCGTTCAGACTAATCAGAACAGCCTCATCTTGAGAAAACTGATCCTTCCCCTCGACTATGGGTATGACCAACCCAGAGTCATTAGTAGGAACAGGCAAATTATGGTTGAAAGAGCCCTCAACATTTACGAGGTCAGTTCCAACAATAAAATCGGAATTGACCTTCCCTCCATTGCCACTTTCATTTACAGATCCCAAAATCGAACCCGGTAGCTGAACAAACGAATCAGCTTCCACAATAATTTTAGGAGGATTCTTTTGAGAGAAAAGCTTACCATCAATCAGTTGGTGCTTTACCAAACTGCCAGTGCGCGCCTCAAACCCCGTTCTTGAGCCGTCGGCAGTGCCAAGATCCCATCATTTCCCCGGTACAATCTGCTTTTGTAGCTAGGAGATCCATTGGTGACAATATTTTCCTTGCTCAAGCATTATGCAAGGACTATAATGGTAATTCAGGTCAGCCTCGATGTGCTATAAAGCTAGACATCCATAAGGCTTTTGACTCCCTAAACTGGAATTTCCTGTTTGCAATCATGGGGAAAATGAGGTTTCCCACTCAGTACATTAAGTGGCTGGAAAAATGTATCACTTCAACAATGTTTTCTGTAAAGTTGAATGGTAGTTTGGAAGGGTTTTTCAAAGGGGAATCTGGCCTCAGACAGGGGGATCCTCTATCCCCTTATCTGTTCGTGATTGTCATGGAGGCTCTCTCAGCATGCCTGGATAAGAAGACTGCGGACCCTAACTTCAAATTCCATTGGAGAACTAAGGAAGTAAAGCTAAATCACATTATTTTTGCTGATGATGTTTTCTTGTTTAGTCATGGTGATCTTAGGTCAGTCTCGGCTCTCCTGGATGGGATCAAGCTATTCTAAACCTGTTCGAATCTAAAGCCAAACATCTCCAAAACTACATGCTTCTTTGCTAATGTTAGGCAGGATGTGACTGATGCTATTCTTTCTCACTCAGGGTTCCAAAGAGGTCATATGCCCATCACCTACCTGGGGCTCCCTCTTATCACAGGAAAGCTCAACAAGAATGATTGCCAGACTCTGATTAGTAGACTGTGCAGCAAAATGGAGATGTGGACAACTAGATTTCTTAATTTTGCAGGGCGTCTCCAACTGATCAAAGCCATACTGGTCAGCATTGTGGGATACTGGAGTATGTTTCTCTTCCTTCCGAAAGGGATCCTAAAAAAGATCAATGCTCTATTTTTCAAGTTCCTCTGGGGAGGTTTCTACAAATCAGATGGGAAGTGTCAATATAAAGTTGGATGGGAGGAGTGTTGCAAACCAAAAGCAGAAGGGGGTCTTGGCATTCGGAATATTTTTGAATGGAATGAAGCAGCCATTCTTTTTCAGCTGTGGCGCATCATTCAGCCCAATTCTAACTCTCTATGGATAGCATGGTTCCATAAAGCTTTGCTGGCAAAGAAGGAATTCTGGACTTCCAAAATGCCATATCGCTCATGTTGGATTGTAAGGAAACTGTTCAAGGCGAGGCCGCGAGCACTTCAGTATGTACACTATAACATAGGAGAAAACTCTAACTTTCTCTTCTGGCATGATCCTTGGGTCCAAAATAAGCCCCTTCTAGATATTGCCCCTTCCATTGTATCTACAGCTGAGTCCACTAGTTCAGTCAGTATCAATGTCTACCGCCGAAATGGGACTTGGGACTTACCATCTTCGAACCATAATGATGTGATTGAAATTAGAAGGATGGTGCAACATATCCAAATCCATAAGTCTGATTCCATTTTGTGGGATGGAATGCTTCCAAAGCATGTCAAATTGTCCACTATTTTGTCCTCCATGCGGGTTAAGGGAAGCTATGTCCAGTGGTTAAACATGGTCTGGGGAAAATTCAATATCCCGAAATGCTCATTCATCACATGGTTAGCAATCAAAAACAGGCTCCTCACGAAGGATAGAATGCTTCTGTTTGGAATGCAGGTTGATCAAAAATGTGTCTTGTGTGGGGTGGATGATGAATCGATTAGCCACATTTTCACTGCTTGCCCATACTTTGATATTATTAGCAGGTCTATGCCATTTCGTTTCTCTCGTAACTGGTATAATTGTCAGTCAGGCAACTGCACTGCTACTCAGCTAGGGGCAAAGGAGGAATCAATTGCCCAACTGTTTTTTAGCATAACTATTTATCATGTCTGGAAAGAGCGTAACTACCGTATGCACAACCATGGTCCTGGCCACCCTACATCAGTGGTTAGCAGTGAGATAAGACGTATGGTGCGTGAGAAACTGTTCTCATGTAGCTTGTTTAAGGGTTGGGTTCGGAATGACCCGACCATCCTCTTATTTATCATGTAAAAGAATAGGCTAGGTACATATGTAACGTTGAGTAGGGTTTACCTTCTTATTCTTTGTATCATGTTGATTACTAGCTATAGCATGGATGTTGTCTCGCGGGGTATGCCCCTAGATATGTATTAGCTGTTTCCTTTGGTATAAATTCTTTTAATTAGCAAAAAAAAAAAAAAAAAGGCGGTATCCCCTCAATGATGCTTCTGGTTCTCGGTGCCACCTCCGAGACAGATCCCACCACCAAGCTCCTCCCGCTTTCATCATTATCCAGCTTCACCCTTAATTGGGATCCCTGGGCAACATTGACTCATTTCTCCCGCTCCAATGGTAGCACCGGTACCAAGGCGGCAACCCCTTGTCTTTCACTATCCTTTTTAACTCGGGCATCCTCCAAGGGAAACACCGTCACATGGTTCTCTGAAAAGGAGACCCTCTTCGGACTCCTAATCGGACTATCCACATGAAGGCAAGCTTCAGATCCTCTCGCACGGGGAGGGATCACAGACACTAAGCTCTCCGAAAACGAAACCCTCTTCATTAGAAAATAATTATATAGTAAGAAATATGGTGTTTGAGGTGAGAGATTAGAAGAGGAAAGGTGAATTAGGGGATCTGATGAAGAAATTTTGTAGATTAAGGTAAAATTTTGTGGCGGCTAGGCTTTTAGAGAGAGGTTAGAGAGAAGTTAGAGCATACGACTCTCATTCCGATTTTTTTTTTTTTTTTTTTTAAAGAACTCAGGAGGAGAGAAGGGTGAGGGGAGAAGGGTGAGGGGGCTGGACTTAATACTCCTTCCTTAAAGAGTATTCTCAAAAACAAGAGTATCAATCAGTCGAAAGGCGAATCTTCAGGGGTGGAAAAAGATTCCAAGGAGGGGTTGTCCCAAGGGGCTAAGGTGGATGCTGTTCCCACAGGGGAGAAAAAATCCTGGTCTTCGGTGCTTAAGTCCTCTCCAGGGCCAGCAAAGGGAGTAGTATTTGATTATGTTCCCCCTCCGGAAGGTTCTAAGGTAGTAGAACCCCCCCAAGAGGTGCTGCAGAAAGGGGCTGATAAGTTCAGATTTTGTGTAGTTGGCAAATTTACAAAAGCGCCTGTGCCTTTTAGAAGGGTTAAAGAAATAGCTCAGTTAATTTGGAAAAGGGGTCTCATTTCTGTCTCACAACGGAATGAGGCAACCTATGTGTTTAAATTTATATCGATGAACGACAAAAATGCAGTTCTTTCAAAAGGCACATGGTATTTTGACCAGAGGCCTATGGTGGTCGCGGATTGGGGATGCTTAGTGGGTACGCCTATCTCCTCTATGCCACTTTGGGTCAAGTTTAGCAACTTGCCTGATTGTTATTGGACCCAAGAGGGGCTGAGCCGTGTGGCTAGTGGTATTGGAGTTCCGTTGGGAGAAGACTCACTCACTTCGCAGCTTGAGATTTTGCCCTTTGCCAAGATGTGTGTTCAATATAAAATTGGTGACCCGTTACCTTCCTCTATCCCTGTTGTTGATATTGACAAATCTATAGTAGAGGTCAAGATTGCTTATCTTAACAAGCCATTGTTGTGCTCCCACTGTAATTCTCTGGGGCATTTGATCAATGTTTGCCCTTTGGTAGTCAGTGACTGGACTCGTAGGCCCCGTGCTGGAGAGAGTGGGGAACCTAGTCACAAGGGGGAGGATCATAATGTGGATGATAATGATCCTCAAACCAAACGCGAAGGTAAGGAAGTAGCAGGGGAGAAGGTTGATGTTGGGGATACAACTCAGGAGCATATTTTGTCTACCCCTACTGAGAAGAAATCTGAGGAGGAGAGCAAAGCAGAGAGTAGTTTGATGGGAGAGATTAATGTAGAGAATGAGGGTTGGACTGAGGTCAAGAACAAGAGGAAACCAATCGCTTCTCCCAGTCTTTCTGCTGGAACCCCCTCTCCCCAGGGATTCAAGAATGTTGTGGTGGATGAGGTTGATCGTAAACAGAGCAGTAAACAGAGCAGTAAAAAAGCAATATTAAAGCGGATCAAACGTGCGAAGTGGGGGTCTGGGGGCCCTCCTTCGAAGTCTTAACTCAGTTTCTAATGACTGATTTTTGTTCTTACAATATCCGTGGCCTCAACAACAAGGTTGATTTTGTCAAAAACTTTATTTTGTCTAATAAGCTATCTTTGATTAGCATTTTGGAAACGCAAGTTCAGAGGGATGTTGCTAAGATTATCTCCAAGGAGATTAACTCGCGTTTTGAGTGGTGTTTTAACTATGATCACCATGCGGGTGGCCGTATTTGGCTTGGGTGGAACCCAGATTTTTGGAAAGTTGTGGTGATTGCCACCTCTGCTCAGCATATCACTTGTTCGCTTACTTGCCTGCCTTCGAATTTGAGTTTTGTTGCTTCGTTTATTTATGGATATAATGGGGACACCGATCGGAGAAGATTGTGGTCTGAGTTAAATAATGTATCTCGAGGTCTTTCTAATAATCCTTGGGTAATTTCTGGAGACTTTAACACTTGCCTTAGATTGTCGGAGAAACAAGGTGGTAATGAGAGCTGGACCTCTGATATGACAGAGTTTAAAGATTTCATTCTCTCTTTGGGAATTTCTGATCTTCGAAGTGTTGGGAATTTCTTGACATGGTGGGACTGTAATGTTCATCATCCGAAGTTTAGGAAACTGGATCGTGTCCTAGTTAATGCTGAGTGGCACAATAGGTTTCCCTGTTCTTATACTGATTTCCGTGCTAGAGGGTTGTCAGATAATGCACGGCGCTAACGTTTCTGGGGTTGGACCGGCCCAAGGTCCCGAAACCTTTTCAATTTTTCAACCACCTTATTGAAAACCCTGCTTTTCTTTCGGTGGTTGAGTCTGCTTTGTCTTATTCCGACCAGGGAAATCCATGGAAGGTGCTCACTTCGAAGCTTAAAAGGGTAAAAGTGGCGATTAAGGGGCTTAATAGATCTCTGGGAGATTTGCAACAGATGGTCAAGAATGCAGGAAACGATTTGTTGGCATTCCAGAATGCCATTCCTCCTTCTCCTTCCCCTGCTTATTTTGAGGAAGAGCGTAAACTCATGGATGCCTATTCTAAAGCCCTTCATTTGGAAGAGTGTTTTTTGAAGCAAAAGTCCAGAGTTCAGTGGTTGAAGAGTGGGGATAGTAGTAACAGGTATTTCTTTAATGCATGCAGAGGAAGATGGAATGTTAACAAAATCCTATCCTTACAGACTCAGAATGGTGAGACAGTCACAGACCACGCGGATATGTCTAAGGTGGCTGTTGACTATTACAAAAAATTGTTGGGCAACAGAGTGGTTACTTATTTCCCTGAAGACATTTCTTTGCCGGTAGTAAACGAGGCCTAGTCGACGTGGCTTACCGCCCCGTTTAGAGAGAGTGATATTCTGAATACTTTGAAAAGAATGGGGAAAAACAAGAGTCCAGGACCTTATGGGTTTACGGTGGAATTCTACCTAGCTACTTGGCACATTGTGGGGCCTGATGTAACAAGAGGTATCCTTTATTTCTTTGATTCGCTTGCTATGCCTAGAATTATTAATGCGGCCTCGATTTGTTTGGTCCCAAAGCTGGAACCGCTCACAGATGGGGCTGGCAGGTTCTATTGTAGGACGACCAAAGAGCTTGGGAGGTTGATTAGCAAGGTCATTCAGCTGCAGAATTTTATTCAAAGTAATGGTTTGGGTATTATCCAGGAGGAAGTTACAACAGGGGATACAGGGGATCCGGGTATTCAGGGACAGGATAAAGGAAAGGTATCTTCAAAGGTCGACACTGATGAGGAAACTGTGGAACCTTTGCATGGAGAAGAGGCTTAACCAATGAAGGATATCGCTACTGGAAACCAGTTACTGGATGTTCAGCCTAGAATATTAGCGAAAGATGTGCAAGGAAGGGGCAAGGTTCGCCTGAAGAAATCAGAGATCAAGCGATGGAGAGCTGGCAGAGGAGGCCATTCTCATAAGACTTAACTAGTTGGCTTAGTAGTTATGTTATGGTTTGTTTGGATTCTGTTGAATGTCAAATGATGTAAGGTCATTTAGGCTTGTATTGTTGGGATGTTGACTCGCGGGGTATGCCGCTAGAAGTGTTTTAAGTGGTTCCCTATGGGTATAAAATTTAATTAGCAAAAAAAAAAGGATATGGCTAGTAGTTCCTCATAACTTGTAAGAATACTTCTATGTATTTTCTTCAATCAATCTACATGCCTGTACTTTTCAAGTTCTATCTTTATGTATGTTAGGCTTGTTATCAGACATGAAATTGTGATTAAGGGTTTTTTTTTTGCTAATTAAAATATTATACCAACAGGAACAACATGATACAGATCTAGGGGCATACCCCGCGAAATCAACATCCAACAAGTACAACAAAATACATCATCAAAGCATACTCAAATAAAAGAGTCAACAACCAAAGGGCTAAGCTAAACTAAAAGCTATATATCTGGCGCCTCCAATAACTTTAGCAAAAATTTCACCATCCAGTGGCGAAATTGCATTCCATCTCTACGAACATTAACTTCCATACCGCGCATAAAGACTATGCCTAGCTCAGCTGACATCTCAATAACATGAGTGACCTCCCATGTACTAACATCATTGTGCATAGCATCGCAGTTCTCTATAGCAGAGGTTCCAAAATCAATAGACACTAGGCTCTCAATTCCGCCAACACACAAAAGAAACCACAACCTGATCAAACCATTCATCCAGAAACTAGTACTGGAATACATCAAGAGAATTTGACTGGACCCACCTAACAGCCCACTGAACAAGCCTCCAAACCAACTACTCGTGTTTTCTAGAACAAGGGCACCATCAGAATTCTTAACACCAAAAGTGAGGTCCATCCTAACATTGTGACCAGAATTAAATCGCACAAAGGCACCCCCAATGACGAGAATCGCATTCTCAATCTCATTCTCAACCATACTAAAATCCATAACAATGATTGCATAACAATCATCAATCAGAACAGTACAACTCAAAACCAAATTCCTAGGACCCATCTCAATTCTTAAGACAAAATTGAGACTACCGACTCCTCGCACACCCTTCTTCAACTGCAGCCAAAACTCATTAGCAATATCATAGCTGCAATCAACAACTATCCTCAATTCCATTAGAGATACCCCTGAACCTATGGGTTTGCAATCCCCAATGATTCCGTCATTCTTAAAGCAAGAAGCCACCAGGGAAAACAAGACCCCACTCATCATCTCCATGCGAGATATATGGATCGAAACCTGTTGTACCCTTACCGCGACGCCCCCATGACCTCTATAAGAGTAGTAGATAAACCACAATCAAAGATACAGATTCTGGAATCTAGCATCCAATTCGGAGCAGAGATTCCTCTCTGTTCAAACTCTGACAAAATAAATCTGACTTCCAAGAAGCACACCAATTTTCTGACAAGAACAGCAACATTTCTATTGACAAGGGTAGAGGACTTGGTTTTAAGACCAAGGAAACCATTCTTGACGTCATGAAAGAGTAAATTCATCAAGAATTTCTGCAAATAGTCACAAAATCGAACAACCTCGACAACCTCAATAAATACATCAGTCACCTTACAATAATTTGACAAAACCATGCCAACAATATCCACCTTAAACCAGGTCCAAATAATCGGCAACTTGCCATCATTATGAAGAGGATAGTATAGCACAACAACACTAGCAACCTGGAAAAATGGTCCAATACCATCCCCACCCATACTAGCTCCTGTACGCAAGATCTTCCACTTAATCTTGGCAAGATACAGGGCATTCTTTCCGGAAACCATCAGAAAAACAAATACACCAATCTGCAATCTGGGTCTCGTGTATACAAGAACAATGGACGAACAAGAGTAGAAGCAATCCTCTTGTTGCTCATTAATTAAATCCTTTGGATCAAGACAAATGACAAACACCTTATAGGCATAGTCGTCCTGATTCTCAAAATCAAATGAGAAGTAAATCTCAGCAGGTGGTTTATAAAAAGTCCTGAAATCCAAAGGTTTCATCCATAAACTACGAGACCGGTGGTAACCATCATCTCCACTACATGCTCCTTTCACACCTTCAAAGCACAGCGTAGATCTGAGACCATCACAAATGAGGAACAAGACTTCGTTGGCTAAACCCATCAAAGACCTCGCAAAGAAGTTCGGAAAGCATCCAGTTATAATAACTACTCTGATAGTGGTCCTCTTCAAAGTAAGGCACACAACCAGACCATTTTTTAAAACCATTAAAACAGCAAACCCAACATGAGCTTCGAGAAATAACCCCATGGGGAAAAAATCATGAGAGTCGTATGCTCTAACTTCTCTCTAACCTCTCTCTAAAAAACCTAGCCGCCACATAATCTTAACCTTAATCTACACAATTTCTTCATCAGATCTTCTCACTAGCCTTCCCTAATTCACCTTTCTTCTTCTAATCTCTCACCTCAAACTCCATATTTCTTACTATTTAATTATTTTCTAATGAAGAGGGTTTCTTTTTCGGAGAACTTAGTGATTGTGATTCCTCCCCGTGCGAGAGGATCTGAAGCTTGCCTTCATGTGGATAGTCCGATTAGGAGTCCGAAGAGGGTCTCCTTTTCGGAGAACCTTGTGACGGTGTTTCCCTTGGAGGATACCTGAGGTAAAAAGGACAGGGAAAGGACAGTTTTAACAAACTATGTTGTCTTGGGAAGGGTTAAGGCTACTGACCAGGTGGTTAGTGTGGTTGATTCATCAATTTTGGATCAGAGGAAGCTCGCTGGTTTGGGTGTGGGAGGTGATCTACACACCCTTGAGGAGACATGTGTGCTTGGTGGTTCTACTAGCATTGGTAATCTTGTCTTAGCGGATTACTCTGTTAAGGGAGGTGATTCATATGATGTTGGAGAGAGTCTAGTCTTGGACCTCGCTCGGGATTTAATTTCTGGGTATGATTTATGGATAGAAGACCCTCAGTCCAAAGTGGGTTTGGTACAAGAGTTGGAAGGATTTGCTGGGATGCAGGATTGTCAGGCTCGGCAACTGTTTGATGAAATGACTCAGCGGGTAGCTGGAATAAAGGCGCTTCAAACTGTTTCGTGGTTAGAACAGGACAGCTTTGAGGATGTGTGTAAGATGTTTGATGAAAGACCAAGAAGAGATGGCATTTTGTTACCGAAGACTTGTAACAAAGCATTTAGCTGTGGTGTGAAAGTCATTTCCGATGCTTATAGAAATCGGTTGATGGATGATGTTCTCTCGTATGAGGGTACATGGTTAATGATGGGGTTTCAACCTATTCCAAGGTTGGGAACTCGTAGGATCGAATTCAGGCCTTACGGGGTGTATTGTGCTTTGATGGATTCGGACAAGATTGTAAGATTCGAGATAGGTGATTTCAGAATGCCTATAGTGATTGACGTTACTTTGGGTTTGACAGCTATGGTCGGTTTTTCTTTTAGGGATGCTTTTGAGAACTTGGTGCTTCGTTTTTCCCTTCTCATGATGACGAGTTTCTCTTGCCAGCTGTGTGGTTCTAATTGTGGGGTTGCAGAGTTTGTTTTTTTACAACCTTTTTTCTTAGATACGGTGCTTGATTGTTTGGGCTTGGTGTGGGCGCCCAATTATGGTGTTGCTGAGCTGATTGTAATGGGTGTTGGGAGGAACGAGTTGGGGGGATGCCATGACTTCGTAGAGTTTTTGAATGCAGGTTTTCATAATGGGAATTCGTCCAATGTAATGCGTATTGATGAAATTTTGATGGAAGAATTGATAATCTTTGGAGTAAATGTTGTAAGCATTATGATGCTTGATAGATGCATAAGAAGCTCTATCTTGTTATTTCGGAAGTGCGAGTTTTTAAGTCTAAAGTTGATGAATGAAGTGGAGGCACTGATGCCATGTTCAAGTGCAGTGTCTAAGTGGAAGCACGAGTATAGCAGTGTAGTTGGGATTGTGGCCCCTCAACTGTTTGATTCTCCAGGTGGTGTGATACTATCTACAGGCTGCTAGATGGTATTGGGTTTCTTGGAGGAGGTCTGCAGTGTTTATGCAGTATATGTCTGCTACGGTGGTGCAGTGTTTCCTGGAATGCCATGGCATAGTTATCTTTATGTTGTTTAGGACTGTTGTTTAGGACTGTGTTTGTGTTTTGTTGTTGATTGCTAGTTTATCTAGCATTATTGTTGGTTTTTCTCTGTTGTTCCGCTAGGTAGATGCGTTACTTATCGCGGGGTATGCCCCTAGAGATGTAATCTTTTGCCTGTGGTATAAATTTTAATTAGCAAAAAAAAAAAATAATAACCCCATCGATTCCATTAACGACGCCCCAACAGGAGAGTGCGAAATCGGCTTGAGATAAACACGGGAGATGAAATCCATCTCAAACGAAACCACACAACTACGAATAAAAGTAATTAATATCTTATAAAAAATATAGTGGAAGGTTAGAGATGAAAAGAAGGGATGGATTACTGAAGGGAATATTTTAGATCTGATGAAATGGTGTAGAAAGGAAGAATTTTGAGGCGACTATCTAGGGTTTTTAGAGAGAGAGGCTAGAGAGAAGGCAGAGAACGACTCTCATTTAGCCAATACTAAAAACTTTGTGATTAAGGGTCTTACTCACAATTTGGGGGAGATTGGTAGTCACAGAGGCATGCCTGTATACATCTAATAACAAGCCTAATTGTTTGTAATGCTTTGCATTACTTACATGACCTCTTAATTGAGGGAACCTCTAGTTGTAGAGTTTCTATTTGTTTTGTACTTGTAATAGGCATCAAATCCTAGTTGTGTAACTGTACTTATAAAGTCAAGAATAATGCTTGAAAGAAGTTCCAAGGTTCATGCCTCAAGCAAGAAGATAAAGACTGTCAAATAATCACAGTTGGGATTTGAAGAAATGAAGAATTTGCCTAAGTACCAATTCGAGAAGTCTGGCGTTAGAGAAGTCAGAGATTCGATATCTAAGAAGACACTGTTCGATATCTCTGAATGAACTGTTCGATATCTCATTCGATATCTCAGAGATTCGACATGTCTAAATACTCTATTCGAGAACTCAAGAAGTCAACAAGTCAAAGTGGTATTCGAGTTCTCAAAGAGTCAACAAGTCAAAGTTCCATTCGATATCTCAAGGACTCAGAAAGCTATTCGATATCTCAGGGATTTGACAAGTCAAGTATTCTATTCGACAACTCAAGGAACCCTGGAGAAAAGTGTTATTCGAGAAGTGATTCGATATGTCAATCGTACAGTATTCGAGAACTCAGAGTTCACTAATCCTAGTTCTCGAATAAATCACTTAGCCACTTCTCGAATACATTCTTAGAGACAAAATACTGAAGAAATTGTACAAGTCAGAAACCTGCAACAAGCCAATGCACTTTATGAACCACAATCTGTAACGTGCTCTGGAAAGCCTACAAGGAAGCTTGGAGAGATATAGAAGAGACAAAGAGCTAAAGAAGTGGATCTGAACAGAACTTTGCAAAGTCAAATCTATAGCCGTTTGGATGCTTACTCAAAAAGGATAGATATACAAGAAAGTAATTTATCCTGTAACCTTATTTGTAGTAACTGAGTTGTATTCATGTTCTATAAGAATACAATCTCACTTCTTTAGTTGATTAAGTTTTTCATACACACTGTAAGATATATCTCTCTGAGAAAAACGAAGCTGAGAATACTATCATTTGTATTCACAGATTGTAGCAACCTTTATCTAATAATATATTAGATAAAAGTGATATTGTATCTTGTGTTGTTCTTTATCCGCACCTACACATTTGCACACACAAACACTTATCTTGCTATAGAGATTCAAGAACAAGAAAAGTTCAAGAATCCATTCACCCCCCCCCCCTGTATTCTTTTGATGTATTCAAGACTCAACAAAGACGACGTTCAGTGGACAACTGATTTTCATGAACTTCAGTTTGAAGATCTTCAACTTTGTTTGAAAGAGCTGTGATAATTGTGTCTTGAGTAATTGTGATGTCAGAAGAATCAGAGATTATCTTTTCTTTTTTTTTTTGCTAATTAAAAAATTTATACCAAAGGAACAGCTAATACATAACTAGGGGCATACCCCGCGAGACAACATCCAATCTAATACTACAAATCAACATGATACAAAGAATAAGAAGGTAAACCCTACTCAACATTTCAGATGTTCCTAACCTATTCTTTTACATGATAAATAAGAGGATGGTCGGGTCCTTTCGAACCCAAACCTTAAACAAGTTACATGAGAACAGTTTCTCGCGCACCATACGCCTTATCTCACTGCTGACCGCTGAGGTTGGGTGGCCAGGCCCATGGTTGTGCATGCGGTAATTACGCTCCTTCCAGACATGGTAGATAGCTGTGCTAAAAAACAGTTGAGCAATTGATTCCTCCTTTGCCCCTAGCTGAGTAGCAATGCAATTGCCTGACTGACAGTTGGACCAGTTCCTCGAGAAACAGAATGGCATAGACCTGCTAATAATATCAAAGAATGGGCAAGCAGTGAAAATGTGGCTAACCGATTCATCATCCACCCCACACAAGACACATTTTGGATCAACCTGCATTCCGAACATAAGCATTCTATCCTTCGTGAGAAGCTTGTTTTTGATGGCTAACCATGTGATGAATGAGCATTTCGAGATATTGAATTTTCCCCAGACCATGTTTAACCACTGAACATAACTTCCCTTTTCCCGCATGGAGGACCAGATAGTGGACATTTTGACATTCTTTGGTAACATTCCATCCCACGTAATGGAATCAGACTTATGAATTTGAATATGTTGCACCATCCGTCTAATTTCAATCACATCATTATGGTTCGAAGATGGTAAGTCCCAAGTCCCATTTCGGAGGTAGACATTGATACTGACTACACTCGTGGACTCAGCTGTAGATATAATGGACGGGGAAATATCCAGAAGAGGCTTTTTGTGGACCCAGGGATCATGCCAGAAGAGAAAATCAGAGTTTTCTCCTATGTTATAGTGTACATATTGAAGAGCTCGCGGCCTCGCCTTGAACAATTTCCTTACAATCCAACATGAGCGATATGGCATTGTGTAAGTCCAGAATTCCTTCTTTGGCAGCAAGGCTTTATGGAACCATGCTATCCAGAGAGAGTTAGAGGTGGGCTGTATGATGCGCCACAGCTGATAAAGAATGGCAGCTTCATTCCATTCAAAAAGATTTCGAATGCCAAGACCCCCCCCCGCTTTCGGTTTGCAGCAGTCCTCCCATCCTACTTTATACTGACACTTCCCATCCGGCTTGTAGAAACCTCCCCAAAGGAACTTGAATAATAGGGCATTGATCTTTTTAAGAATTCCTTTCGGAAGGAAGATGAACATACTCCAATATCCCACAATACTGACCAGTATAGCTTTGATCAGTTGGAGACGCCCTGCAAAATTAAGAAATCTAGTTGTCCACAGCTCCACTTTGCTGCACAATCTACTAATCAGAGTCTGGCAGTCATTCTTGTTGAGCTTGCCTGTGATAAGAGGAAGCCCCAGGTAGGTGATAGGCATATGACCTCTTTGGAACCCTGAGTGAGTAAGAATAGCATCAGTAACATCCTGTCTAACATTAGCAAAGAAGCATGTAGTCTTGGAGATGTTTGGCTTTAGGTTCGAACAGTTTGAGAAGAGCTTGATCCCATCTAGCAGAGCTGAGACTGACCTAAGATCACCATGACTAAACAGGAACACATCATCAGCAAAAATAATGTGATTTAGTTTTACTTCCTTAGTTCTCCAATGGAATTTGAAGTTAGGATCAGTGGTCTTCCTATCCAGACATGCTGAAAGAGCCTCCATGGCAATCACGAACAGATAAGGGGATAGGGGATCCCCCTGCCTCAGGCCAGACTCCCCTTTGAAAAACCCTTCCAAACTGCCGTTCAACTTTACAGAAAACATTGTGGAAGTAATACATTTCTCCAGCCACTTAATGTACTGATTGGGAAACCGCATTTTTCCCATGATTGTAAACAGGAATTTCCAGTTTAGGGAGTCAAAAGCCTTATGAATGTCTAGCTTTATAGCACATCGAGGCTGACCTGAATTGCCATTATAGTCCTTGCATAAGGCTTGAGCAAGGAAGATATTGTCACCAATGGATCTCCTAGCTACAAAAGCAGACTGTACTGAGGAAATGATGGAGGGAAGGACAGCTTTTAGCCTCTTGGCTAGCATAGAAGAAATACATTTATACAGTACATTACAACAGGAGATTGGCCTAAAGTGTTGCATTTCAGAGGGGTTAGCCTGTTTAGGAACTAAACATATGGAAGCAGCATTTATTACTCTAGGCAAGTGCAATGTATTAAAGAAATACATGATACCTTTAGTCACATCGTTTCCTACCAAGTGCCAAACAGCCAAGTAAAATTCAACTGTGAACCCATCCGGACCAGGGCTCTTGTTCTTAGCCATTCTTTTTAATGTGTTCAATACTTCACTTTCAGAAAAAGGGGTAGCCATAAGATTAACCTGGGAATCAGAGAGAGAGGGTAGAGGGATATCATTAGGAAAATCTGCTACCTCAGATGTTTTCCCCAGAATATTTTTATAGAAATCCGTTGCCACTTTAGCCATGTCAGCATGTGAAGAGTGAGAGACTCCCTCCGAGTCGCTAAGGGAAGTAATCTTGTTAGTGTTCCAGTTCCCTCTGCAAGAATTATAGAAAAACTTACTGTTGCCATCTCCAAGTTTTAACCACTGAATTCTGGATTTTTGCTTTAAAAACTGTTCCTCTAGCCTTAAAGCTGCTGAATAGTTCTCAATAAATTCCTTTTCTTCTTCAAAGTATGCGGCAGTGGGATTAGCAGGCATTGAGTCCTGGAACTGAGATAGTGCATCCCGAGACAGGATCACTAGGTTGTGAATATCCCCCATCTTTCTGTTTAGTTCCTTTAGAGCTACCTTTACATTCTTGAGTTTCGATGTTAGGATAAACCAAGGATTCCCCTCGACCTCTAAAGACCATGCTTTCTCTACTGAGCCCAAAAAGTCTGGATTATCAATGAGGTGATTAAAAAATTGAAAGGGCTTCGCTCCAGAGGTGAAACTAGTGCCAAGTGAAGTAATAGCAGGGCAATGATCAGATAAACCCCGAGAGATGAACTCCACCGTAGAGCAAGGGAACACCGAATGCCATTCCGGGTTTACTAACACTCGATCTAACTTTCTGAACTTTGGCTGAGAAATATTGCTATCCCACCATGTGAAGAAGTGGCCTGAATACCGGAGATCAGTGAGCCCATTGGCAAGCAAAAACTGTTTAAACTCCTCCATTCCAGTAGTCCAATCTAAAGATCCTCCTTGCTTTTCATCAATGCTAATACAAGAGTTGAAGTCACCACATAAAGCCCAGGCTGTGGCATTCAAACTCTGCGCTATTCCTGCCAAATCAGACCATAGAGGTCTACGGTCAATCATATCATTAAAACCGTACACAAAAGAGATAACAAAACTTGTGTTGCTCTCAATAAGGGTGACAGAGCATGTGATATGCTGAGAAGAAGAAGCAAGAACCAAAATTTTCCATATAGAGGGGTTCCACCCCAGCCATATACGGCCTCCCGGATGATGATCATAGTTAAAACACCACTGAAACCGTGGATTTATGGTCCGAGAGATAATCCTAGCAACGTCAGTTTGGACATGAGTTTCCAATAGACCTACCAGGGACAATTTGTTTTTAAAGATAAAATCCCTGATAAAACCAACTTTATTGTTAAGGCCTCTAACGTTGTAGGAACAAAAAATAGTCATATTATAATTATGACCTAGAGGAAGGGGTACGACCCCCCCTACCCCCTCTTTTTACTTTCTTGTATGGCTTTGGAGTTCTCGAGCCATGCTTCATTGCTACCTCATCGACCACAATGTTCTGAAACGGCTGAAGAGTGGTGACATCCGGAGATATACTTGGCGATGTCAGTGGCTTTCTTTTTGAGCGAACCTCCGTCCACTCCTTGTCTACATCCTCTTCTGTAACATGTACCTGGTGGTTGGGGGTTTGCTTGTCCCCATCTGTACTCCTCATGTGACAGTCTTCCTTCTCTAAAGCCCCTTCCTTCTGCTCAACCACCACCTTTTGTTGTTGAACTTCATTTTCCTTTCCAATTTGGTCTACTTTATCTTTTCCTTTGTCATTTTGGGCAGTTGGAGCCCCTTTTGTATTGATTGAACCCCCTGTCGCCCATTCTCTAGAAGCCACCGGGCAAACACTAATGGTGTGGCCAAGTGATTTACAGTGGCTGCATACCATTGGCTTATTAATGTATGTGACTTTAACCTCAACTATAGAACCATCCAGGTCCACCACTTTGAGGGCTGGTGGTAATGGATCCCCTACTTCATACTGCACACAAATTTTAGCAAAGGGTAGGATTTCTAGCTCAGATGTAAGGGCGTCTGCCCCTAGGGGTTTGCCAATGGCACTAGCAACACGGCCTAGTCCCTCTTGCGTCCAGTAACAATCTGGTAAATTGGCCAGCTTAACCCATAACGGCATCGAGGTAACAGATTCTGAGCGCTCGTTGAAACCCCAATCAGTTAAGACCAGAGGCCTTTTATCAAAGTACCACGTACCTTTGCTGAGAACCGCATTCTTTTCATTGGAAGAGTTGAACCTAAAGACATAGGTAGACTCATTACGCTGAGAGACCATGGTGAGGCCTCTCCTCTAGGCTGAAAAAGCCACCTCCTTAACTCTTTTAAACGGTAAAGTCCCTTTGGTAAATTTACCCACAATGCAACATTTGAATTTTTCCGCACCTTTCTTGAGGACATCCTCTGGGGGGGACACAACATCTGATCCTTCAGTTGGGGGCACATAATCAAATTTCACTTCCTTTACAGGGCCCGGGGCTGCTTTTAAAACTGAAGACCAGGACTTTGTTCCTTTTGACCCCATTTCAGTCTTCTCATCCTTCTCCCCATTTTTGGTGCTCTCATTGCTTACTTTATCGGTAAGAGGTTCCTGTTTGCCTGTTTCCTGTTTACTCTTCGAGCTTTCACCCCTTTCCAATCCCCCAGGTGGAGCATTTTTTAGGATTCCTTTAACAGCTCCCACCCCCTTCTCATTGGCAGCCATGCTCTTAGGTATTTCCTTGCTAGAGAAGATGGGAAGACCCATCTCATCCCTACCATCCATGAAACGCACTGGGCTAACTAACCCTGCATTAACTCTTGAGAGAGTTCAAGAGTGTTGACTTGGTGTTGAATGTTGTCTTCATGATTTGGATGTCATTCTTTACTCCTACAAGTTGACTGTTGACAGAGGTGGATGAAGAAGACCGTTCATCCACTTGTTCTTGAAGTAATCTTGCTTCAGCTTTAGCTTCCTCAAGTTCCTTTTCTAGAGCTTTGATCTTTTCTTGCAATGAACGAGTGTATGTGTCAGTGTGTGCACTCACCTGAATTTCACTCTGAGTTTCACTCATCTGAAGTGCATGTGTTTCACTCAATTTTGAGGTGATCCTCATATCACTCCTCTCAATTTCCATAGATGCTCCAGAAGGTGTACCTGCAGGTAAAATCACCCTAGCCTCCTCTTGAAAGGTCAGTGGTGGTGCAATGGGAGTTCGCAAATCCCAATCCTTAGTCAGTTCTGTTATCTCATTAGGATTTGATGTCTGAATTGCTTCAGTGACAGAAAGACCAAGTTGCCTTCCACTTTCTCTAATCCAAACTGCGAGTGGAAACTCCCTTACGGGATCCAGGTATGTTCCACCTGAGAGGGGAGATGATGATTCTATTATCACTGGCTCAGAATCAAGATTTCCCTTGTAAGCCTGTGAAGGCTCCTCTACAAGTGTTGCTCTCTCAACAATACTCCAACTAAAAAAAAATGAGAGTCGTCTCTTTTCTCTCTAGCTTTCAACCCTAGCCGCCTCAATTTTAACCAGATCTAAACCATTTCTCCATCAAATCCGACCATATTACCTCCAATAATCCATTCTTCCCCCCCCCACACCTTAAACACATATATTTCTTATAGTTATTACTCTTTCTATATTTTTATTATCTATTCTATATTTTATAATGGGTTTGGTTTCTGTCTTTGGGAAGGGATTCTCTTTCGTCTCGGCGATTCTTAAGGAGATCCCTAAACGTTGTTTGGATGGGGTTCTTGTCTCATCTACTGCTGGTTCTTGGGAGTTTACTCTCTCTGTGCTTGTTCTATGTTCCGAAGTTTCGATTCTAGTGTCTAATGAATGCTTCTGGGAAGTGGTCATTGAGAAGCTTTTGGAGGAGGGTAGATACTTCTTCGTTGTTGTAGAAGATCTGAGTTTTGGGGTCTGTTGTATGGGTCCTGTTTATGTTGTGCCTCACGGTTGTCTCTGGGAAGCGGTCCTTGGAAAACAATCCGTGAAGGTAGGATATCTTTTCGGTGTTGTAGAAGCTGGAGGTTATCATGATGTGAACCCGCATCCAGGGTTGTTGGTTCAAGTTCTTTTCGGCGATATGATAAATTGTGAATCTAAGCGTATGGTCGCTCGGTGGGTTTCACTTTCTTATCCTGGGTCTCAGTTCGACGAGAAGGATTACACCTTTGGAAAACGGAGCACTGCGAATGCTGCGCTTGGTCCTGTTGGAGAACGAAGCACTAAGAATGTTGGTCCAATGTTTGATGAAGTGTTTGTCGAATTTAGGGGACAAAGTATGGATGACTATCTAGTGTTTGATGGATTTCCTCATCATAGTTTTGAGATGTTAGGCGTGATGTTTACACATCAGGTTCTTGCAGAATCTCTTAATTTTGGAGATAGAGTTCATGTTCACAGCTCCTTTGAGCTTGCCAGCTGCTACGGTGCTAGACTTTGGGTTGGGGTGAGTATTGGTAATACCCACCAGCTGTTTGATAGTTTGTCTCCGCGACTTTATGCGGGGGTCGCTAAAGGGAACTGGTTTGCAAGCTCGATTCGGATACCTTGGTTGCCTCATTTTTTGTTAAATGAGGTAGTGTTTGTTACTATTGCAAAGATACGCGTGAAACATGACTCGAAGATGAACGTGCTAAATGGATGCTGGGTTCAAAGGAGCGCTCGAATGATTTCTGTTTGTTCGGGGCTAAGATGGATCGACGGTTCGCTTATCGTCCTGTATGTTAAAATGGGACTTGCATTCTGCGATTTTCATGATGGTTTAGAACATTGCAATGTTTACCAATTGTTTGTCGACTCGTTTTTTCGACTCATTCCAAAGGTGGGTTTGTGGGTGATGGGTTTGACCCATCTCAATGGTTGGTACTTTACTGTCATGTTGCTGAAGTACTATGGCGATGTCAGACTTTGTAAGGGGCTCTGGTGTATGGAACAAATGCTCAGCCCTATTGCTGATGGCATGGTGAAATTCAGCTGGGGTAGTATTCGACGGGTGTTTGATTTTGGCTTGGCACAAATTTGGGTTGTGCTAGTGGATGGTTTTAAAATGGGGCCTGATTACAAGGATAACATCCTAATGGGTTTCATATTTGATAGAGGTCTCTTGTTTAAGGTTAATGGGTATGCTAATAGGGCAACAAATGATGGTGATCCCATGTGTAAGGCGAAATGGAGATCACCCTATGTATTTTTTTTTTTTTTTTGCTAATTAAAATTTATACCACTAAGGAACAGCATTACACAATCTGGGGGCATACCCCGCGGAATCCACATTCAGAACAACAGAGTTAAACAATATTACACCATTTAACAATCAACAACAATCAACAAGAAGAACTAAGACCATTACAGGCTTAAATTTAAACTTAATCTGGAGCTTTACTGAGGCGTGCCTTAAGCTTGCAAACTCTGGCCTCCTTCCTAGTATCATCATGCACAGTCACATCACCCACAAGATCAAAAAGATGACCCAGGTACTGCTTGTTGCCCTGAATCGGCTCCTTTGCATTGTTTGCCATTCCCCTTTTTTCCTTCAAAGATTCATCATCCATACCTCCAGTGTATGGGCTATTCTGCTGCTCAGCTGATTGGAGATCGATCCCCGAATCAATCAAATAGTCCCTCAATTGAATAGTTCGACAGGTTAAGTCATGAAGCTCCACTTCCTCAGTATCTCTTAGCCTACGAGCAGAGGCACTAAATTCCCTATCACGGGACCCTTTAATCGAAGGAATCTCCAAACCCCGAGATACAATGAACAACTTTAGCTTATCCAAGTTACGCCTCGCTGCCACCAGAGCCTTCCTCTTCAACCCCGAGTTGTATAAGCTGTGGTCTAACAGCTCAGCAATCTCCAGCTCCTCTCCCATGTCTTCAACGACCTGGCCATCATCCCCTAGCATAACCGGGAGAGGGATACCATTCTTCCTAATGAAATTCCCAAGCTGGCTAATGCAGTTCAGTGCTCTTCCCAGGTTTCTCAGGAGCTTGATGCCTGGCCTTGAATTCAGCCCAGTAATAACATCCAAATCACTTACATCAACATTTCCCCAAATTAGGGGCACCTCATGCCCATTGTGGACTATGCAGTCTCTAAAAATAATGATCACATTCACAGCGATAGACAAACGCTCCTGCATTCTTTCAGGCGAGGCATCCCAAAAAGGAGTCCCCTCTTTCCTTGCCGAGTCAGTACACACATTCTTCCCCTTGGTCTCCGCAGGTTGCTCTCCCGCAACTGGATTAGAGCCCTCCCCTTGTGTTAACTCAATGACCCTGTTGTCATTAATAGAAGCCCCCTCACTGACCATATCATTGGGGTTAAAGAGTGTGTCTTTACCATCCACTCGGGTCTCATCAGCAATTGGAATTTTGGGCGAGAATGTGGAATTAACATCCTCCTCATTCATTACATAATCTGAACTAGAAACAATAGAATCCGAAGATTCCTCAACCAAGATAGGCTGGATATCATTGAAAAAAACCGGCTTCATCTTCTTATGAGAAGAGAAAAACTTACCTTCACACTCCAGTAAGTTAATTGAGCTTCTAGTTCTCGAAGCAACCCCAAGTCCAGGATTATCCAATTTCCGCCCTTTGTTGTCATCAATCCCATCCAAAACTACCCTTCTCTTGGGTTGAGGTTTCCCAGCAGATCTTACTGGATTACCCTTCTCCAACGGTATCACTGACACCAATTCTTTCGCAAAAGACACTTTCTTCGGGCTCACTTCAGACTTCCTGCCATCAGAGGACCAATTCGGCAGGCTATCATCTTTATTAACATCTGACTTCCTGAAACGGGAGCCAACAGATGGCATAAAAGGTACCCCCGCGGCTAGGTTGTCATCAAAGGAGACTCTTGCGACCCTCTTTTTGCCAGCATTCTTCGTATTCAATCCTTCCAATTTCCTAGATTGAGTATCAATAGATGGTATCTCCGATACCAAATCAACCGCAAACGAGACCCTCTTTGGGCTCAAAACTGGATCTAACCCCTCTTGGGTCGCTACCACATGGTTCTTAACAGGAGTCGCCATTACAGTGACATCCACAAATGAAACCCTCTTGCGACTCATGCTAATCGAAAGGAAAGAAGAAATATGGTGTTTAGGTGAGAGATTAAAAGGAAGAGATGGATTAGGATGTGGAACTTTAGAACTGATGTAGAAGATGATTAGATTGTTTGAGGTTTTTAGAGAGAAGTTCTAGAGAGAAGGCAGAGAAAATTCGACTCTCATTCTGATGGTTCAAATTAGATCACCCTATGTAGACCTGATCAGTTACGTTGTTCGTTGTTTGTTTATTGTTGTCCGCCCTATTTGGACAAAGGCTTGGTGGATGTTTGTTGTGTTTCATCATGCTTGCAATCTGGATGGTAACCATGTTGTATTCAATATGTCGCAAGGGTCTGAACCCGATGCGAAGGAAGCAATGAGAGTGTTGGTTTCGGCCTTGTAAAGCCGTTGTGGTGGTGATCTGGACATTGTGACCAGGAATAATTGTTGGTATGCGATGCTGTTGGTTCAGATGGCGGCCCGGAAGTGGAAGCTGGATTTTTCTAGGTCCCTTGTGAGCAGGGCTGGGTTTTTTTGGTACAATACGGAGAGGCTGCGCAATGCAGGTACCATGGTTAATGCTGGTGTTTGGGCCAGATGCTTGGTGTTAGTTGCTTCGTATCATGTTAGGAAGAGGTTTGCTGTTGGAATGCATTTGCGCCACTACATGGTTTATCTTGTGCTCCTCATTACTATGGGCTTTGTGAGACATGTGCCTAGTCTCAATTTTAGGTTGTTTAAGGCGCCAGAATAATCTTTAGCTTAATCTAGTTTTTCTATCATGTTGTTTATGTTGTTATGACTTTTGGCCGTTGTAATGGCTAATTGTTGACTTCGCGGGGTATGCCCCTAGACGTGGATCATGTTGTTCCTTTTGGTATAAACTTTTAATTAGCAAAAAAAAGCTAAAAAAAAAGCTCCTCTACCGTAACTATGGCAGGCACTGTTTCAGTAGCAATCCTATTGTGCACTCCTTGCTCAGTGTCCCTAGCAACATCAGATTCTAAAGTTATGTTTTCCCCCATTGTAAGTAATAGGGGTGTGCTTGACTCTGTACATGGTGCCACGGCCCTATAGCGAACTTCAATAATTTTATCCTGTTGAGAGGTTGAAATTAGTAACTGTTTATCGACCAATTCAATGTCAAAATCCTGTTGGGAGGAAATGGATGGGATTACAGTTGCCTCGGTTTCAGTTCTACTATTCTTTAGTAGAGGCAGAGCTGTGGGTTCACTCAGATCATCACTACTTCTTTTAGAATTTTTAACCTGCAATTTCTTTCTAGTTTGATTGTAATTTTTGAATGGTTTTGACCTTGTGTTTGGCTCTATGACCTGGGATAGAGATTGTGGTGCTACAATCCCTTGGTCAGCCCTAACAACCACTTGGGTTTCAGAAGTAGATTTCAAAAGAGAAGTAGTTAAGGGTTCAGAAGCTAATACATGGTCAACAGATGCTGTAGAAGTACCAACTAGAATGAGTTGATCCACTTGAGATTGAATAGACTGTTCAACAACATGTGCAGGTTGTTCAACAACTGGTGCTTCTTGTTCAAGCACCTGTTTCATTTGCTCTATTACTGGCACAATGACTGGAACTGGTTGCTCAGGAACATGCTCAGGCATAACTGGGAGGTGAATGAAAGTGGACATGTATTGAGTTATGAGCACTAGGACATTGTTGTAAGCCTTTTGTTGTGTGACAGTTCTTGTATGAAACCTTTTATGAAAAGAGCTGGAGTCGTCTTCAGCTTCCACATCAACAAAAGAATTCTGTATCTCCTCATTAACCAAGTGATTAAAAATAAGAGTGAAAAATCTAGGATAATAAATTGAGACCTTTGAACCCTCATTAAAATCCTTCTTAGCATTTATGATTCGTCTGAACATGTTCTTCCAAAGAAGTTTACCTATATCGATCCTTCGATTGTAAGCAATTGAATAACCAATATACTGAATCAACAAAAAAATATTTGAGAAAGAAGTTTGAGCACAGTTAGCAAAAACTCTAATCAAGGTGTCAAATACCAAATACCATTCAGTCACTAAACCATTTTTCGGCAGTTTGCTCAAGTTTAACTGTTCCTGATAATTGATGCTAGTGAAAAACTGAGTCAGTTCATTGTTGGAAGGGGGAGCAATAAATTCAGCAGTAGGAAGATTCAACACTGTTTTAAGCACTGATTCATTAACTCTGTACTGTGAATCCCTAACTTTGAATGTGAAGGAATTAGTTGGTTCAGAAATAATGGTTGTGGTGCACATTAGACGAAGGGGCTCACTTTTTAATGGAGCACTAAGAGATAAAGCACTGCTGATAATGGAGTGTTCGTTCAAGAATCGAATCCAAGGTTTAAATTTCTCAACCATACATTCCTCCGGTTCAAAGAATCCAACCAAATTATGCTTAACAAGTTCAAAATTTTCAGCCATATTTAAGCTCTAAATCTTGGCCGATTCATGTGAGTTTGGTCTTAAAATTTTCCTTTTCATCTCTAGTTTGCTGGGCTACCTTTTTCCTATTGAATCGTGCATATATATACATGTATGTCGTATGTATAGATTCGGGTTGGTGATGCAATTCTTTGATTCTGATGATTGTTACGAATTAATATCACTATATTAAGGTTTTAGAAACGAATTGGTGAAGTTTGAGGTAGGAAGCCCAAATTAATGGGAACCCCCGAACTTTACCGCCACCGGTGATGAACTCCGGTGAATCAGTGGTGGTCGATGATGATTTTGAGACCTACTAACCATTATATTTTCAGTTGTATTAATTCGGTGACTGCATGTATATTTTGAGAATTTTTATGACATGTTCTTGATAATTTCTTTTCGAATTATGTAATTTATCTGAATAAATTGATTTATTAAATTATATGTTAATTGCTCGAGATTTGGTACATGAATATATAGTTTTATTTTGAATTATTTGGATTAAATAAGCTGCATGAATAATTTTTCGAATTATTACATGATTAAATTCGAAATTATATGCGTGACATGAATTATTCGCATTATTATGAATTATGTGATTTAATGATTAGTAAATGTGATTCTTGATAATTTAGGGAGCATGGTATGAGTAGTAAGTATGATCTTGAATTATGAGATATTAGAAATCCTTGGGTTTGTAGGTGGATCTTAAATCCATCGTAGGGATTTGATACCGTCTTTTTGATTGGTACCGCAGTGGCCCTTTGGTTGGGTATTGGTGCAGTGTATTGAAGTCGGATATTTTCCGACGGATAGTCCATATTATAAAGGAGACTCTGTCAAATTTTCGTGAAAATATAAGAAGTAAAGTGTTTACTAAATAGCATGACTACTTACGAGTTATGTTTATCTGCTAAGTGCTTAAGTGGCTTACATGAATTGCATGCCTTAATGGCTATATGTTTAAGTGCTTATCTGTTAGTAGTAAGTTGTTTGATAAGAATGTGATATACATGTTAAATGGTGATGTGTTATAGGAATCGTTTGGGTAGAATAGAGTTAGACGATTGAGGACTATAGTGTACTGAAATAGTACTTTACCTTATTATAGGTGCAAGTAACAAGCTAGTAAGAAGTCATTATGCGTGTAGATCGAATTTCAAGAACGAGGATATTTATTGGAGTTGACAAGCGCGTTGGTATCATGATTAACGAGTTATAGAAGAAAGACGTAAGTGCAGTCTGATAGAGATCGACATGAGGAAGTAGAGACTGGCGTTTAGAGGATAATGAATCGATGTATTGGAATCAGTACTACGTGTATTAAGGCAAGTATTTCTATCCTTCACTTATTGTTCAAGTGAAGAAAATCTGCTCCTGTTATTTATCATACGTTGCATTCAAATCAATGTGCAAGTAACTCTATCTTTTCTCTGAAGTTTTCATTCCTGAGCTGATATATTCTGTTAATTCGAGCATGCCTATTTTATACCATATTGATCATAAAATCCTATGTAGCCTGTTAGTCACAGAGGCATGCCTGTTTACATCTAATAACAAGCCTAATTGTTTGTAATGCTTTGCATTACTTACATGACCTCTTAACTGAGGGAACCTCTAGTTGTATAGAGTCTCTACTTGTTTTGTACTTGTAATAGGCACCAAATCCTAGTTTTTTTTTTTGATAAATAAAAAAAATATATTACTCCGAATAAACAATTACATCAACCAGGGGCATACCCCGCACCATAGAAAGCGTATATTACTGCTCAGCAACTACTAATAATTTACTTGCTACATAATTAGTACAGTAAGGTCTGTAACATTTGATCTTTCCCTGCCTTTTTTTTGAAAAACAGGGCAAGTGCTTAGCTTTTCTCGAACATTCCGCTTTACCTCTGTCGTAAGTTGCTCCACTCGCTTGTGCCCAGCTTGATTGAAGATTCTATTATTACGTTCCTGCCAAATAGCATGCCATGCTGCTGAGACATATAAGCAGGTTATATGCTGCCGCACCTTATCCACATTATCTTGAAGGATTGCGCCATTTAAGAGATGCTACCAATTCCAAGATATTCTACAAGGGCTCGAATTGAGTATTTTCTCCGTGTACGCACATTGAGAGAACAAATGCTCATGTGTCTCAGCACCATGCGAACAGAGCATGCAGTTAATAGGAACTGCCATACCAAATCGCTGCATCCTGTCCCTCGTCAATAACCGCTGCCTCATTACTAGCCACATCAAGAAAGAATATTTAGGAACCATGAACTTGTGCCAGACCGCACCAACCCAGTTGTAGGACTGCCCAACAGGTCTTATCGTATTCAAAATGAGCGAAAGAGAGAGATGTTTAAAGTCTGAAGTGTCCCACAAGATCCGATCATTCTGGTGAATTGTAACCGTAGAGCATTTGTGTCGCAATTCGATGGCATCAACATTATATGCTGCCGCACCTTGACCACATTATCTTGAAGGATTGCGCCATTTAAGAGATGCTGCCAATTCCGAGATATTCTACAAGGGCTCGAATTGAGTATTTTCTCCGTGTACGCACATTGAGAGAACAAATGCTCATGTGTCTCAGCACCATGCGAACAGAGCATGCAGTTAATAGGAACTGCCATACCAAATCGCTGCATCCTGTCCCTGTCAATAACCGCTGCCTCATTACTAGCCACATCAAGAAAGAATATTTAGGAACCATGAACTTGTGCCAGACCGCACCAACCCAGTTATAGGACTGCCCAACAGGTCTTATCGTATTCCAAATGAGCGAAAGAGAGAGATGTTTAAAGTCTGAAGTGTCCCACAAGATCCGATCATTCTGGTGAATTGTAACCGTAGAGCATTTTTGTCACAATCCGATGGCATCAACATGAATTGTAGGGCTCAACTGCCACTGTTGATTGTAATACAAATCTGAGATCTTGGCAAGAGAAGTTGACTCCATTATTGATATGATTCCCACCCGAAATTGCTGCACTAGAGGTTTCCTTTCTAACCACGGATCATGCCAAAAGTGAAAGGAGGAAATCGATCCCACCTCGAAATGAACATGCTGCCTAGCAATGTCTCTAACTCCCGGAATCTTCTTTAAACACCAAGATCCCTTCGAGGGAATAGGCATAGTCCAAACAGACTTTGAACGCAACACTTCCAGGTGAACCCAAGTTATCCACAACGAGTTTGCTCTGTTAATTATACGCCAAAGTTGGAATAAAATAGCGCTGGTGTTCCAAGAAATAAGGTCCTTAATACCCATTCCACCTTCATTTTTCGGCAAACAAACCTCAGCCCAAGCTACCTTGAATTGACAGGGCCCATTCAACATGCCACCCCATAAAAATCTTGCAAAAATACCCTGGATCTTTTTTAGAATTCCTTTCGGCAAGAACAAGTACATGCTCCAGTATCCTTGTATACCAAAAAGAACCGTATTGATTAATTGCACTCTTCCAGCTCTGCTAAGAGTTTTGCATGTCCATAGACCTATATTCGTGCACAGTTTTTGAATTAGCACCTCACAATCCCGAGCACACAATTTTTTTGAGATAAGTGGAACCCCTAAGTATTTGACAGGAAGAGTTCCTTTCTCAAATCCAGTGAGATGAAGAGCAAATTCTTGGATATCCACCGACACGTTACCAAAATAGCACGAACTTTTACTTGGGTTTGGAATGAGACCCGAAATCCGTGAAAATTTGGTCACACCATCAAAAAGCAGTTTAATAGAAGAAGCATCGCCTTTGCAGAAAAGGAAGACATCATCTACGAATATAAGATGGGATATACCTGAGTGTTTAGTTTTCCAGTGAAATGAGAAATCAGAGGCCGGGGTTGATTGATTGAGGCACGCTGTAAGTACTTCCATGGCCAGCACAAACAGGTAAGGAGAGAGAGGGTCGCCTTGGCGAAGTCCCGAGGCACTTTGAAAGTAACCTTCTAACGAACCATTAATCTTGACTGACAACATAGCCGAGGTGATACACTTGTGAATCCACCCAACAAATTTATTAGGAAACCCCATGGCTTGCATTGCATTGAAGAGAAATTCCCAATTTAATGAGTCAAAGGCTTTGTGAATGTCGAGTTTAAATGCCACTCTTGGAGGCCCAGAATTGAGATGATAATCACGAACAAGTGATTGAGCAAGCATCATGTTATCACCAATGCGTCTACCTTTGATGAATGCAGTTTGACATGGAGAGACAAGATGGTTCATTACATTTTTCATACGCCCAGCCAGCAGTTTAGAAATGCATTTGTAAAGCATGTTGCAGCAGGAAATTGGGCGAAAGTGAGACATGGAAGAAGCCCCCATTTGTTTAGGAACAAGAGCAATGGCTGTAGAGTTTACCATTCTCGGCATTTGTAAAGTATCGAAGTAGTAGAGGATTGCTCGAGTAACATCATTGCCAATAATAGGCCATGCTTGCACAAAGAATTCTGGGGTAAGGCCATCGGGGCCAGGACTTTTGTTCTTCGCCATTCCTTTCATAGTTTTGTAGATGTCAGCAGTACTAAAGCTTGCATTCAAGATGCTTTTGTGATTCTCTGACAAGCAATTAAACCTCAAATCAGTAGGGAAATCCTCTACTTCCTTTGCAGTACCCAGCATGGATTTGTAGAAATTAACTGCAATGGTTGACACAGCACGATGACCAAATTGCTCTGTACCTTCCTCATCTTCAAGACAAGTTATTTTGTTGGAATTCCAGCGATTCTTGCAAGAATTATGGAAAAACGATTGTTGTTATCACCATTCTTCAACCAACAGACACGAGACTTTTGCTTTAGTAAGGTTTCCTCCTTCGACAAGGCAATGACAAGAGCAGCACTAAGTTGAGCTTCCTCAGCGAACTGAGTTCGAGATGGGTTAGCTGGCATGTTAATTTGAAAGGCTGATAAAGCAGAGCGAGCTAGATCCACTTGTTCATGAAGGTTACCTCCCGCAGTGTTAAGAGCTTTGAGAGCTAGTTTAACTTTTTTGAGCTTGGAAGTTAGGACATACCATGGATCCCCACTAAGTTCATAATTCCAAACAGTCCTGACAGTAGGAAGAAACTCTTCATTATCGATTATATGCTGAAATATTTGAAAGGGCCTGAAAATTCTTTCCTGAGTAGTTCCTAAACGAACAGCTGCTGGGTTGTGATCAGAAATGCCCCTTGGCAGAAACTTAGCTTTAGCTAAATCAAACTTGTCTAGCCAGGCCTCGTTGACCATAACACGATCAAGCTTACGCAAAGTTGGGCTAGAAAGATTGTAGTCCCACCATGTAAAATGAGGGCCTTTAAACCTGAGGTCAGTGATTCCTAGTGATGCCACACAATCACGAAATTCAATCATACTTATAAGCTTTCGAGGAATCCTACCATTAGTGTCTTCTGCATCGAGAATAATGTTGTAATCACCCAATTTACACCAAGGCTTGTCCGACACAAAGTGAGTCTGGATGCTAGATAAATCACTCCATAAAGGCATGCGCTCCATATATGTGTTAAAAGCATAAACAATAGTCACAATACAAGCATCCGTATGATCCAAGCGAGAGACCATACAAGTAATATGTTGAGCAGACTTGCTTAGAACAGTAACACGCCAAAAAGAAGGATCCCAACCAAGCCAGATACGGCCATTTTCGTGGTGCTCATAATTAAAAACCCAATCAAACCGTTGGGATATAGTTGAAGAAGTAACCAAAGCATTTTCCTGTTTGACATGCGTTTCAAGGAGAGCACAAAAATTAATTTTATTATAGCTCAAAAAATCCTTTACGTAGGCCTTCTTATTTTTTAGGCCTCGTATATTGTAGGAACAAAAATCAATCAACATAAGAGAAATTAGGTTGATTGAGGGGATTGTCTCCCCTTACTTCTTTTTAACTTCTTCAATTGAGATCTGGACAGTGGTTTTTGTAAGCTCGGATTTGCCACCCGATGTTTACCTTCTATCTCGTCTACTTTACGCAAATTCTTGAAGTTTTGCACAGGGCTAGGAGAATCATCAGAAGAAGGCGAAGGAGCAGCACCCCTTTTCCTGTTAATACTTTGCCATCCTTCATCCTGTGTATCAACAGACTTAGTGTGCTTTGTCACTGGGGTATGCAGTGCTTCGACATGCTCTGCATTATTTCCTACATGACTTTTGCTAGTTTCCTGCTCTTCATCCACCTTAACCTCTGTAATATTTTCAGGTTCCCCTCCTTCCTGCTTTCCTTCCTGCTTTTCTTTCCTAACCCACTTTTTGGTAGCATTGGGACAGGCCCCAACAAGGTGACCAATAGTGCTGCAAGCTTTACAGATCAAGGGCTTGTTTGGGTACGAAACAATGACCTCCTCTATCTTTTTCTCCTTAGTAACAGGGTCAATAACCTTAACTGGGATAGTATTAGGCAGGTCCTTGCCCACCTTGTACTGAACACAAATCTTAGCATAAGGAAGAACCTCCAACTCAGAAGTTAACTCATCCGCAAACAGAGGTCATCCAACAGCACTAGCTAGAGTGCTCATCCCTTCTTGTGTCCAATAACAATCTGGAATTTGTTCAAATTTCACCCAAAGTGGTATTGTTTTTATTGAATCGACAGGAGTACCCCACGCATGTACCAACATTGGCCTATTTAAGACATACCAGGTTCCCCTAGAAAGGGCGATATTCATAGCATGCTCATCAACAAACTTGAAGAAAAATGTACGACTATCCTTTTGCCCTATGTGTTGAAGCCCTTTTCCATCCCAGTTGTTATGTGCAAATTCACAGACTTTGTTGAAAGAGACAGTCCCTTTGGTGAAGCTGCCTACAATGGTGGTTCTATACTTTTCATTGCCTTTAAGTAAAACATCATCTGGTGGTGACACCACAGTAGTACCCTCCGGCAACGGGATGTAGGTAAAGGTAACCTGTCTACTGCTCTTGGTTTTTTCTTTGACAACCTGTGACCAGGTCTTTCCTTCTCCCGCATTCTTCTTCAGCTCACTCTCAGAAGGTTTAGCGTTAGAAGACACTTTGTCTACACCAGCAGTCTTTCCTTGCATATGCTCGTCATTAAGCTTCTCTTTCCCTTGCAAATCTTTCACTCCCGAAGCGCCAACACTGCTTTTGCCCTTTTTTTTTTTTTTTTTTGCTAGTTAAAAGTTTTATACCAAAAGAGGAACAACATACACCATTTGGGGGCATACCCCGCAATCATCAACCAGTAAACAGAGTTAAAACAGACTTAAGCTGTTTACAATCAACAAAATAAGCAAACCATTTGCAAAGTAACACAACCCTACAAACAAAAATCAAGAGTGGCCACCCCTAGTCAGGCGCCATTTCTTCAGCCTCCCCTTTGTCCATTAGACTCTGGCTGCCAGGTCTTGGCTGATCTCCCGTACGAAGATGGCAACGCTTAATCCTTATCTTAGTCCGTCGAGCTGTGACCTCCTTGTCCTCATCCATGCCTTTCTCGCCTTGAAACTATTTTTGGTTCGAGTCCTGTTTGGGATTCTCCTGCATTTGCTCTGTATCAACATGCACAGTCACATCTCCGACAAGACTAAACAGAGGCCCCAAATACTGCATGTTACCCTGAATTGGCTCCTTTGTGCTGCTCCCCCCCACCCATATATCCTTGGAAGGATCCTTGGATGGTTTTGCATCCTTACCTTTAGCAAGAGGGCTCTTCTTTGGCTCAGTCAATAGATCAATCCCCAAATCAATCAGGTAATCCCTCAATTGAATGGATCGGCAAATTAAGTCATGTAGCTCCAATTCCTGAAAACCTCTTAGCCCACGAGCAGAGGCACTGAATTCCCTATCATGTGACCCTTTAACCAAAGGGATTTCCTTACCTATCGAGCTAATGAACATCTTCAAATTTTCTAGGTTACGCCTCGCTGCCACCAGCGCCTTCCTCTTCAACTCGGAGTTTAATAGGGTGTGGTCTAATAGCCCCGCTATCTCCACCTCCTCTTCCATGTCTTGAATAATCTAGTCATCCTCCCCAAGAACCAGGAGCGAGATTCAATTCTTTCGAATATAGGTCCCAAGTTGCTTAATGCAATTCAGAGTTATACCCAAGTCTCTCAAAAGCTTTATATCTGGTCTCCTTTGCAAGCTATTTATAAAATCTAAATCACTCATGTCAATAGTCCCCCAAATCGTAGGCACCTCATGTCCACTCTAGACAATGCTGTCTCTCATAATAATGATTACATTCATAGCAATAGCTAGGCGTTCATGCCATCGCTTTACTGAACCATCCCTACATGGGGTTGCTTCTACTTCTATCGCGTCATTACAGACCGCCTTGCCCTTGTCTTTCATCCTGACCATATCAGTATCCCCGACAGAGGACCCATCATTTTCCCTAGAATTCATAGTCTTTCCACTCTCTCTACCCAGGTCCATAACCGGAACAGAGGAATCCCCTTTTGTGGAAGCATAATCCTTTCCCAATTCATTCCCAACCCCAGCAGCACTACCTATCTGGGCCGCATACAAATTCTCATCAGTTACTAGACCTTCCCTTTGACTATCCGAATGAATAGGCAATTCCTCCTCCATAGAGGCCTCCAACAGGTTGTCATCAAAAGAGACCCTCACTTCTCCTTTTTTCCCCTCATTCTTCATACTCAATCCTTCAACCTTCTTAGATCGAGTATCAACAGATGGTATCTCCGATACCAAATCGCTCGCAAAAGAAACCCTTTTCGGGCTCCTAACTGGTTCCAACCCCTTCTGGGTCATCCTCACTAGATCAACAAAGGAAGTAACCATTTCCTCTTCCGGGGAGGGCTCCGACAGATCAACAAAGGAAGTAACACAATGACCCCCATCTACTTTATTAAGACTAGGAGGTTTCGTTTGGGAAAAAACCTTACCATCAATTAAGTGATGCATGACCCTACTGCGGGTGCGAGCAGCTACCCCAGACTCTGGGATCATCATGACTACTAGGTTGTCAGCAAAGGAGACCCTCGCGACCATCTTTTTGCCATCATTCCTAGATCGAATATCAATAGATGGTATCTCCGATACCAAATCAGCCGCAAACGATACCCTTTTTGGGCTCGAAACTGGATCCAACCCCTCCTGGGTCATCGCCACATGATTCTTGACAGAAGCCTCCATCGCAGAATCATCCACAAATGAAACCCTCTTACGACTCATGCTAACCGACAAGAAAAAAGAAATTTGGTGTTTAGGTGAGAGATGAGAAGGGGAAGATGGATTAGGATGTGGAACTTTAGATCTGATGGAGAAGATGCTTAGATTGTTTGAGAATTTTAGAGAGAAGTTAGAGAGAGGTTAGAGCATATCCGACTCTCATTTTACACTTCATTCTCCTTTTCCCTAGAGTACTACCTTGGGTTTTTCTTTCAGGTTTATTATCAAACACCTTGGGGTCACTATGATTTGGTGGAACTTTAGTACCATCGCCCCCTCCATTTGGGTTTCCTTTGAATATGGGCAATCCAAACTCGTCTCTTCCTACAATAAAATCCGTAGATCTGGGAAGTCCCGCATTAAAATCATCCTTAGCTTGAATTTTTCTTTTTTCAAACTCTTCCATAGTCAGCCCATTCGCCTCCATGAATCTTTTCATCTCTATGATTTCAATCCTTGTCGCTGCTAATTCTTTCCTTTCTTCCTTGCTAATATCAAAAGCAGCTTTAATAGCTGGATTTACAGAGAAGTTTTTTGACATGTACTCCTTCTAACTCTTTGAGTCCTCCTCCTCCTCAGAGCTAACTATTTCTTCCACATCTATCTTTTCCATAGAGATACCACCAGACGAGCTAGGTAGTACAGACTCCATCTCATCCTCCGTTCTTGCAAAAGTAAAGTCATCCTGGACTGGATCTGTAGCTAGATGAGAAATCTCATCTTGTTCAATGTTGACATCGCGCGAAATTTCTTGTAGCACCGACCTTGACACAAGAAAAGGGGCACTTTGCCTACAGTGTAAGCCAAACTCCAAAGCTGAGCCCTCCTGGTCCACCTGAACTCCATCAGAATCCACATTTGAATCTTGACTACCCATAATTAAATAATGTATAAATAAGAAATATAGTGTTTAGGTTAGGGGGGAAGGTTAGAAAGAGGATTAAATGAAGGGAATATAGACTTTAATGGTGGAGAAAGTGTGTAAGAGAAAAGATCTGAACTACAATAAATGGCGGCTAACTAGGGTTTTTTTTTTGCTAATTAAAATTTTATACCAAAAGGAACAACTGATACAAATCTAGGGGCATACCCCGCGAAATCAACAGCCGACAAACAAAGTCAAAACATTACAATGTCATTAGACAGTCAACATTAAACTTGAAATCTTAAAATAAACTAAACAGCCTGAGAATTTATGAAAGGCCCTGGTTCACACCCCAGGGTCCCCTGCCAAGGCTGCATCCTAAAATCTCCATCCATGTCATAAACTATGCATCTGCATGAATGCATACCATCATTACCAGCATCCGAGCCTATCCTGAATCCAGAATCCAGGCCTGTAATGTGCACAATGTAAGTCACAACAGAGCACCAGCCATTACAACAAATTACAATACTTCCAACCCGCAAGCTGGACCACACTAGCGCCCTATCCAGCCCTGTCACAATAATGACATTATACCCTGCATTTAATCTATGCTGATTCCCATCAGTAACACCAATTAGACAAGAGGTCACAACAATCTCCTTTGCTTGAGAAATAAATCTACAGACCATTCTCACATCGAGCCAAGCAATAGGCAGACCATCAATCATCAACATTGGCACGGAACCAGCACATTCCCTGTCAAACCCATTCGAGACAATGAAATTGTACCCATTCGAAACACAAGCAGCGGGGACCTCATATCTGTACTCAAAAGAGTCAGAAATCCTTTCCTTTGCCATTGCACCATACTTCTCGAAGCACCGCATTCTACTCATCAACCAGAATTCTGTTTGAATGCAAACTGAACAACCTCCAACCATTCGAGAATTGGCACCATTACTAGCGACTGCAAGAAGATCACCACCACATTGGCTTAATAAAATTCCCTCAACCACAATTCTTCTTACAAGGTCTGCCACCAACCCTGAAATGACTTCATCATCCTCCGAATCCACATCGTTCGTGTAGCTTAAATTTCCCGAGACAGGACCCAAGACGTCCCCCAAATTCACAGAATCTGCCATCCTTTCATCATTTGAGATTTGCAATCCTCCAATTAACCCAGTAGCATTCGGGTTAGGGTGTGGGGAACCCTCGACATTCAAAGAGGGGTTTGGGGAACCAACAATTTGGGTCTTAACCTCCTCCACATCATCCATAGCAATAACAGATCTCGGATTCTCAAAATCCGATAACTCAATCAATGGATCAACTCCTACTTCATGTAGACTGAAAGATTTCTTTTGAGAGAGAACCTTACCATCAGTTAAAAGATGCTTGACCCGGGTACGAGTGCAAGGATTCTCTAGAATCATCGTAACAAGGCGTTCAGCAAAGGAGACCCGCGCGCCTTCCTTCTTGCCATCAATCTTTATGCTTGACCCTTCCAAATTCTTGGATCGAGTGTCAACAGAAGGTATCACCGATACCAAATCAACCGCAAACGAAACCCTTTTCGGGTTCGGAACTGAGTCCAACCCTGCAAGGGCACTTTGTGAACACGCACGGAGAGGAATCTCCGTCACAAGGTTCTCCGAAAAGGAAACCCTCTTCGAACTCATAACAGGCCTAAAAAAAACTGATAAGAAATTTGGTGTTTAGGTGAGGGATTAGAGATGGAAATGGATTAACGAAGGTTGATTGTATAGATCTGATGAAAATATGTCCGAGAATTAGAGGCGGCTAATTAAGGGTTTCTAGAGAGAAGGAGGAGAATCTCTCTCTAGACTCTCATTTTATGGGTTTCTATTTTGTTGTTCTAACTAGGGTTTTTAGTGAGAAGGAAGAGCTTCTCTCTCTAAGACTCTCATTGTTGGTTATTATCCTCTCCCCAAATCCTAGTTGTGTATCTGTACTTATAAAGTCAAGAATAATGCTTGAAAGAAGTTCCAAGGTTCATGCCTCAAGCAAGAAGATAAAGACTGCCAAATAATCACAGTTGGGATTTGAAGAAATGAAGAATTTGCCTAAGTACCAATTCGAGAAGTAGTTTTGTCTATTCGAGAAGTCCAGCATTCGAGAAGTCAGGGATTCGATATCTCAAGGCACTATTCGATATCTCTGAATACACTGTTCGATATCTCATTCGATATCTCAGAGATTTGATATGTCTACTACTCTATTCGAGAACTCAAGAAGTCAACAAGTCAAAGTGGTATTCGAGTTCTCAAAGAGTCAACAAGTCAAAGTTCCATTCGATATCTCAAGGACTCAGAAAGCTATTCGATATCTCGAGGATTCGATAAGTCAAGTGTTCTATTCGACAACTCAAGGAATCCTGATGGAAAAGAGCTATTCGAGAAGTGGTTCGATATATCAATATAACAGTGTTCGAGAACTCAGAGTTATCGATCAAGTCAATTCTAGTTCTCTAATCACTTACTTAGTCACTTCTCGAATACATTCTTGGAGACAAAATACTGAAGAAATTGTACAAATCAGAAACCTACAACAAGCCAATGCACTTTGTGGACCACAATCTGTAACGTGCTCTGGAAAGCCTACAAGGAAGCTTGGAGAGATATAAAAGAGACAACCGTAGAGAGTAAGAAAATGAGAGTCGGATATGCTCTAACCTCTCTCTAACTTCTCTCTAAAATTCTCAAACAATCTAAGCATCTTCTCCATCAGATCTAAAGTCCCACATCCTAATCCATCTTCCCCTTCTCATCTCTCACCTAAACACCAAATTTCTTGTATTTCTTGTCGGTTAGCATGAGTCGTAAGAGGGTCTCATTTGTTGATGATTCTGTGATGGAGGCTTCTGTCAAGAATCATGTGGCGATGACCCAGGAGGGGTTGAATCCAGTTTCGAGCACGAAAGGTCCTACAAATCTTGGACTTAACTAATGAGAGTCGTATTTGCTCTAACTTCTCTCTAACCTCTCTCTAAAAAACCTAGCCGCCACCAAATTCAAACCTTAATCTAAACTATTTCTCCATCAAATCTTCTCTTTAGCCTTCCCAAATTCACCTTCCTCTTCTAATCTTTCACCTCAAACACCATATTTCTTTATATAATTATTTTTTTTGCTAATTAATTTTTTTATACCATAAAGAAACAACTGCTACAAATCTAGGGGCATACCCCGTGAAGTCAACATATTTAAACTAATTAAACTAGTCTAAACTAGTTTAAAAACAACAATATAGAACTATGCCTATATTACATAATTAATCTGGAGCCTCTAACAATCTGATTGGACCCAGTTCGAGCACTAAAGAGTGCAACTGAGTAGACTTCTTCCAAAGTCTGCCATGACAAACCCATTTCAACAGCTTCATTTCATCCAAAGATACCCCCCTCCTCAACATGAGAGCTGGCCTCCCAAAAAGCACCTCACCGGCTAACTTTTCATTGGAAGGAGAACCAGCCCTCAGCTGATTAAAGATGGCCAACCACGGTTCACGACCCATGTCATCAGCTTCAACATTCAGCATCCAGCCAAGTGGCAATCCTTGTAAAAATTTGACCATAAAGAAAATGAGAGTCGCTTTTTCTCTGCCTTCTCTCTAAATCCTCTTTCTAAAAATCTGAATCATTTTAAGCATCTTCTTCATCAGATCTAAAGCTTCACTTCCTATTCCATCTCCCCCTTTGAATCCCTCACCTAAACACCTTATTTCTTTTTTCTTGTTGGTCAGCATGAGTCGTAAGAGGGTTTCATTTGCGGATAACTCTGTGATGGTGGCCTCTGTAAAGAACCGTGTGGTGATGACCCAGGAGGGGTTGGATCCAGTGTTGAGCCCAAAAAGGGTCTCGTTTGCGACTGATTTGGTATCTGAGATACCATCTATTGATACTCGATCCAGGAAGATGGAAGGACCGAGTACGAAGAATGATGACAAAAAGAGGGTCGCGAGGGTCTCTTTTGCTGACAATCTAGTCACGGTGATCCCAGAGTCTGGAGTGGCTGCTCGAACACGTAGCAAGGTCATGCATCACTTAATTGATGGTAAGGTTTTCACCCAAATGAAACCTCCTAGTTTTAATAAAGTAGATGGGGGTCACTGTGTCACTCCTCTTGTTGATCTGTCGGAGTCCTCCCTGGAAGAGGAAATAGCTAGTGACTTGACTAGAAAAGGGGAAAGAATAGCCCTTGTTGTGCCTCTGTCTAAAGCTAGAACAAATGACACTGAGGGGGTTGGGAATAGCTTGAATAAGGTCATTGATTCATCAAAAGGGGATCTCTCTGGCCCGATAGGTGGACACAGGGACAATGTTGGTAATGTGGGGCCTAATGTTGAAGTCGATGAGATAAGTCGGACGGATGTTAAGGGAAAGGGAAAGACTAAGTGTAATGAAATGGAAAATGAGGAGGAGATTCCTAGTTGGAATATATTTATAAAGCGAATGCAAAAGAGATTGGCTATTGCTGTGAAAGTAGTCATACTCTTCAGAGACTGCATTGCCCACAATGGGCATGAGGTACCTACGATCTGGGGGAATGTTGACATGAGTGATCTGGATGCTTTAAATGGATTGCAAAAAAGGCAGGATGTCAAGATTTTGAGAGACTTGGGTATTGCCCTGAACTGTATTAGGCAGCTGGGGAATTACATTAGGAAGAATGATATCCCACTTCAGGTGCTAGGGGAGGATGACCAGATCCTTTCGGACATGGAAGAAGAGACGGAGATAGTGGGTCTTCTAGACCACTCATACTTCAACTCCGAGTTGAAGAGGAAGGCTTTGGTGGCTGCGAGGCGTATCTTGGAAAACCTTAGGAGTTTCATCACCACTCTTGGTTTAGATATCCCCTTGGTAAAAGGGTCCCGAGATAGGGAATTTAGAGCCTCTGCTTGTAAGCTTCGAGATTTGGAGGAAATGGAGATCCATGATTTAACATGTAGATCTATCCAATTGAGGGACTACCTGATTGACCTGGGTATTGAGTTGCCATGAGCTGAGCATAAATTTAGTCCGAATTTCGAGGGTAAAGTTGCAATACCCTTCAAGGAACTGGGAGTAAGGGGAAACAATGCCATGGAGGAAACTTCTAGCAGGATGGAGTATTTGGGGCCTTTGTTTCGCCTTGTGGGAGACGTTACTGTGCATGTTGATTCTGAGCAGGTGGTGGAGAGCATGGAGAAGGCCAGGATCCCTAAAGATGATCAGAAATGGAGCCCTACCGTTGTCAGGTTAGGAGATAATTCAATGCCAGGGGATGGAAGGATTGGCACTAGCAAGGGAGTTTTAAAGGAGGCTGACCTAAATGGCGATGGGGGTCCGGAGTTGAACTCAGCAAAAGTGGAACCACCTGGGAACAAAGCTGTGAATCAAGGAACTGCAGGTATGGAGGAGATCAAGGGGGCCAGATTCTGCTGGACAAAGAGGAGGCCGAAGAAGCCGCGCCTGACTAGGGGTGACCACTCCTGATCCAATTGCATGTTTCGCCAGCAGCAATTTAGTTATTTAGTTCTCCTAGTTGTTTAGTTGATTAACGGTTATGATTTGCGGGGTTTGTCCCTAAAATTGTAATCGTTTACTTGGATGATGCCCTTTATATTGGGTTGTTGACTTCGCGGGGTATGCCCCTAGTTCTGTTTAAAGTTGTTCCTTTTGGTATAAAAATTTAATTAGCAAAAAAAAAAGTGGCAATCCTTGTCCGAGGAGCTACTAGCATCAAGAACTCCTGCACCATTATTTCTTTCAGTTTGCAAAGCCCAAACCGAGCTCCAGTATAGCGCATTAACAGTTCGAGAGGGCACAAGACCAATCTCGTCCTCAACATACCAACACTTTCCAACAGTGTGGGATACAACCCCCTCAAATTGTCACCATCAGAGATGAGCACAGTGAAGGCAATCATCCCACCATTGCCTCCTTTCCCATAACAGACCCCTGTAGGTCGCTTGACTATAACCTGGCACCACCAACCCATTTTGACAACAATACAAGCACTAAATTGCATCAGAGCTCGTCTCTCATACTCCAAAGAAATGAGAACTAGTAAGGAGTTCTCCATGCAGCAGATGGGAGAATCAAAACCGCTGCCCATCTCCATAGATATCCTTTCCAAACCATTCGAGCCATTGAGATTGCACCCAGTCGAAACACAAACTGCAGAGACCTCAACAAGCCCGCAGCCTCCACATCTATACTGAAACGAGTCAGAAACCTGTTCCTTAACCCTTGCACCATACTTCTCAAAGCACTGCAACCATTTACTGTCAAACAACCTGAATTTTACATGAACGAATTCAGTTCTAAGGCAACCAGAACGCCTAACATCGTTACTGGTGACTAAAAGAGAATCACCACCACATTGGTTTAATAGAAATCTACCCAACAAAGCTACACCCTTAAGGCAGCCCAGCACCCCTGCATATTCAACAGTTTGCTCAACAGAATCTGCAGAGGTCTTGTGAGACACAACATCAATCACCGCTACATACTCAGTCACCATCTTGCTGATAGCAGTGTACGAAATGACCATATAAGGTCTACTTTCATTTGCCTCATGAGATGACCAGTGATGCATCACTTCTATCAAAAGCAACGTGAGCAGCAGCCCTGCAACAACGTCTACAGTGACTACCACATCCTCTATAACCAAACTGCATTCCCATCCAAGAGAAGCCCACCATTTCAGTCTCAAAGACCAATCAGCAAATAGCTAGTGCTTAACAGTTACCATAGTCAACTCCTTCTCAGCAGAGTATTCCAATTTCCGATTAAGCATAACCTCAAACAATGGGAGTGCATTGAAAACAAACACTTCCCATTCCTAGAGAACAGTTGCAAAACAAGTATGCCCTTCCGTTACATCCTCAACCAAACAGTTGACATCAGTCAAGATGACAAATACAAAGAACTTGATATACTCACATATCCGTCTTTGAAGCATAAGAACAAACACATGTTCTTCACCTCTAAGATTAATTCTAGGGAAATAATTTAACCCTCTCTCGGTCAAACCATCAACCACTTTACCACCATGAACTACAATCTCATTCGAAGTATGAGCCGTATGAAAGATAACAGCCTCCATACCATCGTCAATCCATAACAAGCTTAGATAACCTATCCCTTGTTGTGAATGACCATTCACCCAGCGGTGAATCCCATGGAGAATCAGCGGGTAAGCAATAGTACCCATACTAATCTTCTGTTTCACAGGCGACCATATCGAACAACCCATCTTGGAGTCCTTCATCCTAAGAACAGAGAGGTTACTCATGACAGCCTTAACATCGAAAAACCCTTCACCCTCTTCCATAAAGAAGATGAAGATACGATTTCGCGGGACAAACCCAACACATGGCCCTTCCATCGATTCCATATCATTGATGCCCAGCATCAACACGGAGTCTCCAAAGAGAAACACATCAAGTAACATAGACATAATTATAAATAATAAGAAATATGGTGTGTGGGTGGAGGGGAGAAAGAGGAGATGAATTAATGAAGGTTATTGTACATATCTGATGGAAATAGGTGTAGAAAATGATGTATTTTAGTGGCGGCTAGGGGTTTTAGAGAGAGGTAACGACTCTCATCTCACTTGAAAGCCGTCCCTCTGCAAGAGCTTGGATCCTTTGATATCTTAAATTTCTTTATATAATTATTATATAATTATTAGTTTAATGAAGAAGGTTTCTTTTTCGGAGAACCTAGTGACCGTGATTCCTCCCCGTGCGCGAGGATCTGAAGTTTGCCATCCGGGGGGTAATCCGACTAGGAGTCCGAAGAGGGTCTCCTTTTTTTTTTTTTTTGCTAATTGAAGAGGGTCTCCTTTTCGGAGAACCTTGTGACTGTGTGTCCTCTGGAGGATAATCCGAAGGGTGTGCTCAGGGTGTGTACACAGAGTGGCTCCTCTCCTTGAAGGGAGAAGATTAAACCCTTGTTTCAGGTGGCTAAGAGATTGAAGTTTGAGACAGAGTGTACGGAGTTTGGTAATTCTGGTCTCAAAGATGGGCTGGAGGTCTCGGAGGGGTCTTCACCCCCACAACGGGGATTGCTTCTAGGACGTGTAGCTCGTTTGAAGGTAAGATCTACTACTCCAAGAAGAAAGTTACTTTTAACGATTTGGTTGTTGAAATTAAAGATTTCAATAACGAAATGTCCGATTCATCGGAAGCAACTGACATTTCTGTTAGTGCTAATGTGGATTTGGGAGTCAATTCCTCTTTGATGGATGAGGGAATTGACTTTCCAATTTTGGGTGAAAATGACTGGCCTAGAGAGAATCTAGTGGTTTGCCGAAAGGCTTGCCTTAGGAAGTCTGCACTTAATGTGGAGGTTGTCAAACCTATGAAGAAATCAGTGAAGTGGAAGGATAATGTCCAGGTTATTATTGATCAAGAAGTGACTATTGTTAATGATAGTCAGGTCAATAAGAAGTTGGTTATGGATGAGGAGGTGGGTCACAAGCTGAATGAAAAGGACATTGATGAAGCCTTTGAGTATTTAAGGAGTAGCGGTTGTGTTCTGGAAGGGACAGAAAGGATGTTGAAGCGTATGCTTAGGATACTTGGGTGTGAACCAGGGGGTTACACTTATTTTAATTATTGTTATTGTAGTTATTACTTGACATTGAATGGTGAGGGCGCGATGGAGCAAGGTGTAGAGCTGGATGTTCACAGAGTGTGTGCAATGCGCATTGCAACATGGTTATTTGCTTGTTATGATGTCCTTGAGATGAAGGGATTGGTTGAAGACCCTTTATGGGTGGAGGATGCTTTAGATACCTATATGAAGAAGTGCAGTTCTATAGCTGAGAATGTTGATAACATGGGAAGTTTCCTGCTCGGAAACTTAACTGTGTGCCTTGATTCTGCTAATATACTCGCTGCTTTTGTAGGGTACATTGGTACTGATGCAGGGAAACCAAGGAGGAAGCTTTTGCTTAGGATTGTTGATGTTTCGCTTCTTCGAAACATTAGTGTGATATTGATGACGTACAGTTTCCTGCGAAAGGAGGACGCTGGGAGATGGGACCATTCTGTTGTTAGTGATAACTTCAGACAGGAATGCAGGTGTATCATGTTTGGGGGAGGGTCCATTTTGTTGCAAGTGGATATTCGCATGATACTTGTTCGCATGAAGATCAAGGCTGGGTCGGATGTGATGTTGCTCTTATTTCATGATCCAGGCATAGATTTTATTTGATGTGTTTAAACTAGTTTTCTAGTTTTATCTTGTTATGTTGACTGCTAGTTTATCTAGCTTTTTTTTTTTTTTTGCTAATTAAAATTTTATACCAAAAAGGAACAACTAATACAAATCTAGGGGCATACCCCGCGATCAACCATAACAAAAGTCATAACATCAGTAAGTCACCTTACTGTCAACATAACAACGAAAATAAGCTAAAGATTATTCCGGCGCCTTAAACAACCAAAATTGAGACTAGGCACATGTCTCACAAAGCCCATAGTAACGAGAAACAGCAGATAAACCATGTGGTGACACAGCCGCATTTCGGCAAAAGCATCCATATGACATCCATCAACAAGAGAGTTGGCCTCCAGAAAAGCACCACCGGCTAACTTTTCATTAGAAGAAGAACCAGCCCCCAGCTGATTAATAAAACCCATATCACAGCCATCATACACAACCATCTTTGTTTCATTCTTCCTGATAATATAGCGGAGATTTGCTACCAGCCATCCCATCTTCTGGGCGTCAGCAGACATGAAGAATAGAAACTTTAACGTACATCCAGCAAACATATGGAGGAATTTAAAAAATCCAACCATCCTCTGAATTTGGAGCCTAGCAAATCCCATATCATTTCCGTTCAGAATGAAAAGCCCATCCGTAGCAAACTGATCCTCCCCGGGTTTCATCTTCCTGAGGAGTAAATCTTCAGTGCTAAGCACCTCAACTTTTGGCATTTGATCCCAACTACAAGGGGACTCCCACAATGGGAAAGAACATTTTTACAGGTTCCGCGAAAACTGCTGAACATCAAACATGCTACATGCTAAAATCATGTAAGTCTGGTGTATCCAATCCACATCCAGGACAAAGAGCCTCTGTTTAAGCAAACCAATCGAGTTCTCATAAGTAAGAACCCCATCATTCGCAAAACCAGATCTCCCACCAAAACGCGACTTCTGAGTCACCTTTCTCTCATCATCCGCCGAAAAAGAAAGAGCGTCAAGCACAATGCCCACTATAAAATTAAATCCATCTCCATCGTTTCTTACATTAGTTCTCTCCAAAAAGAGCTCAGTCCAGTCCAAACTGACAATAAGTTGCTTAACCACCATAACCCACAAATCTTTCGCAGCAAGCTCGAAAGAATCGCGACTAGTAGCACCCCTTAGGACTGTTAACATAGTTCTTTCAGGCGCTTCAGCAAACATCTTAGAATGAAGCACAAAGATCACACCACAGATGTGAAAACCACCTCCCACTACCAACTTCAACCAGGCTCCCCTATTGCAACACTCTCCAGATAGGTGAGCAAAATCGAGTCTTCTAATCAGAATACTACGCCAAGTCGCATTATGATTGATATCATGTCGCACCTCAACAAGGAATTTCAAAGAACCCAATAAAATGGGACCAACATTCCAACATTCACCTATGAAGATGAATCCAACATTTACATTCAGAGATAAGAGAGTACCAACCCCAGAAAAAGGGTGCTGCTCAATTACCTTAAGAATCGCATTTGAGATGCCTACTACATCCCCTAAAGAACCATCGACGAAAAGAAGACCTCCTCTCTGACTTATGAGTGTAACACCATAGTCAGGAGCAACGAACCCAAGATTAGTAGTCCATTCAGATCTACCAGCCGCATCCTTACACGAATTACTACCCTCCTGATATAGAAGGAACGAAGGCGAAAAATCATAACTGTCCTTCAAGAAACCCTCTCGAATCGAATCCCCTTTAATCAAGATGTGAGTCTTGACATCAGCGAAGAACCTCAAAACAAAACCAAGAAAATCCATTCCAACAATGGAAGAAGAACCCATACGATAAAATTAATAAATATGTAGTAAGAAATATGGTGATATAGGTGTGAGATTAGAAGAAGGAGATGGATTAGTGAAGGTTTATTGGACAGATCTGGTGAAAAAAAGGTTCAGAGTTGTGACGGCTGAGATAGGGTTTAGGAGAGAGAAGAGAGAAAACCGACTCTCATTTGACTCACGGCTTGCTATTTTCTGATTAGTTTATCTAGCTTTATTGTTGTCTTTTCCATGTTGTTCCGTTAGGCAGATGTATTATTTATCGCGGGGTATGCCCCTATGTAATCATTTTCCTATGGTATAAAAAAATTAATTAGCAAAAAAAAAAAAAAAAAAAAGAATCCAGTTTCGAGCCCAAAAAGGGTCTCGTTTGCGGCCGATTTGGTATCGGAGATACCATCTATTGATATTCGATCTAGGAATGATGGTAAAAAGAGGGTCACGAGGGTCTCATTTGCTGACAACCTAGTCACGATGATCCCAGAGTCTGGGGTAGCTGCTCGCACCCGCAGTAGGGTCGTGCATCACTTAATTGATGGTAAGGTTTTTTCCCAATTGAAACCTCCTAGTCTTAATAAAGTAGATGGGGGTCATTGTGTTACTTCCTTTGTTGATCTGTCGGAGCCCTCCCCGGAAGAGGAAATGGTTACTGACTCGACGAAAGGGGAAAGTCTAGCCATTGATGTGCCTATGTCTGAAGCTCGAATGGGTGATGCTGAGGGGGTCGAGAATGACTTGTATAAGGTCATTGATTCGTCAAAAGGGGACTTCTCTGTCCCGGTTATGGGCTTTGGTAGAGGCAGTGATAATGTTGGGCCTAATATTGAGGTTGCTGAGACGAATCGGACGGATGCTAAGGGGAAGGGGAAGACCCGGTGTAATGAAATGAAAAAAGAAGAAGAGATTCCTAGTTGGAATATATCTGTAAAGCGAATGCTGAAACGGTTGGCTATTGCTGTAAAGGTAATCATTCTCTTCAGAGACTGCATTGTTCACAATGGGCACGAGGTGACTACGATATGGGGGAATGTTGACATGAGTGATCTGGATGTTTTAAATGGATTGCAAAGAAGGCAGGATGTAAAGGTACTGAGAGATTTGGGTATTGCCCTGAATTGTATTAGGCAGCTTGGGAATTACATTAGGAAGAACAGAATCCCTCTTCAGGTGCTAGGGGAGGATGACCAGATTCTTCAGGACATGGAAGAAGAGGGGGAGATAGTGGGTCTTCTAGACCACACATCCTACAACTCCGAGTTGAAGAGGAAGGCTTTGGTGTCAGCGAGGCGTAATTTGGATAACCTTAGGTTGTTCATCGCCTCTCTGGGTAAAGAAATCCCTTTGGTTAAGGGGTCCCGAGATAGGGAATTCACTGCCTCTGCTCGTGGGTTACGAGATTTTGAGGAAATGGAGCTTCATGATTTATCATGTCGATCTATCCAATTGAGGGACTATCTGATAGACTTGGGAATTGATCTGCCAACGGCTGAGAAGCAACATAGTCCGCTTTTTGGGGGTAAGGATGCAATACCCTTCAAGGAACTGTGAGAGGGGAGAAACAATGCAAAGGAGCATAGTCTTAGCAGGATGCAGTATCTGGGGCCTTTGTTTCGTCTTGTTGGGGATGTTACTGTGCATGTTGATTCTGAGCAAGTGGAGGAGAACATGGAGGAGGCTAAGGAGGCCAGGATCTGCGGGACAAAGGCGAGGATCAAGCATGGGAATCTCCGTAAGAGGGGTTAATCCTGACCTGATAGGGCTTTTCTAGTTTGTAAAATGAGAACCAGAAGTTTTATCTAGTTGTTCTAGTTTGTTGACTATCAAATGTCATTTGGTTAGGCATTTGTAATGTTGTTTTGTTGATTTCGCGGGGTATACCCCTAGAAGTGTTTTATGCTGTTCCCTTTTGGGTATAAAATTTTAATTAGCAAAAAAAAAAAGAGATATAGAAGAGACAAAGGGCTAAAGAAGTGGATCTGAACAGGCTTTGCAAAGTCAAATCTGTAACCGTTTGGACAATTACTCAAATAGGATAGACAGACTAGAAAGTAAATTGTTTTAGCTACCTCATTTGTAGTAAGTAGGTTGTATCCATGTTCTATAAGGATACAGCCTCACTTCCTTAGTCATTAACTTTTGTGAGTCAAGTTTTTCATACACTGTAAGCTATATCTCTCTGAGAAAAACGAAGCTGAGAATACTATCATTTGTATTCACAGATTGTAGCAACCTTTATCTAATAATACAATAGATTAAAGTGATATTGTGTCTTGTGTTGTTCTTTATCCGCACCTACACCTTGCACACACAAACACTTATCTGCTACATAGACTCTAGACAATAAAAGTTCAAGAATTCATTCACCCCCCCTCTGTATTCTTTTACCGTATTCAGTACTCAACAAGTGGTATCAGAGCGGGCTGTTTGGTGGACCTGGATGGTTCTACAGTAGAGGTTAAAGTCACATATATTAATAAGCCAATGGTGTGCAACCACTGTAAATCACTTGGCCATACCCTTAGTGTTTGCCCGGTGGCTTCTAGGGAATGGGCTGCAGGGGGCTCAATTCATACAAAAGTGGATTCAACTGGCCAAAGTGGCAAAGGAAAGGATAAAGTGGACCAAAATGGTAAAGCCAATGAAGTACAACAACAAAAAGTGGTGGTCGAGCAAAAGGAAGTGGCTTTAGAGGAGGAGGGCAGTCACACGATGGCAGCAGAGGGGGATGAAAGTATCCATAACCACCAGGTAGATGTTACAGAAGAGGAAGTAGATAAGGGGTGGACGGAGGTTCGCTCAAAGAGGAAGCCAGTGACATCGCCAAGCATATCTCCAGATGCTTCCACTCTTCAGCAGTTTCAGAATATTGTGGTTGATGAGGTGGCAATGAAGCATGGCTCTAGAACTCCAAAGCCATATAAGAAAGTTAAAAGAGGAGGCAGGGGGGGTCGTACCCCTTCCTCTAGGTCATAAACCTTATATGACTATTTTTTGTTCCTACAACGTTAGAGGCCTCAATAATAAAGTTGGTTTTATCAGGGACTTTATCTCTAATAATAAATTGTCCCTGGTAGGTCTATTGGAAGCTCATGTCCAAACTGACGTTGCTAGGATTATCTCCCGGGCCCTAAATCCACGGTTTCAGTAGTGTTTTAATTATGATCATCATCCGGGAGGCCGTATATGGCTGGGGTGGAACCCTTCTATATGGAATATTTTGGTTATTGCTTCTTCTTCTCAGCATATCACATGCTCTGTCACCCTTATTGAGAGCAACACAAACTTTGTTATCTCATTTGTATACGGTCTTAATGAAGCGTTTGATCGCAGGCCATTATGGTCTGACTTGGCAGGAATAGCGCATGGTTTGAATGCTACAGCCTGGGCTTTATGTGGTGATTTCAACTCTTGCATTAGCATTGATGAAAAGCAAGGAGGAGTTTTAGACTGGACTACTGGAATGGAGGAGTTTAAACAGTTTTTGCTTGCTAATGGCCTCACTGATCTTCGGTATTCGGGTCACTTCTTCACGTGGTGGGATAGCAATATTACTCAGCCAAAGTTCAGAAAGTTGGATCGAGTGTTAGTCAATCCTGATTGGCATTCAGTGTTCCCTTGCTCCACGGTGGAGTTCATCTCTCGGGGGTTATCTGATCATTGCCCTGCAATTACTTCGCTTGGAACTAGTTTCTCCTCTGGGGCGAAGCCTTTCCAATTTTTTAATCACCTCATTGAGAACCCAGACTTTTTGGATACAGTGGCGAAAGCTTGGTCTGTGGAGGTAGAGGGAAATCCTTGGTTTATTTTGACATCTAAGCTCAAAAATGTAAAGTTGGCTCTTAAGGACCTAAACAAAAAGGTGGGGGACATCCACCAGTTAGTGATCTTATCTCGGGATGCTCTATCTCAGTTTCAGAGTGCTATGCCTGCTAACCCCACTGCTGCATACTTTGAAGAAGAAAAGGAGTTTATTGAGAACTATTCAGCAGCTTTAAGGCTAGAGGAACAATTTTTAAAACAAAAATCCAGGATACAGTGGTTAAAACTTGGAGATGGCAATAGTAAGTTTTTCTGTAACTCTTGCAGAGGGAACTGGAATACTAATAAGATTACTTCTCTTCGGGACACGGAGGGGGTTTCACACTCTTCGCATGCTGATATGGCTAAAGTGGCCACGGAATTCTATAAAAATATTTTAGGAAAAACATCTGAGGTAGCAGATTTCCCAAATGACATCCCTCTTCCATCTCTCTCTGATTCCCAGTTTAATCATATGGCTGCCCCTTTTTCTGATAGTGAAGTGCTGAGCACCTTAAAAAAAATGGCAAAGAACAAGAGTCCTGGACCAGACGGGTTCACTGTTGAATTTTACTTGGTTGTTTGGCATGTGGTAGGGAACGATGTAACTAAAGGTATCATGTATTTCTTTAATACCCTGCACTTGCCTAGAGTAATAAATGCTGCTTCCATATGTTTAGTTCATAAACAGGCTAACCCCTCTGAAATGCAACACTTTAGGCCCATCTCTTGTTGTAATGTTCTGTATAAATGCATTTCTTCTATGTTGGCCAAGAGGCTCAAAGCTGTCCTTCCATCCATCATTTCTCCGGTGCAGTCTGCTTTTGTAGCTAAGAGATCCATTGGTGACAATATCTTCCTTGCCCAAGCTTTATGCAAAGATTATAATGGCAACTCAGGTCAGCCCCGATGTGCTATAAAGCTGGACATTCATAAGGCATTTGATTCCCTAAATTGGAAATTCCTGTTTCAAATCATGGAAAGAATGCGATTTCCCCACCAGTACATCAAGTGGCTGGAGAAATGTATCACCTCCACAATGTTTTCTGTAAAGTTGAATGGTATTTTGGAAGGTTTTTTCAAAGGGGAGTCTGGCCTGAGGCAGGGGGATCCCCTGTCCCCTTATCTATTCGTGATTGCCATGGAGGCTCTCTCAGCCTGTCTAGGTAAGATGACCAGGGATCCTAATTTCAAATTCCATTGGAGAACAAAGGAGGTAAACCTGAATCACATTATTTTTGCTGATGATGTGTTCCTGTTTAGTCATGGTGATATTAGGTCAGTCTCAGCTCTGCTAGATGGGATCAAGCTCTTCTCAAGTTGTTCGAACCTTAAGCCAAATATTTCCAAGACTACCTGCTTCTTTGCCAATGTTCGACAGGAAGTTGTTGATGATATTCTTGCTCATTCAGGGTTCCAAGCTAAACAAGAATGATTGCCAGACTCTGATCAGTAGACTGTGTAGCAAATTGGAGCTGTGGACAACTAGATTTCTTAATTTTGCAGGCCGCCTCCAACTGATCAAAGCTATTCTGGTCAGTATTGTGGGATATTGGAGTATGTTCCTTTTTCTTCCTAAAGGAATTCTTAAGAAGATTAATACTCTATTCTTCAAGTTTCTTTGGGGAGGATTCTACAAGCCGGATGGGAAATGTCAGTATAAAGTAGGATGGGAGGAGTGCTGTAAACCGAAAGCGGAAGGCGGTCTTGGCATTCGAAACCTTTTTGAATGGAATGAAGCTGCCATTCTCTACCAGCTGTGGCGTATCTTACAGCCCACCTCTAGCTCTCTTTGGATAGCATGGTTCCATAAAGCCCTGCTGTCAAAGAAGGAATTCTGGACTACCTCAATGCCATATCGCTCATGTTGGATTGTAAGGAAATTATTCAAGGCTAGGCCGCGAGCTCTGCAGCATTTACACTATAACATATGAGAGAATTCTGATTTTCTCTTCTGGCATGATCCCTGGGTTCAAAAGAAGCCTCTACTGGCTATCTCTCCGTCCATTATCTCTACAGCTGAATCCACGAGTGCAGTCAGTATCAATGTCTACCTCCGAAATGGGGTTTGGGACTTGCCATCTTCGAATCATAACGATGTCATAGAAATTAGACGGGTGGTGCAACAAATACACATTCATAAATCTGATTCCATTACGTGGGATGGAATGACAGCAAAGAATGTCAAATTATCTACCATTTGGTCCTCCATTCGGGAACTGGAACTCATGTCCAGTGGTTGGACATGGTATGGGGGAAATTCAATATCCCGAAATGCTCATTTATCACTTGGTTAGCCATAAAGAACAGGCTTCTCACGAAGGATAGAATGCTTACGTTTGGAATGCAGGTCGACCCAAAATGTGTCCTATGTGGGGTGGAGGATGAAACGGTTAGCCACATTTTCACTGCTTGCCCATTCTTTGATCTTATTAGCAGGTCTATGCCAATGCGTTTCACGCGGAATTGGTCCAATTGTCAGCTAGGCAATTGCGTTAATAGACAGCTGGGGGCAAAGGAGCAAACAATTGCTCAACTGTTTTTTAGCACAGCTATCTACCATGTCTGGAAGGAACGTAACTATCGCATGAACAACCCTGGCCCTGGCAATCCGACCTCAGTGGTTAGTAGTGAGATAAGGCGTATGGTGCGCGAGAAATTGTTCTCATGTAGCTTGTTTAAGGTCTGGGTTCGGAAAGACCCGACCATCATCTTACTTATCATGTAAAAGAATAGGTTAGGTACATCCGGGATGTTGAGTAGGGTTTACCTTCTTATTCTTTGTATCATGCTATGTTGTGGTTGTAATATTTTGGATGTTGTTTCGCGGGGTATGCCCCTAGATTTGTACTAGTTGTTTCCTTTGGTATAAAATTTTAATTAACAAAAAAAAAACAGAAAAACGATCATGAGTTCGAATACACCAAAGACTACAGGAACGGTGAAGGTCCCTAAGTTTGACAAAGAGAATTACAACCTCTGGAAGATAAAGATGCAGTTGTTCATCAAAGCATCTCATCATTTGTATCCTGAGATTCTTAAGAATGGTCCATTTGTTCCCTAACAGGAGATTCCTGAAAAGACTGTTGGAACCACTACTATTCCAAGATCTTATGTGGCTAAGGATCCATCCAGGGGAATTCTCAAGGCTGCACACTACCTTGGCAAGGGTCTAAAGACAGAAGTCACAGAAGTGTGTACAGCCACAACCAAGGAGGTGCATGAGATAAAAAGGGCTTTTGATTCCAAATTCCCTCAACTGGAGACTGTGGTCAAGGAAATCCTAGCCTGCAAGTCTAGCTGCACCAAAATGGACAATGGTTTGGCCCTTCTCAAAGATACTGTCACAGGGCTGGGGCATAAGTTTCAATCTCTATCTGATCAAACCACAGACTCAAATGCCATGCTGAGAACAATGTTCAAGAATCAATATGGGGATAAGCTGGTAACTGAGGTCCCTATACATGACATGACCAAGTATGAAGTCCAAAGACTCAAGAAGCAATCTATCTCTGGTTTCAAGGCCACTGAGTTACTCACCAAGGTGGATACTCTGGAGAAGGAGGTGGTCAATCTAAAGACATCCAATGCTCAGTTGACAAACACTGTTGCTGCCCTCAATGAAAAGTTGGACATTCAAGCCACTGCCAATGCTGATGTTCTTCTTAATCAACAATAGATGCTTTCTGCCATAATGAAGCATATGGGACTCCCTCTACCTGAAGCCTCTTCCAACCCAAAGGTCACTACTACAGCCTCTGTGCCTGACAACAAGCCTAAGGGGGAGAAGAGGACATTAAGGGACTCAAAATCTAAGGGGGAGAAACCTAAGGAGAAAGGCATTACAATGAATGAGGGTGGTCAACCGAGAACTACTAAGTCAAATCAGTCTGAGAGAGTAAAGGCAGCATCCAAGGAGGAAAAACTGAAGAAAGTGGTTGTAGATGAAGAGGCCAAGATTCCATCTATCTCTCCATCTGAAACAGAATATGAATTTGACATTCCTGACATTGCTAAGCAATCTCTTCAAGGTGAACCTTCAGAATTCAGAAATGTTCTTACTCAAAGGGTATGTCAAGAAACTGCAAACTCTAAATTATACCATGACATAACCTTTCTGAAGCACTTACATGACTTGAGAAGAAAGCCAAACTTCCATTACTTTGACTACATCAAGCTTCTTGTGCAAGATGTTTTCCTAGTGACTGTAGTGAGAAGAGAAATTGTTGAGACTAATCCTTATGCCATCATCACTACCAATGATAGAGAAGTCTTAGTCCACACAAGCGCCCATAAAAAAATGAGAGTCGTCTAGAGAGAGAAACGCTCTCCCTTCTCTCTAGATACCCTTAGCTGCCGCCACTAAATATTTTCTAGATCTACTCCATTTTACCATCATCTATAATTAATCCTTCACGAATTCACCTCCTCTTTTCATCTCATGCCCCATTCGCAAATTTCTTATTTATATTTTATTCAGTTTGATATTGTCTTCGATGGTTTCTATGAATCATGCATCCTCGCTGGTCTTTCGAGTTTTTACCTCGGACCTATGTCTTGTTATTGGTTTGAGAGTCTCTTTTTCCAGAGATTGTGTAAAATCGGATCCATCTTTTATAGATGGTTCTGCAAGGAACTAGGTGGGCAAGGTTGTTTGGGTCGATTTGTTCCCATTCATTAAAGTCGTGAATTATGTTGTGTCCTTGGATCTCTTGAAAGTTTTGGATGTGTGGCCCTCACCCACCTTCCAGAGTTTCTTGGCATGGGGAATAGAGCTCCATTTCGTTGGTCAGGGTATTACGAGTAAACCCTCTGGTTCTCTGAGGAATGACACCTTTGAGAAGATGATACTCTATGTGAATCTAAGAATAGAAATGTCATATGTTAAGGATGATGAGTTTGGCAAGGGGGTTCTCCCTCTTCGTACTGTCCGAACTACAAATGAAGCTGCAACTAATGGGGGTCAAGTGTTTGATGGTTCGTCTATGAGAGGCTCTATTTGCTCCATTGGAATAATGATGAACCTGCGAAGTGTCATGTACTTTGTTAAGCCTAGAGATGAAGAACATATTTTTGTTTTTCAAAATGGAGTCAAAAATGAGTTTATCATGGTTGTCGGAGTTGTGCTAGACCCTGATTGGGGTATGAGGGGTTTTGCTATCGACACGAGTTTCGGATCGCCAAGCCCTGCACGTACTTTGCTAGTTACGGAAGGAGTTATGTCCGGTTGTGCATCTCTTTCTGAGGGACAGGATTGGTCTCAGTGTGGAGGAATCTTCGATGATTCAAGTCTCTGGAAGGAGATGGGGTCTTTCGACTGGTATTTTTCAAAGATTCAGAACGTAAAACTCATGGGGTTGTTGTTCATTTCGACTGCTCTGTTTCAATGTAGGTCTATTCCTCTGCGAATGGGGCTATCCTATGTGTATGTTAAACGAAGTGGAGTCAAAGGTGCTAAGCTCTCCGAAAGGGGTAGCTTTGTTTATGGTATTGGGGTCTTCGTCTCTTACGAAGACTATGCCACGGCTATGGGCATCTCCGTAAGGAGATTGGTTGAGAATGGTACTAGTCTAACTGGTAGTACTCTAGAACATTGTTTGATGACGGTGACCGGATTGAAGGAGGTTAAGCATATGTTCGCTGTTTGTTTGTTGACCATGGAAATCTTGGTAAAATGCAGAGTCCAAGGACTTACTGTGAAAGAAGGTCACGTAGCTGATTGCAAGGCATGTGACAATGGGTTATGCTTCACAATGTTATTTTCTTGTATTCAGGAAGGCAGGTCCAAAAACTGGATTTGTGCCTTGGGAGGTTCTAATCTTTGGGAGCCTTCGCTGGTCGTATTTGTTGAATGTGGTGTCAATCTGATGGCATGGTTTACAAGTCCTAGGATCAGTTTATGGTTATGTGCATACAAGGAAAATGAGATATGGATGCACTTCACTGTTGGCTGGCCGGTATTTGATATCGCCCAGGTGGTTGACTCGGTTATTGAGGCTTGGTGTGAGTTATGCAAATGGGGTCTGTACTGGTTGGAAGCTGAGATCTCCTTTTGGTGGAGAAGAAATGTTCCATTGCATAATGATGTTAATATGGTGGATGTTTTCAAAGTGGGACTCGTGCGGGAGCTTTGGTCAACATGGACTAAAAATGTTTTTTATTGTGCCTTCTTGGGAGTCGTGGGGAGCTCTGTTTGTGGATGCAAGCCATTGTTAACATGGACTTGCATGGGGACTACAATTTGTAATCAGTGTAGAGTGATTGGAGCTGGTGTGTCACAGCAACTTGCTCTTAGCAGTGACGAGATATGGAGTGTATCTCTGTTAGATGGTCTTCGGGTCTTTGCAAAAGAAATGGTCAAGCATGATGGTTGTCATCTGGACATTTTTAATCAGCTGGGGGCTGGTTCTCCTTCCAATGAAAAGTTAGCCGGTGGTGCTTTTTGGGAGGCTAACCCTCATGTTGATGGATGTCATATGGAGCAGCTGGTTGGTAAAGGCCAGGAAAAGACTGGTGGTATTGGTGAAGAAATTAGCATGTCTAGGCGAGAGGACTCCACCCTTTCGGGTCAGGAGGTTTTTTCAAAGCATTTCCAGGGCGCCTATGTTTGGGCTTACCATGTGCTAGTGTTGCCTATGAAGAAGATGCTGCTTACTAGTTTACAATGCTTGGATGTGGACCGGGAGGTCACTTTACTATTTGTACTTGGCATAGGTCTCACTGTGAGGTTTTAAACTAGATTAATTCTAGTTCTATCTGTATGTTGATTGTATAGTGTCTTTATGATACTATGACATTTGTTTGATCTGCATGTTGACTTCGCGGGGTATGCCCCTAGATGTGTATTAAGTTGTTCCTTTATGGTATAAAATTTTAATTAGCAAAAAAAAAAAAAGTCTTAGTCCACACAATTTGCAAAAAAAAAAAGTCTTAGTCCACACTGCCAAGAACCTCTTTCACATCCACATTGAAGCTTTGCAAATTCTATCCAGCTCTGAACTTGGAACAATTATCAGGAAGATAGAAAGGAATAACTCATCAGACAACAACATGCTCAAGGAGATTCTCACCAAGTGCATGAAATCTCAATTGCCTCAAGTAGTTCCTCAGCCTCACTGTATCCTATATGAAAAGAATCAAGACATTGTTGCCTTCAGATTTGGCCAACACCTCAAATCAAACAACATGTGTACAATAAAATTTTTGGTTGGAGTTCTACATTCAAGAAGTGGAAAATCTAAATCTGAGATAGAGGCTCTTGACATCCTGGTGAAGTTTATCAACTCCCAGTCAGACATCAAGCCTATTGCTAAAGAGGAAAGGTCAGACAAAGATAAGGATGATCAAGACAGGAGTGGCAGCAAAGGTGGATCTCAAGGAAGGAATAAGGGTGGTGATGACAAGGAGAAAAGGGATGGTAGAAGGAAGAAGAAAGATGATGACAGAGATGGTGGAAAGGTATATGAGAGAAAGAGTAGAAAGCAGCAAGTCTTAGGCATTACTAACAGTAATCTCACCACAACACAAGACTCTGAGTCTAGGGTGAATGTTGTTAGCAATGACCTACCAAAATCTGAATCAATGGCTTCTGCAACTGCTTTGCCAACTCAAGGAAAGAAGATTCAAGTCAAGAAGCCATTTGTGTGTTTCAAAAAGCAAACTGCTAATGGAATACTACACTGGTCTACAAACAAAGGTCACATGCTACTGCCAGGCAACCATGTAAAAAGGATCAAGTTCAAAAAAGCTGCAAGGAAACCAAAGATATCCAAGTCAAGGACTCTGACAATCTATCCAGGCTTAAAACTCCAACCATTAGATGAAGATTTTGATGAAGACCAATTGCAATATCTAGGAGCTCAAAGAATCTACTATGCTACCATTTTGAATAACTGCCTTGAGATTAGATATACTGATGGAAGAGAGAAGAAATTCAAACAAGGACAGTGTCAAAATTGGGGCAAGCTATATGAAATAGAAAGGATCATTGCATTATTGGATTCTGAAGACAAAGTGGAGAAAGTATGGAAGCTGGAGTTGATTGATTTTGTAAAAATGAAAAGAGACTATGCTGATAAGATAAGGAAGGGATGCTTTGAGAAATGGCTAGAAAGGGAGAAGGAGATTGATAGGCTGGAAGTTGAAGCAAAAAAGCTAAGGGCAAAAGGACTGTGTAGAGTTCAATTCAATCCCTATGTGGTGAAGTATAGGAGGAGAAATGGAGATAATGTCAATATAAGAATGAACCTACTCACTCACTATCCTGCCAACATTCTAAAACCAGTACTTGAAGATTTCAAAGACTCTATCATGCTTGAAGAATTGGATGCTATGGCAGAGATCATAAAGGCCATGGATGAGAATGCAAGAAAGGAGAAAGAAAGAAAACAGAAAGCATATGATGATCTACAAGCCAAAGCAATGAAGATGGAATCAAATGAGAATGGCTAGTATTTCATCATACTGTAAGATTATTCATTCATGTGCTCAATCAATTTTCATACCTGTACTTTTCAAGTTTTATCTTTATGTATGTTAGGCTTATTATCAGACATGAAATTGTGACTAAGGGTCTCACTCACAATTTGGGGGAGATTGTTAGTCACAGAGGCATGCCTGATTGTTTGTAATGCTTTGCATTACTTACATGACCTCTTAACTGAGGGAACCTCTAGTTGTAGAGGCTCTTGACATCCTGGTGAAGTTTATCAACTCCCAGTCAGACATCAAGCCTATTGCTAAAGAGGAAAGGTCAGACAAAGATAAGGATGATCAAGACAGGAGTGGCAGCAAAGGTGGATCTCAAGGAAGGAATAAGGGTGGTGATGACAAGGAGAAAAGGGATGGTAGAAGCAAGAAGAAAGATGATGACAGAGATGGTGGAAAGGTGTATGAGAGAAAGAGTGGAAAGCAGCAAGTCTTAGGCATTACTAACAGTAATCTCACCACAACACAAGACTCTGAGTCTAGGGTGAATGCTGTTAGCAATGACCTACCAAAATCTGAATCAATGGCTTCTGCAACTGCTTTGCCAACTCAAGGAAAGAAGATTCAAGTCAAGAAGCCATTTGTGTGTTTCAAAAAGCAAACTGCTAATGGAATACTACACTGGTCTACAAACAAAGGTCACATGCTACTGCCAGGCAACCATGTAAAAAGGATCAAGTTCAAAAAAACTGCAAGGAAACCAAAGCTATCCAAGTCAAGGACTCTGACAATCTATCCAGGCTTAAAACTCCAACCATTAGATGAAGATTTTGATGAAGACTAATTGCAATATCTAGGAGCTCAAAGAATCTACTATGCTGCCATTTTGAATAACTGCCTTGAGATTAGATATATTGATGGAAGAGAGAAGAAATTCAAACAAGGACAGTGTCAAAATTGGGGCAAGCTATATGAAATAGAAAGGATCATTGCATTATTGGATTCTGAAGACAAAGTGGAGAAAGTATGGAAGCTGGAGTTGATTGATTTTGTAAAAATGAAAAGAGACTATGCTGATAAGATAAGGAAGGGATGCTTTGAGAAATGGCTAGAAAGGGAGAAGGAGATTGATAGGCTGGAAGTTGAAGCAAAAAAGCTAAGGGCAAAAGGACTGTGTAGAGTTCAATTCAATCCCTATGTGGTGAAGTATAGGAGGAGAAATGGAGATAATGTCAATATAAGAATGAACCTACTCAGTCACTATCCTGCCAACATTCTAAAACCAGTACTTGAAGATTTCAAAGACTCTATCATGCTTGAAGAATTGGATGCTATGGCAGAGATCATAAAGGCCATGGATGAGAATGCAAGAAAGGAGAAAGAAAGAAAACAGAAAGCATATGATGATCTACAAGCCAAAGCAATGAAGATGGAATCAAATGAGAATGGCTAGTATTTCATCATACTGTAAGATTATTCATTCATGTGCTCAATCAATTTTCATACCTGTACTTTTCAAGTTTTATCTTTATGTATGTTAGGCTTATTATCAGACATGAAATTGTGACTAAGGGTCTCACTCACAATTTGGGGGAGATTGTTAGTCACAGAGGCATGCCTGATTGTTTGTAATGCTTTGCATTACTTACATGACCTCTTAACTGAGGAAACCTCTAGTTGTAGAGTCTCTACTTGTTTTGTACTTGTAATAGGCACCAAATCCTAGTTGTGTATCTGTACTTATAAAGTCAAGAATAATGCTTGAAAGAAGTTCCAAGGTTCATGCCTCAAGCAAGAAGATAAAGACTGCCAAATAATCACAGTTGGGATTTGAAGAAATGAAGAATTTGCCTAAGTACCAATTCGAGAAGTAGTTTTGTCTATTCGAGAAGTCCAGCATTCGAGAAGTCAGGGATTCGATATCTCAAGGCACTATTCGATATCTCTGAATACACTGTTCGATATCTCATTCGATATCTCAGAGATTTGATATGTCTACTACTCTATTCGAGAACTCAAGAAGTCAACAAGTCAAAGTGGTATTCGAGTTCTCAAAGAGTCAACAAGTCAAAGTTCCATTTGATATCTCAAGGACTCAGAAAGCTATTCGATATCTCGAGGATTCGATAAGTCAAGTGTTCTATTCGACAAATCAAGGAATCCTGATGGAAAAGAGCTATTCGAGAAGTAGTTCGATATGTCAATATAACAGTGTTCGAGAACTCAGAGTTATCGATCAAGTCAATTCTAGTTCTCTAATCACTTACTTAGTCACTTCTCGAATACATTCTTGGAGACAAAATACTGAAGAAATTGTACAAGTCAGAAACCTGCAACAAGCCAATGCACTTTATGGACCACAATCTGTAACGTGCTCTGGAAAGCCTACAAGGAAGCTTGGAGAGATATAGAAGAGACAAAGGGCTAAAGAAGTGGATCTGAACAGGCTTTGCAAAGTCAAATCTGTAACCGTTTGGACACTTACTCAAATAGGATAGACAGACTACAAAGTAAATTGTTTTAGCTACCTCATTTGTAGTAAGTAGGTTGTATCCATGTTCTATAAGGATACAGCCTCACTTCCTTAGTCATTAACTTTTGTGAGTCAAGTTTTTCATACACTGTAAGCTATATCTCTCTGAGAAAAACGAAGCTGAGAATACTATCATTTGTATTCACAGATTGTAGCAACCTTTATCTAATAATACATTAGATTAAAGTGATATTGTGTCTTGTGTTGTTCTTTATCCGCACCTACACCTACGCCTTGCACACACAAACACTTATCTGCTACATAGACTCTAGACAAGAAAAGTTCAAGAATCCATTCACCCCCCCTCTGTATTCTTTTACCGTATTCAGTACTCAACATAGCTTATCTATTCATGTAACCAGAATTTGAAGAACAAATGTTTTACAAACTATAAACCCTAAAATAGCCTAATTCTTTTTAATTGCTTATTGACCATATATGACATACAGCTTGCTACAGTCGTATCCTATTGACTCACGGATAAACCAGTATTTTACTTGACCTATGTCCGTGACCAGTTGAACCTATGTGACCCTAAAAACATATAAACTTCCCTATGATCTAAACACTGATTCAAGAGTTTAATCATTTGTCATACTATTTCTTAAACTTGAAATCCTGATCAAATGCCTTGATGCCTTGAGTCTATATCTTCTTGATCCAGACTTGTATCCTTGTTCCTTTAATGTCAGAAAACCTAGTCAAACCCTTTGACTTTTATCAGAGAATTCCAAAATGAGTTGTTTTTCTTAAAACTATCTTGAAGCTACCTAGACTGGGCTGATCTGTTATCAGAGAGTCGAAAGTGCTTCGAGGTAAGGATTTTGGAAAGGTTAAGAGTTGAAATGTTTTATGAAAATAAATTAAGTTTTATAAATTAGAATGGTTTTAAAAATGAAAGGTTTTATAATATATACTAGGAACTCCGTCTAAATGGTTTCTACGGATTCTTGACGATTGGAGAGATGGAATAACGGGTAATGCCGGTTCCGTCAGTTTTTGAGGTGTATTATTTGTGTAGTTCTGTTCTGTCCAGTTCGACACTTTTATAGGCCAATGTGTTGCCTCTTGGGAACCCAAACTATCCTAATGAGAGGAAATGATGTCCAGAGGGACTCTGTGTCCGGAATGGGGACTTTATGGGCTGATCACCCGTATTGTCTATTGTAAATAAAACTCCAATCAATTTTCTTAAAGTAATGATTGCTTTTAAATTACTGTGAAATGAAATTGGTTTACCACTTGAAATTTTATTGCTTTACGCAGTTTTGAATTATTTATTGCTAGCCTAATTACCAAATGGTGCCCTGTCATTATCAAATGCCAGTACTGCTTTTAATATTCCCAGCAGATCTATTTCTATCTTGTTATCAGTTGATCCCCTGTCATATTCAGGTGTTAGTATCATTCATGATTTGAAGAATGAAAAGTTTAATCCTCTAATTGAAGTTGAATTACTCTTTTCAATTTAATTGATCATTGATATTATTCATCAATGAATTATGGAGATATTATTGTTTCACTTTATTAATAGCTTGTTGAGCATTGTTGGCTCATTCTTGCTTTATTTTCCCTTCCCTTTTAGCTAGGGTTTCGGATATACTATCTTTGAATGACAATTCGATTGAGAGCGATGAGGTGATCTCTAAAGATTAGATTGTAGAGTCAACATGCACTGCGTTTCAGATAAGAAGGTATAATGTTATTGTGATTTAGATTCTTGTTTCATACTATAACCTGAGATTGATCCTTGTTGAGGGGTCGTCTGTATAATTAAGTTATACTTAATTGTATTGGTTGTGACACCAAATCCTGACCCCGGATTTGGGGGCGTCACAGGTTGGTATCAGAGCAATAGGTTTTGGTCACTAAAACAAGTTAGGACAATTATGAGTAAGTATTTAAGTTAGACGTTAGGTAGAACGATTTAAGATAAGGTTCGTCTCTTAGGATTTCAAGATGAGAGTTGCGAATTTATTTAGTATTTCGACATATCGTGCGAGTAGGAGATCGATTCATCCAAAGGACCGGCTATGGACGAGCCAACTAATTCGGAACTGCAAGTTTGGAAAAACGTCGTCTAAAGACCCTCGTATACTTTCTAGGATTCCTTCTGTGACTTAAGTTACCTCGCGAACGTTATTGAGAGAGTGCGAGAAGAACTATAAGCATGATACGAGCACGAATACCGATATTTGTTTGGAGTAAGGGTACAACTATTCCTTATTAGCCATTGCTATCATTTAATTCATTTCTGAAAGAATTGTTTTTAAAAGGAATCGATTCTTATTACCATTCTGAATTGTTGTAACTAATTCACGGTTTATATTGTCACTGAAGCATTTGTTGCACAGTGATGATTAAAAATCGAGAATGAATTGAGATCTTCTTATTTACTCAACTCATTATTGTCAGGCCGATTTTGGCAACTAAGTGAATTAACGCTTAGCCGATAATAGTGAGATTATGAGTAATTATGAATTTTTTAAATGTTTGTTTAATCATTAGTTGATGCATCCGCGTGATGATCAATTATACTTCGATTTTTGAGAAGCTTTGTATATTAGATATACTTAAACTCAATCCTATTCTTTTCGAAATATCCCTATTTTTCAGAGGATACTTGATCCCACCTTATACGAAAATTTTGTGATTCTTGAATTCTCTTCATTTATCCCTTTATATTTCATTTTCTTTATTCAAACTAGGATGAACAACCCTATATATATAGGGAATTCAGGGACATCCTATCTTTGTGATGGAAGTCTGGTGGGACGCCATTGATTGTGTTTGTCATGAAAGTACTAAAGACTGGCCATCTTTTTGTACTAAGGCGGTTGACCTAATTGACAAATGCAACCTGATAAAAGTTCGGTGATCATATTTGATTTCTCGGTTAAATTCTTTTATGGAAATTCCTTCTAAACAAGATTCAACTGATATTCAGACATGTTGATACCTACTCATTTTATTAATTCATTTTGCTAGAATTGGAAGTAGCGAAGGTAGACACGATGACATCCTAAGTGGTCAAGGTTACATAAATGTCAATGGAGAATTGGTTGAGTAAGTCTGAGAGGATAATATATTACAATAGGGATTGCACATTAAGTCGGTTTATTTATTGGATTCACAACACCGGTACAAGATGTAATATTAGTAAAGAACTGAGTAAAGATAAGGAACTAGTAATTAATTTTGTGAAGGATGAAAGATAAGTGATGGTAGAAATATTTGGTATATGGATGGAATATCACAAGATTTGGATTGTTTTTAGACCAACTGTTGAATATAAATTTTAGAATCAAAACATGATAGCTTGAGAAAAGCAAAGCCAAGTTAGACAGTTTGTTTCTAAAAATCGGATGAATAGTAAAATGACTGGGTTGGAGGTAACAATTTATGTGAGTACAATTTAAAGAGTCGTGATTATTGGTAATAAAGGATATTTGACTTAGATGGAATAAGATGAAGGAGACGAAGAATCAAGAAATGTTGAGAATTGCTTTGATAGAAGACAAGGAATTCAGTTAAGGATAAATGTAGGTTATGGAAGATTAAAATTGGAATAGTAAGGCAAGGTAGCCACCCATAAGATATGAATTTGCAGAGAATAGCAAGATCTCCATTGTCGGAAGAAAGAAGTTCAAGAGGAAGCATACTGAAATTTGTACCAAGTTAAATATCGAGAGTTGCAAGTTTAATTGGAGAAAAAGTTAAATCATGAGTGTTAGAGTCAGAAGTTCAAGGACATTTCGTCGAGGATTGTATCAAGTCTGTCTCTATAAATACTACGATAAGAGTAACAAAACTATTACCTATCAATTACTTGGAAGTGAGAAAATTTCGACATGATTAGGAAAGAGGCTATTAAGAATAAGGCTTGGTTGGTTGATTATGATACACAAATTGGATGTAGATAGAAGATGAGATTAAGATATTGAGAATGACAAGGAAGTAATTTCAAAGAGAGAAGTAAGATAAGAAATTTGACATTCATGAAATCAAGACGGTTACTTTGACAAGGCTGCGGAGACGAAGAAGTTAATTATGTAATTACAAGATCTTTTAGATAAAGGAGCTCTAAGGCCTAGTGTGTCCCAGTGGAGAGCACCAGTGTTGGTTATTAAGAAAGATGGAAGCATGAGATTATACAGTGATTATCGAGAACTTAAATATGTTAGCTATTATGAATAAGTATCCACTACCGAGGATAGATACTTTGTTTTTTTTTTTGCTAATTAAAAATTTATACCAAAAGAGGAACGACATACACCATTTGGGGCATACCCCTCAAATCAACATCCCGAAAATAGAGTTAAACAGAATTAAGCTGTTTACAATCAACAAAATAAGCAAACTATTTGCAAAGTAACACAACCCTACAAACAGAAATCAAGAGTGGCCACCCCTAGTCAGGCGCCATTTCTTCAGCCTGGTCCCCTTGATCTCCTCCATACATGGTCCTGCCAGGTCTTTGCTGATCTCCCGTACGAAGACGGCAACGCTTAATCCTCATCTTAGTCCGTCGAGCTGTGACCTCCTTGTCCTCATCCATGCCTTTCTCGCCTTGAAACTCTTTTTGGATAGAGTCCTGCTTGGGATTCTCCTGCATATGCACCGTCACATCTCCGACAAGACTAAACAGCGGCCCCAAATACTGCATGTTACCCTGAATTGACTCTTTTGTGCTGCTCCCCCCCACCCATAAATCCTTGGAAGGATCCTTGGATGGTTTTGCATCCTTACCCTTTAGCAAGAGGGCTCTGTTTTGGCTCAGTCGATAGATACTTTGTTTGATCAACTTAAAGGAGCTTCACATTTTTCCAAGATTGATCTAAGATCAGAATATTACTAGTTGAAGATTAAGCCAGAGGATATTCCGAAGACTGTATTTCGCACGCGATATGGACATTATGAATTTTTAGTGATGGCTTTCGGATTGATGAATGCGCCAGCTGTGTTGATGGATTTAATGAATCATGTATTCAAGAGATATTGGGATAAGTTCATAATTGTATTTATTGATGATATCTTAATATACCCAAGAACCCTCGAAGAACATGCCAAGCATCTGAGGATCGCGTTGGAAACCCTGAGAAAGGAAAGATTTTATGCGAAGTTTTCAAAGTGTGAGTTTTGGTTGCAAGAAGAGTAATTCTTAGGTCACGTGATTAGAAAAGAAGGGGTTAGAGTGGACCCTGCCAAGATTGAAGCTGTGGTGAGTTGAAGCAGACCAAGAATTCCTACTGAAGTGAGAAGTTTCTTAGGATTGGCCGGTTATTACCGGAGGTTTGTACAAGATTTTTCAAATATTGCTACGCCGTTGACTAAGTTAACCAGAAAGAATGAGAAGTTTATTTGGAGTGACAAGTGTGAAGAAAGTTTCCAAGAATCGAAGAAAAGGTTAGTTACAGCACCAGTGTTAGTATTGCCAGATGACAAAGGAGATTTTGTTATCTATAGTGATGCCTCACATAAAGGATTAGGATGTGTTTTGATGCAACATGGGAATGTTATTGCGTACGCTTCGCGATAACTTGAATCGCACGAGCAAAAGTATCCTATGCATGACTTGGAGTTAGCTGCGGTGTGTTTGCGCTGAAGATTTGGAAACATTATTTGTACGGGGAGAAGTGTGAAATTTTCACCGACCACAAGAGTTTGAAGTATATCTTTACCTAGAAAGAGTTGAATATGAGACAGAGATGGTGGTTAGAGTTGATTAAGGATTATGATTGTACGATAAATTACCATCCCGGTAAGGCGAATGTTGTCGCTAACGCGTTAAGTAGAAAGGAGAGATTGAATACATTGACAATGCCAAAGGAGTTATATCGAGAATTTGAAAAGTTAAGTTTAGAAGTTTATGATTCAGAGGATACAGATAAGTTTCTTAGTACAATGACTTTTCAACCAGAGTTGTTAGAGAAGATTCCAAGATGCCAGTAAGAAGTTATGAATTTCGAAATGAATACGTTGACTGGAGAAGAAATCTGCACACAGAAAGATGATCAAGGTATTTTAAGATTTGGAAAGAGGATATGGGTTCCCAATGTGGAAGAGTTGAAGAATGAGATTCTGAGTGAAGCCCATAGTTCGAGATATTCTATTCACCCTGGAAGTACAAAGATGTATCGAGATTTAAAAGAGAACTTTTGATGGCCAGATATGAAGCGAGAAATTGCCGAATGGATAAGTAAGTGTTATACCTTCAGAGAATTAAAGCAGAACATCAAAAGCCAAGTGGATTGTTACAACCGTTAGATATTCCTAAATGGAAGTGGGAGCACCTTGCCATGGATTTCGTAGTAGGAGGTGAATCATGATGCGATTTGGGTTGTTATTGACCGATTGACGAAGTCTGCACATTTCTTACCGATTAACGAAAGGTTTTCATTAGGCAAGTTAGTACATTTGTAAATGAAGGAGATAGTGTCACGTCATGGAGTTCCTATTTCGATAGTGTCTGATCGAGACCCGCGATTTAATTCAAGATTTTTGGAAGCAATTTCAAGAGTGTCTAGGAACCCAACTTAAGATGAGTACCACTTATCATTCGCAGACGGACGGACAAAGTGAAAAGACTATTTAGACGATAGAAGATATGTTGAGAGCTTGTGCACTAGATTTTAAAGGAAGTACAGATCTCTAGTGTATTGGGAAGAAGTTGGTAAAAGAAAGATATTAGGACCAGAGCTGCTTCAGCAGACGAAAAAGAAAGTCGAAGTTATTCTGAAAAGATTAATTGCTGCCCAGGATCGACAGAGAAAGTATGCTGATTTAAAGAGAAAGGATATAAGTTTTGAGATAGGAGATCAGGTGTTGTTGAAAGTGTCACTGTTGAAAGGAGTTACGAGATTTGGTAAGAAAGAAAAGCTGAGTCCAAGGTATGTAGGACCATTTGAGATTCTGAAGAAGATTGGAAAGGTTGCTTACGAATTAGCGTTGCCACCACACATGCACCATATTCACAATGTGTTCCATGTATCTATGCTTAAGAAGTATAATCCAGATGCGAGTCATATAATTGAGTATGAGCCTAGCGAAATTCAACCGGATTTGTCTTATGAAGAGCAGGCTGTAGAGATTCAGGATAGAAGTGATAGAAGGCTTAGAAATAAGGTTGTTATATTAGTTAAGGTTTTGTGGAGGAATCCTAGAGTCGAAGAGTCGACTTGGGAACTTGAAAGCGAATGCTGGCCAAGTATCCTCATTTATTTACTTAGGTGAGATTCTGGGGACAGAATCCTTTTAAGGGGGGAAGGCTATAACGACTTAGAAATTTCTGTGATTATTAAATGTTTATTTAATTGCTAAATGTGCAAGTTATGTGAAATATATGGTGGGAATATTTGATGAAGTTAAGTTATGTGTGAAAACATGATTACGTGATTATATGATGATTGGAATATATCGTATATGCCCGTGGAATTTTATTTGTATTTTTGAAGCATTAAAAGTATTTTTAAAGTGCATTTTTAATCTTTTAAAATTCATATAAAATCATTGGAGTTGATTTATATCATGAAATCTTTTGGATTATCATCCTTGTGATATTGTTGAGTTATAAAAATTAGGGTGGATATTTAATTGTGTGTTTTGGTATTTTAAAATGATTTAAAAAGCAGTATTTCTTTTAAAGAGCTTTTATTTCGAAAATTCATATAAAATTCATTTTTGAGCCTAAAATTATTTTAAAGATATGGGGAGGTTTTTAATTTCATAAATTTTATTTTAGAATTTTAAAATTTATTTTTGCTAAATTTTCCAATTTATTTAGATTTTAAAATGATTAAAAACGAATTTTAAAAAGGTTTTCTTTTCAAGCACTTGTAAAATGACCATTCTACCCCTGCATCTTATTAAAACCAGCAGCTCATTTCTTCTTCTTCTTCTTCCGGTAGCTTTGCTCTGTTCTTGTCTTCCTTGTGCGAGTTCTTTAGCCCTTTCTTAAAACCCCAAATGCAAGCTCTAAATCTTGGCCGATTCATGTGAGTTTGGTCTTAAAATTTTCCTTTTCATCTCTAGTTTGTTGTGCTACCTTTTTCCTATTGAATCGTGCATATATATACATGTATGTCGTATGTATAGATTCGGGTTGGTGATGCAATTCTTTGATTCTGATGATTGTTACGAATTAATATCACTATATTAAGGTTTTAGAAACGAATTGGTGAAGTTTGAGGCAGGAAGCCCAAATTAATGGGAACCCCCGAACTTTACCGCCACCGGTGATGAACTCCGGTGAATCAGTGGTGGTCGATGATGATTTTGAGACCTACCAACCATTATATTTTCAGTTTTATTAATTCGGTGACTACATGTATATTTTGAGAATTTTTATGACATGTTCTTGATAATTTCTTTTCGAATTATGTAATTTATCTGAATAAATTGATTCGTTAAATTATATGTTAATTGCTCGATATTTGGTACATGAATATATTGTTTTATTCTGAATTATTTGGATTAAATAAGCTGCATGAATAATTTTTCGAATTATTACATGATTAAATTCGAAATTATATGTGTGACATGAATTATTCGCATTATTATGAATTATGTGATTTAATGATTAATAAATGTGATTCTTGATAATTTAGGGAGCATGGTATGAGTAGTACGTATGATCTTGAATTATGAGATATTAGAAACCTTGGGTTTGTAGGTGGATCTTAAATCCATCGTAGGGATTTGATTGTGTATTGAAGTCAGATATTTTCCGACGGATAGTCCATATTATAAAGGAGACTCTGTCAAATTTTCGTGAAAATATAAGAAGTAAAGTGTTTACTAAATAGCATGACTACTTACGAGTTATGTTTATCTGCTAAGTGCTTAAGTGGCTTACATGAATTGCATGCCTTAATGGCTATACGTTTAAGTGCTTATCTGTTAGTAGTAAGTTGTTTGATAAGAATGTGATATACATGTTAAATGGTGATGTGTTATAGGAATCGTTTGGGTAGAATAGAGTTAGACGATTGAGGACTATAGTGTACTGAAATAGTACTTTACCTTATAATAGGTGCAAGTAGCAAGCCAGTAAGAAGTCATTATGCGTGTAGATCGAATTTCAAGAACGAGGATATTTATTGGAGTTGACAAGCGCGTTGGTATCAAGATTAACGAGTTATAGAAGAAAGACGTAAGTGCAGTCTGATAGAGATCGACATGAGGAAGTAGAGACTGGCGTTTAGAGGATAATGAATCGATGTATTGGAATCAGTACTACGTGTATTGAGGCAAGTATTTCTATCCTACACTTATTGTTCAAGTGAAGCAAATCTGCTCCTGTTATTTATCATACGTTGCATTCAAATCAATGTGCAAGTACCTCTGTCTTTTCTCTGAAGTTTTCATTCCTGAGCTGATATATTCTGTTAATTCGAGCATGCCTATTTTATACCATATTGATCATAAAATCCTATGTAGCCTATCTATTCATGTAACCAGAATTTGAAGAACATATGTTTTACAAACTATAAACCCTAAAATAGCCTAATTCTTTTTAATTGCTTATTGACCATATATGACATATAGCTTGCTACAGTCGTATCCTATTGACTCACGGATAAACCAGTATTTTACTTGACCTATGTCCGTGACCAGTTGAACCTATGTGACCCTAAAAACATATAAACTTCCCTATGATCTAAACACTGATTCAAGAGCTTAATCATTTGTCATACTATTTCTTAAACTTGAAATCCTGATCAAATGCCTTGAGTCTATATCTTCTTGATCCAGACTTGTATCCTTGATCCTTTAACGTCAAAAAACCTTGTCAAACCCTTTGACTTTTATCAGAGAATTCCAAAATGAGTTGTTTTTCTTAAAACTATCTTGAAGCTACCTAGAATGGGCTGATCAGTTATCAGAGAGTCGAAAGTGCTTCGAGGTAAGGATTTTGGAAAGGTTAAGAGTTGAAATGTTTTATGAAAATAAATTAAGTTTTATAAATTAGAATGGTTTTAAAAATGAAAGGTTTTATAATATATACTAGGAACTCCGTCTAAATGGTTTCTAGGGATTCCTGACGATTGGAGAGACGGAATAACGGGTAATGCCGGTTCCGTCAGTTTTTGAGGTGTATTATTTGTGTAGTTCTGGTCTGTCTAGTTCGACACTTTTATAGGCCAATGTGTTGCCTCTTGGGAACCCAAGCTATCCTAATGAGAGGAAATGATGTCTAGAGGGACTCTGTATCCGGTATGGGGACTTTATGGCCTGATCACCTGTATTGTCTATTGTAAATAAAACTCCAATCAATTTTCTTAAAGTAATGATTGCTTTTAAATTACTGTGAAATGAAATTGGTTTACCTCTTGAAATGTTATTGCTTTACGCAGTTTTGAATTATTTATTGCTAGCCTAATTACCAAATGGTGCCCTGTCATTATCAAATGCCAGTAATGCTTTTAATATTCCCAGCAGATCTATTTCTATCTTGTTATCAGTTGATCCCCTGTCATATTCAGGTGTCAGTATCATTCATGATTTGAACAATGAAAAGTTTAATCCTCTAATTGAAGTTGAATTACTCTTTTCAATTTAATTGATCATTGATATTATTCATCAATGAATTATGGAGATATTATTATTTCACTTTATTAATAGCTTGCTGAGCATTGTTGGCTCATTCTTGCTTTATTTTCCCTTCCCTTTCAGCTAGGGTTTCGGATAGACTATCTTCGAATGACAATTCGATTGAGAGCGATGAGGTGATCTCTAAAGATTATATTGCAGAGTCAGCATGGACCGCGTTTCAGATAAGAAGGTATAATAGTTGTTGTGATTTAGATTCTTGTTTCATACTATAACCTGAGATCGATCCTTGTTGAGGGGTCGTCTGTATAATTAAGTTATACTTAATTGTATTGGTTGTGACACCAAATCCTGACCCCGGATTTGGGGGCGTCACAGTAATTTTGAGGATTTAGGGAAATGGTATGTAGGTACCCTATAAGTGAAACAGAAAATGAATAATTAGAAACCATATTAGCGTCGTACTATGAAAATGAGTGACTCAAAATGATAATGGATTTCAGAAATTCCTGAATATGGACTTTAAGGATTTTCGATTTCGATTGAGACTCTATTGAATGTGATATTAAGGAGTATAGAAATGTTAAAGGGTTTATATCTTGAGGAAATAGTGAAATTAGGTTAAACCAAGGAGTGATCAAGTCAAGGAAATGCCAGAGGAATTTGGATTGTTAAACAATTTAGAATCACTGAGATCACGAAGTGTATTCGAAACGAATTGTGATTAGACGAGTATGGAAACCAAGCAACCAAGATTAGTATTATACCACGGATATGTACCATATTAATAAATTACAAAAACCATTAGCACATTATTTGGAAAATCAAAAACCAAGATTCTAGAATTTGTCTAACATGACATCATCTAAGTCTAAACCAAGTAATTATCTATAATTCTTAGTAATTATCCATCCAAAAACCTACAAAATATCTACATAAAGTGAAGATTATCCATAAGAGATGAGATCAAGTCAACCAACACAAAAGATCATCACCAACCTCACCAAAAAGCTCTCCATCTCTTTTCTCTACAAACTGCCCAGCAAGAACAAGGAGGAAAGAAAAATCCATATCTCCATTTCTATCCATGATAAAATTACCAAATTTTAACCATAACTTCTCCACTCCATGTGTAAGGTTCGTTCAAAATTTCATGGCCAAAAAAGTAGTATAGCCTAGTCAAATCCATGCTCAAAGTTGGGGAAACAAATCTATCCAGTTTCTGTCCAGTGGGAAAAACGGGATCAAAACCATAGCTAGGAAGCTTTGTTTTTGGTGATCTATAGCTCAAATCAAAGCTTATGAAGAGGCCAAGATGTGGTAAAAATTTGAGAGCCAAACTCTTATTTTTTCGATTTTCTATGATTTTTACAAAGTGATGGATAAATAGTGATTTCCAAGAACTAACTTTATTTTTATGGTTTCTTTAGTTAATCCAAGCTAGTGTAAGGTTGTTTAAGGATTTCCCAAGGCTTATCAAGAGTGATTAAGGCTTCAAGAAGGTATAAATGTTTTTTTACTTTTGTATTTATGTAGGATATTAGTTGTGTTAGTAGATATGTTGATGTAAGTGGTGAAATTATGGCTATATGTGTATTTATAAGTGCTTGATTGAATATGGAGGTGTTGTGAGATCTTGTAACCATGGTTGGTATGATGACCACATGGTGTAGGGTTGTTATATGTGTTGGATGTTTGATATGGAGGAGTTATAAGAATGGAAAGTATTAAGATATAGCCGTTATAATGCCCGATTTTCGTTAAACCAAAAAGATGCCCTATTTTTGGCACCCATATTCGTACGGTAGGTTTCTGTCCAGAGCACCAAGTGACCATGAGATGATAGATCTTAGTTCATAGATCGTTTTGATATAAAGTACGTTAAAATCTGATAAACGTTTAGGAGAAAAGTCAGTTTTAGTGAAAGACGTTCGAAAACCGAGAAAACGTAATTGTATCAACTTTGAGGCTATAATTACCATACTTAAACATTTTTAAAAGTTATAAAATTTTGGGATAAGGTAGTAGGGTGGTCAGAGAGCCATTACCAATTGACCTTACATTAAAATTCGGAATTTATATTTTCTAAGAATTTTTACAATCCAGTGTGGTTATTAAGGGAAATGGTGGAATACACTAAAACTTTGATCGAGTTTAAAAATGGTTAAGTTCTTGGAACTTTTAGTACATAAAGGCTATGTTAAACATATGTCATGTGACAAGGGTATTACTATATAAGGGTAGGTGGTTAAGTGGAATATATTCTAACGATGATCCTTTTCGTGTTTATAGAAACTCAGGGAGAACCACGAGCCATACCTCTGGGATATAGAGATCGAGGCAAGATTTCTTCTATCTTTACTTTGGAAAAGTATTTACCTTCAAAGAAAAATGATTTCATGGAATATATATATATATATATATATATATATATATGATTCTATTGTTACTATATTGTTAAGAATTTATTTCCTGATTTTGGGAATTAAAGAGAGATGGATATGGATTATGGATTATGAATATGGATATATAGATATGGTTATGAATAGAGCGAACATGCTTTATGTTTAAAAAGGATATGAAGGAATGGTATCAGTTGTTATCTAGGGTTATATGATTTATAATATTATGTTAAAAATATTTTTTAAATATTGTGATTTATTAAATATTATTTGATTATTATGTACTACTTTTAAAATAGATGGAATATTCTATGTATATATAAGCGTATTGGATTTCACTGGATACAGAGAAGATGTCTGAGTCATAATCAGAGTATTATGGCATAAGCTATAAAAGTGATGACATATGTGAATGAAAGCGGAAATGGAAATGGAAATTGAAAGGAAAAATGTGGAATGGTATTGGTATAAATGGAATACTGATTGGCAAATGGGGATTGCAACAAAAAGCGTAAGAGGCTGTGTGCGGCTCAGTCCAGCATTCAATATTTATTACGGCCCAAGAGTTGCTGAAGGAGGATGTAGCAGGTAGCCTTCCTCCAGTGATGATTGTCATTCCTTCTACTAGTAGTAAACAGAGAGCAGATACAATTAGGCGACTGATCATCATCCTAACGTATCTGGCGCTAGCAGATATCCCCAAAACATAAAAGAAAGAATTGATAATGGTTTTCAGATTGGTATACTGAAAAAGGGACATGGTATGAAATGATGGAATTGTTTGTACAGTAAGAAGAGAAACTAGTTTTATATTATTTTTATATAATTGTTGTATAAAAAGGAAAATGGAAAGATTATATTGAGAGATTTTGTGCAGGTGATATATTACCTTGAAATATTATACTAATATGATGTAATGGTTTTTAATTATTTTAGAAGAGAAGCTGATATTATATTATATTAGGAGAGAAACTGATATTAGAATGCTATATATTTCTTTTAGTATAAAAATATTTGGAAGGAGTATTTATCAAATAAAAATAAATTCTTTTCATAATAATTATGATTGGTCTTCTGTTTATTATACAGATATATTTATGTTTTCCTTTGATGTTAGTTTGTAAAATTTATCTTGCTAAGCTATTATAGCTCACTCTTGTTATTTATTTATACAATAGCTAGGTCGCATGCCGATACTCCGCACTACACCCCGCAAGAGGGTAAGGGAAAGACGACCTTTTGAGAGAACGCTGGCACCGATCCCTGAGGTAGCGTATAGACAGACGGATCTTGGTAGACTTATGTATATGAAGTGTGTAAGCTCATGTAATAAACTTTTGGTTGTTGAGATGCTTCCTGTAGAAGTATGATTCAACAATGTACTTAGTACGATTCTGGTTTGTAATAACTGCTTAACTCTAAACTTTTAATATTGTAGATGTTGTTCTCTGAGCATATGACTGGTGTGTATTAATATTATTAAGTGTGCGGTCTATAGTGTGAGTTTTAATATGCATTTATATTCCAGCTGCCAAGAGTAGAATATTAATAAATGGAAATTGGTCCGTGACGGCCTGGATTCCTGACCCCGGATTTGGGGCTGTCACAGAAGTTACGAGCAGAGAAAAGTAAAAGTAAGTTGGGGTTGGTTGGAAAAAGTATGTGGACTGAACCTTTTTTTTTTTACTACGGCCACATTTTCATTACTGAATTGTATCGAAATACAATGTTCAAACAAAGGAGTATCCTTCATTCAAGAAAGGGTATCATCTAATTGATAGTAAGGCAAGTACTCCGGATGTTTAGACAGTAACGCCTTTAATATCTGAAAAGAAAACCCACAAAAGAAGGCCTCGTTAAAACCCCGCAAGAGTGAAATCCTATGGAAAAAAATTCAAGGGGAAAAAGATTGCCCTACAAAATAGAAAAACATTGTTCACAAAGAGAGAAAAAAAAATGAGAGTCGTATGCTCTAACTTCTCGCTAACCTCTCTCTAAAAAACCTAGCCGCCACCAAATTCAAACCTTAATCTAAACCATTTCTTCATCAAATCTTCCCTTTAGCCTTCCCAAATTCACCTTCCTCTTCTAATCTTTCACCTCAAACACCATATTTCTTTATATATTTATTATATAATTATTAATTTAATGAAGAAGGTTTCCTTTTCGGAGAACCTAGTGACCGTGATTCCTCCCCGTGCGCGAGGATCTGAAGTTTGCCATCCGGTGGGTAATCCGATTAGGAGTCCGAAGTGGGTCTCCTTTTCGGAGAATCTTGTGACTGTGTATCCTTTGGAGGATAATCCGAAGGGTGTGCTTAGGGTGTGTACACAGGGTGGCTCCTCTCCTGGAAGGGAGAAGATTAAACCCTTGTTTCAGGTGGCTAAGAGATTGAAGTTTGAGACGGAGTGTACGGAGTTTGGTGCTTCTGGTCTCAAAGATGGGTTGGAGGTGTCGGGGAGGGCTTTCACTCCCACATCTGGGATTGCTTCTAGGACGTGTAGCTCGTTTGAAGGTAAGATCTACTACTCCAAGAAGAAAGTTTCTTTTAATGATTTGGTTGTTGAAATTAAAGATTTCAATAATGAAATGTCCGATTCATCGGAAGCAACTGACATTTCTGTTAGTGCTAATGTGGATTTGGGGGTCAATTCCTCTTTGATGGATGCGGGAATTGACTTTCCAATTTTGGGTGAAAATGACTGGCCTAGAGAGAATCTAGTGGTTTGCCGAAAGGCTTGCCTTAGGAAGTCTACATTTAATGTGGAGGTTGTCAAACCTGTGAAGAAATCAGTGAATGATAGTCAAGTCAATAAGAAGTTGGTTATGGATGAGGAGGTGGGTCACAAGCTGAATGAAAAGGACATTGATGAAGTCTTTGAGTATTTAAGGAGTAGCGGTTGTGTTCTGGAAGGGACAGAAAGGATGTTGAGGCGTATGCTTAGGATACTTGGGTGTGAACCGGGGGGTTACACTTATTTTTCCTACCCATTTGTTGGTTTTGGTATGCTTGAGATGAATAATTTGTTTGATATTGCCAGGTTGCTGGTGTCTTATTTGAAAATGCAGGTTTTGAAATTGGAGTTGCCGAACGAAATGTGTGCTGATAGCACTGGAATCGGTTGTGTGATGCATGGTCATAGTGGTGTGGTTCTTGGCTTATTGATGCCAACTGATAGTTGTGAGGGCATTTGGCCCGGGCCAGAGCAGGATCTCTTGCTGATTCATGGGTTCCTTGGGTCACCATGGAGGATTCTGATGATTTCTAGATGGGTGCTATATCATGCTGAATTGGTTGTGGGTTTGGAAGGATTTCATTACAGCTTGCTGCCTGTGAATGCTCTTCAGTCGTACGTGAGGGAGTGCAGCGCTAAAGCTGGATGCACTGATTTGGCGATCATGCTTCGACCTGGTTACGGGAGAGGTTCCTTGCTTGGGAACCACACTGTCCAGCTCGGGTGTTTGTGGGATTGTTCCTTCTGTTGGGTTTTGATGCGCTCATGTAGTTCGGGTAGCATCATTGTCATGATGCTAAGAATGCAAATTCTTAGTGCTCTTCCCTATGATCCGACATAGACTTATTTTGATGTCTTTAGACTAGGGGTGGTCACTGTGATAACCTCGCTAGTTTTATGTTGTCAGTAAGGTGACTTACTGATTTTTAATCTTTGTATTATGTGATTGTTGACGTCGCGGGGTATGTCCCTAGACTTGTATTCGCTGTTCCTTTTGGTATAAAATTTTAATTAGCAAAAAAAAAACATTGTTCACAAAGAGGCTAATGATAAATATTCATAGTTTTTGTTAGTTATAGCGAAGTCTCTACTGCCGTCAATATTTATAGCTAAATTGATTTTTACACCGAGATCCTCCTTCCATCCTCTGTCATCTGCCATTAGCCATCCAAACCTCCATAAAGTACCTCATGGACTTATAACTGAAAAACATAAAAATGACAAAAGAAAAACATAAGTCCATTTATATCATATAGCAAAATTAAAGATCCCGAAAAAAACAAAATAATATCGTAATATAATAAATAAAGTAGAATCTAACCAAAGGGGATCATTTGGTTAGATAAACATTTATAAATATATAATTAAAATACATATTTAGAAAAAAAAACAAAATTTAATAAATCTTAGTATTTTAAAAGTCAAGCATCGAAACATTAAAAATAAGAAACTCATAAAACCCATAGTGACACAAAATATTATTAAGTCAAAATATGTACATATATGGAACTTACTTACATAAAAGTAAAAATCATTTAAAAACATTTAGCATATTAATAAAATAAAATATAGTTGAAATTAAGCTAGTGATTTTGACTAAACAAAATGGTCATCAATAATAGTTAAAATCAAAAAAGCATTTAAACACATTAACATATTAAAAAATTAAAAAAAATAAACCAAAGCTGAAGTTAAACTAGTGAAATTGACTATACTAAATGGTCATCAATACTAGTTCATAAATACATTATATGTAATTGAAATTACAAAAAATTGTCAACCAATAAATGGTAATCCAATACCTCTCAAAGACACAAAAATGTCACCAAATATGGCCTCCAATAAATTTTCATTCATGGTACACATTAAAATAGAATACATTAAAAACCAATTAAGCACTATCAATCATCAATTAATCCCTCAAATAACTCCTCGCCAATAAATCATTCTCTTAACTACCTTTAATCAAGATAACATACACAATTAGTCAAACCAACGTATGAATTCACCATTAAACCCACAATATGCAATATAATAAATTCAAGACTTTCCTAAATTAAGAATACACTAAAGACTCCTACCTAAATCATTTAGAAGATTATTAACTTAACCATACAACTAATTAAAGGCGTATAAAATTGACAATTAAAACACAATAAAAGACACTAATTATGTCATAACTTAAAAATCATCAATCAATTATATTAAGTGTAAATTAATACAAAAAAACAAAATTACTGAAGTGCCCTCATCTTCTCCAAACACCCAACTGATTTTACCCCTCATCTCGAATTCAACTCTAATGGCAAAGATTCGAAGGCTTAAACGGAAACAAGAAATCATGAATAATTCATTATACACAACAACAATTAGATAATTAGCCAAATAAGATTATCACGACGAAAACATGATAGAGTAAGATCTAATTTAAAACAAGAAAATGCACATGTTTCTAAATGCTATAAACTGAAATTTTTTGAAATTGAGTATTAAAATTAGAAGCATCAACTAAAAGGGAAAAACAAGACCATCATATTTAGTACTTATCAATTAAAATTAATATGCCATGATTAACTCATATAAAATTAACTTTAACTCCAACTATATATATTGGTATATAATTCTTCAAAGGCACATCTATCATCTATGATTCTCATCTTATCAACACATGAGTTTTGGAATCACTTGCATAGGTTCTTGTTCACCAGTCTCAAAGTAGCAAAAAATCCCTTTCATAACACAACACTTTTATGTGTTGGAGAGGAATCAAATCATCGATCTTGTATATGTTATGGGAATTAGAATATTAGTCAAAATAAGAGAAATATTAGAGAAATATTAGGAAATTAATAAATTGAGTTTTGACAGGAAAAGCTGTTAGAGTTGTTAGACTCAGATTCACCAACATTTCATGATATAAATACAATTGTAATCATTTTGTAGAACTCAGATTTGGAAATAAACAATAATTCTACTTCTCATCTCTTATCTCTCTCTTTCTCATCTCTCTCATCTCTCTCTTTATCTCTCTGTGCTATCTCTATTTCTGTTAAGTGATTTGTAGGTTTTGATCATAGAATCAAGAACCTATAACAATGGTATCAGAGCTGTACATTCCTGTTCGCTGCGATTAAGCTGTTTCTTGGTGATTTCTAGGGTTTCGGAAGCATAATCCGCCATTAAAGCTTCAGAGTGCATGTAAAGTGTTTGCTAAAAGTACTAACAGAAATTCTTGACTACAAGATCAGGAAGAAGAGTAAAATGGCTGAACAACGGAAGGAACAACATAATTCAGGTGATCCAACTATTCCAACCCAAGTTTATGTTGAATTTCCGAAATTTAATGGAAGTAGTGTAAGAACGTGGGTAAAGAAATGTGAGAAATGTTTTTCATTGTTTAAGACTCCTAATGAGCATAAAGTAGACCTCACATCGTTTTGTATGTTTGATAAAGCAGATATGTGTGCATCAAATTATCTATACGACAAACAAAATGTGAACTGGTTTGTGTTTGTTAGGGATGTGAGTGATAGATTTAGAACAACAATCGGATGGGATAGTGAAGAAAAGGAGTTCAAGATGTGGGAAGAATCTCTTGAAAAATATATAAGTGAGTGTGAATTGGATGTGGTGAAGGATGACATTGCTGTTATGGACAAGGAGTATGTCCAAGAGGATGTGAAATGTGATAATCTGGATGTCTATCTTAAATTAGAGGGCAAGAGAAGTGAATTGCCTAGGCCTTTACTGATAGGCCTAGTTATTAGTTGAGCTTGGTTGGTCATGTCGACCCTTTGTAGGTGTGCTTGGTAGGTGTTGTTTTGGGGTATGCCCCAGCTCTTCATGTAGCTCCATTTTGGTGATATTTAATTTTTTAACTTAGAAAAAAAAAAAAAGTGAATTGCTCCCAGAAATTCCTCCAATTGACATTTTTAAGAAAGGTGCAGAGCCTGTGGAGAAGTTTTTAGGCGAAGCTGAAATAGATAAGGAGGATGTACAAGATGATGTGGTTATTGAAAATTTGGATGAGAGTTCTGTGTTAAATGGTAGCTTGCTGGTTGCATTTGCAATGGATGGGCAGGTAAAACCTCTTCCTTGGAGGGATAAAATTGAAGTTTATAATCTTTACTCTGTAGGTCTGGGTCTTCTTGGGTCTGCTTTTTGTTAGTGTAGGTGCCCTAGAGGCAATACATTGTTTTTTAAATAAACCTTATGTCATTTGATTATTAAATAAATGTATTTATTATGACTTTAATTACTGCGATATATTTGTTAGCATAATAAATGTTCTTAGAATCATGATACATATTGTATAGTTTAAGTACATGACTTGAACTTGAGATTATATAATATATCATATTCTTAAAGGTCCCTAGTTGATTATTATTATATCAGGACAATAATAATATATATATAGACTAGTATGTTGTTTGACAGATAACCACATCTCATTGGTTATAAGTATGGAGATACTAAAGTCAATACATAGGTACATGTAGGAGTACATGGTACTGGACAGACCCAAAGTGAGATTCTTCGTGTTTAATAAAGTCATAAGAATTACTCACAGTGGTAATGGTGTAATGATCCTTTGACTTGAGATCATTATATTTCTATACGAGGATTAATATACTTTGACTACATTAAAAGTTACCTTTGACCGGGTAATGATAAAAGTGGACATCGGGTATATTATGAGTCGTATGAGAAATATGAATGATAGATAAAGGATTTAACCCTCCTATAATTAGGAAAGATATTATTGGCCTCTTGATTGAGTGAGACTATAAAATGCATGGTCGTGCTCAAATAATGATTTGTTGTTAATAGTCTACTCATGGATCAAGTAAACCTGGATTAAATTATGAAGAGGATGACAATAAACATGTCTCGAGTTTAATCTATAATATTTGGTTAAAGGGATTATATTACACGGAAACATTAATCACGAAAGGTTTTATCGAATCACGATTTAATTATTATTTAATTGGGTAGCAATGATGTATTACTAGATGCCGCTCATTGTTTATAATTTTATTGGAGAATAAAATTATTGCCAATTAAATAATAACCTATAGGGTCACACACATAGAACATTTAAAGGAAGAATTAATTTAAATTATGAATTTAAATTAATTAATGATAAAGATGGATTTTATTATATTAATTAAGTGGGACTTAATTAAGCTATAATAAAATGCAAAGATATATGAGATATGTTTTTATGATATTAATAATTGAGTATGACTTAATTATTATTTATTTAAATAATAGGATTTTATTCTATTATTTAATTAAATCATATATGGGCTAGGTTTTGACATGGGTTTTTTTGGCTTTACACTATCCTATATATAAAGATATGGGGTGAAAGATTTTGTACGTGAAAAACACAGAGAAGCCGCACAACCTAAAAACCTAGACCTATTTCTCATATTTTCATTAGAGGCTAGTACCTCTCTTCCGGACAAGATCGTGAGGGTTCTTGAAGGTGTTCGTTTGGATACCGTAGAGGGGGCTTCGAAGAGGAGTGCTCAGTAATCGTGGGAGGCTTGCATCTCCATCGTTCTTTGTACGTAAAGCTTCGATAAGGTAAACGTTCTATCTACCATGATTATTCGATATATTATACATGGATCCGGGGCTTGGTTTCGATTTTTATTTTACTGTTTCCGCTGCGTATTGATGATCGAAACCAACAATTTTTATGGTTCTTTTATTGCTTACGAGTGGGATGCTAATTGTAATACAGTTCTGGGAGATATGAATGGGAAACTTGACTGTTTGTTTTTAGGAAATGATCAGAAAATCTCAAATATTCAGTTAAGCTGCAAGGAAAATGGGGAAATGGTTTCTGATTTGGATGCGTCTAGTGATAGCTCGCGAAATGGAAGTGTTTATGCAATTGGGTGGAACATAAGACCTTGTCCTTGGAGGGATAAGAATAGTAAAGGTTTAAAAACATTGAGAAACTTTGGTCTGAGTTGTCCAATGGAAGGGAGCTCACTTATAAGGTCATCCAATCTGAAGATTCAGTTGACATGGTTGTGTTTGGTGGTATGACAATTCCAGAGGCAAGTGATCAGTTCTACCAGGGGCATCAATTTTCTGTGTTGAATGAGTTTGTAAAGTATGGTGGCTCGGGAAATGAATCAAAAAAGGGTTGGAAAACTAAGACTCCACCTTGGAAGGATAAGTTCATTAACTCTTGTCTACTTGCTTTTGAGTTTATTATGAAGTATTTGTCAAATCTTGGAAATAGGCATGGGTATTGTGTGAGTGTTAATAGGATTTGCTTCGTTCCATCAGGATTCATCATTCGATCAATCAGGATTCCATCAGGATTGTTCATTTTCATTCCAGACTTGAGTGCCTGTTCATCATCAGGATTTTCTGATTGTTCATTTGTTCCTGTTGCTACACAAAGAGTGCCTGCAGCTGTGTTAGATAGAAGGGTTGTCAAGTTTCAGAACAAAGTCCAGGTTCAGTATCTTGTTCGTTGGAAGGGCCTGTCTGAAAATGATTCAACTTAGGAAGTAGCTGAGGATTTTGAGAAACAATATCCTCAATTTGTTATTAGTTAGCAGTGGTCATATGGTTGAACTTGGGGCAAGTTCTTTTTAAAGGGGGGAGGAATGTTATGGGAATTAGAATATTAGTCAAAATAAGGGAAATATTAGGAAATTAATATATTGAGTTTTGACAGGAAAAGCTGTTAGAGTTGTTAGACTCAGATTCACCAACATTTCATGATATAAATACAATTGTAATCATTTTGTAGAACTCAGATTTGGAAATAAACAATAATTCTACTTCTCATCTCTTATCTCTCTCTTTATCATCTCTCTCATCTCTCTCTTTATCTCTCTTTACCTCTCTGTGCTATCTCATCTATTTCTGTTAAGTGATTTGTAGGTTTTGATCATAGAATCAAGAACAACCTATAACAGTATAATATATGGCGAGGTAACGGCGAGGTAGACAAGATCGAGGTCATACTAACTGAGTTAGAGCTTGTTGGCAGGGCCGGCCCTGAGTATTTATAGGCCTAGTGCGGGAAGAAAATTTTGGGCCATTAATTTTTTTTTTTTTTACGAAATTGAAGTTAAGTCATACTCCTATATCATATCATTGTCATATGTCAACTAAATTTTATTATACTCATGACATGTTTAAAAACACAACTGGTAATAAGCAGAAACAAGAAAGTTGAATAAATTTTTCTAACCTTTCCATAGCAAGCTTAACAAGTGTTGGATCTCATTCTTCCTCACTGAACAGATCATAATGGAGATATATTATGCATCCTGACAAGAAAAAGCAGCTCTACGTAAAAAAACTCATTAAAATTAATCTAAATTTCACATAAATTTTATATATAGGATGATCATCATATAACATAATAAGATACATTAAGTAATAAAACAAGATAGTATACTTGTATAAAGATCATCGGCAAAAACAAACATCAATTCTCATTATTATTAAAGAATATAAGGCCCAAAAAAGAATAAGCATAGCTATAAGATACGTACAAATATACAAATCAAACTACAAATCTTCCGGGGGAATCTCTTTCTATTGGGTCGTTAGATCCATAGATTGGTTAAGCATACCTTTCGGCTAGATAATTAGCATTTATTATCTCTTCAGATGTATCATCTGTTTCTTTTCATGAATGACATACATCATTCCCCAAAATATATATATATATATATATATATATATATATATATATATATATATATATATATATATAGGGTCTTGTTCTAATAGAAACTAACTTAGAATAGAAACTAGAAACTAAACCTAAATTAAATATTTCAAGCTAATCTAATGACCAAATTAGGGGTACCCCAATACAAAAAACGTTTAAAATTATTGGTTCTATTCAACAAAAAAATTAAAAAAATTAAATTTTTTTTTTAAAAAAAAGTTACTGTTCACGTGATGACGTGGCACGTGAACAGTAATTTTTTTTTTATTTTTTTTTATATTTTTGTTGAATAGAGCCAAGAATTTTATAAGTTTTTTGTGAAGGTGCCCCTAGCGGGGCCATTAAAATAAATGAAATATAATTTATTTAGTGTAGGTTTCTAGTTTCTATTATAAGGTTGGTTTCTATTTGAACGTTAGCCTATATATATATATATATATATATATACAAATCAAACTACTAACTAATATGGAAAATTAGTAATTAACTATTATTCTTGTTGATAAAATAAGAATACAAGATTACAAGAAAAATTGCCTTAAAAGTTATGGAATCTCAAATTTGATAACAAGATTTTGGAAGCCCTGGAATTTTTGATTTTGAAAGCCCTAAAATTTGTATAACTATGTAGATCTATTTGTTGGGTGATTGACTTTAATTGCCTGATGGGAGCCTTGTAGGTTATCTTTTTCTTTTCTTTTTTATAAACACCATCTTTGAATGTACTTTTTATATTAAAAATAAATTCCTCCGGAAACCATCTTTACCTACTCAAACTTGTCAATTATACAACACTAGCTTATCTTTTTCTTTTCTTTTTTATAAACACCATCTTTGAATGTACTTTTTATATTAAAAATAAATTCCTCCGAAAACCATCTTTACCTACTCAAACTTGTCAATTATACAACACTAGCTTATAACCCGTGCGATGTACGAGATTCTTTTGATATGTTATAAATTTTATATTAGTTTATAATTATGTTTTTATATAATTATTAATTTTAAAAATTATTTTAATATTAATTTAATAAAATTTGAAGTAAATTTAATAAATGATTTGCATGATTTAAAATTTATAAAATAAAATTTTAAGTTAAATATGTCGTTAACAGAATTCGAACCTCGAATATTTAGTAAATTAATTTAATCATTAAATATACCTTATAATTACATCTAAAGGTTCTTATTAATTACTAAAAATCTAACAGTAATATGGTGTCATATTTTTGGGTATACATTAATGATTGTAAATTTATGTTTAAAATTAAAAGGTAGTGTATTTAATTAGAAAAAGAAATATTAATGATTGGAAGATTATGATTGCAAAATTATGTTTTAAATTAAAAGGTAACGTGTTTTAATTAGAAAAGAAATATTAATGATTGGAAGTTACGATATTTTAGGTACACACATAAAGGGTAATATGTTCAATTAAAAGTAAACGTTTTTTAAATTGATTGAAAGATAAGATATTTTAAGTATTTATTAAATTTTAGTTAATAGTACAATTATGTTTTTATATAATAATCAATTTGATAATTTTTTAAATTTTAATTTAACATAATTTAATATACTCATATTTACGTATTATACTAGTATTTTCTTATTATAAACAATGTACAGGGATTTTTAATAGATTTTAATAATAATTGAAAATACGGTGTGATATTTTTGGTTATATATTAATGATTGTAAGATTAGTTTCAAATAAAAAAAGGTAACGTATTTTAATTATAAAGGAAATATTAATGATTTGAAAATATAGTACGATTGATGTTTTTATAAAAGGTAATATCTTGAATTAAAAGTAAATTTGAAAATGGCAATAACTAATTATCATTAATTATATTATATCATTATTTATTTTAATAATTAGGATAACCAAACCGACCAAACTTTCAATTTTTCGGCTTTAATATATTAGTATAGTATAGAAAGATATATAATATTATAAACATTACTTTTAATATGTTGGGAAAATTCAAATTTTAGACCTTTGTATATAAATAATTTTCAGTATTAAATCCAAATTAATATGAACCTTTCTATATAACATAATCTAGTATTAATTTTATATTAAAATGTTGTTGGCAGGATTCGAACCTTAGATCTCCAGCTTTTAGCATTGTTGTATCTAACGATCATGATCTATTTGAGTTGAATATCTAACGGTTGTGAATGAGGAATAACCAAAAATAGGGGTAACTAAACTACAAATTATACCCCTTTTGCTTATTATAGTATTGTATAGATTGATATTTTTGAAATTATAACTCTGTTTTTCTTAATATTGTGTCACGTAAAAAATTAGGCAAAATAAATTAGATGCTTGTAATTTATTCTGTTGATTTTTGATATCTTGTTCATTTGTCTTTTTTAACTTGCAGTTGCAAAATATTTTCTTTTAATTAATTTCTTAGGCAAACAAACATAGGAAACTTATAAAAATGTTTTCCAATTATATATTTAAATCAAACAAACACGCTTTGCCGCTTCTACAGTGCAACAAAATCAAAGCTAACCTTTCAATTTTAATTCTGTTAATTGAGCTTGTTATGGTTCCGTGCAAGCAAAGCTCAGACTTTTTATACAACTCTTTACCATAAATGAAGGAACTAACAAAATATTAACGCTAATCATTCTTGGGAAACTTTACCAAAGGACGGGCAGTCATCATATCAGATAACCACTGTATAGCAGCAGCATCTTGATGAAAGAACTTTCATGTGTAGTAAACCTATTTACACTCAGTGTATGACTATAAAAGCTTATATCAACCTCATTAGTAAACATGCACATAGATCATGTAGAGCCTTAATAGTTAATATACAGTGGGAATTACAAGATGTATAACGTTACAGATAAGCATCCTATAATATACCTGATCCACCAATTTATGCTATTCTTTCAGTCTCTTATTCCCTTTTATCAAGATTGTCTGTATAATTTTGCTGTTCAAGTTTCAGTTTCTCAATCAAAAGTTTCTTCTCCTCTTCTGGCAAAGATTGGAATATGAAGACTGACTTATCGCCAATATCATCCTTCAGTGGCAAACCAAATCTATAATTAAAAATGGCATAAATCTAATTTTTAAGAACATCTAGAATAAAAGAAGGATTACCTTGATTGGCTGAGTGAACTTCCGTCCGGCAAAAACCACAAAGAGCGCCATCCACAGACCAAGTAAAGTAGTCTTGAGTCCTTCATCCATCAGACCTGTCTGTATTTCCAAAATAATACCTTAATTAGCATAGGAAGCACATATGGTGCAATAGTTTACCATCTCAGATTCCAAAAATTGATACATTTTCTGTCTAGTACGTTTCAGAACTAAATATACTCTTCATTCAGAAAATACAATAAATGGTGTTCATAGAATATAATGTGATCACTAGTACTCCAATTTGATTGAGCACTACCATAAACACCATATAGGCTAAAAGGCAAAATGTTTAGAAAAATACACATTGCAATTGTCTCAAAGTCAGAAGGGAAGGAGAACCTTTTCCAATGCATGACGTAAATAACAACGTACTGAAAAATGCTCACAGTTTAATATAAATTTTGGCAATTTTGTAAGTTCAAATCAACAGCAATCATATATGAATACAACTGAAAATCTCAATGGATCACATAGAGGGATTATTCTGTGTTAATTACAAGAAGCTTGTTGTGGTTTGTTTTCTGTTACATGAGAGGTCTGAAATAGCTTCCTTCTAGCAGATTAGCCAAGCTTTTTGATCAATTTTCAATCTAAGTGTTCAAGCTTACATTTTTTAACAAGTGCAAAAGAACATCAGAGTAAATGCTCATAACTTCAACAAAGTAAATGCTCATGACTTCAACATACGTTCAAAAAAAGGAAGGACTGGGTACGGAAATTAGAATTACCAAGTGCCCTAAAAGAACGGCAGGAACTACAAATGTGAGAACTCCAGCTTCCAACTTCCCATAGCAAAGCCCTGGTTCATTAATGAAAGGAATCCGATTAACATTTGACATGATAAAATAACGTCGGTGAGACCTAAATTAATATGGGTGAAGGGAGCCTAAAGTTAACTTTAGGAGAATTTCCTAAAGTTAATAAAAGCAAGAAACATCCTCATTATCATTAATGCCCCTGCGGGGCCCTTATAAATAAAAGGTAACAAAAATTAAATTCACGTAGTTTTAAGGTTAGCTTTAGGAAATTCTCCTAAAGTTAACTTTAGAAACTTTTTTCTCAATTAATATAGCCATTGCACATTATACTTTTATAAAGCTCTTAATTGATAACTATTATTTGAATTTTGAAGCACTCAAGCGGCTATGGAGTTGAAATTTTGTTATAACCATGTTCATTTCCTCAATATAAGCTTTGTTGATGAATCTTTATAAATAGTCTGTTGCAATAGTTGAGGTAAAAGTAGTCATCCATTCCATTTGTAGAAGAAAACCATATGCCATTCATTATTTTACAAAATTAAAAAACAAACACACAAAAGAATATGAGTAAAATTACCTTCCTTAAATACAAGCCCTGTGAATGCAGCAAAGAGTGGACCAACGAGCCAGACAGCAGTTGGGTGGTCGACTACATATTGTATCAAGTTTTGACCGGCTGGTTTAGCGAGGGCGAAACTGGTTGCTAGAGATCCTAAAACACCAAGGCCCCATAATAGTTGAAGAGTGCGCTTAATCTCAGTTACATAGATGTGGATTAAAAGTAAGGATAGCCCTAACCCAGCAGCACCAAGTGCATAGAACAAATCAATATTTGGTTTGATTAGATCAGTGAGGAAAGAATGGTCAGGTAGGAAAGCCGTGGAAGCAGCAATGACAAAGGAGGCAGCAGCAGTCACCAAACCTGTTCTATATAAGATAACCTGCCCAATTGAAAAAGGATAAACAAGGAATTCCTACTAATACGAGGCAGTATATAGAGATATAATATGCAGCTCGGCAGAAATTCATAACACTAAACGAAGTAGCTGTCAAGAGTCAAAGTTCATGCGGCTAATGACCTTGTTTTCAGGGAATAAAACCTAGCTATGATTAATATTATTTTTGAGATTTTCACGAGCTTGTTCACGAGCCTATGGTCGATATTGCTCGCGAGCTTTCATGAAAGCTTTGATGTGCTCAAGCTGATAGAAAGCAAGAAAAATTCCCACAAGAATCCTCTTATCATCATTTCATAATAGGGTTATTAACACATCAGCCCTTAAAGTTTGGTCAAAACTACACATAAACCCTTAAACTACAAAACCGTACCTCCTTACCCCTGAAATATGTCCGATGTACAATTCGATATTGTAGATATAAAGTCTTGTAATACTCGATATTAAAGCTGATAGGGATTTTTAACCTTTACTAAAACTTTGTCCTACATCGGTATCATCAAAATTCTTGGTACTTCAAGAGACAAAATTCTTGGTACTTTTTGAATTACATATTTTTTATTACCCAATTTTCTAGTTTCGTCCACTCATAAAACTTCGTTAGGAATCTTCGTTACCTAGTTTCAAAAATCTAAACCAAAACGTCAACCAAAAGAAGCAAATTAAATAGGGGGCGACCTCCCACAAATTCTATAACTGTTATTATCTGAGCATGTCTAAACCATACTTATCTGAACTAATTCAAAAGATAAAACCTGAAACGTATAAAGGGTAAACTACAAAGCTCAACAAGTAACTGACCGACCGACATTTATTTTAAAATTTCTTGTGGGAATTTTTCTAGTAAAAACATTTTTGTTTCGAAATGAATAAACGGAAAACGTTTGAGCTTGAAAATAAAGAACCAACCCACAGTAATTTAGTAATTTCAAACATTCTCTGTAAAAAAAAAATAACATATATTAACTTCCACATTCTGAAGCTACAACACACACGACATCTTTCAAATTTGTCAAAATTCGCCTCGGACCAACATCTTATAAGTGTCATAGTATGTCAATGACCGGTATCTAAATTCAATAATCACGCACCATTATATCAATAATCACACAACAGTGCACCCTTGCGCGCCTAAAATGGTATCTAAGGCTGGTCCGACATATAAAGTTCAGTAATCTGCACCTACATCATATGTTTTGAATGCACAATTGTGTACCAGGAAAGGTATATAGGCTAGTTCCATACCGATTGCGCAATTTACGAATGGGTGATGCAAATATTGGTTGAAATATTGTTCTCAACTCTAATTTCCAGATGAAATCCGATTGATCCGATTATCAGTGTAAAAGTATTCTAAATGATTCAAGAACTTTGAAATCTTCTAAACAAATTAAGGTAGTAACATTTGTTTTGAAAATAAAAATTAGTATGAAATCCAAATATGTGAACACCCTAAATATTATTTTGGGTATCATGAATTAGTAAATAAACTTAAGAACAAAACTACGATACTGTCAGGAACTCAAGATTTCTGACTTGTATTTTCTGAGTTTTTAAGTGTTTTCTGTGTAAAGAATGTAAATCAGTAGCTAATCTAAGTAAATCACAGAGATTGTAGCAGAAAAGAGATGAGAAAACAGAAGAATTGAGATGAGAAACAGATTAGAATCAGATTAGATGAGAGAAGAATAAGCAGAAAACAAGCAAAGCTTGCAGATAAAGAAAGGGTTGTTAGAGAGAGAGAGAGAGTCAGATAGGGAGAAGAGAGAGGTGGAACAAAGTTCCCTTTTCTGTTATTTCATAATGCATAAACTGAAATTACAGGACTTCAAGACCTATTTATACAACTCCATACTTGTAACTAACTCTTGAATGTCCTGAATTGACTAAACTACCCTTACAAGTATATAATACTACTAGACTAGAGTATTGCTAAGACACAGATCCTGACAATCCTTCCCCCTTCAGAAACAACCATGTCCTCATGGTTGATCTTTCACTTAGTACATCGAATCTTCTTACAAAGTTGGCCTCATACAAACAACTTGGAAATCCTCCTGGATCAAATATGGTGATCGGTTTGTAATCTATTAAAATTTCAACACAAAGTTGCTGCTGAATACTTCCAACTGCTTTGCCACATACTTCTTCTGTTGAAACCCTATCCTGACTTGCTGAAATTAAGCAAGAATCACATTGCAACCTTGGTCCATCCACCTGTATAGTCAAGTCTTTTGAAGCTTGAAACTCTGGTTTTAGCTATTTTGGTTGGTCCAGACCTTCTTTGATAACAGATATAGTCTCAATTGATGTTTTTCTCAACTCAATTTCACCTACTTTTTCAACATGTATCTTCCTTGGCACATGTGCAACCACTGCATTAGGAACAGATGCACATGGTTTCCAAACATCAGTTGTACAAACCAATCCCTCAACAACACTAGAATTTTTTTCTCCAAGGTTCTGCTTCTGTTGAGGAAGGGCCTCCAGTCCCAAAACTGTTAAGAAGATTTCCTCCGATTGCCAATCCTCTTTGTCCTTCCCAGGTTCTTCATCGTACCTTGGTTGCTCTTGATAAGCTTCTAGCTCCTCTGATCTTTTACTACTGTAGATTTCAGATTGCAGGGGATTAGGAGCTTCCAGGTTACCTCCATTTAGTGTTGCTCAATGTTGTTAAAGGCGAGAGGCGCACCAAGGCGCCAGACCCTCCTGGAGCCTAGGCGACGAGGCGCGAGGCGAGGCGCGCGCCTCATTGAAGTGAGGCACTTGGTCAAACTCGGTGAAAAATCGGTCAAACTCGGTCAAAATTGGTCAAACTCGGTCAAAATTGGTCAAAATCAGTAGACAATTGGTCAAAATCAGTGGAATATCATTCATGAACAGTTAAAATCAGTCAAAAGCAGTGGAAAATCAGTCAAAATCACTCACAAACAGTCCAAATCAGTCAAAAATAGGCTAAAAGTGCGCCTCTTGCGCCTCACTGCGCCTCGCTGCGCCTCGGTCAAGTCGAGGCACTAAATGTGCGCCTCGCTGCGCCTCGTGCGCCTAGGCGCGCCTTTAACAACACTGGTGTTGCTAAGATGAATGCCTGCTCTGGCCAGCACTCTTGACCCTCACCTTGTTCTTCATCATAGACAGGTTTCCTTGTACAAGTTTCCAAAATAGCATCAAAGATAGGTTCCCTTGTATAAGCTTCCCAAGAAGCATGTGCATTTTCTTCCTCCATCAATACCATTGGCTCCCCTGGTTCCGCAAATGTCAGATTTAGTTCATCGGTGATTATCCTGAACTGACAAGGATGTTTACATTCATGCCTAGGCCCATCTGTGTCCATACAGTAGGGGCAATATCCCTTACTCATTCTTTCTTCCAATTGCTCATGTTGAATATCACTTACAGCAGTGGCAACAGGAATCTCTTGAAGATTAAAGAACTCTCCTATCAATCCAGAGTTCTCAGTTTTACTTACTATCTTGTTGATATTGAAAGGAGTCCTCCTGATTTCTTTGATTGATCCTGGAAGTTCTTAGCTTGTTTATAAGCTTGCTCTAGGCTCAGTGGACCCACCAACCTCAATACTTCCTTGACAGACCCTTTCAACCCACCTATGAAGCATTCCACAAAGAATTCTTCTGTTAGAGAAGGCATCTTTTCCCTAAGTTGAGCCATAGACTTCTTAAATCGAGAATAATAGGATTCCACTGTAGTCAATTGCCGTAATTGCTTAAAATTGGCATAGACCAAGTCATTTTCCCACATTCCAAACCTAGCTTCCAACTGACTGCAAAATTCAGTCCAATTCCAATCCTTTCTTCCATCTATATAGGTCTGAAACCAGGTCTTAGCAGTGTCTTCCAAATGCATTCCAGCAATGGCTACCTTTTTACCTTCTCCCACCTGGAAGATGTCAAAGTACTGTTCACAGTCCTCTAACCATTCCTTCACTCCAATATTATCCTTCCACTTACGAAACTGCAATCTCAAGTGGTGTAAAGGAATATCCTGCCTTACTTCTGAAGTAATTTCTTGAGCAAAAGGATTCACAAACTTATAGCTCCTTCTCCTCCTCATCTTCTTTTGCTTTAAGATCTCCATTTACCTGGCTGCTACCTCAATTAAATCCTCTATCACCTTAAACTTTTTATCAGACTGTTCCTTATAGCACACAAATTGCTGGTGGAACTCTTGCATTTGTCCATTAAATCTCTTAACTCCTCTAGTCTCCATTAGCACTACTTAAGAATCCTTTTCTATTTCTAAATCTCTTCAGAACATCAATTAATAATTTCTCAACAAAAATCAACTCACCTCCACCAGTACAACAGATGAGTTCACTTTCAATTCACTGAGTCAACTCAGTAAATTCACAATTACTGCACAATTCAAGTAATTTCCACTACACAACTCCTATACTTCTGAACAAGCAACAATCAGCACAAAATTGTCACTTCTTCTTCTCACAGACAATTAATCAAACACTTTACAAGCAATACTTCTGCTTCAGGTTTCTCAATCAACTAACACTCACTTCAATAGATAATCCAATTCACTAGAGATCCTCAAACACTTAACTAAACCACAGATCAGCTCAGATTCACCAATCAACAACAAGATCAACAGCAGAACCACAATTCAACCTCAAACACTCAAGTTTTGCACAGGAACAGAGTTTTATACTAACTGCAACACCAAAACTATAAATGACTTGCTATTTTTGTACTTTTCTCCAATAATTCTCAACAGATCTAAACTTATAGCAAGTAAACGAACTCAAATCAACTATAACAACTTCAAAACTACCTATTTGCAACAGTAAATCTACAGATCTGTAAGTAAGAACAGAGCACCTGATCTGTCTAGGTCAAATCTCTGAACTTTGGACTGCGATTACTGCACTTCTAGGCTCGATCAGCTCGGTTTGCAGTGCTCAGCATGATTGAAGCAGTGGTTGATCGAATTATACAGCTCTGATACCAATTTGTCAGGAACTCAAAGTTTCTAACTTGTATTTTCTGAGTTTTTAAGTGTTTTTGTGTGTTTTCTGTGTAAAGAATGTAAATCAGTAGCTAATCTAAGTAAATCACAGAGATTGTAGCAGAAAAGAGATGAGAAAACGGAAGAATTGAGATGAGAAACAGATTAGAATCAGATTAGATGAGAGAAGAATAAGCAGAAAACAAGCAAAGCTTGCAGATAAAGAAAGGGTTGTTAGAGAGAGAGAACCCTAGAGAGAGAGAGAGAGTCAGATAGGGAGAAGAGAGAGGTGGAACAAAGTTCCCTTTTCTGTTATTTCATAATGCATAAACTGAAATTACAGGACTTCAAGACCTATTTATACAACTCCATACTTGTAACTAACTCTTGAATGTCCTGAATTGACTAAACTACCCTTACAAGTATATAATACTACTAGACTAGAGTATTGCTAAGACACATATCCTGACAGATACTCACACAGGTATTATTAGATTGCAGCTAAGGGTAGGATCTCACTTGACATAAAAAATAATAAATTACATCAACTGGAAAGGATACCCGTCCAAAGTCTTACTCATGCTATTAATTTACATAAACGTGAGTCATGACACCATACTTCCTAATTGCGAGCATGACGTACATGGCCAAAAACTAACATGATGTGATATAAGTGCTGTAGATGTAGCTCACACAATTTAATGTACATAAACACATTATTACTACTATACAATTAAACCAATTTTTTTCCGTCAAATTAGTGTCACCATCCTTAAAATTTTAGAAGGCAAAAATTATCATTTTCAACTATTTCTTGTGTAAAATATACAGGGCAACAATTTAATTTAGTCCCCTTCATCAAGTGATTTCACGAGCCAAAATTATTGATATGTCTTAATTTACGTACAGTATTTTCTTTTCACCCAATTTTCTAGCCACACCAATTTGTCGAAGTTCGTTACAGAATCAACACCCAAGAATCAACACCCAATTGAGACAAAAGCGATTTGCAGCAAGAGGAGTTGTTTCCTAGATTCAATTTATGTCTTTACATATAGATTCCTTGGTATTCAAGGTCCAAATTTCACAACTTGCTGGATTAATTCATGCTCTTGATGCTAACCTTAAACGATGATCCAAGTGGATTTGACTATTGGTCCGCTATTATATGTTTTGGCAATTGGGCAGTTGTTGATAGATACCGTTGATGAATACGAAGAACCGAAGATAGAACGTGACAGTTGTATGATGAATCTCAAAAATCTAATCAAAATCAAGTGAAAAAATTGAAGAGTTACACATATAGCTGACAAATCCTATAGAATATTGTATTGTGGAAAAATAGCATGGTTGTTACGTCGGTAAGTCGAATCGAGTCGACCGGGGTGCCCGGCAAGTCGAGTCGTGACTAGTCGAGACTAGTCGTAGACCAGTCGACATGATATAAAATTAATATATATTTTTTATATATATTTTATATACTTAATGTATATAATATATTTGTGTTCTACCTTCTAGCTTCTAAGTTCTAACAAACTTTTTTCCCTTCTCTCTTATATGTATATATGTATAGGAAATCTTAAACCTACGAAGATAAAGACCATAAAAGACCACAAAAATATTGAAAGAAGATTAGAGAAAGAAGAGAAGAAAGAAGAGAAGAAATTATGTAATTTAATTCTAATTTAGAAAATTTTAACTATTGTACAAACAAAAAGATTACTAAATCAAAGATTCAATTATCACATTCTTCCAAATCACATGAACAAAGTAACTCCACAGGATCACAACCACATAGCGCATAACAGTTTTGCACACTGCATAGCAGGGGCCAGCTGCTACAAGACTGGACAGCAGTGGCTGCAAGACTGGAAAATCCAAGTAAACTGCACTGCACAGTGCACAGAATGCAAAAACAAGTAAACTGCATAACTGAAGTCTGAGAACAAAAAAAACAGTGCAAGTCGCGACTGTGAACTTTTAGGTTACTTATAATGCTTAATGGGCCTGTTTTTGTTGATGGGCTTTTATGTTTTTTGCTTTTTAACCCCAGTCGCTCGACTAGTCGAGCCAGTCGTCCCGACTCAGTCGACCCAGTCGAAGCAAGTCGCTCGAAATATGTACAAACAGCAAGTCGAGCATCCAAGTCGAGGTTTACAAAACGAGTCGTCGACTAGTCGCGACTAGTCGAGCGAAGTGACAACAATGCAAAATAGAATGTGATAGCTCCGAGTACTATTGTAGATGAGAACACTTTTGAACATGACCCATATGTACAAGATGATAAGGACTTGTTTGTCAATATATTGATGTTCCAATTCACTTGGTATGAATTTATGATGTGAAGATCATGGAAGATGAGGATATGAACGTTTAAAAGTTAGTGCTTTGAAGATGTGAAGAGCACAGAAGAGGATATGAACGTTTCAAAGCCACTTCTTTGAAGATGGCAAAGGGACTTCTCAAACACTTCAAATTGAATTTATTATTCTTTTTGGTTTTAAATGTCAAATATTGTGGATTATTTATTTCAGAATTCAGAGGCTTCCACCAGTACATGTACAACTGACACAGAGTCTCGTTCCAGGATTAAAGATTTTTACTTATTAAAAGTCATGGTTGGTATTCCCTACAATCCTTTCTCCCTGGTCTGCAAACTGCTCTGGTTGTTGCGCCACGGTACAAGGGAAATTGATGCAGACATATACAGTGCGGAATTAACGGGTATTTGAGTATCACCACAAAATGCTTTCTTCTTACTCGTATCGAAACACAAGTCCATAACTGCCATGTACAGAGACAAAGTAGAAGGGAACATTTAACATTATTAAACAGGATTGTGCTCTCTAATCTTTTGATATTATCTTATTTGACTCATAACCCGTTTTATCTTATTGTAGAAGGGAACATTTATCTTATTGTGCCATGTCAACTTCTTACACCAGAATGATTTCGATGAAGATATTTCAGTGTTTGTACTAGTTTCAAAGATAGGGATGGCCGGATGGCAATTAAAACTATCTGCACAGATAGGTTTAATTCTGTATTTGAATATATCAGTGGGACAATTAGTTGAAGTGTTAAACTATCCGAAGTAGCAATATCAAATATAAATAACAAATTCAATAATCTCTTCCAAACATACCATGTAATCTAAAATCAAAATCATTATCACCAGTAAACATATAATCGGGGGTGTAGACATTTGTGTTAATCGGAATAAAAATGAGAAAACGGAAAGACAAGATAAAATATAATTGAGATAAATGTAAGAGAGAGAGCTGGAGAGGGGGGAGAGAGAGAGAGAGAGAGAGAGAGAGAGATACCTCGCGAACGTCATCGGAATCAACAGACCAAGGACCATAGATACCTTGATAAAGAGTTTGTGAAGAGGAATCAGCGGCCTGGCACTTGATCACTAATCGCTTCTTCTTCTTGTTCTTGGATGAAGAAAAACAAGGCAAAGCCTTATCAAGTGATGGAGGCTGGGACTGTGAGAGTGCTAGTACATGTAATTTTGGAGACGCTGATATATTATGTATGGCCGCCATTCAGATTCTCCCCTCCACTCCTGTTACTACACAACTGAACACCATCTCTAGCCGCTTATTTATTTTCATGCGATTGGTGGTGGATTTTAATGGATTCTTAAAATCAGCATGTATATCCTAAATATCCTTCTAGTTATTAAATGCCCAAAAAAATATTAAATGAAAGTTTGATTACAAATTCTAACCTAAGTTACACTACAATGTTAGCTAGACCTCACCCGTCCTACTTTCGGCTAAATTATATATTAACTAAAATATTTATGTCAAAAAAAAGATTTCAACGAACAACTTTTTTATATGAAACAATGTTATTATTATAGGAGTATTTATTAATTTTTCTATCAATCAAAATTGTAGTATATACTTAGCTTAATTCACAATTTTTTTGTTTTTATTACACTTAAATAATTAAATTAAAATATATGTTAATTTTATAAAATCTTAAAATCATAATTTTGTTTACTCCATTTAAGTAATTAAATTAGTAGCTATGTTATTTTTTAACATATGTTGTAACTTGTAACTGACTTAAAAACAGTGTTATAAATTAATAATAAATTTATACAATATTATAATAAATTAATATATTAGCTTTATTTATAATGCAATATACTATCTGAATATAATTCAAAGCAATTGATTGAATTTTAAAAATCGATTCAATAAAATTCTTTCAAAAAAAATTGATATTTTCTTGATAAACGAAAAATTATAGATTACTAATTTTAAATTTCAAGTATCAAATAAAAAAATATAATATATTATGAAAAATGTACAATATCATTAAAAAAAAGTCAAGCCTAAATATAGTAAATTGAAAAAAGTAAAAATTTTCGAGAAATTTTAACTTGAGTTAAAATAAAAAATAATTTAACAAGTTAGGAAGAACTACAACATTCGGATAAAAGAATACAGTACACTAGTACAGTACACGGGACTTATGGTTCATGCACCGAAATTTTAACTGGTAATCAATGTGTGGTTTCTAGGAAAATGAAAACACTGATTTACACAAAAATTTAGTGAAGGGTAAAATAGTAATTGACATGACCTGCATTTAGTAAATTCAACCTGCATTTAGAAACTATGTTTCAAACAATCTTTTAAAATTTGTAGGTATTTAATTCGGATTTTAAATAATCTTTCTAAATATCTGGATATTCAATTGAGATTTTAAAAAATCTTCTAAAATCTGTAGGTATTCATTTCAGATTTTAAACAATCAATCAAAATCTCAAGGTATTCAACTTTCAACTGATTTGCTATGGTCATGGATTTTAAAATATTTGGGGGAGATTTTATATGTAAAATTATCAACGTCAAATTTGTAGTTACTAGACAATATTTTAATGGATTTGTGAATTATAACATTTGTAATCAAAAAATCAAAACACTTCTACAATGAAAATTGTTATGCCCAAAATTCGGTTCGAGTATTCTAAAATGGATCCGGGTCAGATACGGGTTCAATTTGGGGATTTTCATGATAAATTAGGGTTTTGGCACAGATTGAAGAATCTAGGTCGTGCCCTCACTTTCCTTATAGGGAGGGCGCGCCCTAATTGATACTTCCATATCAGAGATTTCTACTCAAGCTGGAATTCTACTCAAGTTTTTATAGTTTTTAATGAAGGATTCTACTTAAGCTTGGATTCCACTCAAGCTTGGATTCCACTCAGGCTTGGATTCCAGGAGATATTGAAGAATTCCCTCCTATCGTATCTCAGGAGGGGGATGTCCGTCGCAGAAGGCCTCCAGGGGTTTGTCTGGATATAAGGACCCTTCTTAGACACTAAGGGCGCGCCCTAAGGTGGAAAGATGGGGACTTTCTGGTGTGTGCTTTGGGAGCTCTGTTCCTGTAGCCAATGGGCGCGCTCTCATTGGGGAACTTTGGAGTAATCCTGCACTTTGCACCCAAAAGCTCTGGATCACCTGTCCTGCTATCTGGTGGGTGCTTCTCATTCGGGGGACAGGGATGCGTTCTGCACTTGGGGTAAACCACGGCTATACCTGCATCCTTGAAATCAAGAAATAGCTGGTAGCGGATAGGACTAGTCCTCGACGAGGGAAGTTTCCTTATCCGTGAAGTCTTGAGATCCTGGATGAGCCTTGGGCCTTTGTGGTTAGGCCTCATAGTAGAACATTCCGGAAGCTAGTTCGTCAATCCAAGCCCATTTGGGTTTCTTGCTTTCCAAGAACTACGTGGGCTTGATCCTCTATAAATACAGAGGTACGTAGGCAAATTGGGGGGATGGAAGCGAAGAGCTCTACGAGCCACCACCAAAAACCCTCTCAATCTCAGCCCCCAATTCATCACAACCACCACACTCCGGCGACTTATCCGACGAAGAACCACTGTCATAGATCTTGATTCCGGCGACTGACCTCAAACTTTGTTGTTACCAAATTCCTCCGTCAACAAATTGGCGCTAGAAGGAGGGGAGCCAATCAAGATCTTCATCTTAGGAGGAAAAGATGTCTCATAATCAGCGTGGGGGTTTTCATGAAAAGGAGGATTACGTTCTGAAGATAGCTTGGGGGCAACCAAGCTCGTCACGAAGCTTTTGTTCCGGAGGAAATTTCTGTTCCTCCGCACCACCATGGAACTCCAGCCATCACCGGCGGACAGCCGCCCGTTCCTATCAGTAAGGCGGCATCAATGGAGCAATTCTATCGTATGGGAGATGCCATAAATAAATTCGGGGTAAGATTGAGTTCTGTGGAGGAAGTGCAAGAAAGTAGGAGAAAATCTCGGAGTATCCCACAAATTCATCGCCGAACAGGGAAAGCCCTCCAAGTTAAGGAAAGTTCTCGAAGAGGTTGTTGGATCCTCAAGAGAGGGCGCGCCCTCACCCTCACCGCTCTGGGCGCACCCCTAGTGAGATTCGGAGTAATGAAGAAAAGATGATTTTCACGTTGTTGTTGCAAGAAGATGGTTCCGGGTATGTTCAAAGGCGGTGGTTTCCGGTCAGCGACGTTGAACTAGATTTTCCAAGGGAAGATTTCAAGTTTGATTCGAAGAAGGATGTTCCAGGAAAGAGGCACCATCAGGGCGCGCCCTCACCATTAGGATGCGCCCTAAAATTTGTCGTGATTTCCACTATTTGTTCCTTCAACTTTATCAGGAATAAGATTGTGAAGGAGAATCCCCAAGAAATCTCAAGGCACGCCCTGAGGGTGGTATCCAAGGTTCAGATGATTTCTAACAAGTTTTGGGAGAATTTGATGACTAAACACGCTCTCTTTAAGGACTAGCCCTCTCTAAAGACTAGCCCTCTCTCAGGACGCCCTCAGAAGGATGCCTCCTCCAGGAAACATCTAAGATTTTCCGTTAGACGAATAGTTACAGGTGGGACATCTACTTCAGAAAAGATCTCAAGAATATATCGAGTGCAAAATTCCAATTTGTGAGGATGCTCCTTCAGAATGTTAGATATTCCCAAGAGGCATCTCCCTCTGAGGGCGCCCTCAAGTAACCTAGGTCAGGGCGCGCCCTCAGTAAAATCCGGCGAAATGAGGTGAACCTTGCTGGAAAGAGAAAGCTGCAAATGGTGAGTTTTGCTAATTCAAGCAGAGCATGCTTCAGAAGATTATTAAGAAGCGCGCCTTCCCCTGACTGGGTGCGCCTCCAGGTAATATACAACCTCTATATTATTTTACTCCATATATTTATTGCATGTATAAGGTTATAGGGGTTTACCTGATGTGAAGGCCTCTAGGGGTTTTCCTGATGAGAAAGCCTATAGGGGTTTGCCTAGCTAGAAAATAGAGAATTTGGAATCGTGGCCCCTTGGTCCACAGCGCGTGCCCCCTGATTAAAGGTTGAGGCCCCTTGGACATGAGCGAGCCCTTCCTCGAGGTCGTGATCCACAGTGCGTGCCCCCTGATCACAGGTCGAGGCCCCTTGGACACGAGAGAGCCTACTTCGAAGATTTCGTTGGAAGATAATGAATCCAAAGAAGTGGGAATGACATTGTTTGGCTTAGTCACCAAGTGAGGAATAGCCCTACGACTGTTCTCTTGATTTCTCATAGTACGGCTAGTGGAAGATAGGGTGAGAATCCTCAACCCCGATGAAATGCTCTACATCATGACTCAACTTCAAGAAAATTCACGACTTCAGGAAAATCCTCCAACATAGGACGCGCCCTCAAGGAACTCTCCCTTAGAGGACCTTTCTGGTTAGGGCGCGCCCTCAAGGAAAGATGCAAATGCTCAGGCGGACTCCAGTATCTACGAGGGTAATTTACTTCTTGGATTCTAGAAGGAAAGAAGCTGTTGAGTTGCGGCCCCACGAACCATAGAGTGTGCCCCCTGATCATTAGGTTGTGGCCCCAAGGTCGTGAGTGAGCCCCTCTATGAAGAAACAATACTTTACTACAGAGGACGCGCCCTCGTATCTACAATGACCTGAATGATAGGCATCAGGGCGCGCCCTAACTTATCAACCTCATGTTGTGGCTTCGTCTGCAAGTATGATCGCAAAAATCCATGGCATATCTTTTGCTTGAAGAAAATTGCATTGATGGGCGGCCCCATGAATCTTAGAGTGTGCCCCCTGATAGGCAGGTTGAAGCCCCAAGGTCACGAGTGAGTCCCTCTACACAAGAATGACATTCATCCGGACTAGAAGAGACTTTGTCATTGCCCTCGTTCACATAGGGCGCGCCCTAAGCAACAGGGCGCGTCCTCAGCAACTCCAACGACTCTCTCTTAAAATTCCCCTCTTGTGATGCCTCTTTAAGAGACGCTTCTTTTAAGGAACGATATTCTGATGCTGGGGGGTAGTACTGATGCACCTCCCTAGCCCTACATATACATGTATTTCAAGACAATTTGTGTGAATAGTGGAATGCCTCCTTGTGAGATGCCTCTTCGTAAGGTGCCCTTTATTGGATGCCTCATAGTGAGATGCCTCTTTGAGAGATGTTATTCATAGGATGCCTCAGTTTGAGATGCCCCTTCATGGGATGAAATTTGAAGTATCCCGTGACCGGAGAATGCACTCTTTCTACCAGAAGTTGATTGAAGTAGAGCTACAAGGTAAATTAATTACCTCCTAGTCTAGGGGGGTAGTCCATTTACACTTTATGTACACTTTCTTTAGTCTTAGTTCCGTGAAATTTTCAACTTTTTCGAGAGTGCAAGATTATGTCTGTAGGGCGCGCCCTGAAGGGTGAGTTTGAACTTTTCTCGTAAAATGGAGGACACGCCATCGGGTAGAAGATGCGATGCGGAACTTTTCTCATACAATGGAGAATGCTTAGTGACGACGATCTAAGGATATACTCCTTAAGCATCAGATGAGAGAAAAGCACTTGGAATCGAGGCCCCGTGATCCACAGTGCGCGCCCCCTGATCACAGGTCGAGGCCCCTTGGATATTAACAAGCCCCTCCTCAAGGTGATGCTGGAAGAGGAAGTAGACGAGACCATGGAGATTGGAGGATGGAGAAGTATCAAGGAGAGAGGCAACTTCAGAACAAAGAGGGCGCGCCCTCAGGAGATAGATCTCTCCGTATCGCTAAAATTCCTTCAAGTACTTCTAGTGAAGTGAGGTCGAGGGCGCGCCCTCCCTCTAAAGGAAAGTCATAATGGAATCCACAACCTTAGAGAAATACACGTATTGAGGGAAATTCGCAGCCTAGGGGAATCCCCAGCCTCATGGAAATCCATAGACACAAGCCCAAGCTTTGGGTTGAGTAGTGAACCAAAATCAAATTCAAGGGAATACTCAAACAACTCAGACTCCACTCTTGGGAGGTTCTCAACCAGCTTTACAGCAAAATGTTCAGAACATTCCAGGAATTGGGATTTTTAATGTGGATGATTTGTGGAGATTACATGTTCACTTAGATAAGGGAAGGATATCTTTTACGGCGCAAACTCCATCTCCATTTTCAACAGAAATTAGAAAAGCAAAACTCCCTGCTGGGTACAAATCCGTGACTAATGATTTGTACTTCCATTGAAATGCGGATCCTGTGGAATTCTTAGAACGTTTCGATATTAAGATGAACATTTACCAAACAACTGATCTAGCAAGATACCGACTATAGGCAGCAAATTTCAAGGAGAGCGCTCAATAATGATTTCAAAAACTTGGATCGAAGTAATCACTTCTTGGGAGGTGATAATCACTTATGCTTGACTAAATTCTAAGCAGCGGTGAAGTACGTTACTCCTATTACAGCTATGGTCAACATCAAGTATAAAAAGGAAGAAAAGTTTATTATAAGACTGCGTGCTGTTTCTTGAAGGCAACGACCTAGCTTGCTAAAATGAAGACAAAGGGTGGTACAGATTTTTGCTATTACAGAAGTGCGATGTCAATTAAAATCATTATTGACGTTATTAAAAGGATAGTTGAGGAAAATAGCTTTGGCATTAATTTGCATGTGATGGGTAGATCAAATCTCATATGAAGAATTTTTGGAGAATGTAAAAACCAGGACGCGTCCTTAAATATAAAAGAAGGGAAGAGAATTCATTGTGCTGGTAGAAGACATGAGGGAAAATAAAGTGAGACCTACTAATTGGAGCATTTATATATAGAGTCCCACTCTAGGGAGAACCATCTTACGTGGAGAACCGTGGAGAACCACTTAAAATGCATTAAAATAGTCCTTTATATAAGGCCCCTGGCGGGGCCCCTTCACATAAAAGTCTTATAATTCTACCCTCTATTCATTCATCAAAAAAAAAATTAAAAAATAAACTTTTAAAAAAATTTAAAAAAATGGTGCCACGTCATCATTTTTTGAAAATTTTTTTAAAATGTTTTTTTTTTGTATTTTTTTTTTATAAATAGATAGAGTATAGAATTATAAGACTTTTTTGTGAAGATGCCCCTGCGGGGCCCTTATATATAAAGCAATTATAATGTATTTTAAGTGGTTCTCCACGGTTCTCCACGTAAGATGGTTCTCCATGGAACAATGGCCTTTATATATATGGGGTGAGCAAGTTTGTTTTGGTGAGTTAATGATCAAAATTAAAAAAGGTCAATAATTCTTTGTCAAAATAGAATGAAAAAGAGAGAGATATGTATGCGGGTGATTCGTGTGCATGTGAGGGAAGTGAGTTAAGAGTTTGGAGAAGTAAAGGTTGAGGGTCCTACAATCATTACACCAATGAAGAAGAGCATTAATCAAATATGATCTCATATATATGTGCAAAGACAATTTATTCGCATGGAAGATGGCGGGTCCTACATGCAAGTTACTTGGTTTAAAGAGTTTAGGAAGAAAAATCAAGATGATGGTGAATTGATGAAGGGATTTTATGACATGAGTTATGAGTTGAGTAAATGAGTGGTGAGGAGAATAAATAGAAAGGAGTTATATAAGATGGGTGTATATAGCTTTGATGGTTCGTGAAATTGCATGAGTGTCGACAATTAAAGTCAGTATATCTATGTGAGGGGGTCCATTCGCATTTTATTCAAGATGTAACAAAATGAAGGCCTCATTTGGCAAAAAAAAAAAAAAAACAAAAAAAAATGAAGGCCTTGCTTTTGATTTCCCTTACGTGAATATGTACTGCATGATTAAAAATGATTAATCATCACTATAGTACTATAACAAAGAAAGGAAGATGAGTTAGAGGTTGATCATTCAAGATGGGACATACATTGATAACTACATAGAAATAAAATAAAAGATGGACTTATGTATCCGTGCGGCAGCTAACTTGCATGTAATGAAATAATTTATTTATATGATTTATGAGGCTGTAAAAGCATACAGGACCAGTTTAGAAGAATGAGGAGAGAGACAAATGATGCATTTCTTGGTGAAAAAGACTGAGATGTGAGGAAACAAAGATTGAATGAGATGATTCAACAAAAGGGCGCGCCCTTTACAAGAAAGAAGAGAAAGATGTTTGCATCAAGCATTCAGTGAATACAATAAAAAAAATACTAGTAGTAGAAATCATATTATGTATCAAGGATCGGTTGGCAGCCATGGATGTAGAAAAATAAAATAAAGAAGAAGACGAGACTTATCAAAATTCTCTATGTGGCAAAAATATTACTCCGTATGAAAGAAGATTGGACGCGTTCTGGAACAAAGTAAACAAAAATATATTTTGAAGGAAAGGACGCGTCGAAGAGTCATTATGCACTTGGATTTTGGATATGTAGTTACACATGCAAATCAGCTTAATAAAATAATAAGTTGGTGAAAGAAGCATTAGTATGAACTAATGAGCAAAGATGTTAATGTGGGGACAGAAACGTTAACAATGAGGTGTGTCTGTAGTATATACGTATGCTACATGGCCTTAACATTGATGAAACAAACAAAAATGAGAGAGGACAATATGCTGGGGTCCGCATGCTAACTTGAGTAAAAAAATGTGCTATGTTAAATTAAGTGCATACTATATGTGCTTATTTTAATCATGCAAATTACTTTACAAAGCCAAGCCTTTTGGACTTGATATGCATTTTTGTGACTTGAAAAATGAATGAAATTTTATGGCGCGCCTAATGAATGAAGACGATGGTATGCATCAGTGCTATGCAAATTTATATTTAAAAAGAAGTTCTGGATCGATCATGAACGTCAAGGAAAAAATTTAGGTTCATCATTTTGTTCAAGAACCAGAAGATGAAGAGGCATTTATTCAGAGGGCGCGTTCTCACATACTCATCTTTGATGACTTTCAAGAAGGAATTCTAGAAGAGCTTAAAGAAGAAAGTCCAGATGATATTATATCGATCAGTAGTAGAGGTGAACAGATTGCGGGCAAAAAAGAATATTATTGGAAGGCTTGGTACATACCCTTGTTGAGGAAGACTTCCCTCTTAAAGAGGACGCGCCCTCCAAGGATGAAGCACTGATTGAAGACCCCTCGAAGTTTTGATTTTGATCTTGATTCAAGAATGCCTCATCGGTGGAAAAGACTGGTTCAACAGAAGATACAATCTTAGTTTTGGTGGATGCTTGGGATTCAGATGTTTTTACTTGTAATCATGATGATATGGTGGGCAGTGATCCAAAGGTCATGTGTCATCACTTGAATGTAGATTCTGACAAGAAGGGTATAAGGCAGGAGAGACGTCTAATAAGTGAGGAAGAGCTACTGCATGAAGGAAAAAGTTGATAGATTGTTAAATGTTGGCTTGATTAAAGAGTCTTACTACCTAGAGTGGTTAGCTAACCCGGTTCTCGTTAAGAAGCCTAATAGGAAATGGAGGACTTGTGTAGATTTCAATGATCTGAACAAGGCTTGCCCTAAGGATAATTTTCCTCTTCCTCGAATTGATCAGTTGGTAGATACAACAGCAAGATAGAGGATTTTACTGCCACATTGAATTGCCCTTTGGTTTGATTAATGCGGAGAGAACTTGTTAAAGATTGGTGGACATGATGTTCAAAGATTTTGATTGGAAAGACCATGGAAGTGTATGTGGACGACAGCTGAAGAGATCCATACGCCTTAATATCATAAGGTGTGCCCTCTGTATATATATATATATATATATTTAGTTTTAGTGCGAGCCCTGTGAGAGGTTTATACTTGTGCATAATATCTCTTGTTTCTTACGCCGAGTTAGCTCATGTAAGCTTAGAGATGCGGTGCATTTGTGTTATTCCTCTACGGAAAAATTGAAACTAGAGTTGTCAGGGAGATAAGATTGAAGAATTGAAGGACGCGCCCTCCGCATAGAATCTTGAAGATGAGGAACGAGGACGCGCCCTGAAGAGGAAAAGTTACAAAAATTTTGGTGTTGGTTAAGATTAAAATTCCATGCTTCATCTTTGATTTTACATGGAATTGGGGGGTAGTTGTTATGCCCAAAATTCGGTTCGAGTATTCTAAAATGGATCCGGGTCAGATACGGGTTCAATTTGGGGATTTTCATGATAAATTAGGGTTTTGGCACAGATTGAAGAATCTAGGTCGCGCCCTCACTTTCCTTATAGGGAGGGCGCGCCCTAATTGATACTTCCATATCAGAGATTTCTACTCAAGCTGGAATTCTACTCAAGATGGAATTCTACTCAAGTTTTTATAGTTTTTAATGAAGGATTCTACTTAAGCTTGGATTCCACTCAAGCTTGGATTCCACTCAGGCTTGGATTCCAGGAGATATTGAAGAATTCCCTCCTGTCGTATCTCAGGAGGGGGATGTTCGTCGCAGAAGGCCTCCAGGGGTTTGTCTGGATATAAGGACCCTTCTTAGACACTAAGGGCGCGCCCTAAGGTGGAAAGATGGGGACTTTCTGGTGTGTGCTTTGGGAGCTCTGTTCCTGTAGCCAATGGGCGCGCTCTCATTGGGGAACTTTGGAGTAATCCTGCACTTTGCACCCAAAAGCTCTGGATCACCTGTCCTGCTATCTGGTGGGTGCTTCTCATTCGGGGGACAGGGATGCGTTCTGCACTTGGGGTAAACCACGGCTATACCTGCATCCTTGAAATCAAGAAATAGCTGGTAGCGGATAGGACTAGTCCTCGACGGGGGAAGTTTCCTTATCCGTGAAGTCTTGAGATCCTGGATGAGCCTTGGGCCTTTGTGGTTAGGCCTCATAGTAGAACATTCCGGAAGCTAGTTCGTCAATCCAAGCCCATTTGGGTTTCTTGCTTTCCAAGAACTACGTGGGCTTGATCCTCTATAAATACAGAGGTACGTAGGCAAATTGGGGGGGATGGAAGCGAAGAGCTCTACGAGCCACCACCAAAAACCCTCTCAATCTCAGCCCCCAATTCATCACAACCACCACACTCCGGCGACTTATCCGACGAAGAACCACTGTCATATATCTTGATTCCGGCGACTGACCTCAAACTTTGTTGTTACCAAATTCCTCCGTCAACAAAAATATTTCACAAACAAAATATGAGTAACTGTGTGTGTATGTTCACATGAAAACAAAGGTTCGAACAAATTATTAATCCTACCATGTACAGTTGATCTAGCATGTAAATTAATTACTGATTCTGGCGCTGGCGACAACAATCTTTGTCGTTGGCTTATGATACATTTCAGTTTGCCAAGCCTGATCTTTAGTTGTCCTGAAATTTCTTCCTCATATTGCCCCCTAAAACAATACGGACAAGCCCACCCTTAACCAGTCGATCCATTTCCTCCTCTCCTACTAACGAACTTACTCGTTCCTTGTACTCCCTGAAGTATTCTAGTTGTCTTGGCATTCGTACTAATTAATTAATTATTTATATATAGTTATCTTTAATTGATATATAGATATTATAAAATAAAAAAAATGAAAGAAATCAATCTCGTAAATCGTAGAATCTGTGGGATTTTGTAATTCTACAAAAATTCATCAAAATCAATCCATCAAAATCTGTAGGGAATTAAAATAATATGTGTAGAGATTTTAAACAATCCATGGATTTACACATTCCATTAAAATCCATGGATTATTAACAATCCAACAGAATCTCAATTGAATACACCCCTCTTAGCTTTTTGCTTACTTTAATGTTACTAGCTTATAACCCGTGCGATGCACGGATTTTTTAACATTTAATAAATTTTATTTTATGTTACAATTATATTTTTATATAATTAGTATTTATAATATTTTATTTTAATTTTAACTTAAATTATTTAATAAAAATTTAATTAATGATATGCATGGTTTAAAATGTATATTATAAAATTTTAAAATAAATATATTGTTCATGGAATTCGAACCTTGAAATTTTAGTAAATTAATTTAATCATATACTATATCTAATCATTAGATCTAACGGTTTTGATTTTTTTTCTAAAAATATAACGGTCATTATTCGTAGTATATGGATTTCTATTATATTTTGTTAGTGATTAAAAGATAAGGTGTGACATTTTTGAGTATATATTAATTATTTTAATTATATTTTAAAATAAAAGTTAACGTGTTTAAATTGGGAAAAAATATTATTGATTGGAAGATACAAATTTATAAAATTATAATAAAATTCATTGTGTTATAAATAAAATTTATTGATATGGTGTTACTTTTATTATGTTATAAATTTTATTTAATATTACAATTATGATTTGTATAATCATTATTTTTTATGATTTTAAAAGAATATTAATGATTGGAAGATATGATACGGTTGATGTTTTTAGTTATTTATAAATGGTAATATTTTCAACTATAAGTAAATGTGAAAAAGTAAATCGACTAATTACCATTAATTATTTTATGTCATTATTTATTTTAGTTATTTATATCGAATATATTTTTTTAATGAAGGGTAAATAAGTAAATTCACGAATTACCAAAAAACATACCAAAAAACATAAAAAAAAAATTATTGATATGGTGTTTCTTTTATTATGATATAAATTTTATTTAATATTACAATTATGTTTTGTATATTCACTATTTTTGATGATTTTAAAGGAAATATTAATGATTGGAAGATATGATATGGTTGATGTTTTTAGGTGTTTATAAAAGGTAATATCTTCAACTAAAAGTAAATGTGAAAAATTAAATTGACTAATTACCATTAATTATTTTATGTTATTATTTATTTTATGTATTTTAATATTATAGATATCGAATATATTTTTCTTTTTAATAAAAAATTATACTAATGTTTCTTTATAAATAAAAAAGGTAACATGTTTTAATTCGAAAGGAAATATTATTGATTGGAAGATATGATACGATTTATGTTTTTAAGTGTTTATAAAAGGTAATAACTTCAACTAAAAGTAATTGTGAAAAGGGCAATTAACTAATTACCATTAATTATTTGATGTTATTATTTATTTTAGCTGTTTAAATATTATTGATATTGAATATATTTTTCTTTTTAATGAATGGTAAATAAGTAAATTAACGAAGTACCAAAAAACAGGTACCAAAACTTTCAATGTATCAGAATTTATATAATAGTATAGATTATCGGCTGTTACTTCTATGTAATATGAGCTAAGTAAAAATGGATTAATCGGATATTATAATAATATTTAATATATTACTATAATTTACAATTAAACATATCATTTTAAATAAATTTATAGAATTAATCAGATTTCAAAAATTGAATCGGCACAAACGATTAATCGATTAAATCGGGGATTTTTAGAACCATTATCAGCAAAAAAAATTGATTCATTTACCGATGTTTTTCTGAAAAAATTTATTTACCCATATTAAAATTACATTATTTTTATTATTTTAGAGTTAGAAAAAAATTTACTCAACACTAATGTACAGTACAACCAGTGTTGTAAAAAGCGGAAATCGGACTTAATCGGTGGAGGCACCGTCCAGGGATTAATCGGGTAATCGGGGATTAATCGGAATGATTAATCGGATCATTAATCGGAACTAATTTAATATTATTTTTAAATATAATTATTATTAATATACATAATTATTTTATTATTTTGATTATACATGAATAATTATCATATATTTATACAAATATATTTAAAATACATAGCATTATTAAAGTAAATATAAATTTTAAGATCTAATTTTTGAATTGGGGTCAATATGAGAGAAAAAATTGATAAAATTCATTGTTTAACTGTTTAAAATATTAGTTTCGTATATGAGAATAATAGTTTTCTTAAAAAAAAATCAATTTATTACTTTTTGAATTTTTTAAAATTTTCTACTTATTTTTCAATTTTTTATCAATAATGCCGATTTTTGACCGATTAATCCCGATTAATCCCGATTAATCCCGATTAATCCCGATTAATCCCGAATTTTTGAAAAAACGATTTTTTGGCCGATTTTTCTAAAATCAGTTCGGTTCCTTACCGAACAGCGATTAATCGGCGATTAATCCCGATTAATCGCCGACTTTTAGAACAGAGAGTACAACCCTCTAAAATGCTCTAGAACCGAAAGTAATTATCATTTTACAAAAGTTATCATATAAATGGGATTTATATTATTTAAACTTTAAAATAGTAAAATTTATTTTTAACACAATAATGTATTTTATTTTTTAAATTTAATATATATATATATATATATAGGCCTTTGCTCCATAAAGAACACTCTTATATAAAGAACAATAAAGAACACTACAAAATCATTTATTCCAATAGATCCATTGGCCCCGCCAGGGGCACCCAATACAAAAAGTTCTTATTTTTTTAGGCTCTATCCATCCAGCAAAAAAAAAAAAAAAATTTGAAAATTTTACTGTTCATGATGACGTCACTGATGACGTCATCGATGAACAGTAAAATTTTCAATTTTTTTTTTTTTTTTGCTGGATGGATAGAGCCTAAAAAAATAAGAACTTTTTGTATTGGGTGGCCCCGCCAGGGGCAATGGATCTATTAGATATGAGGTGTTCTTTGTTGTTCTTTATTTAAAGTGTTCTTTATGGAGTCCAACCCAATATATATATATATATATATATATATATATATATTGTGATCAAATAGAAACTGATATGGGCTAAAAGTAAGCCCTAAAAATACATTTAATGTGGCATTAATTAGACCCGAAATGGTCCAAACGTGGGGCCCACCAGGTGGGCCCAAACCCTATTTACAATATTAATTTCGTAATTAATATTAGGGATAATAAACAGCTCAGCAATAAGTGTCAGATAAGAACATTATCTCTACAAGGAGTAGCCTCCAAGGCATACACTCATACAAGGAAACAGACTCCTACAAGGAAGGGGTCTAGATCCTTCCTCAAGGATGACTTGTCCACCAAGTCACCTAACCCTACTACGATTTTAGTGCTTCTCAGCCTATATAAAGGGTCTGACCCCTCATCTCAGAACTACGTTTTGGCTCAATCCTCGAATAAGGACATACAAGCCACTGCGTCCTAGGTGAGCTCTCGCCTCCATAGCCTCGAGGGCACCATCACCTAGAACTACGTCTTGGCTTGATTCTCTAAACACAGAGATACGTAGGCATTCTGTGAGGACCGTTTAAGTCTCGAACGCAGAAGCAGCCATTAAAGCACGAAGCTCACGTACCCTAGCATTAAATACAGCAAACCCTAGCCGCAATCTAATAACCTAGTTTTTATTCCACAACATTTGGCGCCGTCTGTGGGAAAACAACATCAACCATGGCAAACACGCGGAGAACTGTTCAAACTTCTGCTGGACTTCCTGTCACCACCGAAGCTGGTGCTCATGGAAGCCAACCACCACCTACTGGTACTCAAAGGGAAAATATCCCTGTCGCCACCACTCAAGGACCCGAGATCCCAATCTCTGTTGAAGGGACGAATCCCCTACAGATGGTTGTTCATGGAACTACTCAACCACCACCTGTAACCCATCCACTAATCTTGAACACCCCATCGGGTCTTCAACTTCACACCACTGATCTTCCCCAATATGCGAGTCAAACTCTAGGGATGCCATCTCAACCCATAGGGGGCACCTATCATGACCCATACATTCCCCCTTATATTCGAGGTTTGGAACCCACGAATCAACCGCGTCGTACCCCCCTGATCCAAGATTATTCTGGACCTTATACCGATGACTCATCCTCTGAGGAGGGTAGCCCTGATCGAGCCCCTAGAAGGAGGCGTGGAAGCAAGGAGCCTGTAGGCCGTGCTCGGAAAACTACTGGAGGACGTCCCCTTACTGCTATGGAGAGAATCCAAAAGCATGAGGCTAAGATCCAGAAGTTGAAGGATATCTTGGCAAGAGAGCAACAGAGGCAAGGTAATTGCCCACCAACCGGAGCTGGAGGTGCTGAAATCCCGTTTGTGGATCTGGAAGAGCCCTCTAGAGATAGAACAAGACGTTCAAGGGTCGAAACCCCAAGGGGTGATCCCTATAAACTGACACAGTTGGGAAATCCCGACGATCCTACCCCACCGTTTACCGATGAGGTTATGAATGCCCATATTTCAAGAAGGTTTAAGATGCCCACCATCAAATCCTATGATGGAACAATGGGAACAACACGAACTCAAAAAAGAGAAAGACAGATCAAGAATATGACGTCAGGGACAAATATCCCCGTACAAAGGATTCTGAATCTCCCCTTAAAAAGGGAGGCCTTGAACCGAAGTTTTCTGAATATGCAAGGTTGAATACCTCAAGGAGTCAGATACTAATGGAGATTGAGAACGACCGTGAAGTCCGATGGCCGAAGCCAATGAGGACCGATCTGGAAAAACAAAATAAGAATCAGTTCTGCCGATTCCATAAAGAAGTCGGTCATGATACAGATGACTGCCGACAACTTAAGGATGAGATTGAGTTCTTGATTCGGAGAGGAAAACTCAGTAAATTCACCAAGGATGGGACTCAAGGAAGTCAGAGGGGAAACTATGAAAGGAAGGAATACGATAGACAAGACAATGATTAAGGTCGTAACCCTAAGCCCCGAGGGCCAACTGTGAACATGATATTTGGAGGACCAACTGCTGCTGGGCCTTCCAGAAATTCAAGGAAATCTTATGCCCGAGAGGTAATGACTGTGGTCGGAGAGGTACCAAAGCGTGCCAAGACAGATGTGTCCTTAAGTTTCGATGATTCTGATTTGGAGGGAGTGAAATTTCCCCACGATGACCCTTTGGTCATCATACCTGTGATAGGCAATTATGAAGTTAAAAGAGTTCTAGTTGACAACGGGGCGTTAGTGGATATTCTTTTCCATGACGCTTTCATCAAGATGGGTTACTCGGACACCCAGTTAACACCATCGGATATGTCCATCTATGGTTTCAATGGAGTGGAATCAAAGGTAGAAGGCGCGATACAACTTCCCATGACAATGGGACAAGACCCGAAATCAACTACCCAGATGTTGAATTTCATAGTCATCATGGCAAGTTCGACCTACAACGCAATCCTGGGAAGGACGGGACTCCTTGCATTTAAGGCTGTAGCCTCTTCCTAACACCTGAAAACCAAATTCCCAACAAGAAACGGGATTGGAGAAGAATGGGGTGACCAAAGAATGGCTAGAAGCTGTTACATAGCCGCGTTAAGGCCTGACAGAACCGGGGGGCAAGTACTCCCAATTGAAGACATGGATGTCCGGGACGATGAGGGGAATAGGGGAAAACCAGCTGAGGATCTGATCCCCATCCCCTTGATCCCAGAAAAACCAGATAAGGTCACTTATGTCGGAGCTCTATTGACCGAGTCTTTGAAAGGCAAGTTGACTACCTTTCTTCAAGAAAATAACGACGTCTTCGCTTGGACAGCGGCGGACATACCAGGGATTGATCCCCAGTTGATAACTCACAAGTTGAATGTGGATCCTAATAGGAAGACCATAAAACAAAAGAAGAGGAACTTCGCTCCTGAAAGGCAAGAGGCCATCAAGCAAGAAGTTGATAAGCTCCTGGAAGTGGGCTTCATCGAAGAAATTCAGTTCCCGGAATGGTTGGCCAACCCGGTGAAGGTTAAAAAAGCCAATGGGAAGTGGAGGATGTGTGTCGATTTCACAGACTTGAATGACGCATGTCCTAAGGATTGTTTTCCCTTACCAAGGATCAATGCCCTGATTGACGCTACGGCTGGGCACGAGATGTTAAGCTTCATGGATGCCTTCAGTGGCTATAACCAGATAAAAATGCACAAGGATGACACCAACAAGGAGCCACTTACAAAAGGCTAGTGAACAAAATTTTTGAACACCTCATTGGCATGACCATGGAGGTCTACGTGGATTATATAAAACACCTTCGTGAGGCATTTGAAGTACTGAGGCACCACCAGATAATGTTAAATCCAACTAAGTGTGCCTTCGGAGTAGGCTCGGGAAAATTCTTAGGCCTGATGGTTTCCAAGAGAGGAATTGAGGCCAATCCCGATAAGATCAAAGCAATCCTAGACATGGAACCACCACGGACTATCAAGGACGTCCAGAAATTGACAGGAAGAGTGGCGGCATTGGGAAGATTCATCTCCAAGTCAGGGGAGAAGTGCTTACCTTTCTTCAAAGCACTTAAGAACGTGAAAAATTTCGAATGGACGGCTGAAAGCCAAGAAGCCTTTGAGGCCCTGAAAAAGTACATGGTCAGAGCGCCACTGTTGGCCAAGCCAAAACCAAATGAAGTTCTTTATCTATGCTTGGCTGTCTCCAACATTGCACTAGGAGCCGTCCTGGTAAAGGAAGAATTGAAGGTTCAGAAACCCATATACTATGTAAGCAAGATCCTGCATGGAGCCGAGATAAACTACTCTACTATCGAGAAGTTTGTTTTAGCCTTGATAATGGCCTCGAGGAAGCTACGACCCTACTTTCAGGCTCACAAGATTGAGGTCCTGACTGATCAGCCTCTAAGAAACATCTTGCATAGTCCTAAAGTGAGCGGAAGATTGATCAAATGGGCTATTGAGCTAGGAGAATTCGATATCAAGTATAAGCCTAGGACGGCCATAAAAGCTCAGGCACTCGCTGACTTCATGGTAGAATGTACCATTGACAACCAAGAAGTCGGGGGGCATGAAGAGATAGTGGAAGAGAAGAAAGATGAAGGAGACTTGATGTCCAAAGAATACTGGGTGCTCTATTTTGATGGGGCATCAAAAACAAAAACAAGTGGAGCTGGTCTAGTTCTGCGAAGTCCAGATGGGTTCCTAGTCGAATATGCTCTAAAGCTAGACTTTCCAATGACTAATAATGAAGCTGAGTATGAGGCTCTGATAGCCGGTTTGACCTTAGCAAGGAAATTAAGGGTCAAGCACCTCAAAGTTTATGGAGACTCGAGACTTGTAGTTGCACAAGTGAATGGTGAGTTTGAAGCTCGTGAGGAAACTATGGCAGAATATCTAAGGATAGCCAAGGGTGTTATGACTCAATTCGAGGAATGATACATGGAACACATCCCGAGGGAGGAGAACATTAAGGCAGATGCCCTCTCTAAGTTCGCTTCCTCGGAGATAGAGAACTATGTTGGGAGTGTTTACTTTCAGGTCTTGAAGACCCCTACTATCAATGTGAAGTTGGTGACACCGATCGATGTGCAAAGCTGTGGGATGGATCCTATCAAGGCTCACTTGGAAACGGGATGGCTCCCTGAAGATGTCATGGAAGCACGTAAACTCTCGGTAAGAGCTCTAAGATACACCCTGATTGAGGGTTTGCTATACAAGAGATCTTTTGTGATCCCGTACTTGAAGTGCTTGAGGCCCAGGAGGCCAGAGAAACACTCGAAGAAGTGCACGAAGGGATGTGTGGGCAACACCTGGGGGGCAGAGCCCTTGCTCATAAAATACGTCCCCTTGCTCATACCAACGACTATTTAAGGGATGAACCCTCTAACAACATGAATTCAAGGAACTGAAACCTACTAAATTGGAGTCCAAAGAATGGATTCAAACCCTAAAGGGATGTATCCCCAATTTAGAGGGGTGACTTTGCTTACAATCGTAAACACCCTAACATGATTACGAATCTCTATAATGGTGTTACCATCACCAACAGGACAAAACCCAAGTTATGGGCTCCTACCCCTATGAGGGCTGAGGGCATGAATTACCATATGTTTAAATACTCATCATAAAAAATTCACTTGCAGGGATGATTATCCTCAACCTCGAAGGTCCGAAATAATAAATCTTAGCTCATGAAGCACGTTTGATACATCAATAGGCATGACAGCCCTTAAGGCCTAGGGTGGCCTCTATCAATGATTCGACAGATATTTTTAAGAAGATTGATGAAATTAGCTCGTGAAGCTCATATTCAATCATTGAAACAAGATCTGGAAAGATTATAGACTCGAAAGTCCCAAAGAGAAAGAATCCCCTCTGTTATTAACTCGAATTATACTCCCGAAATGGACTAAAGGGTTGAAACCCCATGAACCTAAGACATTCAGTCCAAACCCCATCATTCGATATGCTCAATGTAAGGCTTGAAGCCAAAATAAGATCCCAAGTCTCGAAAAAGACCAGTATAATTTCTATGAAATCTTAGTGCATTATCATGGATGTTGGGAAGCATGATCAGCCATTTTAATCCCAGAAGTTCTTCAAGTCTTCAAGAAATCATCAAGGGATGAAGATCGAACCCAGAAAATCTTTAAAAAATGAAGATTGGGCCCAGAAAACTCTAAGCTCAAAGTGAGGCAATGAATTTAGGCCAGGATAGGCCTAGTTCAATCAAGGCCCATGCTGGCTAGGCCCAAACCCCAAACGGGTCATGTCCAACAGAATAAACTCCCGAAAGGAGCACTCAAAATTTTAAAGTCGAATTAGTGCTAATTCCAAGTCGCAGAGGTAAAGTCGAAATTATACCACAAAAGAGATTTGAATGCTTCGATCTCACGGCGAAATGAGATCGTGAAAGGCCTTGGAATGAGGTCGAAAAATAAAGGTTTGAGCTCGCAAGTTTGAGCTCGAAAATACATGCAGAGGTAAGGTAAAACACGACGATCTACATCCCTGTGCGAACGAAACCTTGAGGTCATTAATAACCTACGGATGAGGTCGAAAAACAGTTGAAATGTGAGGCCCACGTCGAACAAAAGGCCGGAAATTAATTAGGTTTAGTCTTAAAGGCTAAACACCATAACGCAATCAAGGCCTAACATGGCCCAATCAAATTTCTGTAGAAATCCCAAAAGGCTGAAATGATTAAAAGTGGCCTAAAGGCTCTACAAAGCCCAAGTCAAGCAAATGACTCAAGAATGAAGGAACAAGTGATAGTAGGCTTAATAAATTATGTAGGCCCATCTTGGATCAAGCCCAAACTAAAGGCCTGATAAGGTCCAGACAAAAATGAATGGCGAAAGTTGATAACAAAGGCACGAAAGCCTAACAAACTTTTAGTTGGACTTGAGTAACAAGGCCTGTTAAGGCCCAAGTCAAAATCAATTAGGACTTCAAGATGAAGAGCCCAAATATGCGATTGGGTTCACGAGGAAAGGCCCCAAACTCTGATGAGTCTAAGGCCCGAAACAGAGGAAAGGCCCAAAGGTCCCAAACGAAGTTGTCTGAGGTCGAGACCAACGACCTCGTTTTGCAACATGTTTTCGAACTCGTTCAAACGACCAAGAAGTTGATTAAAGCCCTGGGTTGAGGTCGTAAACGGCCTGAGATATGAGGTCGTGGTTGTATTGATTTGAGGTCGAAGCATCGAGCTCGTAGTTGAACTACGAATAGGGCTTGTAACGTGCGACCTGGGCATAGAAAAAGCTTACGCTGAGCTCGTTGCATCCTAGTCGAAAATGAACTAGAGAGAATAGAAATTTCTCGCGACCTCACTCCCAATTTGAGGTCGTTTCAACACCATCTGAGCTCGTCCATTCGAGGTCGGAAGAACATTGAAAATCCTGAAAAGAAGCCACGACTTGGCCCCCGTTTGAGTTCGTTTTTGAGCTCGAAAATGAACTAATCTCTGCTCGAAATTTCCAGGTCGAAAATGACTTAGAAAGTAAGAAAAATGGTTGCGACCTTGAGGTAGTTTGAGCTCGAATTTGAGCTCGGGTTTGCAAAATTTCGAGCCGAAACGATAATTTCTGAATAGTACCTGGCAGCTCGACCCCAGCCAGGGGCTCTGCCCCTTGGACCCCGCCAGGGGCTGCCGCCCCTTGGACCCCGCCCGAGGGCTACCGCCCCCGGACCCCCGCTAGCACCGATTAGCACCGTTTAGTGCCGTTTAAGCACATATTAGTGCCGATTAGCACCGTTTAGCGCCGATTAGTGCCGTTAGTGCCGTTTTACGCCATTCAACATTGTTTAAACACTGTTTAAGCATTGTTCAAGGCTGATTAGCGCTGCCTGGTGCCATTTAACACCGCTTAGTGTCATTCAACATCGTCGTAAATGCGTCGGTCGCTCCACGCTTTACATTAAGATGATAAGTTGAAAATACTCATGTAAGAGCAATAAACCCTGACCCAAGTCTCATGTAAGGCCGTTATAACTTCAAGGAAAACCTGATCAGTTTTCCTAGAAGTTGGGGGGCAAATGATATGGGCTAAAAGTAAGCCCTAAAGACACATTTAATGTGGCATTAATTAGACCCGAAATGGTCCAAACGTGGGGCCCACCAGGTGGGCCCAAACCCTATTTACAATATTAATTTCGTAATTAATATTAGGGATAATAAACAGCTCAGCAATAAGTGTCAGATAAGAACATTATCTCTACAAGGAGTAGCCTCCAAGGCATACACTCATACAAGGAAACAGACTCCTACAAGGAAGGGGTCTAGATCCTTCCTCAAGGATGACTTGTCCACCAAGTCACCTAACCCTACTACGATTTTAGGGCTTCTCAGCCTATATAAAGGGTCTGACCCCTCATCTCAGAACTACGTTTTGGCTCAATCCTCGAATAAGGACATACAAGCCACTGCGTCCTAGGTGAGCTCTCGCCTCCATAGCCTCGAGGGCACCATCACCTAGAACTACGTCTTGGCTTGATTCTCTAAACACAGAGATACGTAGGCATTCTGTGAGGACCGTTTAAGTCTCGAACGCAGAAGCAGCCATTAAAGCACGAAGCTCACGTACCCTAGCATTAAATACAGCAAACCCTAGCCGCAATCTAATAACCTAGTTTTTATTCCACAACAGAAACCATCCTTAAAATAAAAACTAGAAACCAACACTAAATATATTATATTTCATTTATTCTAAGGGCCCCGTTAGGGGCAGTTTCACAAAAAATGTCATAAATCAACTCAACAACGTATAGCGAAAAAAAAGTTAATGTTCACATGATGACATCACTGCCACATCATCAGCATGAAAAGTAATATATTTTATTTTTTACTGAATAGAGGGTAGATTATTATACGTTTTTTGTATTGGAGTACCTATAATTTTGGTCATTAGATTAGCTTGAAATATTGGATTAGGGTTTAGTTTCTATTTTCTATTTTAATTTATTTTCTATTTGAGTAGGACCCAATATATATATATTAAATTTTATATATAAACATGTTCTTTTTGTAAACCAAATATATTAATAGGAGGATGAAACCTGACGATTCAGCCCTATTACGGGAAAAACATGAGATAGGACTTACCAAGACAAGCATAGCTTGTACCTCAATGGACAAAAATGACTAGTAATTTAAACTTTCGTGTCATATTTTCTTATCTTCTACTTTCATGTTTCGTATATTGTGTAGGGTTTCGAGCATCAAACGCAGCGAAAAAATTAAAACAAAACCAATAATTATCGAAACCCTATCGCAAGATCCATGCAAAAACATGATATTTAATTCGGAGATTGATGATTTACCTTAAAGAAGCTTTAATAACGGTTGAAAATCAGAGATCCTAGCTACTTGAATCACCACGCATCCCGCTCTCACGATCTACGCTCTACCGATATCCACATGATGCTTGATCTTCGAAGGAGCGATGTACTAGCATCCGGAAACTGATTTCTCTCCATCTCCATCTTCTCTCTCAAACGGCTAGGGTTTTTTTTTCTAAAACGTCTAACCCTAATTTGAGACTTTAAGATGTTTATATAGAGAGAGATAAATCAGTATTCCATGGCCCAATCATATTGGCCTTTACTCAAATTCGAATTCTTAATTAAATAATTAATTTGTAGGTATTCAATTCGGATTTCAAATAATCTTTCTAAATATCTGGGTATTCAATTGAGATTTTAAAAAATCTTCTAAAATCTGTAGGTATTCAATTCAGATTTTAAACAATCAATCAAAATCTCAAGGTATTCAACTTTCAACTGATTTGCTATAGTCATGGATTTTAAAATATTTGTGGGAGATTTTATATGTAAAATTATCAACGTCAAATTTGTAGTTACTAGACAATATTTTAATGTATTTGTGAATTATAACATTTGTAATCAAAAAAATCAAAACACTTCTACAATGAAAATATTTCACAAACAAAATATGAGTAACTGTGTGTGTATGTTCACATGAAAAGAAAGGGGTTAATTGGCTTATTCATCATTGAACTGAACCTCATCTTACAAGTGGGTAATTGAACTCAAAAAGTTTGCAGTCAACTCATCATACTAATTAAAACTTGCAATCTCATAACTGCCGTTAACTCATTTAACGGGACTGACGGAAAAATGACGTGGCAAGCTGGCGTGGCAAGAATTTTAATGGGTAAAATGGCTAATTCATAACTGAACTGATCATCAACTTGCAAATGGGTAATTGAACTCAAAAAGGTTGCAATCAACTCATCAATTAGTGTTACAAAAATATCCTAAACAATAATATATAAAAATCTATGATAGAACGATATTTTTTACTTATATTTAGTGTTATAAAAATATTCTAAACAACTAACATATTAAACTAGCTCTTTAGCCTGTGCAAAGAACGTAAACGTGCACCCTCCAAATTTTAATTATTTATTGATTTTCAAAAATATATCTAATATATCAGTATGTTGTACGAGATAGTTAATATTTGTAATATTCATCTTGTGAAGCTAATCATTGGTCATATATAAATTTTATAAATTTTTTACTTATTAAATATAATGTATAAAAAAATTTCCAATATATTTGAGTATAGATAATATGGCGTGCAAGAGATGTACATATTATATATATCTGTGTGTCTGAGAGAGAAAGAGAGAGAGAGGGGGATGAATTTCTCACAATTTAATACCACCTAAAATCTAATTTTGTAATCACCTTTTGTGCTTGTAATTAATTCGGTTAATCGCGAATTAAACTTTTATTGTCTAAGACACAAGTAGACATATAAGTCATATGAACATGTTTGTTCAAGTACAAATTGTAATATAAAAATATTGAAATACTATTAAATAATGAGATATGTGTGTGTTTTAATGTGTAATTTCAGTTATCTAGTTGCAAACCTTTTGAGTTCAATTACCTATTTGCAAGTTGAGGGTCAGTTCAGTTATGAATTAGCCATTTTATCCCTTACCTGTACAAAATTAACGGACCTCCGTTAAAAGTCAACGAAAGTTAACGGTCGAGCAAGTTTTTAATAGTTTAATTATGATATTGCAAGGTTTAATTAGTTTAATGACGATAATGCAAGTTTTTTGAATTCGATTACCCAACTGCAAGTTGAGCACGAGTTTAGTTATGAAATAGCCAATTAACCCGAAAAAAAAGGTTCGAACAAATTATTAATCCCACCATGTACAGTTGATCTAGCATGTAAATTAATTACTGACTCTGGCGCTGGCGACAACAATCTTTGTCGTTGGCTTATGATACATTTCAGTTTGCCAAGCCTGATCTTCAGTTGTCCTGAAATTTCTTCCTCATATTGCCCCCTAAAACAATAAGGACAAGCCCACCCTTAACCAGTCGATCCATTTCCTCCTCTCCTACTAACGAACTTACTCGTTCCTTGTACTCCTTGAAGTATTCTAGTTGTCTTGGCATTCGTACTAATTAATTAATTATTTATATATAGTTATCTTTAATTGATATATAGATATTATAAAATAAAAAAATGAAAGAAATCAATCTCGTAAATCGTGGAATCTGTGGGATTTTGTAATTCTAAAAAAATTCATCAAAATCAATCCATCAAAATCTGTAGGGAATTAAAATAATATGTGTAGAGATTTTAAACAATCCATGGATTTACATATTCTATTAAAATCCATGGATTATTAACAATCCAACAGAATCTCAATTGAATACACCCCTCTTAGCTTTTTGCTTACTTTAATGTTACTAGCTTATAACCCGTGCGATGCACGGATTTTTTAACATTTAATAAATTTTATTTTATGTTACAATTATATTTTTATATAATTAGTATTTATAATATTTTATTTTAATTTTAACTTAAATTATTTAATAAAAATTTAATTAATGATATGCATGGTTTAAAACGTATATTATAAAATTTTAAAATAAATATATTGTTCATGGAATTCGAACCTTGAAATTTTAGTAAATTAATTTAATCATATACTATATCTAATCATTAGATCTAACAGTTCTGATTTTTTTTCTAAAAATATAACGGTCATTATTCGTAGTATACGGATTTCTATTATATTTTGTTAGTGATTAAAAGATAAGGTGTGACATTTTTGAGTATATATTAATTATTGCAATTATATTTTAAAATAAAAGTTAACGTGTTTAAATTGGGAAAAAATATTATTGATTGGAAGATACAAATTTATAAAATTATAATAAAATTTCATTGTGTTATAAATAAAATTTATTGATATGGTGTTACTTTTATTATGTTATAAATTTTATTTAATATTACAATTACGATTTGTATAATCTTTTTTTTTTATGATTTTAAAATAATATTAATGATTGGAAGATATGATACGGTTGATGTTTTTAGTTATTTATAAATGGTAATATTTTCAACTATAAGTAAATGTGAAAAAGTAAATCGACTAATTACCATTAATTATTTTATGTTATTATTTATTTTAGTTATTGATATCGAATATATTTTTTTTAATGAAGGGTAAATAAGTAAATTCACGAATTACCAAAAAACATACCAAAAAACATAAAAAAAATTATTGATATGGTGTTTCTTTTATTATGATATAAATTTTATTTAATATTAAAATTATGTTTTGTATAATCACTATTTTTGATGATTTTAAAGGAAATATTAATGATTGGAAGATATGATATGGTTGATGTTTTTAGGTGTTTATAAAAGGTAATATCTTCAACTAAAAGTAAATGTGAAAAAATAAATTGACTAATTACCATTAATTATTTTATGTTATTATTTATTTTATGTATTTTAATATTATAGATATCGAATATATTTTTCTTTTTAATAAAAAATTATACTAATGTTTCTTTATAAATAAAAAAGGTAACATGTTTTAATTCGAAAGGAAATATTATTGATTGGAAGATATGATACGATTTATGTTTTTAAGTGTTTATAAAAGGTAATAACTTCAACTAAAAGTAATTGTGAAAAGGGCAATTAACTAATTACCATTAATTATTTGATGTTATTATTTATTTTAGCTGTTTAAATATTATTGATATTGAATATATTTTTCTTTTTAATGAAGGGTAAATAAGTAAATTAACGAAGTATCAAAAAACAGGTACCAAAACTTTCAATGTATCAGAATTTATATAATAGTATAGATTATCGGCTGTTACTTCTATGTAATATGAGCTAAGTAAAAATGGATTAATCGGATATTATAATAATATTTAATATATTACTATAATTTACAATTAAACATATCATTTTAAATAAATTTATAGAATTAATCAGATTTCAAAAATTGAATCGGCACAAACGATTAATCGATTAAATCGGGGATTTTTAGAACCTTTATCAGCAAAAAAAATTGATTCATTTACCGATGTTTTTCTGAAAAAATTTATTTACCCATATTAAAATTACATTATTTTTATTATTTTAGAGTTAGAAAAAAATTTACTCAACACTAATGTACAGTACAACCCTCTAAAATGCTCTAGAACCGAAAGTAATTATCATTTTACAAAAGTTATCATATAAATGGGATTTATATTATTTAAACTTTAAAATAGTAAAATTTATTTTTAACACAATAATGTATTTTATTTTTTAAATTTAATATATATATATATATATATATTGTGATCAAATAGAAACCATCCTTAAAATAAAAACTAGAAACCAACACTAAATATATTATATTTCATTTATTCTAAGGGCCCCGTTAGGGGCAGTTTCACAAAAAATGTCATAAATCAACTCAACAACGTATAGCTAAAAAAAGTTACTGTTCACATGATGACATCACTGCCACATCATCAGCATGAAAAGTAATATATTTTATTTTTTACTGAATAGAGGGTAGATTATTATACGTTTTTTGTATTGGAGTACCTCTAATTTTGGTCATTAGATTAGCTTGAAATATTGGATTAGGGTTTAGTTTTTATTTTCTATTTTAATTTATTTTTTATTTGAGTAGGACCCAATATATATATATTAAATTTTATATATAAACATGTTCTTTTTGTAAACCAAATATATTAATAGGAGGATGAAACCTGACGATTCAGCCCTATTACGGGAAAAACATGAGATTGGACTTACCAAGACTTGTACCTCAATGGACAAAAATGACTAGTAATTTAAACTTTCGTGTCATATTTTCTTATCTTCTACTTTCATGTTTCCTATATTGTGTAGGGTTTCGAGCATCAAACGCAACGGAAAAATTAAAACAAAATCAATAATTATCGAAATCCTACCGCATGATCCATGCAAAAACATGATATTTAATTCGGAGATTGATGATTTACCTTAAAGAAGCTTTAATAACGGATGAACATCAGAGATCCTAGCTACTTGAATCACCACGCATCCCGCTCTCACGATCTACGCTCTACCGGTATCCACACGAATGTTTGATCTTCGAAGGAGCGATGTACTAGCATCCGGAAACTGATTTCTCTCCATCTCCATCTTCTCTCTCAAACGGCTAGGGTTTTTTTTTCCTAAAACGTCTAACCCTAATTTGAGACATTAAGATGTTTATATAGAGAGATAAATCAGTATTCCATGGCCCAATCATATTGGCATTTACTCAAATTCGAATTCTTAATTAAATAATTAATTAAGTCACACTTAATTAATATTCTAAAATAATTCGAATTCTAATAATTAGTAAATTCGAAAATCTATTTAATCAATTAATTAAGTCTGACTTAATTAATATCATAAATAGATTCAAATTAATATTTAATTTAAATTCATAATTTAAATCAATTCTCCTCCAAGCATTCTTAGTGTGTGACCCTGTAGGTTATCATTACGTTGGCAATAATTTTATTATTCAATATAAAATTATAAATAATGAGCGGCATCTAGTAATACATCATTGCTACCCAAGTAATAATAATAAATCGGTGATTCGATTAAACCTTTCGTGACTAATGTTCCTATGTAATATAATTCATTTAACCATATATTATAGATTAAACTAAAGGCATGTTTTTTGTCATCCTCTTCAACATTTAATCCGGGTTTCCTTGATCAATGAGTAGACTATTAAAACAAATCAATATTTGAGCATGGCCATGCATTTTCATAGTCTCACTCAATCAAGAGGCCAATAATATCTCTCCTAATAATAGGAGGGTTAAATCCTATATCTATCATTAATATTTCTCATACGACTCATAATATACCCGATGTCCACTTTTATCATCACCCGGTCAAAGGTAACTTTTAATGTAGTCAAAGTATATTAATCCTCGTATAGAATTATAATGATCTCAAGTCTAAGGATCATTACACCATTATCACTGTGAGTCTTTCTAATGACATTATCAACATGTAGAATCTCACCGTGGGTCAATCCAGTGCCATGCATAATATTACATGCACCTATGTTCTTGACTTTAATATCACTATACCTATACCTATGACCAATGAGATGTGGTCATCAGTCAACAAACATACTAATCTTTATGAATTATAATTGTCCCATATTAATAATGCTCGATTAGGGATATTTAGGAATATAAACACTATTCATGTAATCTCATTTTTAAGTCACATACTTAAAGATATAGAATACATGTTACATATTCCAAGGACCTTTATTGTTCTAATATTTATATCGCAGTAAATAAAGACATAATAAATTAATGTAGAATAATCGATATAACATAATCACTGAATAACAAAATAGTCTATCCTAGAAGCACAACTAAATTGTCTCTAGGGCACTAACACTATCAATCTCCCACTTGCACTAGAGTCAATCGCACATGTATCTAATATCCATGGAACTAGTGTGACCTTCGTGCTTCTGCTGCGACAAAGCCTTGGTCAGTGGGTCCGTAACATCATCATTAGTATGCACTTTACATATATGTATATCTCCTTCATCATTAATCTCATTAATAAGGTGATATCGCCTAAGTAAATCCTCAACCAACCATTTTGGTTGCTTCGTAAGCATCAATATACTCAGCCTCCATTGTAGAATCATTTATTGTCTTTACTGTGAACTATTCCAGCTTATAACACTTCTATTTAGACAAAAACACGAATCCAGACTGGGACACAGAATCGTCCCTTTCTGTCTGGAAACTAGCATCAGTGTAACCTCTTACAACCAGCTTCTCATCTCCTCTGTATATCAAGAACAAATTTTAGTCCGTTTAAGGTACTTAAAATATTCTTGATAGCTATCCAGTGACCCTCACTTGGATTAGACTGGTATCTGCTCGTCATGCTCAAAGCATACGAGACATCAGGACGAGTACATATCATTGCATACATTATAGAACCAATTACCGAAGCATATGGTACTTTACACATATGGTCCTTATCATCTGATGATTTAGGACGGTATACCTTTGAGATCGCTATCCCATGAGACATTGGGACATAGCCCATCTTTGCCTCTTGCATCCTAAAATGATACAATACCTTGTCAATGTATGTACTCTGACTTAAGCCGATTAATCTTTTAGATCCATCTCTATAGATCCTGATCCCTAAGATATAGGTAGCATCGCCTAAGTCTTTCATTAAGAAACTTTTTCCCAACCAAGTCTTCACATCCTGTAGAGAAGGAATGTCATTCCCTATTAGTAATATGTCATCTACATATAATACTAGGAATGCCACTTGACTCCCACTAACCTTCTTGTAAACACACGGCTCATCCTTATTTGTATGAAGCCAAACTCTTTGACTGTTTCATCAAAATGGATGTTCCATCTTCTAGAGGCCTACTTTAATCCATAAATGGATCGTCATAACTTACAAACCATTCTAGCAAACCTCGAATCGACAAAACCCTGAGGTTGTGTCATGTACACATCCTCTTCTAAGCTCCCATTTAAGAAAGCAGTCTTGACATCCATTTGCCAGATCTCATAGTCATAATAAGCTGCTATCGCAAGCAAAAACCTGATGGATTTGACCATAGCTACCGGTGAAAAAGTTTCATCATAGTCAATACCATGAATTTGTTTGAAACCTTTCGCCACTAGTCTTGCTTTGTAGGTCTGTAAATTTCCATCCATGTCAGTTTTCTTCTTGAAAACCCACTTGCACTCTATGGGTTTTACCCCATAAGGTGGTTCAACCAAAGTCCATACTTTGTTTTCATACATGGAATCCATCTCAGATTTCATGGCCTCCAGCCATCTCTCAGAATCTGGACTATTCATAGCATCCTTGTAGGTGAGAGGCTCATCATTATCTATAAGCATCACATCGCCACCGTGAGTAAGAAGAAATCCATAATATCTGATGAGGAATAGAAGTGGAAGTAAAATAGAGTTTTTATACACTTTATTTATATCTACTATTCAGAAAATATATTATAGGTATTAGTTAAATGAGTTCTAATTATCTAGTTTATTAATAATTAGTCCAATTGTTATGGACTTTATTGAGAAAGTAGATATTTGGCTTGCAAGTTTTTACCTTTCACTTGAAAGGGTTTTTCTTGTTTTAAGCACTTAGGATTTTATATTCAAGTTAGATCAGGATTTTAATGGTTTCCTAGTTGGGTTCAGGTATTAGCTAAATTCTAGTTGTTCTTGAATTCCTTTTTGGATTCCAACCAGGATAAGGTTATTTATTTAGCCTATATATACTCTCATCTTGTAATATTTTGGGAGACGTTATTGATAATAAAATTTTGGCTATTTGCTAGCTTTGAGAATAGAATTCAGGAGTGAATTCAGAGTTTGAGTTTTGTTTCTCCATTCGGAGATTCAGAGTTGGAGTTTTGTTTCTCCTTCCTCGGAGATTCAGAGTTTTGAGATTTTTTCTCCAACTTTGGAGATTCAGAGTTTAATTAATATCTATCATTATTACATATTATCATAAACACATCATGTTCCGTATCAATTTGGTATCAAGAGCCAAGGTTTCTCCATCAATTTCTTAATTGTTGGGAGATCTAGGGTTTCCGCAAAAAAAAAAGTTACTGTTCACGGTACTGTTCATCGACGTCAAATCTTTGAATTTGGTATATTAGTTCTTGGGTTTGTATGGTTGCACGTTAATGGCAAGGGAAGAAGATTTAAAACTTGAAGGATCAGATGGAGATTTCTTGAAGTTGTCTCTTAGAAATATTACTGAGCAACTTGCTTATGTGGTAGAGCAATTTACAAAAAGTACAAAAGAACTGCAAGCAAGTTTACAAGTTACAAATGAGAGGATTGAGGGGGTTGTTGCTACGGTAGAAAATACACCTCTTCACACAGGCTTTACAAGAAACCATCCACCCACTAATAATGATTACGATGATACAAGTCTGAAGTGGGATGTACCAGAATTTAGTGGAGCAGGTGATGTAGAGGATTTCTTAGAATGGGTGAGACAGATGGAAAAAATCTTTGACTATGAAGGTTTTGATGATCAGAAGTCTTATAAAATTGCCTACATGAAACTAACAAGATATGCATCTCTATGGTTTGACACTTTGAAGACGAAGCTCATGAAGGAAAGCGCTCCTAGAATCAAAACTTGGACTGAGATGAAAAGGCAATTGAATAATCGCTTTGGTCCAAAGGAATACACACAAGATAAAGTAGTCAAGAGATATGAAGTTGAAAGGGATATTGTTCAATTTGAAGATACACATGTGAAAAATCAATCAGATAACGATAATGTGATCATACCACAATCTTCAAGTTTTGTAGAGCACGAGAATAGTGGGGTTCTTGATGTTGGTAAAGTTGAAAAATCTCATGTGGAGAAAGTTTTCCTTGTTCAAGAAAAACAAATTAATGATATCATTGAGGTCGAACATATTGACTTTATAATTCCAGAATCCTTGATTAAGATGCATCCACCTAAAAGCATGTTTTCACAGTTCTTTGCACCTCCGTCGTTCTTGAAGATGTGCGAATTTTTTTTTCTGGATCCTTCTAAATCGTGCATGATCATTGCGTTCTACAAAACTCGTGGGCGAGTTTTTTTCAACAAAGGGAGAATGATGAGGAATAGAAGTGGAAGTAAAATAGAGTTTTTATACACTTTATTTATATCTAGTATTCAGAAAATATATTATAGGTATTAGTTAAATGAGTTCTAATTATCTAGTTTATTAATAATTAGTCCAATTGTTATGGACTTTATTGAGAAAGTAGATATTTTGCTTGCAAGTTTTTACCTTTCACTTGAAAGGGTTTTTCTTGTTTTAAGCACTTAGGATTTTATATTTCAAGTTAGATCAGGATTTTAATGGTTTCCTAGTTGGGTTCAGGTATTAGCTAAATTCTAGCTGTTCTTGAATTCCTTTTTGGATTCCAACCAGGATAAGGTTATTTATTTAGCCTATATATACTCTCATCTTGTAATATTTTGGGAGACGTTATTGATAATAAAATTTTGGCTATTTGCTAGCTTTGAGAATCGAATTCAGGAGTGAATTCAGAGTTTGAGTTTTGTTTCTCCATTCGGAGATTCAGAGTTGGAGTTTTGTTTCTCCTTCCTCGGAGATTCAGAGTTTTGAGATTTGTTTCTCCATTTTTGGAGATTCAGAGTTTAATTAATATCTATCATCATTATATATTATCATAAACACATCACGTTCTGTATCAATATCTCTCTGGCTCATGGCGAATCCTACTGGATCTACGAATAACCTGTGTTTCTTGAACAGTGTTGTTCTCAACATTTTGAGTTACATTCTGCTCATATTCTAACTCTGGTTCAACGTTATCTTGTGGTTCTCGATCCTCATCGAGATCTATTGTCCTCCCACTGTTTTTCCTAGAAAGCAGTTCTCTCTAGAAACACAGCAGTTCGAGCAACAAACACTTTGTTCTCTGAAGGTTTATAGAAATAATAGCCTTTTTTGTTTCTATTGGGTATCCCACAAAATTTGATTTTGGTCCTAGCTTGTCTGAGATCAGACGTTTCACAAATGCTTCATATCCCCAAATTTTCATAAATGACACGCTGTGACGTTTCTCAATTCATATATCATATATGGTGTCTTTTGAACCGATTTAGAAGGAACTCAGTTTAGTGTTTGTGCAGTCGTTTCTAGGGTATATCCCCGAAAACAATTGGAAGATCCGTAAGACTCATCATCGATCGCACCATGTCCAACAAAGTACGATTTCTCCTTTCCGACATCCCATTCCATTGTGGTGTTCCAGGAGGAGTGAGTTGTGATACTATACCACACTCCTTTAGGAAATTCTTAAATTTCAAGCTTAAGTATTCTCCCACACGATCAGATCATAGAGTTTTAATACTTTTGCCTAATTGCTTTTCAACTTCAGCCTTATACTCTTTGAAATTTTCAAACGATTCGGATTTGTTCTTCAAAAGATACATATATCCGAATCTACTAAAATCATCAGTAAAGGTTATGAAATAATAAAATCCACCTCTTGCTATCGTACGCATTGGACCACATACATCACTATGTATCAATTCCAATCCTTTGGTGGCCCTCTCACCTTGTTTGGTAAAATGAGCTTTAGTCATTTTGCCAATGAGACATGGTTCACATTCCTCGTATGATTCGAAATCAAACTTATCCAAGTATCCATCCTTATGTAACTAGGAAATGCGATTCTCAATTATATGGCCTAAACGACAATGCTGGAGGTATATTTGATTTGAGTCATTTGTCTTAAGACGTTTATTATTTACATTATAGACAGGAGTATCAAGAACATATAAACCATTAAACAAACGTGCAACCTTATAGGTAACAATATTCAATAAAAAGGAACAACAATTGTTCTGAATCATAAAGAAAAAGTAATCTTGTCCCAACAAGAAACGGTAATAATGTTTCTGCAAATCGCAGACACGTAATAACAGTTCTCTAGTTCTGAAATAAGCCCCGAGGGCAATGATAAATAAATCCCTACAGCTAAATCAGCAATCTTTGCTCCATTTCCAACATGTAGGTCGACTTCTCCTAACGCCAAAGTCCTACTCCGTTGCTATTTCTACACATTTATACAAATGTGAGAACCACATCCGGTATCTAATACCCATGATGTAGAAGTAGACAAATTGACTTCTATAACATAAATACCTGAATCAGAAATCTGAACAGCCTTCAGTTTCTGCAGATCCTCCAAATAAGCTTGACAGTTTCTCTTCCAGTGACCCGGCTTTTTGCAATAGTGACAATAACCTTTTGCAACACCTCCTGTAGGCATCAAAGCCCCTTTGGGAGCATGTTTTGGATTTGCATTAGATTTGGATCCAATCCTCCTCTTGGCTTTCCATTGCCAACCAAGGAAGTTTGTTCCTGTCAACTTGTCCTTCTCAAGGACTGATCGTACGGAGAAGTTCATTTGAGTTGTTTGCCATTTTTTTTTTGCTAATTAAAAGAATTTATACCAAAGGAAACAGCTAATACATATCTAGGGGCATACCCCGCGAGACAACATCCATGCTATAGCTAGTAATCAACATGATACAAAGAATAAGAAGGTAAACCCTACTCAACGTTACAGATGTACCTAGCCGTCTTTTACATGATAAATAAGAGGATGGTCGGGTCATTCCGAACCCAACCCTTAAACAAGCTACATGAGAACAGTTTCTCACGCACCATACGTCTTATCTCACTGCTAACCACTGATGTAGGGTGGCCAGGACCATGGTTGTGCATACGGAAGTTACGCTCTTTCCAGACATGATAAATAGCTGTGCTAAAAAACAGTTGGGCAATTGATTCCTCCTTTGCCCCTAGCTGAGTAGCAGTGCAGTTGCCTGACTGACAATTGGACCAGTTACGAGAGAAACGAAATGGCATAGACCTGCTAATGATATCAAAGTATGGGCAAGCAGTGAAAATGTGGCTAATCGATTCATCATCCACCCCACACAAGACACATTTTTGATCAACCTGCATTCCAAACAGAAGCATTCTATCCTTCGTGAGGAGCCTGTTTTTGATGGCTAACCATGTGAAGAATGAGCATTTCGGGATATTGAATTTTCCCCAGACCATGTTAAACCACTGGACATAGCTTCCCTTAACCCGCATGGAGGACCAAATAGTGGACAATTTGACATGCTTTGGAAGCATTCCATCCCACAAAATGGAATCAGACTTATGGATTTGGATATGTTGCACCATCCTTCTAATTTCAATCACATCATTATGGTTCGAAGATGGTAAGTCCCAAGTCCCATTTCGGAGGTAGACATTGATACTAACTGAACTAGTGGACTCAGCTGTAGATACAATGGAAGGGGCAAAATCTAGAAGGGGCTTATTTTGAACCCAAGGATCATGCCAGAAGAGAAAGTCAGAGTTTTCTCCTATGTTATAGTGAACATACTGAAGGGCTCGCGGCCTCGCCTTGAACAGTTTCCTTACAATCCAACATGAGCGATATGGCATTTTGGAAGTCCAGAATTCCTTCTTTGCCAGCAAAGCTTTATGGAACCATGCTACCCATAGAGAGTTAGAGGTGGGCTGAATGATGCGCCACAGCTGAAAAAGAATGGCTGCTTCATTCCATTCAAAAATATTCCGAATGCCAAGACCCCCTTCTGCTTTTGGTTTGCAACACTCCTCCCATCCAACTTTATATTGACACTTCCCATCTGGTTTGTAGAAACCTCCCCAGAGGAACTTGAAAAATAGAGCATTGATCTTTTTTAGGATCCCTTTCGGAAGGAAGAGAAACATACTCCAGTATCCCACAATGCTGACCAGTATGGCTTTGATCAGTTGGAGACGCCCTGCAAAATTAAGAAATCTAGTTGTCCACAACTCCATTTTGCTGCACAGTCTACTAATCAGAGTCTGGCAATCATTCTTGTTGAGTTTTCCTATGATAAGAGGGAGCCCCAGGTAGGTGATGGGCATAAGACCTCTTTGAAACCCTGAGTGAGAAAGAATAGCATCAGTCACATCCTGTCTAACATTAGCAAAGAAGCATGTAGTTTTGGAGATGTTTGGCTTAAGATTCGAACAGGTTGAGAATAGCTTGATCCCATCCAGGAGAGCCGAGACTGACCTAAGATCACCATGACTAAACAGGAAAACATCATCAGCAAAAATAATGTGATTTAGCTTTACTTCCTTAGTTCTCCAATGGAATTTGAAGTTAGGGTCCGCAGTCTTCTTATCGAGGCATGCTGAGAGAGCCTCCATGACAATCACAAACAGATAAGGGGATAGAGGATCCCCCTGTCTGAGGCCAGATTCCCCTTTGAAAAACCCTTCCAAACTGCCATTCAACTTCACAGAAAACATTGTTGAAGTGATACATTTTTCCAGCCACTTAATGTACTGAGTGGGAAACCTCATTTTCCCCATGATTGCAAACAGGAAATTCCAGTTTAGGGAGTCAAAAGCCTTGTGAATGTCTAGCTTTATAGCACATCGAGGCTGACCTGAATTACCATTATAGTCCTTGCATAATGCTTGAGCAAGGAAAATATTGTCACCAATGGATCTCCTAGCTACAAAAGCAGATTGTACAGGGGAAATGATGGAGGGAAGCACAGCTTTAAGCCTCTTGGCTAGCATAGAAGAGATGCATTTATACAGTACGTTACAACAGGAGATTGGTCTGAAGTGTTGCATTTCAGATGGGTTAGGCTGTTTAGGAACTAAACATATGGAAGAAGCATTTATTACTCTAGGCAAGTGCAATGTGTTAAAGAAATGCATGATACCTTTAGTCACATCGTTTCCTACCAAGTGCCAAACAGCCAAGTAGAATTCAACTGTGAACCCATCTGGCCCAGGGCTCTTGTTCTTAGCCATTCTTTTTAATGTGCTCAGTACTTCACTCTCAGAAAAAGGGGCAGCAATAAGGTTGACCTGGGAATCAGAGAGAGAAGGTAGAGGAATATCATTAGGAAAATCTGCTACCTCAGATGATTTGCCCATAATATTTTTATAGAAATCCGTTGCAACTTTAGCCATGTCTGCATGAGAAGAGTGTGAGACTCCCTCCGAGTCGGTGAGAGTAGTAATCTTGTTAGTGTTCCAGTTCCCTCTACAAGAATTATAGAAAAACTTACTATTGGCATCTCCAAGTTTAAGCCACTGAATTCTGGATTTCTGCTTTAAAAACTGCTCCTCTAGCCTTAAAGCTGCTGAATAATTCTCAATAAATTCCTTTTCTTCCTCAAAGTAAGCAGCAGTAGGGTTAGCAGGCATTGAGTCCTGGAACTGAGAGAGAGCATCCCGAGAGTGGATTACTAGGTTGTGAATATCCCCCATCTTTCTGTTTAGTTCCTTTAGAGCCACCTTTACATTCTTGAGTTTCGATGTTAGGATGAACCAAGGATTCCCCTCAACCTCTAAGGACCATGCTTTCTCCACTGTTTCCAAGAAGTCTGGATTATCAATAAGGTGATTAAAAAACTGAAAGGGCTTCGCTCCAGAGGAGAAACTAGAGCCAAGAGAAGTAACAGCAGGGCAATGATCAGATAAGCCCCGAGACATGAACTCCACCGTCGAGCAAGGGAACACTGAATGCCATTCCGGGTTTACTAACACACGATCTAATTTTCTGAATTTTGGCTGAGAGATATTGCTATCCCACCATGTGAAGAAGTGGCCTGAATACCGGAGATCAGTGAGGCCATTAGCAAGCAAGAATTGTTTAAACTCCTCCATTCCAGCAGTCCAATCTAAGGACCCTCCTTGTTTTTCATCAATACTAATACACGAGTTGAAGTCACCACATAGAGCCCATGCTGTGCCATTCAAACCCTGCGCTATTCCCACCAAATCAGACCATAGTGGTCTACGGTCAATCATATCATTAAGGCCATACACAAAAGAGATAACAAAAGTTGTATTGCTCTCAAGAAGGGTAACAGAGCATGTGATATGCTGAGAGGAAGAAGCAAGTACCAAAATTTTCCATATAGAGGGATTCCACCCCAGCCATATACGGCCTCCCGGATGATGATTATAGTTAAAGTACCACTGAAACCGTGGATTAATGGTCCGAGAGATAATCCTAGCAACGTCAGTTTGGACATGTGTTTCCAATAGACCTACCAGGGACAGTTTATTTTTAAAGATGAAGTCCCTGATAAAACCAACTTTATTATTAAGGCCTCTAACGTTGTAGGAACAAAAAATAGTCATAATAGATTTATGACCTAGAGGAAGGGGTACGACCCCCCCTACCCCCTCTTTTTACTTTCTTGTATGGCTTTGGAGTTCTCGAGCCATGTTTCATTGCTACCTCATCAACCACAATGTTCTGAAACGGCTGAAGGTTGGAGACTTCCGGAGATATACTTGGCGATGTCAGTGGCTTTCGTTTAGAACGAACCTCCGTCCACTCATTGTCTACATTCCCTTCTTTTACATCTACCTGGTGGTTGGCGGTTTGCTTGTTCATGTGGCTTGCTTCCTTCTCTAAAGCCCCTTCCTTCAGCTCCACCACCACCTTCTTTTGACTTGTTTCCGCCTCTAAAACCCCTTCTTTCAGCTCCACCACCACCTTCTTTTGGTGACCTTCATTCACCTTACCACTTTCGTCCACTTTATCTTTTCCTTTGTCATTTTGGCCAGATGGAGCCCCTTTAGTATGGATTGATCCCCCTGCCGCCCATTGTCTAGAAGCCACCGGGCAAACACTAATGGTGTGACCAAGAGATTTACAGTGGCCGCACACCATTGGCTTATTAATGTATGAGACTTTAACCTCAACTATGGAACCGTCCAGGTCCACCACTTTGAGTGTTGGTGGTAATGGATCCCCCACTTCATACTGCACGCACATTTTTCAAATGGGAGAATTTCTAGCTCAGATGTAAGGGCGTCTGCCCCTAGGGGCTTTCCAATGGCACTAGCAACACGGCCCAGTCCCTCCTGCGTCCAGTAACAATCTGGAAGATTGGCTAGCTTAACCCATAACGGCATTGAAGTAACAGATTCTGAGCGCTCGTTGAAACCCCAATCAGTTAATACCAGAGGCCTTTTATCAAAGTACCACGTACCTTTGCTTAGAACCGCATTCTTTTCATTGGAAGAGTTGAACCTAAAGACATAGGTAGACTCATTACGCTGAGAGACCATGGTGAGGCCTCTCCTCCAGGCTGAAAAAGCCACCTCCTTAACTCTCTTAAACGGTAGAGTCCCTTTGGTAAATTTACCCACAATGCAACACTTGAATTTTTCCGCACCTTTCTTGAGGACATCCTCTGGGGGGGATACAACATCTGATCCTTCCGATGGAGGCACGTAGTCAAATTTCACTTCCTTTACAGGGCCCGGGGCCGCTCTTAAGACTGAAGACCAGGACTTAGCACCTTTTGACCCCATTTCAGTCTTCTCATCCTTCTCCCCATTTTTGGTGTTCTCCTTGCTTACTTTATCTGTAAGAGGTTCCTGTTTGTCTGTTTCCTGTTGACTCTTCGAGCTTTCACCCCTTTCCAAGCCCCAGGTGGGGCATTTTTTAGAATTCCTTTAACAGCTCCCACCCCCTTCTCACTGGCAACCGTGCTCTTAGGTACTTCCTTACTAGTGAATATGGGAAGACCCATCTCATCCCTACCATCAATGAAACGAACTGGGCTTACTAACCCTGCATTAAACCTCTCCTTATCCTTCAAGATTTCTTTCTCAACTTCAGTCACCGAAAAACCCTTCTTGGCAAGGAAGCTATGGATATCCATCATTTGGTTGCGTAGCTTTATGAGGTCCTCTCTCTCATACTTATTGTTCGTAGCCACACCCTTTGCTACCATGTGTATCGTTTCTCTCTCTATCGCATCTCTAGCAGTCTCATATGAAGCTTCCTCCTCATCTGAGGTTGTCTCACAGATCTTTTCAGCTGAGGTACCTCCCTGAAGGGTGGAAGGCACAACTAGGGCTGGAAAGTCCTCCACTTCTCTTCTTGCAAGCATTTCCTGAAACTTATCATCCTCCATATCCTGCATATAGCCAGGTAAACCAGATTCGGAGTCACAATTAGAACCTTGACTCACCATGGGAACTGACCGAAAAAGAAAACAAAAAGGGAAAGAAAGAAATATAGTGTTTAGGTTTGGGGGACAAGAGAAGGTGGAAGTAAATGAAGGGAATGAGGAGTTAATGATGGGGAAAGTGTTTTAGAGAATAGATCTGAGGATTAGAAAATGGCGGCTAGGTTTAGGGGTTTTTAGAAAGAAGGAGGAGCTTCTCTCTCTAGGACTCTCATTTTTTTTGCTACCGTAATCTCTCTCTAAGGATAGCTTTTCTGTTTGCCATTTGAATATTTATAATGTTAAAATGCATAAAATAATTAGTCTGCGGTATTATTAAGTTATGTTCAAGTGATTATTCATATATATTCAAAATATATATCTTCCGCTATTTTTATCAAATTAATAGCCCTTACTATTAATTTGGAAAGTATATCCCATAAATCTTTCTAGTGAGCCAAGATCCATATTTCGTCATGTCCTAAGTCAACCACTGGTTGTCCTTAAAACATGATTATTTAGGTAGACAACATTTGTCAATTATATCATATATAACTCTTGGATAGTTTGGTAGAACAACATTTGTTCATATAACAACATTTGTTCCTATTTATCAAATAAATCTTACCAAACTCTATGCTTCTAAGTTCATAATAGTTGAATATAACCGTTTAGTTTCACCTTATTATGACGACTCAGTTAAGTTAGATCCAATGATACAATGGCCGAATATAACCGTTTATATTCGTCGCATCTCACCACGATAGATAGGAGTCCCCTGCCACTGATAGCCCTTCCCCTTATCGATCTAGGATTCGATGAGTGTTCATTCATTGGAAAGCATCCGATTAAAACTTAATATTTTGTTAAGGGGTTTAAAAAATTTATAACGATCATGTTCACATCATAAAGAGATCCTCAATTTTTCCTTGAACCAAATATTTCAAATTGACATCTTAAATTGTTCATTTCCCAGGTAGATGGAGGATTCCAATGGTCACACTTAATATACCCATTAACCTTACGAATATGCATATCTGCTTTTGTTAGAAAATCCCAATTTTAGATGTCAAAAACCCATATTTAATTCCGTGTTTTAAAAATCCATATTTCATAAACACAAGAATCTCATGATCGTTTTGTTTAAGTTAAAATCTCAAGTCGTTACAGATTTTATCTTGTTTAAGCAGGCATGGCATGGGTGATGTATCCAATACATACATACATGATTAATCTAATAAAAGCATGCATCATCTATGTTATTCTGCACATACATACATACATATATGTAAAGTGCGATAAAATAAACGTGGTTGGTTATGGCCCAATCCTATGTGATCTTTATCAAGCTCATGATAAAGATCAAGGTCAGTCTATGGTGGTAAAATAAATACAAACTATTACAAACGTTCTTCCTTGTGAATCGCCTCATAGCTTCATTAGATCACCTCCATTAGATAGCCTTCCTAAGTCTTCAAATACATTACATAATTGAAAATAAAAACTAATCTAATGAACTTACAAGAGAACTCGAGTTACATTCGAGATAATAAATTACAAGGAATAACGACATGCAAGTCGTATTTAAAAACCAAAACCATAAACCATTAAACTAAGGGTCTTAAGGCCATAACCAGCACCATGCTCAAGTAAACACATAATATACATCATCATATGTCACCATACATCAATACATAACAGTACATATCATATCCAATATGATCATATAAGATATATCTCATAAAACAATTTTCAGAAAATTCGATATTAAATCAGAAAACCATAAATCGCTGTTTACAGGTAGTAAACGATATCAAACGGCTTACAGATGCGAACCTGATATTGTCAGTCTTGCTCAGTGGCCCGATTCCAGTCAAAAAACATATATTGTTTGCGAAATTCGGACACAGTACGCAAATTTCACTAAATCTGCTTATTTTTTTCAGAAATCGTATCGTATACAATCTCCAAAATAAGAACAAGCATGTATCTACAATATATACAATCATCCAATGATTGTACAATCCATATGAATATCATATATATTCATCATGATCAAATCATAGAACATATAAGGCATAATCAAAATTCAAAATTAAATCGGAAACACTTGAATCGCTGTTTACAGGTAGTAAAAGACCTTAAACGCCTTATAAACACACGAATGACAAAGTCAGTTTTGTTCAGACGCCCGTTTCCCTTTCCGAAAAGGTAATTTGGGCGAAAATCGGACAAAGTATGCAAATTTCACCAAATCTGCCCATCGTATACAAAAATCGTATCGTATACCATTCTCATATCAAGAACAAACACAAATCATATATATATAAGTATATATACAGATTTTATAATCATCATATGATCATCTCAATTATCATTAACATACAGTTTATACATATATATCAAAATCAACGCATCATACATGACAATCATCAAACATGCTCGCATATATATTAAAACTGTAACATATAACCGAATTAAAACGTTTTTGCAAGTAGCTCTGATACCATTGTAGGGTTTCGAGCATCAAACGCAGCGGAAAAATTAAAACAAAACCAATAATTATCGAAACCCTACCGCAGGATCCATGCAAAAACATGATATTTAATTCGGAGATTGATGATTTACCTTAAAGAAGCTTTAATAACGGATGAACATCAGAGATCCTAGCTACTTGAATCACCACGCATCCCGCTCTCACGATCTACGATCTACCGGTATCCACACGAATGCTTGATCTTCGAAGGAGCGATGTACTAGCATCCGGAAACTGATTTCTCTCCATCTCCATCTTCTCTCTCAAACGGTTAGGTTTTTTTTTTCTAAAACGTCTAACCCTAATTTGAGACTTTAAGATGTTTATATAGAGAGATAAATCAGTATTCCATGGCCCAATCATATTGGCCTTTACTCAAATTCGAATTCTTAATTAAATAATTAATTAAGTCACACTTAATTAATATTCTAAAATAATTCGAATTCTAATAATTAGTAAATTCGAATATCTATTTAATCAATTAATTAAGTCTGACTTAATTAATATCATAAATAGATTCAAATTAATATTTAATTTAAATTCATAATTTAAATCAATTCTCTTTCAAGCATTCTTAGTGTGTGACCCTGTAGGTTATCATTACGTTGGTAATAATTTTATTATACAATATAAAATTATAAACAATGAGCGGCATCTAGTAATACATCATTACTACCCAAGTAATAATAATAAATCGGTGATTCGAATAACCCTTTCGTGACTAATGTTCCTATGTAATATAATCCCTTTAACAAAATATTATAGATTAAACTAAAAGCATGTTTTTAGTCATCCTCTTCCTCATTTAATCCGGGTTTCCTTGATCAATGAGTAGATTATTAAAACAAATCAATATTTGAGCATGGTCATGCATTTTCATAGTCTCACTCAATCAAGAGGCCAATAATATCTCTCCTAATAATAGGAGGGTTAAATCCTATATCTATCATTCATATTTCTCATACGACTCATAATATACCCGATGTCCACTTTTATCATCACCCGGTCAAAGGTAACTTTTAATGTAGTCAAAGTATATTAATCCTCGTATAGAAATATAATGATCTCAAGTCTAAGGATCATTACACCATTATCACTGTGAGTCTTTCTAATGACATTATCAACATGTAGAATCTCACCGTGGGTCAATCCAGTGCCATGTATAATATTACATGCACCTATGTTCTTGACTTTAGTATCACTATACCTATGACCAATGAGATGTGGTCATCAGTCAACAAACATACTAATCTTTATGCATTATAATTGTCCCATATTAGTAATGCTCGATTAGGGATATTTAGGAATATAAACAATATTCATATAATCTCATTTTTAAGTCACATACTTAAAGATATATAATACATGTTACATATTCCAAGGACCTCTATTGTTCTAATATTTATATCGCAGTAAATAAAGACATAATAAATTAATGTAGAATAATCGATATAACATAATCACTGAATAATAAAATAGTCTATCCTAGAAGCACAACTAAATTGTCTTTAGGGCACTAACACTATCATATTGAACATTAAATTCAAACACAATTGATTCAGGATTAGTATATCTTTGTATTATGTATTTTTCTTATCATTTTTTCGTATAATTTTAAATAAAAACATAATTAAGTTTAAAGTCTTTTTGAATCCTATAAAAAGGTTTATATTTTGATTTTTGGGTGGCTTCGTAAGATCATGATAGAATACCTATACTTGATCCTCGATTCTTTTGCATAGCCGAAGGCCGGTCCGGAACATAGGAACGATCTAACTAGAAAGTCATTCAAAACGTGACCAAAAAACCAGTAGAGAGAATTGCTTGCAATGCAACTACAAGTCCAGATGATTATGTTAGTGTAGGTTCCCAGTAAACGTATCATATCCAAAAACATTTATTCGACAATTTATATCATTATACAAACCAAACAACATACATATGAGTCATGGCACATTCTAAACATACTAGCATCATCATATCATATTATATACAGATTCACTATATCAATCATATAACATAACTGTATCATTGCAGATTCATCTCGTAACAATACAGTAAACACGTAACCAAATCAGCCCCATATACACGTAGCTCTGATGCCATTTTTTCTGGTAACTGGAATTTAGGTCGTGTGTTTATTGATACATGCTTCTGGAATTGTATTCTGATACATGATTTTGCAAAATTTTCGTTTTAATTTGTGCTTGTGACATATGCTTTATTTACTTATTATTCATGATTGGATCATGAAAGGTAATAAATAGTATGTCATCTTTATATGATCTTACATGTTCTTTAATGGTTACTTGAGCATGGTGCATGGTTATGGATTTATGACCCTAGTTGTAATGGTTTATTCTTTTGGTTTGTATTAAATACGACTTGCATGTCGTTTTCTATTTGTAATTGTTTACCTCGAATGTAACTCGAGTTCATTTGTAAGTTCATTAGTATAGTTATTATTGTAACATCCAAGAAGAACAAGGAGACATTTTTTTTTTTGCTAAATTAAAATTTTATAAAAAACGAGGAAAGAATACACTATCTAGGGGCATACCCCGCGAACTAGCTCAAGACAAGCTGCAAAAACAGTAGCTAAACAACACTACAAGCCAAAGCCAAACAATACTAGTGATGAGAATTGAAACTCAGTACAACAATAACACTAAGTCAGGCTCCTTGACAACAGCTCTACGAAAAGACTTTAAAGAGTGCACCCGTTCCCTAACCAGCCTCTTCACCAAAACCATAAGGACATGCGAAGGGATTCGATGGCCAGACTTATGCATTCGATCATTGCGTTCTTTCCACAAATAAAAAATTGCAGCAGCCAAATATAAGTAAGCAAGAAGCTTTTTCATAGTCGAGCAGCGATCCAAAAGGAATTCACCACTAAGGAAGCTATCCCAATTGAACGTAAAAGAGAAACCAGACTTCTTTAGCAAGACAGAAGTGTACGTGCATGTGCTAAACAGGTGCTCATTGGTTTCAATTGCATTGTCACAAAGCAAGCATCTAAGATCAGTTTGCATACCAAAACGCATCATTCGGTCCTTAGTAAGCATCCTATTTTTGATGGCCAACCAGAAAGTAAAAGAACACTTAGGCACCGAGAGGGGGTGCCAGACTGCATCAACCCACGGAGGAGAGGTGCTGGTAGCCCTTATAGAGTTCCAGATGGCAGAAAGGGTAACATGTTTACCAAACATAGCATCCCAGCATATTTCATCGTGAGAAGCTATGGTCGTGGAATTGATCAGAGTGCGCAAATCCATCATAGAAACGTGGTTCGAGATAGGTAAAGACCAGACACGATCACGCATAAAATCTCCTACTTTAGCCCAGTAATTTGAGTCGGCAATAGAGATAATATAGCTACTAAGCCTGTTAAGAATAGGCCCACCTCGTAACCAGGGATCATGCCATAGGTAGAAATCAGAATTTACCCCGACACTATAGTGAATATGCCTCAAAGCCAAAGGACGAGATTGAAGAGGTGCCGGCAGCAAAGAGGAATGCAAAAAATTAGCAAAAAAAAAAAAATATGCCTCAAAGCCAAAGGACGAGATTGAAGAATTTTACGAACACACCAAGCAAATTTACCTGAGATATGCATGGTCCATAAACCTTTCTTCTTCAGGATATTACTATTGAACCAGGCAATCCATAAAGAAGAGGAACCAGACTGAGTTAGACGCCACAGTTGAAACAAATAGGATGCCCTGTTCCAGTCGCAGAGGTCTCTTAAGCCCAACCCACCCTCAGATTTAGTGAGACAGCACTCCGTCCAAGCAACTTTAATCTGTTTAATAGATGTAGATGAGCCACTCCAAAGGAACCGAACAAATAAGGACTGCATTCGTTTGAGAACAGATTTGAGGATAAACAGATGAGTCGACCAAAAGCTCTGAATACCAAACAAAACGACTTTGATTAATTGTAACCTCCCAGCATGGTTTAGGATTTTATTTAACCAACTGTCAATTTTCCCCGTAAGTCGCATAATAAGAGGGAGGCAATCTCTATACGAGAGCTTGGTAGTGATCAGTGGCAGACCCAGGTACTTGATTGGAAGAGACCCCTGTTGAAACCCAGTTGAAGTCAAAACATGATTACGAGTGTCCTCTTCTACATTAGCAAAGAAGCACTGACTTTTCTCCTTATTTATGAACAGACCAAACATAGCTGCAAAATCATCCACACCTTTAAGCAATATGTCTATAGAAGTTTGATCACCATGGCTAAATAACATGATATCATCCGCGAAAATTAAGTGCGTAATAGAGAGTGACTCAGTTAACCAATGATATTTGAACTGAGAATTGCAAGCTGACTTTTTAAGACAGGAGGTCAGCACTTCCATGGCCAAAACAAAAAGGTAAGGGGATAGGGGATCCCCTTGCCTAAGGCCTGAGCAAGCTTTAAAATAACCTTCTATAGAGCCATTTATTTTTACAGACAGCATACACGTACGAATACAAGTCATAACCCAGGATATGAAGAGAGGGGGGAAGTTCATTCTTTCTAAAGTGGCCGCCAAGAAGTCCCAGTTCAGGGTATCAAATGCCTTCCTTATATCAATCTTAAACGCACAACGAGAAGGTCCCGAGTTAAGGTGATAGTTCCTGAATAATGCTTGAGCTAGAAGAATGTTGTCCCCTATGAGACGCTTTGGAACAAAAGCAGACTGGTTTGAAGAAATCAACAAAGGCATGATCTTCTTTAGTCTCGAGGCAAGCAACTTCGTAATGCATTTATACAAAATGTTACAGCAGGCAATAGGTCTAAAGTCTGACATACTCGAGGCTGATTGAGTTTTGGGGACAAGAGCCATGACAGTATAGTTAATAATGCGAGGCATATGTAGAGTTTGGAAGAAAAAGAGCACACCCTTGCAAACATCATTGCCAATAACACTCCAAGTAGCCAAGAAGAATTCAGCGGTTAGCCCATCCGGACCTGGGCATTTATTTTTGGCCATTGACTTCATTGCATTCCAAATATCAACATTAGAAAAAGGCTTCACTAAATCTTCGCATTGACCTTGATTAAGAGCAGGAAGTTGAATATCCTCTGACAAAGCTTCCCCCGAGTTCGAACTCCCCAAGAGGTTACTAAAGTAATCAACTGCAATCTTAGAGATATCTGCATGGGAAGTAAAAGTGTTTCCAGCCTCATCGTTTAGAGATAGAATTTTATTCTGGTTCCATATGTTCTTACAAGCATTGAAGAAAAATCTGTTGTTTGAATCTCCACATTTTAACCAAGTGACTCTGGATTTCTGCTTTAAAAAAATTTCTTCTATGGTCAAAGCTTTATTGAGATTATTAATCAAACCATCCTCTACTCGCAGCTGCTCAGAGGTAGGAATGTCAGGAAGGGATTCTTGGAATAGACGCAGCGCATTCTCCGCATCACGAACCAGAGTATGAACATTACCAGCCGAGTTGTTAAGACGTCTCATGGTTGCTTTAACCAGTTTCAACTTAGAAGTAAGAATAAACCAAGGGTTGCCCGTTATCTCCTCTTGCCAAACTTTCTTTACCTCGCCTAGAAAATCAGGGTGATTGATCAGGTGATTAAAGAAAGTAAAAGGCCTACGAATGTTTTCCTTTGGGCATCCCAAAAGAACAGCAATGGGGCAATGGTCGGACAATCCTCTAGAGAGAACTGAAGCTCGGGAGAGATCAAATCTAGACAGCCACTACCCATTAACCAAGCATCTATCAAGCTTCTTGAAACTAGGACTATTAATACTACTATCCCACCATGTAAATATAGAACCAGTGCTGCGTAAATCAGTAACTTCACATTGGCTAATGAAATCGTAGAGCTCAGTCATACTCGAAGTCCAATGCCTCCCATTACTACACTCCTAGGGACCATTGCAAACATTAAAGTCACCAATAAGGCACCAGGCATAAGAAGAATCTATAAGAGATTGTTTAATCGAGAGCAGATCAGTCCACAATTGCCTTCTTTCAATGGATGTGTTGAGACCGTAGATAAAGGATACCACAAAAACATTACTAGTAGAGCAGCTTTTGAAAGAGCAAGTCATGTGCTGAGAAGAACTAAAGAGAATAGTCAACTCCCAAACAGAGGGGTCAACACCTATCCAAATTCTGCCATTTGAATGATGAAGATAGTTATAATGCCAAGAAAGATGTGGACTTACATAATTAGAATTCGTAGGAGCATTCTCCTCTTTGACATGAGTTTCAAGTAAAGCCAACAAAGAAAGTTTATTTAGGCTAATGAAGTTTTTCGTAAACAACTTCTTATTGTTCAATCCTTGAATATTATATACACAAAAGTCTGATGACATGATTAATGGAGAGAAGGAGGGGAAGACCTGAAGGCCTTAGCAGCTTTTTTCTGTTTCTTCAATTGGGATTTCGAAAGGTTTAAGGGATTCTGCCTATTTTTGCGAGGTATGCCTCCTTTCCTGTAATTATTTCTCTTTTTTAATATACGTTTTTACTTAGCAAAAAAAAAATATACATTACAAGATAACCCCTTCCATTTTTCCATTCATATATCAATACCTTTAAAGTACACCAACTAAAATACTTTACATGTAAATCCGTTTTAAGAAAATATGTAAATATCAGCCCTTGTCCCCTTATATAACAAAATATTTATTAATAACGTCTGAAACAGTTTAGAACTCAACCATCCAAAATTTACACATAATTGTAATATTATAAAAATAACTTTAGATAACAACTGCTACCATAATTTCATAAAAATAACCATAAATAACAACTGATACCATTCCTTCTCATATCACTTTACTCCTTATAGTATATCACTCTCTCCATATCACATATATTTCCAGTCAAACCATTTTACTTAAAAGTAAATAATTTATCAAGATAAAGATAGAAAAAAAATCTTGCAAATATGGACTGAAGTCTTATTCCACATATTTCATATATTTCAAAATAAATATACTCTGAATGATAGAGTATGTATAAATAAACTTGCCTCTGGTCCTTAACACCAAACGGAACACCACGAATAAATCCTTGGCACTTCATCCAAGCAATTCCATAGAGGTAATTTACCTTTCTTCATACGACGCCTCGATCCTTCCTTTTTGTTACACGTTGATCCACTTGATCACGCCCTAATGGTACTGTAATTGTTACGATTACGTCTCAGTCCAACCTCGTATTTCGAGTAGACAACTCAGAATCACCACTAGGTCACATAAAGTCAAACTATAGGTGTCCTCCCTAAGGTTGACTACTCTAATACCACTTAATGCACATAATAAATTTAGTAATATTAAACAACACGGGAAGAGTCCCCTTTTCATAAAGTGAACATTTCCTAGTACCAACACATCATAACCCTATGCCACCATTTAGTCAACTTCACTTAACATATACATTTATAATACCATTGACATTCTATAACAAAACTTGATTAATAGCTAATCCTCAAAACACAATTAATCCTCAACTTAGCACATAAATCCTCGAGACAACAATTACCCTTGAAACAATAATTAATCCTTGAAATAATTCACTTAACACATATACACATAATCAGTTAACACACAAAGCATACCATTAAACCATTGAAATCAAATAATTTAAATAAATTTAAATGCAGGGGATTTTTAGAAAATTTCGGCATGAAGTATTCGTTTATCGGACTATGGGCATAGCCCCTCAATATCAATCAAAAACAATTCAACCCTGTTTTTACAAAAATTAAAGCTGCCTCAACTTGCAGCAACATAAAAGTAAACAAGTATAGAAATTACCCGCCTAGACATGCGGCACCTAGCACACAAGGAAAAGTATCCGTCCAGACATGCGGCACATAACACATAAGGAAAAGTATCTGCCCAGACATGCGGCACCTCAACATTTAAAGAAAGTAAACTAATGATGCTAGGGGATTGTTGGCGAAGACCCAGGCTGGGTTGGTACCGAAGATGAGTCCGAAAAGGGTTACCTTCTCAGAAAACCTTGTATCGGAGATTCCTAGAGTTGGGGGTTGTATCCTTATGGGTGAACCCATTGTTAAGTTGGGGAGTCCAGTTAGTAGCCCGAAGAGGGTCTCCTTCTCTCCGGAGGTTAGGGTTTTCTACCCTAGTCTGCACGGTGCCCCTTCTACTGAGTTAGTTAAGGGTGAGCAGGTCTCGAAGAAGGTCAGTTTTTCGACGGAGGTCAAGGTTTATTACCCTTGTCTTTCTACTGGGTTAGTTAATGGGGAGCAGGATTTGTTGACTCAATCGACTCAATCCAGTGAGAGGTTGCACGATAGCGACTCTCTGGGCTCGGATGGTTGTGGGTTTCATCCTGTTGTGGTAAATGGTGAGGTTTCTCTTTGCAAAGAGGAACTTATGAAGAACGCCCGCCAACTGGTTGACGGAAGTCCTGTGAAGGCCTCGGAACCCCAGTATCTTTCTAAGGAATTGGTGGGAAAGCTGGTTGGAAAGTTGTGGCCCAAATTGTTTATGGATGATGGATTCAATGTTGAACCTGTGTTAGAGGAACACAAGCTGCTCGATGATTTAAGGAGTAGCGGTTGTGTTCTGGAAGGGACAGAAAGGATGTTGAGGCGTATACTTAGGATACTTGGGTGTGAACCAGGGGGTTACACTTATTACTTTGTTGGTATGCTTGAGATGAATAATTTGTTTGATATTGCCAGGTTGTTGGTGTCTTATTTGAAAATGCAGGTTTTGAAATTGGAGTTGCCGAACGAAATGTGTGCTGATAGCACTGGAACTGGTTGTGTGACGCATGGTCATAGTGGTGTGGTTCTTGGCTTATTGATGCCAACTGATAGTTGTGAGGGCATTTGGCCCGGGCCAGAGCAGGATGTCTTGCTGATTCATGGGTTCCTTGGGTCACCATGGAGGATTCTGATGATTTCTAGATGGGTGCTATATCATGCTGAATTGGTTGTGGTTTTGGAAGGATTTGAGTGCAGTTTGCTGCCTGTGACTTCTCTTCAGTCGTACGTGAGGGAAGATGGATGTGCTGATTTGGTGATCATGCTTCGACCTCGTTACGGGAGAGGTTCCTTGCTTGGGAACCACACTGTCCAGCTCGGGTGTTTGTGGGATTGTTCCTTCTGTTGGGTTTTGATGCGCTCATGTAGTTCGGGTAGCATCATTGTCATGATGCTAAGAATGCAAATTCTTAGTGCTCTTCCCTATGATCCGACATAGACTTATTTTGATGTCTTTAGACTAGGGGTGGTCACTGATAACCTCGCTAGTTTATGTTGTCAGTAAGGTGACTTACTGATTTCTAATCTTTGTATTATGTGATTGTTGACTTCGCGGGGTATGCCCCTAGACTTGTATTCGCTGTTCCTTTTGGTATAAAATTTTAATTAGCAAAAAAAAAAAAAGTAAACTAAGTTTATCCACATTTAATCCAACACCACGAAGTTGACAAATATGACTTCTGACAATTACTACTACCCGACTTATACCATTTAGCACATAGACATTTACAGATTAGCCAACTCTTATCACTATACCTTATATGACAATAACAATTAGCACTTAGCAAATAACAATTACAATCAGCAAAAAAAAATAAAAATAAATAAATAAAAAATAACAATTACAATCGAAAATTAACAATTACCAATTAGCAGTTAACATTTAAAAACCACTAACCCGCACATTAAATCGGGCCCGCAATTAACCTCCACAATTATAATTACCAACATACTTTCCGAATTAAATTTCCAAAATTACAACAATATTCTCGAATTTCAAATATAATCTAATTATAAAAATTAACACCATAATTAATCCCAATAATTACAATTAGCACTTATACATTCCCTAAATTACATCAGAAAAATTAAAACAATATCATTGCAATTTAATCTAAAATGGAAATTAAATAATTAAATCCGGAAGAGAGGATACCCTTTCGTTTGGTTTGACCCACCGGAGAACCACTCCACCACAACCATCTCTCTCTCTCTCTCTCTCTCTCCCCCCCTCTCTCTCTCTCTCTCTCGCACAACCTCATCATCTCTTTCTTCCTCACCTTGCTGCTACCGCCACCACCACGCACAGCCTCCCTCGCACCTCCCCTTGCCGCCGCGCCTCCGCCTGGTGCCGCCGCGCCTCCGCTGGTCGCCACCATCTTCACCAGCCTCCTCTCCTCCACTGTTAACACACACACACGCGTGTACACACACACACACACACGAATTACACACACACTTACACACACATGTACATACATATATATATTATTAGCCCCAAATCTTCTTTCCCCCAATTTAATTTCTCTCAAATCCCTAATTTTCTTTCTCCCCCTTTTCTTTATTTCTCTCTCCCCGTTATCTTTCTCTCGGCAGTGTTGTTTTGTGTGTTATTGGGCTTGGCCCAATCCCTTTATATTACTACTACTTTATAACCCCTTCTAATTTAACCCGCAAAATATTACTCGGATAATATAATAATTTGGGTTATAAATCCCTATCCGTCAAAATAATTATTCCAGCATAATTAAATACTAGAATTTTTTAAAAATTTTTTGGAGAAAGAAATATAATTTAATCTCAATTTTCTAAATTGATATGTATTTTACAAATATTGATAATTTATAAAAACAAATCATAAAAATAATAATTGTGATTCATAAATCACCATTTACCGGGCTTTATAAAAATACAACAAACACTAATGTTTTAGTAAAACATTGAATTCTAGATATTATAAATTAATCGAGTAATTTCTACAAATCCTCAAATAATTAAAATAATCATCATTTTCTAAGGATTTTAAAATCTCCAATTTTCCAAATTATTTAGTACTGTAAAATAAAATCTTTACTAAACAAATCAACAATTCAAAAATTAAACCTTTGCCCAAATAAACTATTGATTCGAGATATCTACTCGATAAATAAAATTTAAAAAGGACCTAGTTCCACTTAATCGAAGAAAATTAAATAATCCACTTTTGAAATTCCTTGAACTGGAATAATGAACAATAAAATAAAATAAAAAATTTCCTCCTCATTTTAGGAAAATCATTATTAATCTTAGAATAATAATAAAATCAGAAGGAACACTACCATCGGAGTTAGTCGTTCTACAAAATTGGCACTACCAAGGCCATCCGGGTCTGGTGAACCGTGCTATCCGAATGCATCCGCAATTACTCTGTCGTGCTGCGTAAACACACCACCTAACCCTGTATGAGATGTAAGAACCCAGATTTTGGAAAATTTAAACTTTTATTATGAAATGGAGTATGAATGAATAGTGGTTACAACTACAATGTATCAGTGGTTCTAATGCATGAATATGAATGGATATGGATTCCAATATTTATATGTCATGAAGAATGTAATGGGTTGACAACTTAGATTAAAATAATTTATCTCCTAGAAAAGTAAGATATGGTAATTCCAAAGAGGAAGGTTATTCTCATGTCATCCAAATCGATATCTGTTATAAGTCCAGTGGTTTCAGAGAATGATTTTATTATTAATTAGTACTTTAAAATAAAATCTTTACTAAATAAATCAACAATTCGAAAATTAAACCTTTGCCCAAATAAACTATTGACTCGAGATATCTACTCGATAAATAAAATTTAAAAAGGACCTAGTTCCACTTAACCGAATAAAATTAAATAATCCACTTTCGAAATTCCTTGAACTGGAATAATGAACAATAAAATAAAATAAAAAATTTCCTCCTCATTTTAGTAAAATCATTATTAATCTTAGAATAATAATAAAATCATTCTCTGAAAATTCGAGTTATTACAAACATGCCATCTCTTCCTGATACATATATGTCCTAATAATCGATACCACCAAATGTCAATCTACCTAACCACTAATCTCAGAAGGAACACTACCATCGGAGTTAGTCGTTATACAAAATTGGCACTACCAAGGCCATCCGGGTCTGGTGAACCGTGCTATCCGAATGCATCCACAATTACTCTGTCGTGCTGCGTAAACACACCACCTAACCCTGTATGAGATGTAAGAACCCAGATTTTTGGAAGAATTAAAACTTTTATTGTGAAATGGAGTATGAATGAATAGTGGTTACAACTACAATGTATCAGTGGTTCTAATGCATGAATAGGGAATGGATATGGATTCCAATATTTATATGTCATGAAGAATGTAATGGGTTGACAACTTAGATTAAAATAATTTTCTCCTAGAAAAGTAAGATATGGTAATTCCAAAGAGGAAGGTTATTCTCATGTCATCCAAATCGATATCTGTTATAAGTCCAGTGGTTTCGTAGAAGGGTTAAGGAACGCTCGAAAGAGAACAAGGGCATTTTTCTAAATATAAGAAATAAAGAAAGAAAAGTGATGAATATTGAATTGGAATATTATTAGACGACACTATATAGGAGTATTCAGAACGGATTTCTGAGTTCGTATTGATAATCTATACACAATATAAGTGTATGTAAACGATATCAGATTCAGAAAAATAGCACTTTTATTTTCTCCGAGATTTCCCTATGCATTGAAGGATTTAAGGATTTAATAAAGAGGTTTGAGGAATTTAAATTCAAGGATTATAAAGGAGGATTGAGAATGTTAGTATAAATATTAAGAAGGTTTCCGGTAAAACCCTAACAAGAAATCTTTGAGATATTTCTCCAAACGATCAATCAAATCGAGCAATAACCGGACAAAGAAACAAGCAGAGGATCAAGATGCATGCATGTGCAAGTGCATAATATCAAGTAACTAGGTAGTTACAAGAGTAACTAGCATACTTAGCAAATCAAACCAAGTACTTAGCTTCATCACCTCATCTTAAGACACAATTACAACACTTGTCCATTAGATGATGCAATGCATGACCTAATCCCTTTAATACAGCCACTTTATGCCAAGAGATTATCTAAGGCACATCAATAATACAAGATCAACCAAGCAACCAAGCAAGAGCACTCCATTCTCCCATTTTTAGCAACATTCGGCTATATGCAAAATTCAAGAACAAAAATCCACCTTCTAACCCTTGTTTGATCTCCAAATTTTTATGGTGAGTACTACATTTCATATTAGAGATATCCTATGAATCTTAGCATCAAACTCTACTTCTTTCATTTTCAAATAAATCATCAAAGATGATGATGAATATCGATTTCTAGAAACTAACTTTGATTTCTTGATTTCTTTGGATGATCTAAGCTAGATTAAGCATATACAAGGACTAGATCAAGCTTAGTAAGGCTTTTACATACTCCAAGGAAGGTATACCACTTGAAATCCTAGATCTTACTTTTAGTTTTATGGTTGTTCTTGATGATTTTAGGCTAGTTATGATTATGGTGTTATTATAAGCATGTAAGCATGATTATGTAGTTAGTTTGGTGGATCTAAGTAATATGATGATTATTATGATGAAGTGAGATATAAGATGTATGGTATGCCCGGTGTGGCTTGGTTGTGATGAAACAAATTTTGAAACGTTCGATTTATAGCCGTCGTAATGCCGAAATTTCGTTAAACCTTAAAAACCATGCATCACAGTAGGTCTAATTGTCGAATCTGGTTAAGTATATGACATACCCTTGTAGATCTCGAGTCACATATCGTTTTGGCATGAGAATCGAAGCAAACAGACTTACGGTTTAGGAGTTATGGTCAAAATCGTAAAAGTGGTTCGGAATCATAAGTGCAAGTTCGTAATTGAAATTGAACTCCTGTAAAATAAGTAATTCAATGGCGAATCTTGTTAATTAAATAATAGAGGTCATAAGGAAGGTGTGGGAGAAAACCTCATGTCAAACGGATCGGTTTTTGATTTTATAAAAATGTTTAAATCAAGGTTAAGTGCGAGGGAACCCTTAAAAAGTATAATTGGTTATAACTTTGGAAAATCACTTGGAAAACGGACGATAAATCTTGAGGTATAATATTGGTTAGTAAACAACCGACCTTAGAACTTCTATGACATAAGCACCTACCAAGTGTAAGTGTAATGACATGCCTTAATGACGAACAAGTGTCGGATCATAACGGTGTTAATGAGAGATAAACTTGAAAACGTGTTTTAGCTTAAGCAAAGCAGTTACTTGGCTTTTCAAGGTGATAGGTGATTAACCTTGAGTAGTTTTGGTTATTTATAGATCGTCGGACCACCCCGAGTCATACCACTAACATAGCGAGAGTACCAGGCAAGTTTTCAACACCTTGGAACTGTTGTTGTGATAATATATATAATGTGATTGTTGTTATACATATGCCATAGCATGCGTGCCTACTTTCAAGTTATGTTGTGATACTTGTTCCCTGATTTAATGTTGGCTTATAAGCTAGATAGATAATATATCAGTTATAAGCCGGATATTGCTAAGACCCTTAGTAAAGGGCATATGAATCTCATTCTTCGAATATAGGCCGGGAGTCAGTATTTCTTGATATATTGTGATTATTTCTGAGGAAAAAATTTAAGTAAATATTTTTCCATTATTTATTTGATGAATATTATTTTAAATATTCATTTGAGGTTATTTATTTAATGAATATCATTTTGAATATTCACTTGAAATTATTTATTTCATGAATATTACTGTGAATATTCATTTGAACTTTATTTATTTTATGAATATTATCCTTAATGTTCATTTAATGTTGAATTATTTATCGGATATTATTTTGAATATTTATTCGAGGAATTAATTATTTAGTGAATATTTTTATATTCATTCGAGGATTATTTATAAGCAATATTTTACATTAAGAATATTCTGCATATATTTATGGTTTAATAAGTATTCCTTGAATATTTATTTAATTCTTTTAACTAGTTTTAAAAAGATTTATTTTATTCAAATATTATCCCCAACCTACAAATATTATGTAAAATATTCCTGAGTCTTATTATGATTATTTTTATCAAGGAGAGGTTCCCAAAACTCCATTTTTCAGTTAAAGCTATCTTTCAAATATAAGGGAACCTTACTTGAGAGCTGTTAATTATTTTGTTCATCGATTGAATCCTTGTGTTACCTCCTCATCATTCGAGGGGAAAGATTGTTAGAACAAGTTGGTATCCATTGACAAGCAACAGCTTGGGAAATATTGGTGAATTTTCCTTTCCAACTAGATACGACTACTTTGTGGAGTCTTATCAACAAGTATTATGTTATTTCCAGTAGCACCCTTAAAGATTATAGAAGGGGGGTTGAATACAATCTTGTAAAATTCGTTCGAATTTTAAACACAACAACAATTACAATTTCCATGGAAACAGAGGGACAAGTCGAAGACTAAAATGTAAAGAAACAAATAATGAACAGATGCACAACACACTTAAAAATTTCAGGTGGGGTTTTTCTCGACTCCACCTGAGGGTTGTATTGAAGAAAACTTCTCTGTGTAAACTGAGTACAAAGCTGCGAATACATGGCTAAAACTATTACAAGAGAACCTAATGCTTATAGCTTTTTGCTCAGTGTTTCTCTTCACTATTTTAGCTATGCTACTCTTGAAGTATATATATTACTCCAAGATTACAAACCCTACAAAATAAACGAATCTTTCAAGTCAAAGTATCCTGCAGGGTTGCTGCCACTCCTTATCTCCATGTGATGCAATTTTGTCTGGTTGTCTTGGACAGATATGCACTAGATTCACCAGCCAAATTGCTTGTGAGAATAAGGAATGTTTCTTTTTCTTCTTCGTTTCCAATACTGGTTCCCATACCTCTTTTAAGTTCATCAACCTATGTGATCTATCAGGCATGTCAAGTCGCCATCAACCTCTAATCCCAAGACATTATTGATTGAAGCTATTATCCGTTGGTGTAGACATGGATCGATAGGTTGATTTACGCTTGCTGGGAATACCATATTCGTTGACATAGAATCTTCATCCGTTGATCACCACTTCACTTATATAGAATTACATATCACAACTTATATACAATTTGCTGCCCTATTTTGTATATCCTTTGATAGTCAACATGACTTAGGATTTCTAGCAACTATGATATTCAACAACAAACTCAAACTTAAATACAAGGTATGCAACAGACTTATCGATTGATAAGCTGCCTCATCAACGGATGTACATGGCTTGGGTATCCGTTGATAAGTTACAAAACTTAATCTTGTGCTCATATGTTTTTCAAAGTGTTTTATATATGGGTGTATATCATCAAGGACAACATAAATGACTGATAGAACTACAACCATAAATTAAGGACCTTGATGATAACAAAACACTTTTGCAAGGATCATGATATTCAACAAAAACATATGAATTGCACAAGCTACAAAATTTCGAAGAAATGAACTGAGTTAAGTGACAGAATCATACTTCTACAAGGGATGCTCCTCTAGTCTGAGAATATCATTGCTTTCTTCCCCTTGCAGTCCTCGAACCATGGATTTTTCTCTCTGTTTGCCTCAAGCTGATTTTCCGGAGATCTGTAGATGATCTTTTCTTCTGAGTGATTTGGATCCAGCATAGACATTAAGTATTGCAAGTACTCATTGCTAGCCTTCTCCAGCTGATCTTCAATCTTGAAGAATCTTCTATAATTTTGATCATCTCTGAATTCCACTATCCAGTAGGGATAAAAATGAACCTTCTTGCCAGGTTCATATGGAATGTTCAGTGTCTTGGGAAAACCCTCCTTTGAAGTCTGGCTATTTCTCAATTCATTGGCCTTTTTGAAGATTATTCCTCTTGCTTCTGGAGTGAATCCTCCAGTTTTCTTCATTAAGGACCAAATCCTCCAGAGTTTGCTATACCCTTCTTTTAACACTTGATCTAGGGGCCAGGCTACACTGTTCCCTCCTTTATAGGTGAAAATTAACCTTCTTGGAAGCCTGGCTGTCCTTTCTGCAGCACTCACATTATCCACATCATCCAAGAAGAAATTTATGCTTGAGTATTCTTCAACATCTGCAAGATATAGCTCAGTTTCTTTCTTGGTGGCAACCTTTGCAACTTGAGGAACCTTAGTGAATTAAATTGGTCTAGCTGGTGGTTGTTTCCTCCTTCTGGTTCTCCTCTTTTCAGGTGAGAGCCTGATTTTTAGAAATACCAAGCTGTTGATGTCAAAATCAAATTCCACAGGTTCTTCCTTAACAAGTTCTAAGGTGTTGAATGCCTGAGTGTTCTGAGTTGGAGGTTCTGTAGGTTGAGGTAGTACTGATTCAACTTTTTTTTTTTTTGCTAATTAAAATTTTATACCAAAAGGAACAGCGAATACAAGTCTAGGGGCATACCCCGCGAAGTCAACAATCACATAATACAAAGATTAAAAATCAGTAAGTCACCTTACTAACAACATAAACTAGCGAGGTTATCAGTGACCACCCCTAGTCTAAAGACATCAAAATAAGTCTATGTCGGATCATAGGGAAGAGCACTAAGAATTTGCATTCTTAGCATCATGACAATGATGCTACCCGAACTACATGAGCGCATCAAAACCCAACAGAAGGAACAATCCCACAAACACCCGAGCTGGACAGTGTGGTTCCCAAGCAAGGAACCTCTCCCGTAACCAGGTCGAAGCATGATCACCAAATCAGCGCATCCATCTTCCCTCACGTACGACTGAAGAGCAGTCACAGGCAGCAAACTGCACTCAAATCCTTCCAAAACCACAACCAATTCAACATGATATAGCACCCATCTAGAAATCATCAGAATCCTCCATGGTGACCCAAGGAACCCATGAATCAGCAAGACATCCTGCTCTGGCCCGGGCCAAATGCCCTCACAACTATCAGTTGGCATCAATAAACCAAGAACCACACCACTATGACCATGCGTCACACAACCAATTCCAGTGCTATCAGCACACATTTCGTTCGGCAACTCCAATTTCAAAACCTGCATTTTCAAATAAGACACCAGCAACCTGTCAATATCAAACAAATTATTCATCTCAAGCATACCAACACCAACAAAGTAATAAGTGTAACCCCCTGGTTCACACCCAAGTATCCTAAGTATACGCCTCAACATCCTTTCTGTCCCTTCTAGAACACAACCGCTACTCCTTAAATCATCGAGCAGCTTGTGTTCCTCTAACACAGGTTCAACATTGAACCCATCATCCATAAACAATTTGGGCCACAACTTTCCAACCAGCTTTCCCACCAATTCCTTAGAAAGAGACTGGGCTTCCGAGGCCTTCACAGGACTTCCGTCAACCAGTTGGCGGGCGTTCTTCATAAGTTCCTCTTTGCAAAGAGAAACCTCACCATTTACCACAACAGGATGAAACCCACAACCATCCGAGCCCAGAGAGTCGCTATCGTGTAACCTCTCACCGGATTGAGTCGATTGAGTCAACAAATCCTGCTCCCCATTAACTAACCCAGTAGAAAGACAAGGGTAATAAACCTTGACCTCCGTCGAAAAACTGACCTTCTTCGAGACCTGCTCACCCTTAACTAACTCAGTAGAAGGGGCACCGTGCAGACTAGGGTAAAAAACCCTAACCTCCGGAGAGAAGGAGACCCTCTTCGGGCTACTAACTGGACTCCCCAACTTAACAATGGGTTCACCCATAAGGATACAACCCCCAACTCTAGGAATCTCCGATACAAGGTTCTTTGAGAAGGTAACCCTTTTCGGACTCATCTTCGGTACCAACCCAGCCTGGGTCTTCGCCAACAATCCCCTAGCATCATTAACCAACTCCTTAGAGTCAGCAAGGAGACCAGCAATAGAACTACTATTCTCCGACAAAGAAGCATCGGAGAAAGTAACCCTCTTCCGACTCATGAAAGAAAAAGGAAAAGAAATATAGGTGTTTATGGTGTAAGATTAGAAGAAAGAGATGGATTAGCGATGGATTTATGGTTAGATTGATGGAAAGATGTTTAGATTTAGTTTAGAGAAGAGGCGGCTAGCTAGGGTTCCTAGAGAGAAACGACTCTCATTAATCTGTGTGTTTTTAGGAAGCTTCTAAATCTGGGCTCGAAGGTCTCTTAGCAGGAATTTTAACCATGCCTTTCCTTTTCTTGCACGCAAACTTTGTGTTCATTTTCTTCTTCTTCTTGAATTTGGCCTCTTCTTCTTCAGCCTCTTGCCTCATTTCTACTTCTAACTCTTTCACAAGCTCATCAGATAATCTAGATTCCTTCTCAGTAGATTCTACAGGTTTTCTTACATTTTGACCAGCTTGAAGTAACCTTGCAGTTTCTTCAGCTTTAGCAACTTCAAAGTCAGGGTAACCTGCAGGGACACAAATTTCCACTCCCTCTCTGTAGCTAAATGCTAGATTAGGATGTGGAACTTTAGATCTGATGGAGAAGATGTTTAGATTGATAGAGATTTTTAGAGAGAAGTTCTAGAGAGAAGGCAGAGAAAATTCGACTCTCATAGATTTTTAGGTAAATTCTGACTTAGACATAATTTCAAACCTTTTCTTTGTAAGAGAAAAAATTCAAACTAATTTCTGGCTGCTTATTCAACCATGCAAATATCTCAAATAAATTAGGAAAAATTCAGCATACCTAGCTCACTTACCAACCTTGTGAATGCTGATTCATCAAGTGGATTGGTAAAGATATCTGCAAGTTGCTTCTCACTTGGAACAAAATGAGGTTCCACAGTACCTTCCTGATAGTGTTAGTGCCCTAGAGACAATTTAGTTGTGCTTCTAGGATATACTATTTTGTTATTCAGTGATTATGTTATATCGATTATTCTACATTAATTTATTATGTCTTTATTTACTGCGATATAAATATTAGAACAATAAAGGTCCTTGGAATATGTAACATGTATTCTATATCTTTAAGTATGTGACTTAAAAATGAGATTATATGAATAGTGTTTATATTCCTAAATATCCATAATCGAGCATTATTAATATGGGACAATTATAATGCATAAAGATTAGTATGTTTGTTGACTGATGACCACATCTCATTGGTCATAGGTATAGTGATACTAAAGTCAAGAACATAGGTGCATGTAATATTATACAGGGCACTGGATTGATCCACGGTGAGATTCTACATGTTGATAATGTCATTAGAAAGACTCACAGTGATAATGGTGTAATGATCCTTAGACTTGAGATCATTATATTTCTATACGAGGATTAATATACTTTGCCTACATTAAAAGTTACCTTTGACCGGGTGATGATAAAAGTGGACATCGGGTATATTATGAGTCGTATGAGAAATATGAATGATAGATATAGGATTTAACCCTCCTATTATTAGGAGAGATATTATTGGCCTCTTGATTGAGTGAGACTATGAAAATGCATGGCCATGCTCAAATATTGATTTGTTTTAATAGTCTACTCATTGATCAAGGAAACCCGGATTAAATGTTGAAGAGGATGACTAAAAACATGCCTTTAGTTTAATCTATAATATTTGGTTAAAGGGATTATATTACATAGGAACATTAGTCACGAAAGGTTTAATCGAATCACCGATTTATTATTATTACTTGGGTAGCAATGATTTATTACTAGATGCCGCTCATTGTTTAATTTTATATTGAATAATAAAATTATTGCCAACGTAATGATAACCTTCAGGGTCACACACTAAGAATGCTTGAAGGAGAATTGATTTAAATTATAAATTTAAATTAAATATTAATTTGAATCTATTTATGATATTAATTAAGTCAGACTTAATTAATTGATTAAATAGATATTCGAATTTACTAATTATTAGAATTCGAATTATTTTAGAATATTAATTAAGTGTGACTTAATTAATTATTTAATTAAGAATTCGAATTTGGGTAAAGGCCAATATGATTGGCCATGGAATACTAATTTATCTCTCTATATAAACATCTTAAAGTCTCAAATTAGGGTTAGACGTTTTAGAAAAAAACCCTAGCCGTTTGAGAGAGAAGATGGAGATGGAGAGAAATCAGTTTCCGGATGCTAGTACATCGCTCCTTCGAAGATCAAGCATTCGTGTGGATACCGGTAGAGCGTAGATCGTGAGAGCGGGATGCGTGGTGATTCAAGTAGCTAGGATCTTTGAGGTTCATCCGTTATTAAAGCTTCTTTAAGGTAAATCATCAATCTCCGAATTAAATATCATGTTTTTGCATGGATCCTGCGGTAGGGTTTTGATAATTATTGGCTTTGTTTTAATTTTTCCGCTGCGTTTGATGCTCGAAACCCTTCACTTCCATCACATGTCCTATGATGAAATGGTATCTAATGTCTATGTGCTTGGTCCTGGAATGTTGCACTGGATTCTCAGATATGGCAATTGCACTTGTGTTGTCACAAAATATTGGGATTCTATCAACTCTTAATCCATAATCAAGCAGTTGATTCTTCATCCATAGTATCTGTGCACAACAACTTCCAGCTGCAATATACTCAGCTTCTGCAGTAGAAGTGGAAACTGAATTCTGCTTCTTGCTAAACCATGAAACCAGCTTGTTCCCTAAGAATTGACAAGTGCCTGTAGTACTTTTTCTGTCAATTTTACAACCTGCATAGTCTGCATCTGAATAGCCAGTTAGATTAAAACCAGATTCTCTAGGATACCAAATTCCAAGGTTTGGATGTTCCTTTGAGATATCTGAAAATCCTTTTAATAGCTATTAAATGAGATTCTCTGGGATCAGCATGGAATCTTGCACATAAACAAGTAGAAAACATAATATCAGGTCTGCTTGCTGTTAAGTATAAAAGTGAGCCCACCATGCCCCTATAACTTGAGATGTCCACTTTCTTAGCCGCCTTTAATTCTAACACAGATTCCCATCCGATCTATACAATCGACCTTCATAATCCCATCTTCCATCTCAAATCTCCCACCTATACACCATATTTCTTATTTTATATATATTAGCTATAATAGTGTTGAGAATGAGTCCGAAGAGGGTCTCTTTCTCGCCGGAGGTTAGGGTTTTTTTACCCTAGTCTTCTTGAGTGTTTGCACGGTGCCCCTACTACTGAGTTAGTTAAGGGGGAGCAAGTTCCGAAGAAGGTCACTTTTTCGCCGAAGGTCAGGGTTTATTACCCTCGTCTTTCTACTGGGTTAGTTAATGGGGAGCAGGATTTGTCGACTCAGTCCGGTGAGAGGTTGCAGCCTACTGGTTGCAAGCGGATGGAGTATGTTTGCGATAGCAACCTTCTGGGCTCAGATGGTTGTGGGTCTCACCCTCTTGTGGTAAATGGTGAGGTTTCTCTTTGCAAAGAGGAACTTATGAAGAACGACCGCCAACTGGTCGACGAAAGTCTTGTGAAGGCCTCGGAAGCCCAGTTAGCTGGCGTTAAAGATTTTGGTATGGATTCTTTGAATATGCCTATTAAAATTTCGGATTTTATGGATTTAATTTCTGCTAATGTTGTTGGTAATGAGGAATTAGACGTTACTTCTAGTATGTTGACCAAGGACACAACTAATTTGGTAAATCATTCGGGGGGTGTTTGGAATGGTGGTCCTATTGATACGGAACCTTCTATGGTTTTGAATGTTTGTGATGTGGATTCTGCCATTAAGGCGGATGGTAGAAACTTTTTTTTTTTTGCTAATTAAAATTTATACCAAAGGAACAACTGATACAAATCTAGGGGCATACCCCGCGAATCAACATCCAACCATTACATCAAACAACAAAACATGATACAAAGAATAAGAAGGTAAACCCTACTCAACTACGACGGATGTATCAGACCTATTCTTTTACATGGTAAATAAGATGATGGTCGGGTCTTTCCGCACCCAAATCTTAAACAGGCTACAAGAGAACAATTTCTCGCGCACCATGCGCCTGATCTCACTACTAACAACAGAGGTTGGATTGCCAGGGCCAGAGTTGTGCATGCGGTAGTTACGTTCCTTCCAGACATGATAGATAGTTGTGCTGAAAAACAGTTCAGCAATTGTTTGCTCCTTTGCCCCCAACTGTCTATTAACACAGTTACCTAGTTGACAGTTGGACCAATTCCTAGTGAAGCGCATTGGCATGGACCTGCTAATTAGATCGAAAAACGGGTAGTCAGAGAAAATGTGACTGACCGTCTCATCATCCACCCCACATAGGACACATTTTGGGTCTACCTGCATTCCAAAGGATGGTATGGTAGAAACTTTGCTGTTACTGTTGTGGGGAGTATGAATTCGGAGACGAAGGATGGTTGTTTGTTGACAGATATTACTAAAATGGCGGGGTTTGAGAATGCAGGTAAAACTCTGTTCTCGACAACACAGAAACATGCTATTCTGGTTGAGGATGAGGGAGTGATGCTAAAGCCCCACTCGTCGATGTTAGAGAGCCATCTGGGTAACTCTGGTTTCTGGGGGGATCATGGAGTGGATTACTCTGCCGTTAAGGTTGTTGGTAAGGGTTTTGCTGAAAATTATAATGGTGTTATTGGTAATGGTTGTACTGGTAATGCTATAGGCAACGCTGTTGGTGGAATGCCGCCATTGGAGGGTGATTTGTTGCGTTTTAGCTCAGCGATTTTCACTGTTTTAGCAATTTCCAAGGATGCGGTTAAAGTTGGTGTGGGTTGGGGGCTCAGTCGTTTTGTAAAGATTGGTGCCCCTGTCGTATATGATTTGGTAATAGGACTTGGTCCTAAAGGGTGGGCAAGTAGGCCTGGCTCTATGGTAGGAATTGATATGGATATTGTCATTAACAAGATGGGATGTTTCTCAGGCTTCAAGCATTGTCCTGATGGAGTTAATAGAAGGTGTTGGTTGCATGAAGATAGATGCGACTTTTGCACTGCTGGACAGTCTAGCGTGAGCAGTTCGAAGGGGTTCTCAAGCCATTATTGGTGGATATGTACGAGGTACTATCATGTGCAGTTTACTCAGTTGCACTTTCTTTTTTTTTTTTGCTAATTAAATTTTATACCATAGGAAATGATTACATCTCTAGGGGCATACCCCGCGATTAATAAACATTTACCTAACGGAACACAAAGAAAAATCGTCAATAAAGCTAGATAAACTAGCAGTCAACATAACAAGATAAAGACATAGAAACTAAGCAATAGATCTGAAAACTAGCCTGGGCATAAAACCTGAACTATGCCAAACCGGCATCCCATCTCACACAATGCTGTCTCTAGACAACTATACTCCTGGCGAAACATGCAAATGGATCAGGAGTGGTCACCCCTAGACAGGCGCGGTTTCTTCACCCTCCTCTTTGTCCAGCAGAATCTGGTCCCCTTAATCTCCTTCATACCTGCATTTCCTAGAATCACAGCTTGGTTCCCAGCTGCCTCCATTTTTGCTGAGTTCAACTCCGGACCCCCATCTCCATTTAGGCCAGCCTCCTTAAAAACTTCCTTGCTAGTGGCAATCCTTCCATCCCCCGGCATTGCATTATCTCCTAACCTGGCAACGGTAGTGCTCCATTGCTGATCACCCTTAAGGATCCTGGCCTTGTCCATGCTCTCCGCCACCTGCTCAGGATCAATATGCACAGTAACGTCCCCCACAAGACGAAACAAAGGCCCCAAATACTGCATCCTTCTAGAAGTTTCCTCCATGGCATTGTTTCCCCTTACTTCCAGTTCCTTGAAGGGGATTGCATCTCTACCCTCAAAATTCGGACTAAATTTTTTCTCAGCTGATGGCAACTCAATACCCAGGTCAATCAGGTAGTCCCTCAATTGGATAGATCTACATGTTAAATCATGGAGCTCCAATTCCTCCAAATCTCGTAGCTCACAAGCAGAGGCTCTGAATTCCCTATCTCGGGACCCTTTAACCAAGGGGATATCTAAACCAAGAGAGGCGATGAAACTCCTAAGGTTTTCCAAGTTACTCCTCGCAGCCACCAAACCCTTCCTCTTCAACTCGGAGTTGAAGGATGAGTGGTCTAGAAGACCCACTATCTCCGCCTCTTCGTCCATGTCCGAAAGGATCTGGTCATCCTCCCCTAGCACCTGAAGAGGGATATCATTCTTCCTGATGTAATTCCCCAGCTGCCTAATACAGTTCAGGGCAATACCCAGATCTCTCAAAATCTTTACATCCTGCCTTTTTTGCAATCCATTTAAAGCATCCAGTTCACTCATGTTAACATTCCCCCAGATCGTAGGTATCTCATGCCCATTGTGGACAATGCAGTCTCTGAAGAGTATGACTACTTTCGCAGCAATAGCCAACCGCTTTTGCATTCGCTTTATAGATATATTCCAACTAGGAATCTCCTCCTCATTTTCCATTTTATTACACTTAGTCTTTCCCTTTCCCTTAGCATCCGTCCGACTTATCTCATCAACTTCAACATTAGGCCCCACATTAGCAACATTGTCCCTGAGTCCACCAATCGGGGTAGAGAGATCCCCTTTTGATGAATTAATGACCATATTCAAGCCATTCCCAACCCCCTCAGTGTCATTCGTTCCTTCAGACAGAGGCACATCAAGGACTATTCTTTCCCCTTTTCTAGTCAAGTCATTAGCTATTTCCTCTTCCAGGGAGGACTCCAACAGATCAACAAGGGGAGTAACACAGTGACCCCCATCTACTTTATTAAAACTAGGAGGTTTCATTTGAGAGAAAACCTTACCATCCATTAAGTGATGTACGACCCTGCTACGGGTTCGAGTAGCCACTCCTGACTCTGGGATCATCGTGACTAGATTGTCAGCAAAAGAGACCCTCGCGGCCCTCTTATTGTCATCATTCTTCGTACTCGGTCCTTCCATCTTCCTGGATCGAGTATCAATAGATGGTATCATAGATACCAAATCAGCCGTAAACGAGACCCTTTTTGGGCTCAACACTGGATCCAACCCCTCCTGGGTCATCACCACACGATTCTTTACAGAAGCCGCCATCACAGAATCATCCACAAATGAAACCCTCTTACGACTCATGCTAACCAACAAGAAAAAAGAAATATGGTGTTTAGGTGAGGGATTAGAAGGGGAAGATGAATTAGGATGTGAAGCTTTAGATCTGATGAAGAAGATGCTTAGATTGTTTCAGATTTTAAGAAAGAGGTTTTAGAGAGAAGGCAGAGAAAATACGACTCTCATTTTTACTTGTACTTGACTTGGAGGCTTGTCAGTTGCACTTTCTTAGTGCTTGTATTGGGTTCAATTTAGGATTGGTGGAGGCAACAGATTAAGTTTGTAATAGGCTTAGTTCTATGTTTGTTGATTGTAAAATGACTTAATGTTGTTTGGCTTTGTTGTCTGAATGTTGATCTTGCGGGGTATGCCCCCAGATTTGTGTAAGTTGTTCCTTCTTGGTATAAAAGTTTAATTAGAAAAAAAAACTTTAGATGTCCACTTTCTTCTCCTTAGTATTCAACTCAAGTTTAGTGGCAGTGGCCATGGGTGTTTTTGCAGAGGCACAGTCCAGCATGTTAAATCTTTTCAAGACATCATTAACATACTTGGACTGACTAATGAAAATTCCATTGGCAAACCTTTTGCAAAGCTTCTCATCAGTAGACCCAAAAATTATATCATCTACATAAATTTGAACAAGTATCATAGAGCCACTGACATTTCTATAAAAGAGAGTTTTGTCAACAGTACCTCGAGTGAAGTGATTCTCCATAAGGAACTGTGAGAGAGTGTCATACCAGGCTCTAGGTGCTTGCTTCTGGCCATAGAGTGCTTTGAGAAGAAAATAGACATATTTCTGGGTCTTCAAAACCAGGAGGTTGACTTACATATACCTCTTCTTCCAAAATGCCATTTAGAAAAGTACTCTTGACATCCATTTGATAGACTTTGAAATTGGCATGGGCTGCATAGGCCAGGAAGATTCTGATTGCTTCCAACCTTGCTACAGGTGCAAAGGTCTCATCAAAATCAATTCCTTCTTCTTGGCAGTAGCCTTTTGCAACCAACCTTGCTTTGTTCCTTGTCACTATGCAATTCTCATCCATTTAATTCTTGAATACCCACTTGGTGTCAATTACTGACTTGCCTTTAGGCTTGGGTACAAGCTTCCACACTTCATTTCTCTCAAACTGGTTTAGCTCCTCTTGCATTGCTAAAACACAGTCTGGATCTAGGAGGGCATCCTCAACTCTCTTAGGTTCTTCTTTAGACATAAAACTGCTATACAAGCATTCTTCTTGAGTTGCCCTTATAGTTTGGACTCTTGCATTTGAATCTCCAATTGTGAGTTCAAATGGGTGATCTCTGGTCCATTTTCTTGATGTTGGCAGGTTCAGCCTAGATGACGTAGCTCATTCTCCCTGTGTTGATCATTCTGATTGGTTGCTGAGTGATGACTCTAAGAGACTCCCCCTGAGTGTGTGGCTCTTGAGGTTGGAGTTCTAACAGAGTTATCAATGGATAATTCTCTGTAGCTATCAACGAGTAATCCAGAATTGTCTTCAACGGATCGGATTTCCTCAGCATCAATGGATGGTGTCCCACGCTCTACACCTCGAGCATGCTGCGATCTTACACCAGTCGATACTGTTTCTACATCATCTTCACTGCCTTCACCAGTCATATCATTATCAAATGATAAATCTTCATGGAAACCTTCATCTATCAACCTTTGGATTTTCTTATCATCAAAGACAACATGTATGGATTCCATAACAATGTTTAGTCTTAGGTTATAGATTCTATATGATTTCCCTGCTGAGTATCCAACAAAGATAGCTTCATCTGCTTTGGTGTCAAACTTTCCAATGTTTTTACCTTGATTTCTCAGGACAAAACATTTGCAACCAAAGACATGTAAGAAGTTAACTGTTGGCTTCTTTCCCTTGAATAGTTGGTATGGAGTTAGTCCTTTTGCTTGATTGATCAAAGAGATGTTCTGAGTATAGCAGGCAGTGTTGACAGCTTCTGCCCAGAAATAAGTTGGGAACTTTGATTCTTCAAGCATTGTTCTTGCAGCTTCAACGAGAGTCCTGTTTTTCCTTTCTACTACACCATTTTGTTGAGGAGTCCTAGGTGCAGAAAATTCTTGGATAATTCCTTGTTCTTCACAAAACTCTCTCATCATAGAATTCTTGAACTCAGTTCCATTGTCACTTCTCATCCTTCTTACTCTGAAGGAAGGATTATTGTTAACTGTTCTGATATGATTGATGATGATTTCTCCTGCCTCATCCTTGGAGTGTAGAAAGAATGTCCACGTGAATTTAGAGAAGTCATCCACAATCACTAGACAGTATTTCTTCTTGGAGATTGACATTACATTGACTAGTCCAAATAGATCCATGTGAAGTAGCTGTAGAGGATGATCAATGGAGGACAGTAACTTGGATTTGAAAGAGGCCTTCTTTTGCTTCCCTTTTTGGCATGCATCACACAATCCATCTTTGGAGAAATCCAATTTTGGAATACCTCTAACCAGATCCTTCTTTACCAACTCATTCATTGCTTGGAAATTCAAGTGTGATAGTTTCTTGTGCCATAGCCAACCTTCATCTACACTTGCCTTGCTGAAGAGGCATGTAGCAGTATCTGCACTTGTTGAATTAAAGTCAGCTGTGCACACATTCCCTTTTCGGTTTCCTGTCATCACTATCTTGTTGTCGCTTTTCCTGAAAATAACACAAGCTTCTGTAGTAAACCACACATTTTGACCTTTATCACATAGTTGACTGATACTCGGCAAATTATGCTTGAGTCCATCAACTAGTGCTACATCCTCAATGACAACATTTCCTTTTGAAATCAAGCCATATCCTCTAGTATATCCTTTGTTGTTGTCTCTAAAGGTAATGCTAGGGCCAGCTCTCTCCTCAAAGTTAGTGAGTAGGGTAGAATCAGTCATGTGTCTGGAACATCCACTATCCAGATACCAGAGGTTCTTTCTGCCTCCCTGCACACATCAAAACCAAATCAAGTTGATATTGGTACCCAAGTTTCCTTGGGTCCTGCAGTGTTAGCCTTTTTCTTGCCTCTCAAATCCTTTCTTCCCTTTGGTCCAGATTGAGTTAGATCAATCTTGACTCTGGGAGTGGGCCTTTGGAAGCCAGGATTTGAGTCTTGCTCAAATGCATTATAAAAATTGGAGTTAGGCATAGTCTGTGCATGCATGCTATTCATTATCCGTGGCATCTGAGGCATATTAAAAGCATTATAGTATGGATTATGCATGAATGGCATGTTTGCATATAGACTAGATGCATGAGCAGATAGAGCACTACTGTTAGGCATAGCATACATGGTAGAAGTAGGCAACTATAAAGGCATGGGAGCATTTTTTAATTTTCTACAGCTAGCAGATAGGTGATTAACACACCACAATTAACACATTCCTTTCTAGGAGCATATTTATCTTGGGTATAATTGTTGTGTTTATTAATCCCTAATTTGTCATTTCTGTTCTTTCTCCTACCTTTAGATCTTGACTCAACTTTCTCTAACTTGTCCTTCAATTGCTTTTGGGACAAGTGACCTATGTTAGCTTCCTCAACTGATTTTGTTTTGCTACATTCTCCTTTCTCAAAGTTCTTGCTGACTGGATCATATTGATTGTTCAATTTAACCAGAGTTGCTTTGCTGACAGTTTTGGCTTTCGATGGATGACATTGTTCTGTATCCATCGATGGCTCATTGATCAACGGATATCTGCAGGCATCATCCGTTGATTCACTGTCAGAAGCAGTCTCTCCATCAACTCCTAACTTTGCTTCTCCTAATTTGTTAAGGGTATTCAAACCTTGAGAACGACAAATTTCTTCTCTAGCGTCCTTAGGTTTCCCCCATGTAACAAATAGGTCTTGACTTTTCTTCAACTGTTCTTTTAAACTGTTCTCTCGTTTGAGAGCTTCAAGTAAACCATCTTTAGCATCCTGGTAATCTCTCCTCATAATCTCAAACTCGATTAACTAAGTTTCTATCAAAGCATTCCTATCACTTAACTTTTCATTTAGCTCTTTTATTCTTTTGTTCTCTTTGTTAAGCGATTTTAAGGAAACATGCATGTTATACAATTCAAGAGACATTTCATCAATTGTACTAGCACATTCGGCTTTAGATAAATCAGATAGGTTAGAGGAGAATACCTGGTTGCTTGCTGAACTAGCTTCTTCATCTTTCTCATTTGCCATGAGGGCAAGATTGACAAACTCTTCTTCTGCATTAGAATCTCCACCAGCAGACCAATCACTGTCTCTAGACACAAAAAGCCTTTTCCTTCTGATTGAGAAGATCGAAATATTTCTTCTTGTAGTCAACAGTTCTAAACTGTTAAAAAAGAGAGTCGGTCTAAATTCTCTCTAACTTCTCTCTTCTTTCTCTCTCTAAATTCAAATCACTTTCTTCATCAGATCAAATCAACCTCCCAAACCCATTTCTTCACCTAATCTCCTAACTCAAACACTAAATTTCTTTCTTTCCTGTCTCATGTCCCGTAATAGGGTTTCTTTCTTGGATGATTCCATATCGGTGGCTGATGTCACCGATAGTGTGAAGCTAACCCAAGAGGGGTTAGAACCGGTAACGAGCCCGAAAAGGGTTTCATTTGCAGTTGATTTGGTATCGTATATACCATCTGTTGGCTCCCATTCCAGGAAGTTAGAAGGATTGGGTATTAAGAATGATGGTAGCTCGCCGGATTGGACCTCTAATGGTAGGAAGTCTGAAATGAGCCCGAGCCCGAAGAAAGTGTCTTTCGCGAAAGATTTGGTGTCAGTGATACCGTTGGAGCAGGTTAATCCAGTAAGATCTGCTTGGAGACCTCAATCCAAGAGGAGGTTGGATCTGGATGGGTTTGATGACAACAAAGGGCGAAAGTTGGGTCCTGGTATTCAAGATGCTATTCAGTATGATGAGAAGGTTAGTTCTTTGAATTTGAGTTATACTAATGATGTGGATTCTGGTGATGATGAAGTTACTTCGGGGTTGGTGGCAAACCTTGTTCAACGAATAGTGGCTGATGCTGCTTGGGATGGAAATCCCAACACATCGGCTGGGGATTCGCGTGATTCTCACCAGACTTTGGTGAAGACATGTATTGATGAGGGTTTCTATGGTGACAAAAAGGGGGTTGATAATAAGGAGACTTCCACTGGATGTAAGGAAGGTGTTATTCTTGATGGCCTAGGTGGGTTATCTGGGGACGAAGTGGATGACTTGCAATGGAAGATGCTGGCCACTGAGAGGCATCTGTCTGATATTCGGAAGTAAAAACCAGTAAGTAACCTTATTGTCAACATAAACAACATAAGAAGCTAGTTATCCTAGCTTAACACAAGTTCATAACTGAAATTAAAAACAAAATAACTATGCCGATCTGTATCAACATCCACATGGACACCAGTATCAGCATCAACAATTCCAACCTCTATTGCAGTCCGATTAAAATCCTTTAAATCAGGCTTGCTAGCTTGACACCAATTCACACATCTGCTTTTTTTATGCCACTTGCATCCAACAATGTTGATATCTGCATTGATAGTCCACATTTTGCTGACTTGCAGCCCATGTCTGTTCTTCCAGCAACTCTTGCACATAACGCCAATCGACTGTTCTTCCAGCGGCGTGCCACACAGATCGACACCAAGATCTGTGTCCTCTGTTCTAGGAATTCCAATCCCAACTCTATCCCATCTAGGAACAAGGGTAGAGTCCCGCACTTTCTCCTCTTCCACATTGCACATGGCCCAACCACCAACCATGGCCATATCCTGGACATTGAGATTAACATCCCCCTTGCCATCAATAGCAACCGTAGACTTAATCAGATCAGATTCCGTTAAATCGGGTTTGCCTCCCAGCATTTTAGCATCTTTTACATTCATTGTCGAACCTACATTTACCTCCAAATCCCCATCTTTCTCATCAAGGTTCGAATTAACCTTCCCCCCCGAAGAACTCATAATAAACAAGTCGAATTATCTGCTGCTTCTCATTAATATGGGCTTTGTGAGACATGTGCCTAGTCTCAATTTTAGGTTGTTTTAAGGCGCCAGAATAATCTTTAGCTTATTTTCGTTGTTATGTTGACAATAAGGTGACTTACTGATGTAATGCCTTTTGTTATGTTTGATCGCGGGGTATGCCCCTAGATTTGTATTAGGTGTTCCTTTTTGGTATAAAATTTTAATTAGCAAAGAAAAAAAAACACACCCAAATAATTAGAGATATCATAAACGATACCTCGCATATTAATATTGTTTAATCAAGTTCTCAAATCATGATTTTAAAATCCTAAAAATGTAACTCAAATTTTATAACCCAAAAATATTTAATAAAATAAATTTGACTTAAAAGAATTTTCTAAAAAAAATAGTTTACCACTTTTTAAATAATTTAACAAATAATTTCTAATAACATAATTTAAACAGATGAATCCGATAATTCACATAATCACGTAATTCATCATACATTAATCAGACAACACATCAAATTGGAACAAGATATTTTAAACAATATCTATTCAGTAATTCACATAAATCGAATAAAATTCTCGGTCGTTACATCCTTCCCCCCTTAAAACGATTCTGTCCTCAAAATCAGCTTAACTAAATAAATGAGGATACTTTCAAGCATGTCGCTTTCAAGTTCCTAAGTTGACTCTTCAACCATAGGGTTCCTCCACAAAACTCTAACTAGGGACACAGTCTTATTTCTTAACGCTTTCTCTTTCTTATCGAGTATATTGGCAGGCTACTCGACATATGATAGATCAGATTGAATCTTGATAGGCTCTTATTCGATGACGTGCTTAGCGTCAGGCTAATACTTCTTAAGCATGGATATATGAAATACGTTGTGAATATGTTGCATATGAATTGGTTAGGTTAGTTCGTACGCGAATTTCACACATACTTTTATAATCTCAAAGCGCCCCGCAACTTTACCAATCTAAACGACTTACTAGTTCCAGAATCATTAAATACTCTAGCATCTACCGGGTTATAAAAGCGTACCTGCACCCACACCTGCATCGTTGATCGTATCCCTCATGTTCATATTGAATGTCCTTGTTCTTGGTTGTCTTGTTGCTCTCATGGTGTTATTTGTGGCCAAGTTTACTTTACAATCCCTCATAACATGACCCACCTTTCCACATCTTCGACACCTCACGACAACTTTACTTTCACGAGAATAATGTCCCTTCTTATTACACCTGTAGCACACTACATTGCTTTTACAAATTCCTACATGCTTCTTGCCACAAATTCCACAATCTGGCAGAGAAAGTCTTTGTAAATCATGTTTGTTGGTGTTGAATGATCGGCTTCCCTGATTAGAATTCTGGATCGGTAACTTCCTATAATTATTATTATTTCTTCCATTCTGTAATCCAGTTCTTCTGTTGAAACGATTTTGGAAAGTTCCTGATCTTTGATTATTTTCCAGTGACTCTGCCTTCCTCTTCTAGCTTTCCTTCTCTTTCTGAGATCGTTCATATTCTCCTTCAATTATCATGGCCTTTTGTACCACACCAGCATATGTGTTTAACTCGAATGCAGTCACTCCTCTCCCACGAATCCATGGCTCCAATCCTTGCTGGAACCTCTTGGCCCGTTTTTCATCCGTGTTAACATATTCTGATACAAATCTAGCCAGTTCCGTAAACTTTCGTTCATATTCCGATACACTCATATTCCCTTGCCTTAGCTCAAAGAACTTCAATTCCATCTGATTTTGCATGTATCTAGGGTAGTACTTATCAAAAAATAACTTAGTGAATCTGTCCCATGATATCACACCATCTTCTTCCAAAGCTTTTGTTGATTCCCACCAGTAATTAGCTTCACCCTTCAAGAAATAACTTGCATATTCCGTCTTTTGTTCATTTCTAACCTTTACTAAAACAAAAGCTTTATCTATTTCTTTTACCCATGCCTTAGCCTCGATCGGATCTGACGTACCTTGAAATACATGAGGTTTTACAGCTTGAAAACTTTTAAAAGTTACCGCAGGTATCACTTGATGTTGTTGTTCCTGCTGGAACTGTTGTTGCTGCCGCTGAAGTTGTTGCTGCTGCTGAGCCAAGTTAGCGGTCTGTTGTCTAAGAAGGTCTAAAATCTGGGTCATAGCAGGATCTACTGGTCTACCCTGGTCATTACCATTTCCACTAGCCTGACCGGTTCTAGCTTTCTTAGGTGGCATGATTCTGGGGATCCACAAACAACTTATTTAGTAACGAGTTTAAAACATTTTCAAAACGACTCATGCAACAAGATAATATCTTAAAGTTTGCGTGCATAATGATTCTTTATGATGTGTACCGGTACATTTTAAATCATATATGAAAAGATATGCAGTTTTAAAAGATTTAAGATATTATCTCTTATCACTAATAAGTTGTTTGTTATCCCATACGAATACTAGCAAAAAAAAAAAGCTACGATGTAGGTAGATTCTCAAAAATATAACATGTGGCTCTGGAAAAGCAAGAGGAGAGATAGGAAGCGGAGGAGTATAGGATCCAGAGACGTTTAAGCTGTTACCCTGATACTGTAGTAATATTCTTAAAACGTGATTGTAAAGACATAATACATAACTCTATACACACTTGTCCCAAAGTTAAGACTGCCCCAACAATCTCAACTCAACTCCTTATGAGTTTATGTCCACGTGATCTTTATCCTAAATTCTTCTACCTAATCAATAGTTCTAAATTCATTCACCTATTCTTGTTTTAATTGCCAAAACCTGTCTCTCTCATACCAACTTGTGACAGCCCGGAAATCCGGTTTCACGAACTAGTAACATGCATTGACTGATAATATAAAATAAAGTGACACTCTCACAAGGCAGGATCTTTTTACAAGTTTTGGCTTTTTAAAACAAGAATCTAAATTCAATTATTACAAACATCAACAAATCTAGTCCAAAAGTCTATCTGAGTACATTACCAACTGTAGATTTTAAAAGTTACAAAACACGCTCATAACCAGCTGCTATTCCCGGGATTCCCACGAGTCATCAAATTGTCTAGCTGAAAGATTAGAGGAATAAAGCAAGGTGAGCAAAGAAAGCTCAGCAAGTGATAGTTTTGAACAATAAATATTTAAAACATAAGGTATTTCTAAAATATTGATAAAGACGCAGATAGTGTATCTGAAACTTTGATCGCAAAACAGATATATTTTTCATCAACAACGATGACCATAAAACAGTTTTTTTTTTTGCTAATTAAAATTTTATACCAAAAGGAACATGATACAAATCTAGGGGCATACCCCGCGAAATCAACATCCGAATAAACTACACAACATTAAGTCATAATAGAGTCTACATAGCAAACTAGATTAATCATAAGTTAAAAAACTATGCCGAGAGTAAGCTTCTTCATGACCAAACATGGTCCACTATGACAATCATCCCAAGCACCCATGGCTATAGCTTCCTTGTTCTGACCCTCCTGCCTCGCATCAACACCCTTAGGCACCCATCCAGCAGCTATCCACAAATGGAGCCTGCTCTTCTGGCATAAACAACTTGAGACCATCAGAAGTTGCATGATTGACATCACAATCATCCTGTGCCAGCCCCCAACAGCAGTAGTAGCAATCAAAACAGTGCCATCATCCTCAATCAAATCGACAATCTTCCCTGCCTCCGGGTAGCAATCCCTGTTCATCCAATCAGCGTTGCAAACATCATTACCGCACCTAGCCATCCCCACTCGGGACATAACAAGACCAGTCTCTATGCATTTGTCAGCAGAAGTAAAAAAGAAACAGAGCAAATAAGCCTTGAATAGGCCCCTTTGTTATCTCATCAACATCACAGGCACCATCAAAGATGAAGCCCTTCCATGTAATGTGCCATGGATGGCTCTTCACAACATGGTTATCACTCAAAAGCAGTAAGAAAACCTGCTTAGCACCCATCTTCGAAAGTCTAATAACAGACAAATCATTTTCATAACACGAACACATACCTTCCCCATAATATCACATTCTTTAAGAAGACCTTCCTGCAAGCACACAGCAACATACCCTGTTTGCTCCATCTGAATAAGACCATCCAGATTAACCCAAGCCTTACAGGCACTAAAGTTCCCTTTAGTATCAGCACTAAAGCTCTTCCTCCTCGTACTCGAATCATCAGAACCAGGCCGGAGTTCCGTAACCCGCTCCTCACCAGGTCGGTGTTCATTAACAATCTTCTTACCAACATCACTCGTTCAGAAATAAAATCAACCCTAAAGGAGGGCTCATCCGAATTTACCATAGGAGAATTAACCAAATTCACCATAGGAGAATAAACACCCAAATCCAGATTACCTCTATCAATATCATCATTCAGATCCGAAGAATCGGACAACTCAATAGGCTGAACCCTAATCACCGTATCCATATTACTAAAAGTAACCCTCTTCTTAGAATAGAAGGGATTACCTTCAATCAACTGCAGATTAGAAACCGTAATGGTGGGCTCTACCGAATTCACCATAGGAGAATTAACCAAATTCACCAAAGAAGAATTAACATCCAAATCACTATCATTATCTTTAAGATCCGAAGAATCGGTCATCTCAATAGGTTGAAACCTAATCACAGTATCCATATTACTAAAAGTAACCTTCTTCTTAGAAAAGAAGGACTTACCTTCAGTCAACTGCAGATTGCCAGAGTTGCGAGTTCTAGAAGCAATCCCAGATATGGGCAAGGAGACACCCTCCCGCTTCCTCAGACCATCCTTCAATCCAGTGACGCCATGATCGACACACCCTGACTCAGCCAATTCTGAACCCGGACCTTTCGACCTTTTAGAAGTCTGAATCAACGATTCATTCTTCCCCTTCTCAGAAGAAAGGCCACTCTTAGAACACGCAAAAAGCCCATCCTTCTGGGCAAACGTTTCCGATACCAAAGGCTCCGAAAAGGAAACCTTCTTGGACTCATAATCAAACTACTAAGGAAAGAAATTTTGTGTATAGGTGAGGGATTTAGAGAAGGAAAGTGGATTATTGAAGGTTGTTTGAATAGATCTGATGGAAGTTGTGTGGAAATTAGAGGCGGCTAAAAGAGATTCTAGTGAGAAGGAGGAGCTTCTCTCTCTAGACTCTCATTGGGTATTAGAATTCCAAAATGAGGTTTGTTTTGGGTTTTTTGTGATCATATGACCATAAAACAGTTAACTTTTATCCAAAAGCAACTTTAACCCCAGGACAGATAATTCAAATCATCAGAATCCTTTATCACAAAATAGATCTTTTAAGTATCAACGTAGCAAAATGTTGGTACTAAATTACCAATCGTTCGTTTTCGCAAGCGTTTATTAGTTAAGGCCCATTTTATGAAGTGGAATAAAATGACACTGAGCTAAAGCTGATGATCAGTCATGCTAAAGCCCCGAAGCACAGTGTTAATTAAACACTGGTTCTAATATAAATGGATCCGTAGGCAATACATGCCAAAAGCACTTATTGACATTGGCTATAATAGTTACACGCTGGGTTGGTGCCACAACCTCTTATGCAATTCTCTTTCCAACTTCATATAAAAACATATCCATTGTATTCACCGTACAGTCCTTAAACTCACTGATAACAGATCAGCCCAGTATAAGGAATTTCAAAATTTACTTTAAAAAATCATTCATCATTACCAGTGTGTATCTCCCATTTAAGAATACACATATATTATCTCAGTATCAACATCTTCATTATCTCTAGATCATTTATAAAAATATATAAACTGAAAAGGTATAACGACCTAGAAAAAAATTCAATTTTAATGTTATTTATTTATTCTAAAGTATAAATTATATTATGCGAATATTGTTGTAAAGGTGAAAAATATGTGAAGTTGTGTTTATGTGTTTATATGATGATTTGTGTGAGCTGTGAAGGTCGGTGTATTTTTGAGGATTAAATAAATATATATATATATATATATATATATATATATATATATATATATATTATTTAAATCATGCATTTTTGATCCTCTGTAAATTTTATAAAATTATCGGAGGAATTAAAAATCATGAAATCTTTTGCAATATTTCCTTTATATATTTATTTAGTTTTTAAAATGGTTGGGTGAATTAATTTGGATGTTTCGGTATTTTAAAATGATTTTAAGAGTTTTATTGCATTTAAAGGATCAAAACTTGTAAAATTCGTATTTAATTCATTTTTGATCCGAAAAATATTTTTTTTTTAAAAAAGGTATAAAAAATGAGAGTCGACTTTCTCTCTAGCTTCTCTCTAACCTCTCTCTAAAAAACCCTATCTAGCCGCCTCTTAATCCAGCCTAATCTAAACAATTTCTTCATCAAATCTATACGTTTCCTTCATTAATCCATCTATCCTCTCTTATCTCCCACCTAAAACACCAAATTTCTTATATATATTAATGGGTTCTATTTCTGCGTTTCTTTCTTCTGTAGAAGATTGAATGGGCTTTCGGAGTCCACTTTTGTGGATCTTAAAGATGGACTTGTGTCCAAGTCTTTTAAGGAGATGGATGTTTCCACAGAGGTTAATCGTGTGTTGGGTTTCAGTTTTGGGTTGCAGGGGTATCCTTACCTACTGTGTGATGAATCTCCCTTGTTGATGATTGGAAGGATGTTAAACGTTCTCAGTTATGATATCTTCTTCGGTGCGATATTTGTCGAGCCTGCTATTACAGGTGGGTTTATTGTTGGGATGCAGGTGGGTTTTCTACTCATCTCAACGAATGATGTGATGACTCTTATGAGTTATTTGGAGGATGGTCAGGTTGGTACTGCCTTCCAGGTGTTTGAGGATATGCCTCTTAGTTCTTTGGGTTCTGGTATGGTGCTATGCAGTTTAAACCCCGTACTTGACGTTATTGGATTTGGTTTTGGGGATGTTATCCTCTTCTCTTGGAGCTTTCATATGGGTCCTGCTGTTGATAGGAGTTCCGATTTGTCAAAATTCGCTCGCAGTTTGTTGATCGGGATCCGTATGAATATAATGACGATTGTTTGTTATGATGGGATTCTCACTCACATGGTGTTGGAATGCTTGAAGTTGAAGGAATCTAAAGTTGTTCGAGCTATGGGTAATTCTTGTGTTAGCCCTGTCATTCTTCTGATTTTGGTAGAAACTATGTGCATAGTGATTGGCAACAAGTTCTCGTCGCTGATCAATTTGGAATGTGGCTTTCATGCTAAAACTGTTTCAAGACTATCTGGTTATCCAAGAAATCTACTGGGTAGTAGATTTCAGCTGCTGATGGGGTATCGCCCATTGTTAATTTCTTGCGATGGAACAACGGAGAATGAGAAACAAATGTGTGCTGACATTCTGGCTGGTTTGAATGGAGTTTATAGATGCAGAGTGCTTGATGTATTTTTGGTCAGATTTTACGAAATGCAGGTATTAACTGATGATGTCGATTTAAATGTGTGGTCTTTCTCTGGTTGCGGGGTCGATGGCTATAGTTTGCAGATGCAGGCCGCGCCTACAGGTTCTCAGAATAATGAAAGCTGGAGGTTTATCTTTCTGTATGATATGGGCTGTGTCTTTTTAAAAGTGTACGGGCCTTTTGCCAAGTGCAGGGGCAAAGGTCATAGTCCCGAGTGTGGTGAGCAGGATGGTACTTGGGGAATAGCTAAGTGGGGAGTGGTAGCTGTTAGGAAACCGGGAGGTGAGGTGCTTGTTCTAAAAAGTGATGTTGGTATTACTGAACAGAATGTAGTCAGTGATACTTTGAGTGTGTGCACGGGTGGTCTTCAGGCCCTTGAAGAGAAACATGAGGATCCGTGCTATTTGTCTGAGCTTATTAATGTTAGACTGTCGTGGTGTGCTTCTACTGTCTTATGGATGAGGCAGGGATTGGTCTATGATGGGGTCCGAATCCACTCAAGTCACGTTTGTGACAGCGTCGTTGATTGCAAAATTGATTCGGTTCTAAGGATGGGAAAATTCAGTCTGGAATTATGACAGGGGACACAATGGGCATTGTGGATGTTATGATGCCGAAGGAGAGTTGCATTGGGGGGCTTTCTTTTGTGATGGGGCTTTTACCATTTACGTGCAATTTGTGTGCATGTATCAACTATGCATTTTGGGGTATGGTCTATGTACTAAGAGATGGATTTGGGCCGTGGGGTCAGTTTGCTCAAATGTTTTTCATGTCTTTGGGTACTCACATGGAGCTTGGCTTAGGCGATTTCGACTAGTTTGCTGTGTCTTAATCTAGTTTCTTTTGTGTAAACTAGATTGTTTCTTTATGGAGTGCTAGTTCTCTAGCATTATTGATGTTTTATCTTTGTTGTTCCGTTAGGTTGATGTGTTGCTAATCGCGGGGTATGCCCCTAGAGATGTAATCATTTGCCTATGGTATAAATTTTAATTAGCAAAAAAAAAAATATTTTAAAAATATGTGTGCGCTTGTAATTTTATATTCTTTATTTTAAAAATGAAAAGTGTATTTATCCGGAGGTTTTATTTAATTGTGATTTATAGAAGTCGTTTATTAGCATTTTAAATTGGGTCGAATTGGTAGAGTAGTAGCATAAGATTGGGCCAAGCCCAATAACATACAAAAAAAAAACGCAGCAGGCTCTAGAACTATCGGGAAGAAGAAATAGATCAGGGGAGAAAAGAAATAAAGGGGGAAGAGAAGAATAAGAAAAAGAGAGGATAGTAGAGGGAGAGAAATCAAATTGGGGGTATGGAATTAATACAATTAGAGTGATATATACATACATATATACGTGTGTAAGTGTGTGTTAATCACTTGTGTGTGTGTATGGGTTGTGGGAGATGACGAACGAAGGAGGAGAGGGGAGGCCGCACGCGCGCGTGGGGTAGCAGCGCAGCAGCGGCGGCGCGGTTCTCCGACGAGCTCGGGTTGGTGGCAGTCAGGTGATGAGAGGTTTGCAGCAGTGGTGTTGTTGTGTTGGTGGTTTAGAGAGAGAGAGAGAGACTCCGGGGACTAGCTTTCCGACGAAAATGGTATAATTTCACGTCTTACCTATTTAATTTCGTATTTAATTAGTTCCAAATTATGTTAATATTGTGGTAATTTAATTAGAATTAAATTGTGTGATATTATGGTTGTAATTTAATTAGTAGGTGTTGCAATTTAAGTTGGCATAAATTGTGAGTTTAAGTGCTAATTGTTGTAAGTAGATTATGAATATTATTTGAATTTCTGTATTTAATTCGGAGGGGATAATTGTTAATTACAGCTTTTGGTATGAGGTGCGAGTCCGATGAAATATTCGGGTTTAATGATTGATAATCGTTATATTTTAATTGTTAATTGTTAAGTGTAAATTGTTATTGTCATATAACGTGTAGTTATGTGGGTCGGATAATTTGTAAGTATGTATGTGCTAAATGCCGTAAGTCGAGTTAGGGTATTTGTTGAATATCATAATTGTTAATTACTTGGTATTGGCTTATATGGGTTAATTATCGTAGTCGAGTCTTAATAATTGTTGAATGTTGTATTTGTCAGATACTTGGTGGTGAGTTATATGTGTGATCAAGATGGTTTTGATTGAAATTGAGCGGTGACTCCAGGATAGTTCAAATTACAAAAAGGTTATTTCTAAATTTTTATATAATATTATGAATTCATTTATTGGTTTTATAGTTTTTAAATGTGATTTATATCAAAGAGTAATTGTTAGATTTATTTTATTATGTGTTATCTGCGAGGAGTTGCAATGAGATCGCAAGTCCTAAATGTCAATATTTAAGGACTTGTGTAATTCTTTTCAACTAGTTCCTCGGGCTTACGAATATCCATGATTAACTATCACGAGTATAATTAATATACTTAAGTGATGTGATCATTGATATAGCATAAGTTATAGTTAGTGCTAGGGGTTGTTCCCTAGGGCTTACGAACATCAATGGTTGATTATCACGTGTATCATTAAAATGCGTGAGAAATACGACCATTGGTATAGCGTAAGTAGTAGTGTAATGTAAATTATTATGTGTTGTTGCTGCAAGTTGAGGCAGCTTTATATTTTAGTAAAAACAGGGGTAAATTGTGTATGATTGATATTGTTGTGGAATAAAAACTAGGTTACGAATATTGCGGCTAGGGTTTATGTGTATTTAATGCAAAGGGGTTGGTGAGCTTCAAGCTTTAATGGCTGTCTCCGTGTTCGGGACTAATCGGTCCTCACAGAGTGCCTACGTATCTCATATTGAGAATCAAGCCAAGACGTAGTTCTAGGTGATGGTGCCCTCGAGGCTATGGCGGCGAGAGCTCACCTAGGACGCAGTGGCTTCTATGTCCTTATTCGAGGATTAAGCCGAAAACGTGGTGGGTGACGTATGGAGCTCTGTCCAACGTAGTTCTGAGAATGAGGGGTCAGGCCCTTATATAGGCTGAGAAGCCTTAGAATTATGGTAGGAGTAGGTGTCTTGGTGGACAAGCCACCTCTTCAAGGAAGGTTCTAGACCCCTTCCTTGTGGGAATCAGTTTCCATGTTGAGATATGTATCTTGGAGGCTAAGTCAGGCAAGAGTTATATCCTTCTTTGACTCTTATTTGCTGAGCTGTTTAGTACCTCTAATATTAATTACGAAATTAATATTATAAATAGGGTTTGGGCCCATCTGATGGGCCCCACGTTTGGACCATTCTAGGTCTAATTAATGCCACATTAAATGTGTCTTTAGGGCTTATCTTTAGCCCATATCATTTGCCCCCCAACTTCTAGGAAAACTGATCAGGTTATCCTTGAAGTTTTAACGGCCTTTCCGAGACTTGGGTCAGGGTTTATTGCTCTTACGCGAGTACTTTCAACAATTTCATCTTAATGTAAAGCGTGGAGCGACCGACGCATTTACGACGATTTTGAACGACACTAAACGGTGTTAATCAGCACTACACAGCGCTAGTCAGCCTTAAACAACGTTTAAACAGTGTTAAACGATGTTTAACGGCATAAAACGGCACTAACGGCACTAACCAGCGCTAATCCGTGCTAGTCGGCACTAATCTATGCTAATCGGCACTAATCTGTGCTTAAACGGCACTAATCTATGCTAATCGGCACTAATCTGTGCTTAAACGGCACTAATCTGTGCTAATCGGCACTAATCTGTGCTAATCGGCACTAATCTGTGCTTAAACGGCACTAATCTGTGCTAATCTGCACTAATATGTGCTTAAACGGCACTAATCTGTGCTAATCGGCACTAATCTGTGCTTAAACGGCACTAATCTGTGCTAATCGGCACTAATCTGTGCTAATATTAATCTCGTTTCAGTACTGAAAATCATCCGAAACTCGCTGAAAAAGTCGAGATCTAGGTCTACAAACTATCCGAGAACTGCTGAAAAAGTCGGGTTCTAGGACCACAAACTACCCGTGATCGGCCGGATCAACGGGTAGCTCGTGGTCGGCTACACGGTGATCGGCCGAAGAGTCCAAAATGCCGTGATGGGCCTGACGGTGGTCGGCCTGACGGTCTTGAAATGTCATGGTCGGCCGGCCCGTGGTCTTCCGCTTCGTGGTCGGCCACTCCGTGGTCGGATGCGTCATGGTTGGCCACTCCGTGGTCGACCGAAGGCCTTCAAAATAGGGTGGTCGACCGGTTCGTGGTCTTCCGCTTCGTGGTCGGCCACTCCGTGGTCGGCTGCGTCGTGGTTGGCCACTCCGTGGTCGGCCGAAGGCCTTCAAAATAGGGTGGTCAGCCGGTTCGTGGTCTTCCGCTTCGTGGTCGGCCACTCCGTGGTCGGCTGCGTCGTGGTTGGCCACTCCGTGGTCGGCCGAAGGCCTTCAAAATAGGGTGGTCGGCCGGTTCGTGGTCTTCCACTCCGTGGTCGGCTGCGACCCTCCAAGTGTCGTGGTCGGCCACTTCGTGGTTGGCTAAAATGCCCGGACCTGAAAATCGTCCGTGGTCTTGAGGATCAAGAATCTCGATCTCGATCTCAAGTCACTATTTTGGTCATTCGTGACTTCGTTATCTTAAGGATCAAGAATCTTAATCTAATACCCGGAGCTCAAGATATGGCCCAAACAGAGTCAACAGTCCGTGTGGGACTGAAAATCAGTCTTGGTTGGCTGACGCCCTCCTCGGAGCTTGGTTTTGAACCTTGAGTTCATTCATGGTTGTTGGTTATCATCAACCCTTGACTCTCATCCTTGTGATAAAGTTCTTTAGTTCTTATCTCATCCTTGTTTCTCATGGAGGAGGTCTTCCTTCTCGGTTTGATCATTCAGGTAGTTCACTTGCTCCTTAGTGATTGACTTTAGGCCTGGTATGCCTTTGTTGGTTTTCAACCCTTTAGCTTGATTCTAGGTTTCCAACCTTATTCTTATGCTCATATAACCTTTCTTAGGTCTCAACTTGACTGACGACTCTTGATTCGAGTCCTTAAACTCAAACGACAAGCTCGATTGGAGGTAGACAGCCTTGTTGGCCATCAAGGCTTAAATTTTGTGTCGGGATTTGAGATTCAAGATTTTAAGTATTGAATGACAAAGGACCTCTTATCTCAACATTCTCACTAATAGTTTCTGTGCTTTTAAGGCATTATCAGGGAGCCAACCAGTCTCAAGATGAGCTTTGAGAGGGTCTATCCTTCAGCTTACACCAACTGGTGCTACCAATTTCGAATCGATGGTGGGGTCTTCAGGACCTGGAAGTAAAAACTCTCTACATAATTTTCTATCTCAGAAGAGGTGAACTTAAATAGGGCATCGGCCTTAATGTTCTCATTTCTTGGAATGTGCTCCTCATAGCGCTCATCATACTGAGTCATATCAGCCTTCACAACTCTCAAATACTTTGTCATAGTTTCATCCTTAGCTTCAAATTCACCATTCACTTGCGAGACTACCAGTCTTGAATCTCCAAAAACTTTGAGGTTCTTGACCCTCAGTATTCTGGCCAAGCCCAATCCGGCTATCAAGGCTTCATATTAAGCTTCATTGCTGGTAGTAGGAAAATCTAACTTCAAAGCATACTAAACTGTGAACCCACCGGGGCTTTGCAAAACCAAACCTGCACCACTACATTTTGTTTTTGATGCTCCATCAAAATAGAGCACCCAATATTCCTTCTGATCAGGTACAAGCTCTTCATCTTTATCCTCACTTCTAGGGGTGGTTACTATTTCCTGCCCCCCGACTTCTTGGTTGCTAATGGTACATTCAACCACGAAGTTAGCCAATGCTCGAGCCTTGATGGCTGTCCGAGGTTTATATGTGATGTCAAATTTTCTAAGTTCGATTGTCCACTTGGCTAGCCTTCCACTGGCCTTCGAGCTGTGCAAAATATTTCTCAACTACTGGTCCGTCAGGACTTCAATCTTGTGTGACTGAAAGTATGGTCGTAGCTTCCTCGAAGCTGTTATCAATGTCAATGCAAACTTCTCAATGGGAGAGTAATTTAACTCAGCCCCGTGCAACACCTTGCTCAAGTAGTAGATGGGTTTTTGAACCTTGTTCTCCTTCCGAATGAGGACGGCACTCAGTGCTTGTTCAGATACCGCCAAATATAAGTAAAGAGTCTCCCTAGGACTAGGTTTGGCCAACAACGGGGCTTCAGCCATGTATTTCTTCAATTGTTCAAAGGCCTCTTGGCTTTCCGTGGTCCACTCAAAATTTTTCACCTTCTTTAGCGCTTGAAAGAAAGGCAAGCACTTATCACCAGACTTGGAGATGAATCTCCCTAGAGCGGCCACTCTGCCGGTTAATTTCTGTACGTCCCTCATAGAACGAGGTGATTACATGTCTAAGATTGCTTTGATCTTGTCGGGGTTGGCCTCTATGCCTCTTTTCGAAACCATCAAACCCAAAAATTTTCCCGATCCAATGCCAAAAGCACACTTGGTTGGATTCAGCATCATCTTGTGGTGCCTCAGCACTTCGAATGCCTCTCTGAGGTGCTTAATGTGATCTGCCTTGAGTAGGCTTTTGACTAACATGTCATCAACATAGACCTCCATGGTTTTTCCAATCAGATGGGCGAATATCTTATTCACCAGTCGTTGGTAAGTAGCTCCTGCATTCTTTAGACCAAAAGCCATAACAAGATAGCAGAAAACACCAAAGTCAGTTATGAAAGATACCTTATATAACGCCCTAGAAAATATCGTATTTGTTATTATTATTATTTAATTATTTAATATTAAATATGGAGTATAGGGTGTGATTATTTTTTTTTAGATAGAATATATGTGACATCATGTTTACATGTTTATATGGTGATGTATGTGTGATGTGCTAGACCGTGTAATTTTTATTTAAATTTTTATGATTAAAATTTATTTAAATCATGTGTTATTGATCTTCGAAAATTTTTATAAAATTATCGGAGTTATTAAAAATCACGAAATCTTTTATGTTATTATCTTTATGATATTATTTAGTTTTTAAAATTATTGGGAGTATTAATTCGGGTGTTTAAGTATTTTAAAATGATTTTAAGAGTTATGTTGGATTTAAAGATCAAAATTTCCAAAATTCATATTTAATTCATTTTTGATTCAAAAAAATATTTTAAAAATATGGGAGCGTTCATAATTTTATACTCTACATTATAAAAATAATATCGTGATTTTTCTTAAAAATTACCCATTTACTTCCAATTTCAAAAGGGGAATGAGAGTGTTTTTATTCAGAAAATTTATTTATAAAGTACCCATTCTCTTTTATCCTTAATTAACCAATTTTTCCCCAATTGAATTTTTCAGCATTGTTTCCTTCTTCAGTACGAGTTGCTCTGTTCTTTTCCTTTCTAGAGAGTTCGTATCTCTCTCCTTATCTCTCTAAATCTCTCCCGCTTAACTCTATCTCTCCCAGAAAATCTCTCTCGTTCCAAACACCTTCTCTCCGTCTCTGGCGAATCTTTCTCTTCCTCTCGTCTACCCATTTCCCCGATTCTTGTTCGCTGAGTTGCTGCGTGGTGGGTTTGTGCGTATGTAAGCAGAGTGTGTGGGTGTGTGCAGTTGTGATTCGAGTGTGTGTATGACCTGCTGGTGGTAAGTGTTGGGTTACAGCGTAAGTGATGAAGCGTGTGTTATGGTTACCGTGTGGCTGTGGTGTGCTAATGGGTGTGTGTATGCTTGTTATATGTACAGGAGTGTGTATGTGGATGTTTGGTGATGAGCTTCGAATTGGCAGGAAATCGGTCCCCTCCCCTCGGTTTCTATTTATTGTTACTGTGAGTGCTGCGGTTCGTGTGTGTGTTGCTGAGTCGAGTTTATGATCCGGGTGTATATGTCGAGCTGGGTGTTTGATTAGCCTGATTTCCTTGATGACTTGCTGCAACAATCAAACCTATTTCCCTCCCCTGTGTTGTTGTTGCCATGTAACTGTTCGTGTATGTGTTTGTAATCTATGTGGGTAGTATCGCTAATGAATTCGATTGTTTGAAATAGAGATTACTAGTTGTTTTGCTATGTTTTATAATCGTGTTTATGTGTACTTCTGGATTACCTATTAAGGTGATAAGTAGAGCTAATTGAAGTGTGTATGGGGGAGGGTGGTAGTAGCTGATTTGGCAAGAAGGCAAGGAGTGAGAGTCTCGGTCAAAGCCGAGGACTCTGTTTTGTTTTCGTGGACGTGCGTTTTGGGTATTAAGTCTGAGAGTTTGAGGGAGGTAAGGAAGGTTAGGATCAGGGGAGTTGGTGAAAGAAGGACATGAGGATGGTGTAGCAATTGTATGTGCGTGGTTATGGAATATGTGGTGTTGTATGTTTGAGGCCAAGGAAGGTGAGGTTTGTAGTGAGGCTAAGTTGTGGTTCGAAGCAGGGGAGGTGATGTTGGGTCGTAGGTGAGTGAGGTTGGTGCTTTTGGGCTGTGATAATCAGAGAATAAGGGGGAGATGGATAGAAATATTGGGAGGTAGTGAATGTGCTTATGTAAGTGTGTATCCAGGTGAACGTTTGTGTTGTGTAAGGTTTTGAATTCAAGAGAGATTTAGAGGTGGTGAGCAAAAGAGAAAAGGAGAAAAAGGGTAGAGAGCAAGGGTAGTGTTAGAGTATGAATGTGTGGGTGCTTGCAATTGTTTATGTGAGGGCGGGTCTATTTTGAAATTTTGTTTATCAAGAGGAGGCAGGGGTGATATGTAAGGATGACTAGAATAGGGTGTAAGGGATTAATGTAAGTGTTTGTGAGGGCAAAGCAAGGAGAATTGAAAGGAGCATGAGTGTGCAGAGTTGCGTGGTTACTGGTGGGGGTATCCGAATGTACTAACGTATGACAAGGGGCAGGTGTGTGTTCAAGGATGTGAAATGGGAGTGTGTTGGTGTGATCAAGTGTATATGTGGATGCTTATGTTGTGAGGTACCAAGGGCATGTTTAAACGGTTATTAAGTGGTTTATATTAAGCGTGTTATGTGTTAACGTATTAGATCATGCTACTAATTATGATTTTTGCGAGTTAAATGTAAATGTATACATTGGAATTGTCAGATATGTTAAAAGGCCATATTATGTTAGCATTTTGTTTAAATTGAGATTAATGATGTAAAGTGATGGTCTATTATAAGTATTGACATAGTTAAACATGTTATGTGCTTATGGGATCTTAATTAATTATATGTAGGATTCAAGTTATATGTGCAACGTGAATGGTTGTGCGGAGTAAAGATTTATGTGTTAAGTTGTAAAGTGTTATAGGACGCGGTTGGGTAGAATAGGGATAGACAATCAAGGTTATGCACGTACTAAAATAGTACATTACCTGTATATAGGTACGCATAGGAGGCCAGCTAAGAGCCAGAGCATGTGGAAATGGAATGTAGAGGAATGAAAGAATCATCGAGATTTACCAGTGATAAAGGGAAAATGGAATGCGTGATCGAAGAAAGGTCAAGTAGAGACGGATGTAAAGTGATATGGAGTTCAAGTATTATAAATGGAAACCCTGTGTATTGAGGCAAGTATACTAACCCTCACTTATCGTTCAAGTGATGTGAATCATCTTGTGTTAATTATATATATTCTTTCGAATCCTTTCTTGCAATCATCTATACTTTTCATATTAGTCTGAATGGTGCGAACCTGTTCTATTAATTGTAAGGTTGTGTTCTAAATCATTTTGCTAGTATCTGTACCCCTTGATTTGGTTTAAGTGACATTCCCTTCAATTAATAAGTAATTAATTATTCTCAGATTATTTTAAATTGTTATTCTCTCCACCTATTGTTCAGGTGTGGATTCTTTTAAGATTATTTTCACTATGAATTATTGCACAAATTAATTCGAGGTTTAAATTGTCGTTGGAGCATGTGTTGCTCAATGATGGTTATAACCGAGAATGACTTGAGATCTTCTGATTTACTCAACTCATTATTGTCAGGCCGATTTTGGCAGCTAATGCATGTAAATGCTTAGTCGACAAGAGTGAAGCTTGAGTAATTGAGAATTTCTTGAATATTCGTTTTAAACTTTTTAAATCTCCCTTTGAACTTCAGATTTCCTTTATTTCACGATTACTTGATAAATTGCTGTTTAAATTCTAGAATCTTAATAATTGTCTTGTTCTTTATTGATTAATTATACCTTGTTGATTTATTATTCTATCTTGCTTAATTGTGCCGTGCTTAGTTCAATATTCTTGCTTTGCTGTTATGATTCTTTATATCCAATGCTTCCCTGATCTTTAGTCTTCTATTAATTCTCATTAAAATGGATTTATTAATTAAAGATGATTTTAAAATTTCCTTATACTGGGCTGGTCTTTTGCCAGTGAGTTTAAGGATTGAAAAATGTTTTAAAATGTTTTTAAAGGTTTTATAGATTGGAGAAGCGTAAGAGGCTGGGGGAGTGCCCAGTCCAGCATTTTTAGTGTAAGAGGCTGGGGGAGTGCCCAGTCCAGCATTTGAAAGGCCAATGTGTTGCCTAATTGGGAACCCAATTTCAAAGGAAGGGGGACTTTACGTGGCTGATCACCCGTATTGTCCGGTGTCGTGGAAAAAAACTCCAATCAATTTAATTTTTTTAAAAAAAGGTTTTATGAAAAATATGTTTCAAAGATAAAAAGGTTTTAAACAAAAGAAAGTTTTAGTGAAAAGTGATGAAAGAAAGGAACGTTTTTTATAAGATATATATGTTTCAAGGAAAATGATCATTAGTTTCGAAATTGTGGATATCAGAGTTAGTTGTTTCTATCTTGATTAAATTTGGGAACTCAGTAAAACAATGAGATTAAGGATGGATAGAAGTTTTCCAGTTATTCCCTTCGCGAGTAACATTGTACGTTGAAAGTGGAGTAAGAATGATTGGGGGATTTCTGGATATTCTTTTCTCAAAGTTTAATCTGAGGCAATGATGGTTTGTAGTAAATGGAAATTTTTCTCTATGATGGAAATTGATTAATCTTTTGAGATAAAGTATTCATTGATATTGTTCATCAATGAAATATTCATAAATTGTCGTTCACTATATTATAAACTTGCTGAGCGTTCTTTGGCTCACTCTTGCTTTGTTTTACCTAACCCTTTGCAGTTAGGTTTAAGGATGATCTAATTATATTTTCAAATGCGAATGAGAGCGAGGAGGATCCTATTCGGAAGAGATTTCAGAGCTAACGCGGGCGAGCACAGTTTTGGATTAAGCTACAGATTAGACGGTATAGTGATTTGTCTTTAGAGCTGAGATAGAAGTTGTAATAATTTGAATTAGTTAGATTCTTGTTTCATACCATAACCTGGAGTCGATCCTCGGTGAGGAATCGTTGGTGTATTAAGTTTTAATTGTATTTGTTAAATTGGAATTTGGTTGAGTTGAATTACAGGTGGATAGTCCGATTTACGAATACTTCATGCCGGAATTTTCTAAAATTCCCCTATATTAAAGTCTATTTTATTATAAAAAGTATATTTTCAATATTGGGAAGTCAGGGCGTTACAGGTTGGTATCAGAGCAACAGGTTATGGTCACTGAAACAAGTTAGGATGATTAAGTATACGTATTTAAGTGGGACGTTAGATAGAATGATTTAGGATAAGATTTGCTTTAGGTTATTATGACAACGGTTGCGACGATAGTTAGTATTTAGATATATCGCGTGAGCCAGAATTCGATTCATTTGAAGGTACGATTTTGGACGTGGAAGTTGATTCGGCGCCGCCTACGTTAAATAGACGACTGAAGTTACTAGCTTGGAGGATGCTACGTGTAGACCTTCGTGTATGTTCTAGAATTTCCTTTGCGACTTTAGTTACCCCGTGAACGACATAGAAAGTGCGAAAGGACGGTAAACAAGATGCGAAATGTGATTACTGGCATGGGTTGGAGGAATGGCATGGTTATTCATTACTAGCCGTTGATTTCATTTAATTTATTGATTAAGGAGATTTAACATTTCCTTCTGTTTCTTCTTATCTTGATAATATCCCATCACCTTTGATAATCAACTATATTTCAATTGATGACGAATTTTTCAAATTCATTTAAACACATTTCTATTTTTTTTAAAGATACCTCTATTTTCCAGGGGATCACTTGATTTAACATGATGCATGTAAATTATTGAGATCCTTGAATTCTTTCTAATTTCCCTGAATATTTGCTATTCCTTATTCAACATTGTATATTTATAAACATTTTGAAACTTTTGAATTCTTTTGTTTCTCTTTGAACACTTAACCTTATTTATACTGACTGGGATGAACAACCCTATGTATATAGGGGATTCAGGGACATCTTATCTATGTGATAGAAGTCTGGTGGGACGCTACTAATTGTGTTTGTCATGAAAGTACAGAAGGCTGGCCCCCTTCTTGTGCTATGGCGGTTGACCTAAGTGACAAATGCAACCTGAAATTAGTTCAATGATCATATTGATCTCTCAGTTAAATTCTTTTATAAAATTTTTATCAAACAAAACTCATCTTGTACTCATACATGTTAACACCTGTCTATTCTATTGATTCATTTTGCTATGAACCCTTATGAATTCTAAAGTTACCAGTGACGGAAAAACGGTAAAGATGGAAACGATAACATTCTAATTGGTCCGAGTTATAAATACGTCGACGAAGAATTGGTTTGTCAGGTTTCAGAATTTCTGCTAAAAGAAGGATTTAATATCAAGTTAGATTTCTCCTTGGGTTGACAACACGCGTAAAAGATTCGATATTACAGAGAACTGGATATGAATAAGGAGCTGATAACCAGGAACACGGGATAAGATAGTCACCGAAAGAATATGAATTAACAGCGACGATAAGACCTCCACTATCAGAAGGAAGTAATTCAAAAGGAAGCATACCGGAGTTGTACTACGCTAAATATGGAAAGCTAGGAGAGTAAGCGGAAAGAATGGTGTGGTAGTGAATGATAGAGTTAGAAGCCAGAAGTGGTACGCCATAAGCGCGAGAAGATAAGACGTTTTGTCGAGGATTGCATCATGTCAGTTCCAACGAATACTACGATGAGAGCCACAAGACCCTCTCCTATTAATCGCTCATCGCTCAAGAGCTTCGAATGACGTTATTAAGTGTGGATATGATTACAGTTAGGAAAATAAGGTATGATTCTAGGATCGAATCGATTGACCGATTACAAGGTGCAAGCAAGGTATAACGACAAGAAAGCAAAGTTATGATTCCCAAGGAATGTAGAAGTTGTGTTTCAAAACCAAGGGCAGACAAGGAAGTATATGTTTTAAAGTAAATGGTGCCTCAGTAAAAGAATAGGATTAAGGATAGATAGAAGTTTCCTAATTATTCCCTCCTCGAGTAACATTGTACGTTGAAAGGGGAGTAAGAATGATTAGGAGATTTCTTGATATTCGTTTTCTCAAAGTTTTATTTGGGGCAACCTGAATTATGAGTAGGAGCGTGGAAGTTGTATCAATTATTCGCGTGAATTTTCTTTTAAAGATTTAATTATTTACCTGTTTACTGCAAGTCAAGGCAGATTTGTTCGCTTATATATTTGCTGCAAGTTAAGTCAGGTTTTGTTTTAGCGTTGTATATAAATGAGTTGTTTATGGATGATTGGGTTAGTACTTGAGGCATTGTGTACAGGGCATAATCCATTATACGAATAGGTCATGTCCGATTTTCGATAGAAAAGTATCGTCACGTGCGAGTGATCAGTATCTAGAATTAACGAGACATGCAAACCAAATGATTAAGTTTATGTTAGAATTCGAAGGCCTACAGGATGAGCCTATCGATATGTGAATTGATATAAAGGAATGCTAGTGTGAAAGGAATGACATGGAAATTGAAGGCGAAATGGTTGAGTAATACTGTCTTTATGTTTTCCTACGGTCGATTCTGAGGACAGAATCCTATTAAGGGGGGAAGGATATAACGCCCTAGAAAATATCGTATTTGTTATTATTATTATTTAATTATTTAATATTAAATATGGAGTATAGGGTGTGATTATTTTTTTTTAGATAGAATATATGTGACATCATGTTTACATGTTTATATGGTGATGTATGTGTGATGTGCTAGACCGTGTAATTTTTATTTAAATTTTTATGATTAAAATTTATTTAAAATCATGTGTTATTGATCTTCGAAAATTTTTATAAAATTATCGGAGTTATTAAAAATCACGAAATCTTTTATGTTATTATCTTTATGATATTATTTAGTTTTTAAAATTATTGGGAGTATTAATTCGGGTGTTTAAGTATTTTAAAATGATTTTAAGAGTTATGTTGGATTTAAGGATCAAAATTTCCAAAATTCATATTTAATTCATTTTTGATTCAAAAAAAAATATTTTAAAAATATGGGAGCGTTCATAATTTTATACTCTACATTATAAAAATAATATCGTGATTTTTCTTAAAAATTACCCATTTACTTCCAATTTCAAAAGGGGAATGAGAGTGTTTTTATTCAGAAAATTTATTTATAAAGTACCCATTCTCTTTTATCCTTAATTAACCAATTTTTCCCCAATTGAATTTTTCAGCATTGTTTCCTTCTTCAGTACGAGTTGCTCTGTTCTTTTCCTTTCTAGAGAGTTCGTATCTCTCTCCTTATCTCTCTAAATCTCTCCCGCTTAACTCTATCTCTCCCAGAAAATCTCTCTCATTCCAAACACCTTCTCTCCGTCTCTGGCGAATCTTTCTCTTCCTCTCGTCTACCCATTTCCCCGATTCTTGTTCGCTGAGTTGCTGCGTGGTGGGTTTGTGCGTATGTAAGCAGAGTGTGTGGGTGTGTGCAGTTGTGATTCGAGTGTGTGTATGACCTGCTGGTGGTAAGTGTTGGGTTACAGCGTAAGTGATGAAGCGTGTGTTATGGTTACCGTGTGGCTGTGGTGTGCTAATGGGTGTGTGTATGCTTGTTATATGTACAGGAGTGTGTATGTGGATGTTTGGTGATGAGCTTCGAATTGGCAGGAAATCGGTCCCCTCCCCTCGGTTTCTATTTATTGTTACTGTGAGTGCTGCGGTTCGTGTGTGTGTTGCTGAGTCGAGTTTATGATCCGGGTGTATATGTCGAGCTGGGTGTTTGATTAGCCTGATTTCCTTGATGACTTGCTGCAACAATCAAACCTATTTCCCTCCCCTGTGTTGTTGTTGCCATGTAACTGTTCGTGTATGTGTTTGTAATCTATGTGGGTAGTATCGCTAATGAATTCGATTGTTTGAAATAGAGATTACTAGTTGTTTTGCTATGTTTTATAATCGTGTTTATGTGTACTTCTGGATTACCTATTAAGGTGATAAGTAGAGCTAATTGAAGTGTGTATGGGGGAGGGTGGTAGTAGCTGATTTGGCAAGAAGGCAAGGAGTGAGAGTCTCGGTCAAAGCCGAGGACTCTGTTTTGTTTTCGTGGACGTGCGTTTTGGGTATTAAGTCTGAGAGTTTGAGGGAGGTAAGGAAGGTTAGGATCAGGGGAGTTGGTGAAAGAAGGACATGAGGATGGTGTAGCAATTGTATGTGCGTGGTTATGGAATATGTGGTGTTGTATGTTTGAGGCCAAGGAAGGTGAGGTTTGTAGTGAGGCTAAGTTGTGGTTCGAAGCAGGGGAGGTGATGTTGGGTCGTAGGTGAGTGAGGTTGGTGCTTTTGGGCTGTGATAATCAGAGAATAAGGGGGAGATGGATAGAAATATTGGGAGGTAGTGAATGTGCTTATGTAAGTGTGTATCCAGGTGAACGTTTGTGTTGTGTAAGGTTTTGAATTCAAGAGAGATTTAGAGGTGGTGAGCAAAAGAGAAAAGGAGAAAAAGGGTAGAGAGCAAGGGTAGTGTTAGAGTATGAATGTGTGGGTGCTTGCAATTGTTTATGTGAGGGCGGGTCTGTTTTGAAATTTTGTTTATCAAGAGGAGGCAGGGGTGATATGTAAGGATGACTAGAATAGGGTGTAAGGGATTAATGTAAGTGTTTGTGAGGGCAAAGCAAGGAGAATTGAAAGGAGCATGAGTGTGCAGAGTTGCGTGGTTACTGGTGGGGGTATCCGAATGTACTAACGTATGACAAGGGGCAGGTGTGTGTTCAAGGATGTGAAATGGGAGTGTGTTGGTGTGATCAAGTGTATATGTGGATGCTTATGTTGTGAGGTACCAAGGGCATGTTTAAACGGTTATTAAGTGGTTTATATTAAGCGTGTTATGTGTTAACGTATTAGATCATGCTACTAATTATGATTTTTGCGAGTTAAATGTAAATGTATACATTGGAATTGTCAGATATGTTAAAAGGCCATATTATGTTAGCATTTTGTTTAAATTGAGATTAATGATGTAAAGTGATGGTCTATTATAAGTATTGACATAGTTAAACATGTTATGTGCTTATGGGATCTTAATTAATTATATGTAGGATTCAAGTTATATGTGCAACGTGAATGGTTGTGCGGAGTAAAGATTTATGTGTTAAGTTGTAAAGTGTTATAGGACGCGGTTGGGTAGAATAGGGATAGACAATCAAGGTTATGCACGTACTAAAATAGTACATTACCTGTATATAGGTACGCATAGGAGGCCAGCTAAGAGCCAGAGCATGTGGAAATGGAATGTAGAGGAATGAAAGAATCATCGAGATTTACCAGTGATAAAGGGAAAATGGAATGCGTGATCGAAGAAAGGTCAAGTAGAGACGGATGTAAAGTGATATGGAGTTCAAGTATTATAAATGGAAACCCTGTGTATTGAGGCAAGTATACTAACCCTCACTTATCGTTCAAGTGATGTGAATCATCTTGTGTTAATTATATATATTCTTTCGAATCCTTTCTTGCAATCATCTATACTTTTCATATTAGTCTGAATGGTGCGAACCTGTTCTATTAATTGTAAGGTTGTGTTCTAAATCATTTTGCTAGTATCTGTACCCCTTGATTTGGTTTAAGTGACATTCCCTTCAATTAATAAGTAATTAATTATTCTCAGATTATTTTAAATTGTTATTCTCTCCACCTATTGTTCAGGTGTGGATTCTTTTAAGATTATTTTCACTATGAATTATTGCACAAATTAATTCGAGGTTTAAATTGTCGTTGGAGCATGTGTTGCTCAATGATGGTTATAACCGAGAATGACTTGAGATCTTCTGATTTACTCAACTCATTATTGTCAGGCCGATTTTGGCAGCTAATGCATGTAAATGCTTAGTCGACAAGAGTGAAGCTTGAGTAATTGAGAATTTCTTGAATATTCGTTTTAAACTTCTTAAATCTCCCTTTGAACTTCAGATTTCCTTTATTTCACGATTACTTGATAAATTGCTGTTTAAATTCTAGAATCTTAATAATTGTCTTGTTCTTTATTGATTAATTATACCTTGTTGATTTATTATTCTATCTTGCTTAATTGTGCCGTGCTTAGTTCAATATTCTTGCTTTGCTGTTATGATTCTTTATATCCAATGCTTCCCTGATCTTTAGTCTTCTATTAATTCTCATTAAAATGGATTTATTAATTAAAGATGATTTTAAAATTTCCTTATACTGGGCTGGTCTTTTGCCAGTGAGTTTAAGGATTGAAAAATGTTTTAAAATGTTTTTAAAGGTTTTATAGATTGGAGAAGCGTAAGAGGCTGGGGGAGTGCCCAGTCCAGCATTTTTAGTGTAAGAGGCTGGGGGAGTGCCCAGTCCAGCATTTGAAAGGCCAATGTGTTGCCTAATTGGGAACCCAATTTCAAAGGAAGGGGGACTTTACGTGGCTGATCACCCGTATTGTCCGGTGTCGTGGAAAAAAACTCCAATCAATTTAATTTTTTTAAAAAAAGGTTTTATGAAAAATATGTTTCAAAGATAAAAAGGTTTTAAACAAAAGAAAGTTTTAGTGAAAAGTGATGAAAGAAAGGAACGTTTTTTATAAGATATATATGTTTCAAGGAAAATGATCATTAGTTTCGAAATTGTGGATATCAGAGTTAGTTGTTTCTATCTTGATTAAATTTGGGAACTCAGTAAAACAATGAGATTAAGGATGGATAGAAGTTTTCCAGTTATTCCCTTCGCGAGTAACATTGTACGTTGAAAGTGGAGTAAGAATGATTGGGGGATTTCTGGATATTCTTTTCTCAAAGTTTAATCTGAGGCAATGATGGTTTGTAGTAAATGGAAATTTTTCTCTATGATGGAAATTGATTAATCTTTTGAGATAAAGTATTCATTGATATTGTTCATCAATGAAATATTCATAAATTGTCGTTCACTATATTATAAACTTGCTGAGCGTTCTTTGGCTCACTCTTGCTTTGTTTTACCTAACCCTTTGCAGTTAGGTTTAAGGATGATCTAATTATATTTTCAAATGCGAATGAGAGCGAGGAGGATCCTATTCGGAAGAGATTTCAGAGCTAACGCGGGCGAGCACAGTTTTGGATTAAGCTACAGATTAGACGGTATAGTGATTTGTCTTTAGAGCTGAGATAGAAGTTGTAATAATTTGAATTAGTTAGATTCTTGTTTCATACCATAACCTGGAGTCGATCCTCGGTGAGGAATCGTTGGTGTATTAAGTTTTAATTGTATTTGTTAAATTGGAATTTGGTTGAGTTGAATTACAGGTGGATAGTCCGATTTACGAATACTTCATGCCGGAATTTTCTAAAATTCCCCTATATTAAAGTCTATTTTATTATAAAAAGTATATTTTCAATATTGGGAAGTCAGGGCGTTACACCTTAGGGATGTCATCCTTGTGCATCTTAATCTGATTGTAGCCACTGAACCCATCCATGAAGCTCAACATCTCATGTCCAGCTGTGGCATCTATCAACATGTCTATCCTCGGTAGAGGAAAACAATCCTTCGGGCATGCATCATTCAAATCAGCGAAGTCTATACACATCCTCCATTTCCCATTTGCATTCTTGACCATAACAGGGTTAGCTAACCATTCAGGAAACTGAATCTCTTCACTAAACCCAGCCTCTAAGAGCTTGTCAACTTCTTGTTTAATGGCCTCCTGCCTTTCAGGAGCAAAATTCCTTTTTTTCTGCTTTATTGTCTTCCACCCAAGATCAACATTCAACTTGTGAGTTATGAGTTGGGGATCAATCCCTGGCATGTCAGCTGTAGTCCAAGTAAACACATCACTATTTTCTTGCAAGAATGCTATCAACTTGCCCTTCAGGGGTTATTTCAAAGATGCTCCCATATAAGTAACTTCTCAGCTCGCTTGGCCGTCATGGCTTCAATGTTTGTCTTGGTCTTGGGTGTTGAATGTCGATGTTCGAAGGTTGAACGCCAAAGTTTGAAATCAAGGGTTTTCAATCTCAATGGTGTTTTAAATCACCGAAATATCTATCAGAGCTGCCGGTCCAAGGCCAGGGGGTTTCTGGTTAGCCCCACGAGGTCTTGAACCTTCCCTAGGAGGTTTTCAAAACGAAGTTTCAACCTTTGGATCTTAATTGGAGGTTCATGACCCCCTCAAGTTTGGCCTTCATAACTAACCTTAGCCTTCATGGCTAATCTTGGCCTTCATGGCTAACAGCTTCTGTTCTTCAACCTAGGATTCGGGGTTGATTCCTCGATTTTGATTCCGATAAATGCAATCCCATTGGCTTCTTGCCTTTTAAACTTCTGAGACGAGAGCTTGCTTGAACTTCTTAATCCTTGCTTAAGGTTATCTATTGGCCTTCATCCTTGGATCCTTAATCCAAGTACTTAATAAGTATTGAAGAGTAGCTAGTCCTTAACATCCTCGGCCTTTCATGGCTTTGACTGTTGCATATGGCTTTTATCTTCTTTTCTTTTATCCAGGGTCCTTTACAGACTTAAACTCTTACTTGGTTGCGTTGTAACCCAACTCTTGACCCTTCGGGATCTTCACCTATGCATTTGTTTGTTTTCCATTCATGTATTCTTTTATTTTCGGTACTCGGTCATCCTTCACTTGCACTCATCGGGTGCTCAGCACATAAATAAAATCACTCAATCAATGAATGGAAATCAAACTTGCATTAATAACTTGAAATGGGTTCAACCCTTACATAGAGTACTACTGTCCTACTCGGAGCAACATGCTCTGCAATGGTTTCAATGAACCTTAATTCTGCTTCTACTAGATGAAGCTAAGTCCTACTAGGATAACTTGAGCCCATCGGGGCATTGCAAGACTAGGCCTGCATCACTTGATTTTGTTTCACTTGATTTTGTTTTTGATACTTCATCAAAATAAAGCACCCACTACTCCTTCTGGTCTTCTCATTCTTATTCTGAAGTTCACTTCCTGCTTGGGGTACTACCTCCTGCCCCCCGACTTCTTGGTTGTCCATGGTACATTCAACCACGAAGTCAGTTAACGCCTTAGCCTCAATGGCTGTTCGAGGCTTCTGTGTGATGTCCTCTACTGGCCTTTCTCGGTGTTCCTTGTTACTGCGGACATCCATGTCTTCAATCGAAAGGACCTGCCCCCCGACTCCGTCAGGCCTTAACGACTACATAACAGCTTCGTGCCATCTTTTGATTGCCTTTATGTTCTCCAACACCATTCCTGGTTGGGAACTTGATCTTCATATGATAAGTTGAGGCAACAACCTTGAATGCATGAAGTCCAGTCCTTCCGAGGATAGCATTGTATGTTGAAACCGCCTTGATTACCAAGAAGTTCAACATCTGAGTGGCCTTCTTGGGCTCCTGTCCAATAGTCACAGGCAATTGAATAGTCCCTTCAACTTTGGATCCTACTCCATTAAATCCATATATAGGCATATTGGGGGTCAACTGAGATTCATTGTACCCCATCTTCACAAATGCATCATGAAACAGAACGTCAACAGAAGCTCCACTATCTATCAAGACTCACTTCACCTCTGAGTTTCCAATCACAGGAATTATGACCAACGGGTCGTCATGGGGGAACTTCATCCCTTCGAGGTCTGAATCATCAAAACCAATTATTATTTCAGTCTTGGCACGCTTCGGGGCCTCTCCCACGATGTGTATCACTTCCCTAGCATAAGCCTTCCGAGAATTACTTGTTGTGCCGGCCGCAGTCGGGCCTCCTGAGATCATGTTGATTACTGGCCCTCGGGGCTGTGGGTTGCGATCTTGATCGTCATCCCTCCTATCATACTCTCTTCTCTGATTACCACGGTCGTCACCCTTAGTGAAGTGGCTCAGTTTCCCTCTATGAATCAAAAACTCGATCTCATCTTTGAGTTGCTTGCAATCATCAGCGTCATGCCCCACATCTCTGTGGAATCTGCAATACTGATTCTTGTTTCTCTTTGCGGGATCATCCCTGAGTGGCTTCGGCCATCAGAAATCCTCATCCTTCTCAATTTCCAACAAGATTCGACTCCTAGGAGTATTCAACCTTGCATACTCAGTGAACCTTGGTCCTTGGTTCTTCTTAGGGACATAGTCGGAGTCCTCGCTAGTTCGGGGATACTTGTCCCTAACATCATACTCCTGGTCATCACACTCATGGTCTTGCTTTCGCTTCTTGGAGTCGTTGTTACCTTTGTCATTGCCTCCTCTAGCTTCCTTCTTCATGCTATCCTCAGCCTTGATATACTTGTCAGCCCTTCGCTGGAACTCGGCCATGTTTTCAGGAGGATGCTTTGCTAATGACCTTTTAAAGAATAGATCAGTGGTTCCGTGTTCTCAGGCTACCATGGCCACCTTATTCTCCAAATCAGTGATATTCAATGTCTCCTTAGTGAACCTCTTGAGGTTATCTCTCAGATTTTCGTTCTTCCCTTGCACTACATACATGAGGGATGCAGAACTTTTCTCATGAACTCTCCCGCTAATGAATTGGCTAAAAAAAATCGGCGCTCAACTCCTTAAAAGAGCCAATCGAATTCGCAGGTAGGTGGCTATACCATCTTTGAGCCATGCCCGACAGGGTTTGAGGGAACGCCCTACACTTCAAGGCGTCGCTTGCAGGCTACAACAGCAGTGCATTTGAGAACGTCCTAACATGGTTTGCGGGATCACCCGTTCCATCATAAGCCTTAATTGTCGGCATCTTGAACTTCTTTGAGATATGAGCATTCATTACCTCCTCAGTAAACGGGGGTGTGGGATCATCAGGATCCCCAAGTGGCATCAGATCCTTGGGGTTGCTCCTGGGGGTTTCCACCCTTGTTGTTCTTCCAGTTGGGGCATCGACCCTTCTCTACCTTCTTGAAGACCTCTCCAGATCTATAATGGGAATCGGTCCTGAGGTTGGAGGAGGTTGAGTTTAATTCAACCTAGTTTGTTCTCTCGCAACATCTTCCTTTATCCTAAAAATCTCGGCCTCATGAGCCTTGATTCTCTCAGCAGATGTCAATGGGGGTCCATCATGGATAGTTTGTGTTCTCCTTCTTGGTGTTCTGCTAGCACGTCGCCTCCTCGGGGCTTCATCACGATCATCATCATCAGACGATGAATCATCAGTATAGGGGCCAGAGTAGTCAACATACTCTCGATCTCGGATATATAAGGCGTGGCCACTTGGTCCAGGACCTTGAGTAATTGGAGGGTAGTTAGGCAGGCCATACATCAGGTTGGTATTCATGGGGAGATCCGTAGTATGGATCTGTACCCCCGGTGGTAATGGGCGATTGGGATCAACCAGAGGAGAAACCACCATCTGAAGAGAGCTGGTTTCTTGGCCTGGGTGGACCACCATGGGTAATGTTCTCTCAGCATGGGGATTCATCCCTGAAGGTTGAGAAACTTGAGTTTGGGTGATCGCCCCTCTTGTTGGGGGTACTTGCTCAGTGACAGGCGGAGCAGAGCTAATTGGTAAAGCCTCGGTAGAGCTTGGTGCTGTTCATCGTGTAGTTACCATGGTTGATGTCTTCGTCCCACAGACGGCGCCAAATGTTGTGGAATAAAAACTAGGTTACGAATATTGCGGCTAGGGTTTATGTGTATTTAATGCAAAGGGGTTGGTGAGCTTCAAGCTTTAATGGCTGTCTCCGTGTTCGGGACTAATCGGTCCTCACAGAGTGCCTACGTATCTCATATTGAGAATCAAGCCAAGACGTAGTTCTAGGTGATGGTGCCCTCGAGGCTATGGCGGCGAGAGCTCACCTAGGACGCAGTGGCTTCTATGTCCTTATTCGAGGATTAAGCCGAAAACGTGGTGGGTGACGTATGGAGCTCTGTCCAACGTAGTTCTGAGAATGAGGGGTCAGGCCCTTATATAGGCTGAGAAGCCTTAGAATTATGGTAGGAGTAGGTGTCTTGGTGGACAAGCCACCTCTTCAAGGAAGGTTCTAGACCCCTTCCTTGTGGGAATCAGTTTCCATGTTGAGATATGTATCTTGGAGGCTAAGTCAGGCAAGAGTTATATCCTTGTTTGACTCTTATTTGCTGAGCTGTTTAGTACCTCTAATATTAATTACGAAATTAATATTATAAATAGGGTTTGGGCCCATCTGATGGGCCCCACGTTTGGACCATTCTAGGTCTAATTAATGCCACATTAAATGTGTCTTTAGGGCTTATCTTTAGCCCATATCAGATATTGAGGGGCTGTGCCCATAGTCCGATAAACGAATACTTCATGCCGAAATTTTCTAAAAATCCCCTGCAAATTTATTTAAAACCTATTCAATTTATTTGATTTCAATGCTTGGAAGGGTGTTATGATTTCTAAGGGTTTAAGTATATGTATCAGTGGATTATTTCGAGAATATATCGTGGTTTTAAATATTAAGTGGTGGTGATGTTTTGAAGTGATTATGTGACGTGTTTATGTGACTTAGTTAACTATACTAAGACTACTATATGAATATGGTTGGATATGTCTATATGTATTGTATATGTTATTATATAAGATGTGTATAAGTGTAATAGGACGCATATGGGTAGAATAGGGCAAGCAATGAAGTTTTGCTTGAATTAATACTGAAATAATATCTGACCTTATAAAGGTTCGAATTGGAAACCTGGTCAAGAGCAGTGCGTGAGAAAATGGACAGATGAACAAAGGAACAAATATCAAAGCCAACGGGTGAATTATTGTAAAGTGGCGAGTTGCGAAGTAGAGATGGAAATTGAGTCGAGGATCAATGTTAGGATCGAGAACTCCATGAATCGAGGCAAGTGTTTTTGCTAATCACTTATTGTTCAAGTGATGCAATTTAATTTACTTGTAGTATGTGATGATTTGGCAAGTATAAATGGCGCATGACATATACTTTTTCAAATAGTGTGATGCTGTTTATCTCCCCTACTTATGATTCAAACATCCGATTTACAAAGAATCTAATAAATAACCTTTCTCATTCATTTCCTTATCCCTGGAATGCCATTTCTCCTATTTTCGTCGAAAGTGTTTAAGAATATCTGAACCAAAAAAAACCCAAGATTTTAAACTCTTATGAAAGCCTGCTAGCGAAACTCTTGATTCTAGCATATTTTCACAAAAAGACCCCATTTAGAAAAATGTTTTCTTTAAAAATGTTTTTGAACTTTTCCATATTGGAATCGTTTTATAACAAATGTTTAAGTTACCTTATCTGTTTATGGAAACTTAAATTTTACAATGCACCTAGAGTTTGACCATATCTTCGCTTTAACTTAGAATTTTGATGGTCGAAAATCTTATTGCAATGTATATCTGTTATGTGCTCAAGTAAAATCTCTCTCTTGATAAGTTAATGTCAATAATTTCGGTCATTCATATTCTTCCTGTTGGTATTTATTTGAATTGTTATTCTTTATATTCTCCACCCCACCTAATACCGAACTTGTTGGTATTTACTTAAGATCTTGATTATCTAGTTATCCCCTGTGTTGTATCGAACTTGTCGATATTAGACAATGATGTCGTTTCTCATTAACTCCTAATTTTGAGTTGTTGACCTGGAACGTGAGTTTCCAGGGTGTTTTGCGAATTAAGGTTGTCGATTGTTCCGACACCTAGTGTGGATGATTTAGAATTGGAAATGTTTTAAAAATGGATCGTGAGGGTCAGATTGTTTTTAAAATGTGGACCGTGAAGGTCAGATTTTTAAAAATGTGGACCGTGAAGGTTAGACCAGATTCGTGGTCAGAAATAATTAAGGCCAATGTGTGCCATGGATCCAATTAAGGACAGTGCTGTGAGAGCTTGTCCGGGGTTAGTGCTGACTGATCAGCAGCCTAACCTTAATGATTTTGTTTTAATAAATAAAAATTCCAATTCTAATTATACTCTGAGATTGAGATGTTTAATCCTTGACTCCTTGAAAGTTTGTTTAATAATACCTTGATATCAGAATTCTTGTCAGTTTTGTTTCTTGATGCACTTTATGAATGTTGAGTTATTGGCCTCATGACAATTGAAAAGTTGATAGAATCGATTCCTTCATAAAATGAGATGAAACTCTGTTGCTTATCAAAATTGTCGCTATTGAAATTGTCATCACTATTTACAGTTGCTGAGCATTGTTGGCTCACTCTTGCTTCTGTTTATTTCTCCAGTTGTTAGAAGTGATCAGAGAACCTAGTGGTCAGTTGGTATTGCTCTATAGGCAGCGAGAGGAGACGTTCGAGTCATGGATTTCGTTGGTTAGTAGATTGGGATTTGTCGAGGTTGGATATTTAGTTAGACAGTGAATTTGTACATTCATAAAATTGTATAATATTCTTTCATTATGAGATTGAGTTGTAATAATGATCTTCGATAGTTGTTTCATACCATAGCCTGTATGCGATCTTAGTGAAGGGGTTTTATTATTAAATGTCATTTATATTCAGAGATGTATAATATTGTTTATGGTTAGTGGCCCCATATCTGTACCCCGGATTTTGGGATGCTACAAGTTGGTATCAGAGCAACAGGTTATGGTCACTGAAACAGATTAGGAGAGTTAGGGTACGAGTATAAGATAGGAGTCAGGTAGAACGGTTTAGGGTAAGGATCGCGTTAGGATACTTCTGCAAGCGTCGCGACGTTAATCAGTTTTTCGGCATATCGCGCGAGTAGAAGTTCGAATCGTTTAAGGATCGAGCTATTAGCAAAACAGTGAACCTGAAGCAGCTTAAGCTAAGTGGGCAGCTGGAGTTATCAGTTTGGGGAACGTTATCTCGATATTTTTACATAGAATTTAGGACATCCCACGAGATTAGTTTCGATGTAAATGCTTCGGAGATAGTACGAGAAGGTTGAGAATGCGAAGTGAGAAGCGAGTATTAGCAAGGATTGAAGGCTAAGTGTAGTTGTGCACCCCTAATTATTGATTCGTTCAAAGTAATTACCTGAAGAAATTTCCTATTCTTACCTTGAATTGTTGTAAATTAATTCCCGGTTGGTATCGTTGCTGAGGCATTCGTTGCGCAGTGACGGTTCACAATCGAGAATGAATTGAGATCTTATTTATTCAACTCATTGTAGTCAAGCCGGTTCTGGCAGCTAAGTATATTAGTGCTTAGCCGACATGAGTGAGGATATGAATAATTAAGAATTTCTTGAATGTTTGCTTGATCAATCATTGAAGCATCTATTGAAAAGTCTTCTATACATCCATTGATGATGAGTCTTCTATATCAGATTTAATCGAATTTAATCCCATTCATTTGAAAATATATATATATATATATATATATATATATATATATATATATATATATATATTTCAGATGGTATTTGATCCAGCTTTGCTTGAAGATTTTTGAAACTCTTGAATCCTTTCCATTATCATGAATACTTGATTTTCTCTATTCCAGCTGAGATGAACAACCTATGCAGATAGGGGATTCAGGGACATCTTATCTTCGTGATAGAAGTCCAGTGGGACGCCACTGATTGTGTTTGTCATGAAAGTACTAAAGACTGGCCATCTTTATGTACTATGGTGGTTGACCATGTGACAAATGCAACCTGAAAATAGTTCAAAGATCATATTGATCTCTCAGTTAAACTCCTCAATAAAAGTTTTATCAAACAAATCCAGCGTATATTCATGCTTGATGCTCATTCATTCTATTGACTCCTTTTTGCCAAAAATCCTATTGATTTCAAAATTCCTAATGATGAAGGAATGTGAAGATAGATATGACGATGTCTTAAATGATAGAAACTACAACTGCATGGACGAAGGAGTGGTTATGCAAGTTTAAGAATTTGGCGGTTAAGGCAGAATATGTCATGTCAAATTGGAATAAATACTGGTCCGAGAAATCATGAACAAGATTTGAGACTAATAAGAAGTGAATAAAGGAATAGGACAGTGAATAAGAGCACATTATCGCAGATCTTGAAAAGGGCGAAAAGAGAATGAGCATGGAGATGTTTTGGGGTAAGATATTCGGTGTTGAAGGAAGATTGTTTTAGACATCTATTGAATGGCGGAGGTAGTAAATGGAATATCAAAAGATTGTGAATGTTTGGAACCTGTCGTTAGACATAAGATTTTAGAATAAAGGAAGGACGACTTGAGTAAAGCAGAATGAAGCAAAACAAAATGGTTTGTAAGAATGATCAAGACGAATCAGGACTGAATGAGGAGTAAGGTGAATATGTGGAATAAATAACTTATGCAAGCTAGTGTAGAAAGTCAGGATTACCAAGGATGGTAGAAAGTTGACCAAGATGGAATAAGAAGTCAATAAGGAAGAAGACAGAGAAACCAGAAAGTTTCCAGAAGTGACTAACCAGAAGATATAAATTAGTTAAGAAAAGAATGTGGAATTCCGGAGATGGGGAGTTGGAAGAAAAAGGGCACTGTAGTTGCCTATAGAAATAAAATTTGCAAAAAAATTAGCGAAATTCCATGATCAGAAAATAAGATTTTGGGAGTTGAATCTCTAGAGATTTTATTAAGACAAATGTGGGAAGTTGTGGTTGTAACCAGAGAGGCAGTGTGGTGACAAGTAGCAGCTTCAGAAGTTAAAGCTATGTGTTATGAGCTTGGAAAGATGAAAATTTCTGTAAAAAAAAAAAATAGTATCATGTCAATCTTGGTGGAAGTATTGAAGAGAGTGACAGGACTGCTTTTATGATTATTAAGAATCATGAAATTCAATACGATTATTAAGGAAGTTAGCAGGAAGTGGATGGGGATGACTATAATAAAAAAAAAAGGTTGAGTATTTCTCAGGATTATTATTATGTCCTAACAACGAAATACAAGCAAATTAGGAGGACCGGATAAAGGCGGTGTTGTGAGGTCGGAAACAGACATTGAGGTCTTAACGATTAAACAAATCAGGAAGTTGTTATATCAAGGGCTTGGAATGAAATTGTATGTATAAGGAGGTGTCAGAAAGGAGACAATGAAGTCAAAGTATATTCTAATTAATAAGATTTCAAACGACATTCGGACAAAAAATTCAATATGATCGTAGATCACATAACAAGATGATCGAAGATTCAGGAAGCGTATGCAATTCAATCGAGAGAGTGATTTTAAGAGTCTACAAGAAAAGGAAGAAAAAAAAAATTGCATAAGAGTTTTAGTTTGAATTTCGAATATCATGATTTTGGTAGTTAATAAGAGTGGTGTCAAATGTTGAAGTCGTAAGATGTAGAGTCAAACTTGAGGACTCGTCAAGTACATAAAATTGTGATCCGAAAGTGATTATGGAGGATACGGGACAGTGAAGTCACAAAACAAGATTGGAGGAAGTTAGGACGAAGCCAAGGTCATGGTTTGCTAATTGATTTTTTTTTAAAAAAAATTTCAGAAATATTTTGGTTCAAAAGGCTTTTTGATTAAAACCCTATTATTTTAAATGTTTTCTCTTAAAATGATTTTCTAAAATATCTTTCAAAAAGATTTTCAGTTGGTTCAAATGGTTTTTAAATTGTTTTAAATCAACAAAATATTTGAGGCTTTCTTTCAAATGTTTTAGCAAACCTATATTGTAAGAAGGTAGAAAGTGAGTATTAAACCGAATGGTGGTTGGCGCGAATGCCATGCTATAACAGATGAGCGTGTTGTTCGCGTTCAAATTGCGATTGGGAATAGATGATATAAGGTTAATTTTTCAAGATAGGTACTCAGTGAAACAATGAGATGAAGGATAGATAGAAGTTTCAGATTATTCCCTTCTCAAGTAACATTGCACGTGAAAGAGGAGTAAGAATGATTGGGGAATTTCTTGATGTTCCTTTTCTCAAAGTTTTAATTGAGGAAGATTTCGTTTTAAGATATATCAATAAGCGATGATGCGTATTAAGTAGTACATGCATGTTGTTAAAGCGGGAGCTTGTTGAGAATTGTTAAAGAATTGTATCATGATTAGTATCAAGTGAAGTTGTGACCTCAGGAATTGTTCCTGTATAGAGTGAAGTCACAGTCAAGATGACGGGTATATTAGCTTTCAAGAGCTGCAAATAATCGAGGCTATGCTTCAAAAGACTTAGCGAACCAGAATATCTTATAAGAGTGAGAATCGAGTTGTTAATAGCATTATGCTTGATATGCATCTAAGGACGTATGTGTTTGGTTATAGTATTTGATTGTAAAGATGCGACTGAGAATGGACGAAATGATGTTAAGCTTCTAGATTGGGTACTCGGTAAAATTATAGGACTAAAGAAAGAAACTTCTTAATCATTCCCTTCTGAATCAACATCGTACTTGAAAAGTGGAGTGGAAGCGATCGGGGGATTTCCTGAGATTCTTTTCTCGAAGTTCTATTTGAAATCGTGTGGTAATACGTAAAGCGTGAAAGTCATACCAAGTGCAGGCCGTTGTAAATCAAAGCAAATTGCGCGATTGCGTTATTCGAAGGATTGGCGTGGTAATATGGTTTTGACGTGAGATATAGATCGTTATATGACAAGGTCATGTTGATTTCGGAATAAGATATTTGTATACGTGTGATAAGCGTCTAGAGTTAAAAAGGACTCGGAGACCAAGGCTTAAGGTTATTTCGGAAAAGTTGAGGGCTCAAGGAATGAGCTTATAAATTTATGAGATGGTATGATGGAATCCTAGAGGTTGAAGATACAATCTGGGAAGTGGAAGTAAGATGTTTGATGAGAATTGTTAATTGTGTCCTTAGGATTGATTCTGAGGACAGAATCCTATTAAGGGGGGAAGGATATAACGACCTAGAAAAAAAATACAATTTTAATATTATTTATTTATTCTAAAGTATAAATTATATTATGCGAATATTGTTGTAAAGGTGAAAAATATGTGAAGTTGTGTTTATGTGTTTATATGATGATTTGTGTGAGCTGTGAAGGTCGGTATATTTTTGAGGATTAAAAATATATATATATATATATATATATTATTTAAATCATGCATTTTTTATCCTCTGTAAATTTTATAAAATTATCGGAGGAATTAAAAATCATGAAATCTTTTGTAATATTTCCTTTATATATTTATTTAGTTTTTAAAATGGTTGGGTGAATTAATTTGGATGTTTCGGTATTTTAAAATGATTTTAAGAGTTTTATTGCATTTAAAGGATCAAAACTTGTAAAATTCGTATTTAATTCATTTTTGATCCGAAAAATATTTTAAAAATATGTGTGCGCTTGTAATTTTATATTCTTTATTTTAAAAATGAAAAGTGTATTTAACCGGAGGTTTTATTTAATTGTGATTTATAGAAGTCGTTTATTAGCATTTTAAATAGGGTCGAATTGGTAGAGTAGTAGCATAAGATTGGGCCAAGCCCAATAACATACAAAAAAAAAACGCAGCAGGCTCTATAACTATCGGGAAGAAGAAATAGATCAGGGGAGAAAAGAAATAAAGGGGGAAGAGAAGAATAAGAAAAAGAGAGGATAGTAGAGGGAGAGAAATCAAATTGGGGGTATGGAATTAAATCAAATAGAGTGATATATACATACATATATACGTGTGTAAGTGTGTGTTAATCACTTGTGTGTGTGTATGGGTTGTGGGAGATGACGAACGAAGGAGGAGAGGGGAGGCCGCACGCGCGCGTGGGGTAGCAGCGCAACAGCGGCGGCGCGGTTCTCCAGCGAGCTCGGGTTGGTGGAGGTCAGGTGATGAGAGGTTTGCAGCAGTGGTGTTGTTGTGTTGGTGGTTTAGAGAGAGAGAGAGAGACTCCGGGGACTAGCTTTCCGACGGAAATGGTATAATTTCACGTCTTACCTATTTAATTTCGTATTTAATTAGTTACAAATTATGTTAATATTGTGGTAATTTAATTAGAATTAAATTGTGTGATATTATGGTTGTAATTTAATTAGTAGGTGTTGCAATTTAAGTTGGCATAAATTGTGAGTTTAAGTGCTAATTGTTGTAAGTAGATTATGAATATTATTTGAATTTCTGTATTTAATTCGGAGGGGATAATTGTTAATTATAGCTTTTGGTATGAGGTGCGAGTCCGATGAAATATTCGGGTTTAATGATTGATAATCGTTATATTTTAATTGTTAATTGTTAAGTGTAAATTGCTATTGTCATATAACATGTAGTTATGTGGGTCGGATAATTTGCAAGTATGTATGTGCTAAATGCCGTAAGTCGAGTTAGGGTATTTGTTGAATATCATAATTGTTAATTACTTGGTATTGGCTTATATGGGTTAAAGATCGTAGTCGAGTCTTAATAATTGTTGAATGTTGTATTTGTCAGATACTTGGTGGTGAGTTATATGTGTGATCAAGATGGTTTTGATTGAAATTGAGCGGTGACTCCAGGATAGTTCAAATTACAAAAATGTTATTTCTAAATTTTTATATAATATTATGAATTCATCTATTGGTTGTATAGTTTTCAAATGTGATTTATATCAAAGAGTAATTGTTAGATTTATTTTATTATGTGTTATCTGCGAGGAGTTGCAATGAGATCGCAAGTCCTAAATGTCAATATTTAAGGACTTGTGTAATTCTTTTCAACTAGTTCCTCGGGCTTACGAATATCCATGATTAACTATCACGAGTATAATTAATATACTTAAGTGATGTGATCATTGATATAGCGTAAGTTATAGTTAGTGCTAGGGGTTGTTCCCTAGGGCTTACGAACATCAATGGTTGATTATCACGTGTATCATTAAAATGCGTGAGAAATACGACCATTGGTGTAGCGTAAGTAGTAGTGTAATGTAAATTATTATGTGTTGTTGCTGCAAGTTGAGGCAGCTTTATATTTTAGTAAAAACAGGGGTAAATTGTGTATGATTGATATTGAGGGGCTGTGTCCATAGTCCGATAAACGAATACTTCATGCCGAAATTTTCTAAAAATCCCCTGCAAATTTATTTAAAACCAATTTAATTTATTTGATTTCAATGCTTGGAAGGGTGTTATGATTTCTAAGGGTTTAAGTATATGTATCAGTGGATTATTTCGAGAATATATCGTGGTTTTAAATATTAAGTGGTGGTGATGTTTTGAAGTGATTATGTGACGTGTTTATGTGACTTAGTTAACTATACTAAGACTACTATATGAATATGGTTGGATATGTCTATATGTATTGTATATGTTATTATATAAGATGTGTATAAGTGGTAATAGGACGCATATGGGTAGAATAGGGCAAGCAATGAAGTTTTGCTAGAATTAATACTGAAATAATATCTGACCTTATAAAGGTTCGAATTGGAAACCTGGTCAAGAGCAGTGCGTGAGAAAATGGAAAGATGAACAAAGGAACAAATATCAAAGCCAACGGGTGAATTAATGTAAAGTGGCGAGTTGCGAAGTAGAGATGGAAATTGAGTCGAGGATCAATGTTAGGATCGAGAACTCCATGAATCGAGGCAAGTGTTTTTGCTAATCACTTATTGTTCAAGTGATGCAATTTAATTTACTTGTAGTATGTGATGATTTGGCCAAGTATAAATGGCGCATGACATATACTTTTTCAAATAGTGTGATGCTGTTTATCTCCCCTACTTATGATTCAAACATCCGATTTACAAAGAATCTAACAAATAACCTTTCTCATTCATTTCCTTATCCCTGGAATGCCATTTCTCCTATTTTCGTCGAAAGTGTTTAAGAATTTCTGAACCAAAGAAAACCCAAGATTTTAAACTCTTATGAAAGCCTGCTAGCGAAACTCTTGATTCTAGCATATTTTCACAAAAAGACCCCATTTAGAAAAATGTTTTCTTTAAAAATGTTTTTGAACTTTTCCATATTGGAATCGTTTTATAACAAATGTTTAAGTTACCTATCTGTTTATGGAAACTTAAATTTTACAATGCACCTAGAGTTTGACCATATCTTCGCTTTAACTTAGAATTTTGATGGTCGAAAATCTTATTGCAATGTATATCTGTTATGTGCTCAAGTAAAATCTCTCTTGATAAGTTAATGTCAATAATTTCGGTCATTCATATTCTTCCTGTTGGTATTTATTTGAATTGTTATTCTTTATATTCTCCACCCCACCTAATACCGAACTTGTCGGTATTTACTTAAGATCTTGATTATCTGGTTATCCCCTGTGTTGTATCGAACTTGTCGATACTAGACAATGATGCCATTTCTCATTAACTCCTAATTTTGAGTTGTTGACCTGGAATGTGAGTTTCCAGGGTGTTTTGCGAATTAAGGTTGTCGATTGTTCCGACACCTAGTGTGGATGATTTAGAATTGGAAATGTTTTAAAAATGGACCGTGAGGGTCAGATTGTTTTTAAAATGTGGACCGTGAAGGTCAGATTTTTAAAAATGTGGACCGTGAAGGTTAGACCAGATTCGTGGTCAGAAATAATTAAGGCCAATGTGTGCCATGGATCCAATTAAGGACAGTGCTGTGAGAGCTTGTCCGGGATTAGTGCTGACTGATCAGCAGCCTAACCTTGATGATTTTGTTAATTCTAATTATACTCTGAGATTGAGATGTTTAATCCTTGACTCCTTGAAAGTTTGTTTAATAATACCTTGATATCAGAATTCTTGTCAGTTTTGTTTCTTGATGCACTTTATGAATGTTGAGTTATTGGCCTCATGACAATTGAAAAGTTGATAGAATCGATTCCTTCATAAAATGAGATGAAACTCTGTTGCTTATCAAAATTGTCGTTATTGAAATTGTCATCACTATTTACACTTGCTGAGCATTGTTGGCTCACTCTTGCTTCTGTTTATTTCTCCAGTTGTTAGAAGTGATCAGAGAACTTAGTGGTCAGTTGGTATTGCTCTATAGGCAGCGAGAGGCGACGTTCGAGTCATGGATTTCGTTGGTTAGTGGATTGGGATTTGTCGAGGTTGGATATTTAGTTAGACAGTGAATTTGTACATTCATAAAATTGTATAATATTCTTTCATTCTGAGATTGAGTTGTAATAATGATCTTCGATAGTTGTTTCATACCATAGCCTGTATGCGATCTTCGTTTTATTATTAAATGTCATTTATATTCAGAGATGTTTAATATTGTTTATGGTTAGTGGCCCCATATCTGTACCCCGGATTTTGGGATGCTACAAAAGGAATTTCCCTGTATTTAACAGTATCATAATTTAAAACAAGTCACTTGAATGATAAGTGAGGGATAGTAAACTTGCATAATATTTGAAGAAAAAGAACACTTGAACGATAAGTGAAGGGTATAGACACTTGCCTGGCAGAAGTAGCGGTCTAACGCTGGATAATCTTGATAAGATGCTAAATGCCTCGAGTGCCTAATCCTGGTGCTCTGCTAGTACTCAATCCTAGTGTGCAAAAGAAGTATTATATCAATCATCTAAATAGTTGTATTAACTAATATAAGCGACGACTCGATTTTCTAAAAACTACCCTTTCGTTATTCACTAATAATATAACAATCCCGCATTCATAAGCTGCTAATTAATATTTATTCTAAACATGTAATCACCTAAACAACTAAATATAGAATATATTTTTATTACACTAATCACACAATTTAACAAATAAGCACGTAACTGAATTCAAATATTTTTTGCAAAATATTTTACCACATAAGTAACTAAAATAAATAAATCAACTTAAATAAGCAATTCACTAATCGTATCTAATTAGATTTAATTAAATATTTTTATCTCAAAGATAACCCACTTTAAGTCCTTTTTATATAATTATACAATTAACAATTAAATTAATTGAGCAATTATGTCAATCAATTGTAAATTAAAATCAATTATATTAAATAAGACTTAAGATTTGAGTTTTTTTTAAAATAAATAAATAAATAATTAGGTAAAGAAAGTAAACAAATAAATAAAATAAATATTTAAATAAATAAAGTAAACAATCACATAAATAATTAATTAATCAAAATGACTAATTAATTATACAAAGTAAATGATCAAATATTAATTAATTACGTAAAGTAAATAATCAAATAAATAAATAATTAACCAAAATGATTAATTAACCATTCAAATAAATTTTTGGAATTATAAAAGAATTTTGAAATAATCATTTTTCCAAAACTTGTATAAAAAGAACAGAATGATAACAAGGAAATGGATTAATCATCCATGAACACAAAAAAAAAACCCATAACCTAGTTGTTTAATCTCTCCCACAATGAGTAAGGAAATCATACAAGAATTCATGCATACTGGTCATACTAATAACAATCCTGTTAAATGACAATCTTGTTAACTGAAACAAGTAACATACAAAACATGCCAACAGAACATTAACCCAGAAGAATTTCACACACTTGGAACTACACACATATTTCCACCCTGTAACCACAATCTGTATGACACCCCACAATCCAGACATTTTACAAAACAAATTCCAACACTCAACACCACCCAACTAAGTACTGCACAACTCTGGTGACCAAACAAAACTTCTGTTAAAGTTTCAAACTCATCAGGAGAAGAATTAGTCTATCAGCTGTAAGAATAAATAGATAAACATATATCTTGAAAATATGGTAGGCTAATATGAGACTAATGAATATGAACGAAGGTGGTGAAATATGTGAACGGAAGAAACTACAGCAGCTCCTGGAATCAAGGTAGGCTATCTAATAGAAATTGTAAATATAAGACTGACCAGTAAACCAGGAATTAAATGATAGGTGATGTAAGGCATGAGGTATTTCTTAGTTTTACAGCCTATAAATAGTATGTATAGCTCAACTGCATGGAATGGAAGATACACACCCAAGTGAGTTTATAAACACTTGAGTGAAAAAAAAGGGAAATTATGAATGGTACCCCTCTGGTTTTGGCTTTTACGAATGGTACCACTACTTGTTTTTGACTTATAAACGGTACCATTGTGTAAATGATTTGCTATTAAACCAGCCACTCCGTCCATCAAACGTTAATTAAACGTTACAAGTAGTGGTACCATTCGTAAAAGCCAAAACCAGAAGGGTACCATTCATAATCTTTTTATAATATAAATAATTAACCGATTACTTTTTTCAACTAAAACGTATAATTTTTTCTATACTTTCTAACAAAAAATTCCTTATTTTCTAAAAATACCACGGATAACATTTATATAACTATTATCAAATCATCTCATTTTAAAATTTAAGCCTCCAAAATTCATATTTAAAAAAAATTAATTTAAATTAATGGAAAAAAACATATAATATTAAAAAAAATCCGTGCATCGCACGTAGGGGTGATCGCGGTGCGGTTTTTCCCCAAAACCGCGGACCAATCCGTGCATCGCACGTAGGGGTGATTGCGGTTTGTCAAAATTTGAAACCGCAACCGCACCGAAAAAATAAAAATCGCGCGGTGTGGTGTGGTGCGGGCGGTTTTTACGGTTTGGTGCGGTTTATGATCACCCCTAAATTCGCACGGATTTTAAGCTAGTATAACTATAAGTAAGTAAAATTAATAAATTTAAACAAAAAGCCCAAAAAAAAAAGGGAAATTATGAAAGGTACCCTTCTGGTTTTGGCTTTTACGAATGGTACCACTACTTGTAACGTTTAATTAACGTTTGATGGACGGAGTGGCTGGTTTAATAGCAAATCATTTACACAGTGGTACCGTTTGTAAGTCAAAAACAGGTAGTGGTACCATTCATAAAAGCCAAAACCAGAAAGGTACCATTCATAATTTCCCAAAAAAAAATATGGTTGAAAGAAAAGAGTAGAAGCTCTGTGTCCTGTATTGGTATAAAAGGCTAAAGCCTAGTGTGTGTACCAAATATATATAAGCTGTAGCTTTCTATCCAGTTTAATAAAAGTGTGTGTGCAGTGTTTATTTCATTTTGAAATACATCTCAGCCCATTCACGCTTCCAACAACTTCTAGCTAGGCTTAAAATTCTACAAAGTTGACACATAACAGCCATGTCACTCTGTTTCCAACAGGTAGAACATAATCAACTTAAATTTTTACCTTTTAACATCTAGGATTACATACTCATATAGCACATAGTTTACACACATAGAATTACCCACACAACATATATACATAGGTAAAGCTCTCGGCATCACCGAGAGTTTCCAACGAAAGTAAATTAAATCAATAACTCAGAATCTGTTAACAAGCAAGAAAAGTTTTAACCGAACGAAAAATACTTAACCAACACAATTCGGATACCAAACCTCATGCTTAAAGGCTCAATAGCTTCATAACAATCTTATTTAACCCCATCCTTATCTCAGATTTAACTAACAATCACTCAACTTGAAGTCCAGCAAATTCGAAATTCTCCGACGACAATCAAAAACTTGAAAATCCTCAACACCTTATATGAAGTATTTGTACTCATCAACAACCAATAGCTAGGAAGCATGAAAGTAAAAACTTCACACCAAATTAATTAAAATTAAAATAAACAGGAAATATTCTTTTACCAAGAATTCGGCTATAGGTGGTGTTAACGGAGAGCTTGCTTCTTGCTGGCTTATCTACGTGACTAAACCTTCAACCCAGGTTGCAATTGTGTGGGTGTGTATATACGTATGCGTGTGTGTGTGGGGCTGTGGTGTGGGAGGAAAAGAGAGATTGAAAGAGACGAGAGAGATTGAAAGAGATAAGAGAGAGATAGAAAGGGTATAGAGTAAGCAACTGAACAGGGTAATTATTGATATTTTGTCAACTGAGGAATAAAATTTTAAAGTCCACCACCTCATTACCTTCTAAAAATCTACTATACAACCCAAATTTCAATCCCAAAATTTTACAATGGATAAAATTAACATTTATAATTTTTTTCAATAAATGATAATAATAACTTGTAAAATTTTTAAATAATCTAAGACTAATAAAAAATGTGAAAGTATAAATATTTTCGAGCATTTTTGTAAATTTAATAAAAATAAAATAAAATAAAATAAAATATTGACACAAATAAAATGTAAATTAGACTCGAGAATGTTGAAATAATCTAAATGTATAACATCAATGAAACAATAACACACCCAAATAATTAGAGATATCATAAACGATACCTCGCATATTAATATTGTTTAATCAAGTTCTCAAATCATGATTTTAAAATCCTAAAATGTAACTCAAATTTTATAGCCCAAAAATATTTAATAAAATAAATTTGACTTTAAAGAATTTTCTAAAAAAAAATAGTTTACCACTTTTTAAATAATTTAACAAATAATTTCTAATAACATAATTTAAACAGGTGAATCTGATAATTCACATAATCACGTAATTCATCATACATTAATCAGACAACACATCAAATTGGAACAAGATATTTTAAACAATATCTATTCAGTAATTCACATAAATCGAATAAAATTCTCGGTCGTTACAAATATGGTTCCTGACTATTCATTTTCCATTTCAAATCTAGAGTACTTACATACCATTTCCATAAATCCTCAAAATTACTATTCATTTAGGCACTGTAGCATTCTAAAAATTAGGGTTATTATAGTTAATGCATGGCATATGGTTTCAAAGATATTTTGAACCGTTATATATATTGATGAGCAGTTGTATATTATTTTTGGTGGGCACAAGGCGCACCTGGTGCAAGCAAGGACAGTAGTCATAGGGTTTCCCACTGATGTCAGGGTCAGCATTGCTGAGGTAGGAGCAACCAATAGGCTAGACTGTCAGCTTATGGGTTCATCAGACTTGTTATATGTATGACATATGTAAATGGATGGCAAAGAGTATGTAAGTTAAATTGTAGTTCTTTTGGGTTGTAAGAACACAAAACCTGTGATTAATAATATTTGATAGTTACTCTGATTTCATCTCTGGGACTATAATGGGTGTGTTTTATGTTAATGTTTTGGGTCACAAGGTTGTAATTCAATTTATATTGGTTTTGTGGATGGAAATTGAGATCGTGACGACCCTGGATCTGGGGCTGTTACATGAGATGCATCATAATATTTCCTTCTTCCATTAGGCAACGCCAACGCTGGGTCGTTACTAATTTCATCTTTAGCTCCAAGGAGAATTTTCTCACATTTTTCTGTCCATTCAAACTTCTTTAGTCTTACAAATAAGTCGAGTTACAGGACTTATCAAAAAAAAAAGTCGAGTTACGGGACTGCAATCTTAGTAAATTCCTGAACAAACCTTTGGTAATACCTTGTGAATCTTATGAAATTTCTCACCTTTGTTGGTATGGTTGGCCTTTCCCAATTGAAACTACCTTTAACTAGGCGGGGTCAACCGACACTACTCAATAATGATCGCATGTCCTGATAACTGAACTTCATTTTACCAGATACCATACTTCGAGAACTTGGCAGACACTCGCTCCTTTAGGTTTCATCTTTAAAACATTCTCCATTACTTCTTAACCACTGATCGTATTACTTGATCCATTTATGATACAGCATCAGATTAAACTTAATGTAACTACTATAATCCATTCAAGGAAAACAAATAATTTAATATTTCTCTAGATCACATGCATCTAATGTTCCTGGTTCATCATTTCACTAAGTTGACTAAGTTTAGTTCACGATAGTGACTACTTCCTTATATAATGACATTGGATCATGGTCGCTGACAGTAGTCCTATTATGACTTACGAGTAAGGATTAATCTTGATGAGGTGGTTTGATTCAGGGAAATGTTCATTTTATGAATGGATCAGCTTAGAAAGTAAAGACATTGGGAAGTGATAGCATGATTGGATAAAGTTATATAAGGAAGTAGTAAGCGACCACGATCCATCACTGTCCGTCTATAGGGTAAAAAGAGTAAAGCAAGATGAGCAAAGAAAGCTCAACAAGTAATAATTTTGAACAGTAAGTTATGAAACAGATAGTATCCATGACATATGAATAGTAAACCATATATTTTATCGATAGTTTAAATCACAAAGCAAGTATTTAAATCAAATATCTTTTTATCGCATAAGGGCATTTCATTTAAAACTTTTGTTCAAGCGAAATTTTGACTAATGTATAAAAATCTAGATAGTTGGAATTATTTGATGCTTTTCTCTAAGTCTAAGTTGGTGATCAACCACCCAGACCTTGAACCTCAGCGCTATGCCTTGGCTCCTAATAAATAATTAATCCGGATATATATAAAGTACTTATTGACCATGGCTTTATAAAATGCTGGGCCGGCGTCACCCAGTCCTCTTACGCTAATTTGGAGACATCTTAGGCCTGTTCTCAAGGTGCTGGGCTAGAGTCACCGTTCCTCTTATGCAATCATTCCAACATCTATGTAAAAATAAGGAATTATCTCATAAAATATTTTTATCACTGATTAACTATGTGAATCTAATGTTAAGAACACACATATAAACTCAATCAACATCTCTGGTGTGTATCTCCCATTTAAGATTACACATTCACTATATCATTATCTCTGGATCATTTATAAAATATCTGCACTGAAAATGGAAATTTCCTGTATTTAACAGTATAGTTTTGCAATAGACAATAACAAAATGATTTTAGATTCATGCTTGTTTCATAGTTTAAAACAAGTTACTTGAATGATAAGTGAGGGATAGGAGTACTTGCTTGGTAGAAGTAGTAGTAGTGGATGAAATAAAAGAAAGCCCTAGTGTATTCCGTCGTCTAAATTCGATGCCTCTGTACTATGAAATCCTAAAATATATAAAATCAGTATCAAGTTAGTCGTCTGATTAGTTGCATTAACTAATATAAGTGACGACTCGATTCCTAAGATCTACCCTTTCGTATCTTGGAGATAATAGTAGTCAGGCATGGATGAGCAGCTAGAAAAAAAATCATGTTAAACATGTAATCACATAATCAATCAAAGATAAATCCTGTCTAACCACACAATTCAATAGTTAACACATAATTGACTCAAATATCTTTTGGTAAAATATTTTGGTACATCAGAAATAAAAATATTCCTTTTAAAATGATTAAATTTAATTATATTAAATAAGATTTAAAGTTAAATTAAATAAATCAATAAATAAATAATTATTATAAACAAATAACTAATTATTACTTGTGAAGGTGCCAGTAGTACTTTTCCTATCAATCTTGCAATCTGTATAGTCTGCATCTGAATAGCCAATAAGGTCAAAACCAGAATCTCTAGGGTACCAAATGCCAAGGTTTGGTGTTCCCTTGAGATACCTGAAGATCCTTTTAATAGCTACTAAATGAGATTCCCTAGAATCAGCTTGGAATCTAACACATAAACATATAGTAAACATAATATCAGGTCTACTAGCTGTTAAATATAGAAGTGAGCCAACCATGCCTCTATAGCTTGAAATGTCCACTTTTTTTCCTCGGTATTCAACTCAAGCTTAGTGGCATTGGCCATGGGTGTTTTGGCAGAAGCACAATCCAATAAATCAAATCTCTTTAAAAGATCATAAACATATTTGGTTTGACTTATAAAAATTCCCTCATCTACTTGTTTAACTTGTAAACCAAGGAAATAGGTAAGTTCACCCATCATGCTCATTTCATATTTACTTTGCATAAGTTTGGCAAACCTTTTGAAAGCTTCTCATCTGTAGACCCAAAAATTATGCCATCCACATAAATTTGAACAAGTATCATAGAGCCATTGCCATATCTATAGAAGAGAGTTTTATCAACAGTACCTCTAGTGAAGTGATTCTCTTTAAGGAACTGTGAAAGAGTGTCATACCAGGTTCTTGGTGCTTGCTTTAGGCCATAAAGTGCTTTAAGCAGAAAATACACATATCCTTGAAAAGTTGGATCTTCAAAACCAGGTGGTTGACTAACATACACCTCCTCCTCCAGAATACCATTTAAAAATGCACTCTTGACATCCATCTGATAGACTTGAAAATTGGCATGGGCTTCATAGGCCAAAATTTTTGTGATTGCTTCTAACCTTGCATCTGGTGCAAAGGTTTCATCAAAGTCAATCCCTTCTTCTTGACAATAGCCTTTAGCAACCAATCTAGCTTTGTTCCTTGTGACTATGCCACTCTCGTCCATCTTGTTCTTGAATACCCACTTAGTATCAATCACTGATTTACCTTCGTATTCGGGTACAAGCTTCCAAACTTCATTTCTGTCAAACTGGTTTAGCTCTTCTTGCATTGCTAAAACCCAGTCTAGATCTAGAAGAGCATCCTCAACTTTCTTTGGTTCTTTCTTAGATAAGAAGCTGCTATATAAGCATTCTTCTCTAGTTGCTCTTCTAGTCTGGACTCTTGAATTTGAATCACCAATTATGAGTTCGAATGGGTGATCCTTAGTCCATTTTCTCTGTGGTGGAAGGTTTGGTTTGGATGATGTAGCTTCATTCTCCCTGTGTTGATCATTTTGATTAGTTGTTGAGTGATGACTCTATGATCCTCCCCCTGAGTGTGTGGCTCTCGAATTTTCAGAAGGTGGAGTTCTGTTGAGTATGGAATACACAGACAAGGAAATACCGAGGGGGGTGAATGTATTTCTCAAACTTTCCTTCGAATATGGCTTTTAAGAAAAGATTGTTTGAGTGTTTGAATTTGTTGAATGATGTTTGTGTAACAAAGTGTGTGTTTTGTGTTTAACAGAATATGAATGCGGAAATAAGAAACACCAGAACACAATATTTACTTTAATCTAATATTGTATTAGATCAAGATTTTGCTACAACCTGTGAATACAAATGGTAGTATTCTCAGCTTCATTTTCTCAGAGAGATGTTCTTAGTTGTAATGAGAAGGCTTCTAAAATCCTAACTGCTTGAGAAGTGAGGTTGTACACTTATAGAACATGTGTACAACCTACTTACTACAAATAAAGTGATAGACAAAATTACTTTCTAACATGTCTATCTCTTTTTGAGTAAACATCCAAACAGCTTGCAATTTGACTTCCTTTAACTCTGCTCAGATCCACTTATTTTGCAGCTTGTCTCCTGTAACAACTCTCTAAGCTTCTTGTAGACTTTTCCAAAAACACTTTACAGTACTATGGACCTTAAAGTATTTTGGCTTGCTGCAGGTTTCTGACTTGTACAATTCTTCAGTATTTTGTCTTCAAGATTGCATTCGAGAAGTGACTAAGTGGCTGATTCGAGAACGAGAATTGGCTTATTAGATAACTCTGAGTTCTCGAATACTGTTGAATTGACATATCGAATCACTTCTTGAATTAGTCTTTTCTCCAGGAATCCTTGAGTTGTCGAATAGAACATTTGACTTATCGAATCTGTAATAACCCGGATTTTATTTCAATAATAATAATGTTTTCCTAAAATGAGGACGAATTTTTTTTAATTTAATAATTTAATTATTTTCTGTTAAGTGGAACCTGGTCCTCCATTTTTAAAAATTTTATTGACCGAGTAGATATCTCAAGTCAATAGTTTATTTGGGCAAAGATTTAATTTTGGAGTGTGGAATTATTTAGTAAAGATTTTATTATAAATTACTAAATAATTTGGAGATTTTAAAATCCTTAGAAAATGATTATTTTAATTATTTGAGGATTTTCAGAAATTACTCGATTAATTTATAATATCGAGAATTCGAGGTTTTACTAAAACAATAATGTTTGAGGTATTTTATAAAGCCCTGTAATTTGTGAATTATGAATCACAATTATTATTTTTATGAATTGTTTTTATAAATTATTAATATTTGTAAAATTCGTATCAATTTAGAAAATTTAGATTTAATTCTAATTCTTTCTCCAAAAGTCTTTAAAATATTCTAGTATTTAATTATGCTAGAAATTTTATTTTTACCAATTAGAGTATTGGTTTAAAATATTATTTTAAGGTGTGTAGTAATTAAATGTATTGCTTCTAAATAGTGATGGGCCAAGCCCATTAGGGTAGAGAGGAGAACACAGCACTTATACCTACAATACACACACCATCAGCCGCACAAAAACACACACAGACAAAACACATCAGGGGAAAGAGAAATTGGGAGATAAAAGAGAAGAAAGAAAGGGGGAAGAAGAAGATGAGGTTTGGGGGTTTGATTACACATATATATATATATATGTATACATACGCGTGTGTATGTGTTGAGAGAAGAGGCTGGGCAGTGGTGGTGCTATGGAGCCGCGGCGGGGAGAAGGAGATCGGCGTCGGGGCGGCGGCACGGCGTCGGGCAGCTGTCCGCGGAGGTGGTAGCCGCGAGTTTTAAGGCAGCAGTGGTGGTGGTGGCGCCTATTGTGCAGCGAGGAAGAGAGAGAGAGAGAGAGAGAGAGAGATGAGGGAGATTGATTTTTTCGGTAGTTTGATTTTCGGGCGAGTCGAATCGGAACCGAAATGGTATAATTTCGCATTTTATTTATTTAATTTTCGTATTAAATTAGTTGTACATTTCGATGCAGTTTAATTGTTGTAATTTTATTAGATTTAAATTGTGAGTTTAATGTGTTAATTGTCGTAGTTAGATTGATATTGTAAATTATGAATATTGTTGAAGTTCCGTATTTAATTCGGAGAGTCGATATTTGTTAATTATAATTGTTCGGGTTTAGTCATTGTAAAATTGCTAATTTTTAGTTGTTAATGGTGAAAGTGCTAATTGTTATTGTCACATAATGTGTGGTTATATGAGTGGGTTAATTTGTAAGTGTCTACGTGCTAAATGATCTTAGTGATTAAAGTTAAAGTGTTTTAGTGGATAATTGCTAGTTGTTTATGGTGCCGGTAAATGGTATGTGCTAAGTGCTATAAGTTGAGTCGTAGCATTTGTGGGATGTCATACTTGTCAATTACTCGGTGTGGTCTATATGTGGGTAAGTGATGGCTTTACTAATTATGAATGTTATATGTTATTTATATGTTGCTGCAAACTGAGGCAGCTTGACTTTCCTTGGTAATTGCACAGTTGAATTGTGAATTGAAAAACAGGGGAATAGTCCGATAAACGAATACCTCGTGCCGAAATTTTCTAAAAATCCCCTGCATTTAAACTTATTTAACTTATTTGATTTCAATTGTCTAAAGGCATGCTCGAGGGTAACTATTTATGTATATACGTGTCAAGGGATTTGTTTCGAGGATTAAATTGTGTCTTGAAGATTTATTGTTTTATTTAGGTGTTAATTCGAGGATGAATTATTGTTTCGAGGGTAATTGTTGTCTCGAGGATTTATGTGCTAAGTTGTGGATTAATTGTGCTATGAAGATTAGCTATTAATCAAATTTTTGTCATAGAATGTCAATGTTATTATAATTGTATATGTTAAGTGAAGTTGACTAAGTGGTTGTAGGGTTATGATATGTGTGATACTATGAAATGTCTACGTTTTAAAAAGGGGGACTCTTTCAATGTCAATTTCTATTACTAGATGTGTTATGTGCATTAATTGGTATTTGAGTAGTCAACTATAGGGATTACAACTATAGTACGACTTTAGGTGACTTAGTGGTAATTCTGAGTTGTGTCTACTCGAGATACGAGGTTGGACTGACACATACTCGTAACTATTTCGGTACCATTAGGGTATAATCAAGTGGAGCGACGTACATCAAAAAGGGAAGATCGAGGCGCCGTATAAAGAAAGGTAAACTACCTCCATGAAAATGCTTGGACGAGGTGCGAAGGAATTATTCGCGATTTCTGTTTTCTGCTAAGGACCAGAGGCAAGTTTATTTATTATGCATACTCTATCGTTCAGAGTATCTGTATTTTGAAATATATGAAATGTGTGGACTAGATTTAAATTCATAATTGCGAGTTTTCCAATCTTGTGCTTCCTCATCAAAATCAGTATATTTTGACCTTGCTCATGATTAGTAAATCCTGCTCCTGCAATAATCAAAACCCCAGGACTTATAATACTGTCGATAGGCGGGGATATTTTTATGATCCCACGTCTTGAGTTATATGGTTTATATTTATAAACTTTTCTTATTATGGAAGTGGACTATATGTTATAAGGTATGTAATTATGTACCAGAATAAGAAAGGCTCAGAGGGTAGAGCATGTATTGAATTTTATAACTTAGCCCGCGTGTCGGGGTTATTTTGTAATGTATATTTTCGAAACTCGGACAAAGTTTTTTTTAAAGAATTTCGCAATAACTAACCTAAAGGCAACATCACCAATAAACCAATGTTTATTTAATTAGTATATACCTCTGAAGCATTTACGGATTAAATAAACCGTATTCATCTAATTAAATTTATTTAATTGGATGAATATCATTTTCAAAACGTTTTCTTAAAATCTCTTTGTTCCGGAATAATAACAAAGATATTCCCATAATTATAAATTGAATATTTTCGGTAAAAAAAATGAGAGTCCTAGAGAGAGAAGCTCTTCCTTCTCACTAAAAACCCTAGCTAGCCGCCATTTAATTTTAGCACAGATCTATTCTCTTACACACATTCTCCATCAGTAAAGACCAAATCCCCTTCATTCACTCCATATTCTCCTTCCCCCTTAACCTAAACAATAAATTTCTTTTTTTTTTTTGCTAATTAAAATTTTATACCAATAAAGGAACAATTGGTACAAATCTAGGGGCATACCCCGCGAAATCAACAAACAAACATAACAAAAGTCATAACATCAGTAAGTCACCTTACTGTCAACATAACAACAAAATTAAGCTAAAGATTATTCTAGCGCCGAAAACTAAATTAAAATGAGACTAGGCACATGTCTCACAAAGCCCATAGTAATGAGAATCAGCAGATAATGCACCATGAATTGGCGCAAGTGGGAGCACATGTTTGTCATCCCGGATAACATTTTGTTCATGCGAGCAGCAAGAACAGTCCACTTCCTGCACCAGACCCGCATAGCTTCCTTTATCCCGAGCTGGCTAGTTAGCTTCCAGGGTAAGAGGCCTTCCCATGCGCAAAACCTTTCCACTACCTGTCCAGCTCTTCTCATGAGATCGACAAACCACCAAGTCCGCAACACGGCAGCCAAAAAATTGCACCCCTTCACATATGCACTACAAGCATGCATCCCCGCCCATGCCATCCAATCAGAAGTAGGAAACCACCTATTATTGCTTTTAAGATCCCAGCAAACACCATTTATATCAATATCGAGTAAGCAAAAAACTCGATACTCTGCACCAAGTCCGGAAGTGACAGGCCTCACATTGTCACGACAAGAGGCATTGACATTGGAAGTCAATTCTTGCCCTGCCTCAAAACAGAACACATCCACGTCCACATTTTCGTTAAGGAAACTACATAAACCAGAATCGTTTCCAAACAACGTAACGTCCTGCACCTTGTAACCAGTGAGCACCCTCACTGCACATTCCTTGCACCCATCGCCATCAAACCCCCATCTCAAACCAGAGTGCATCAGCATAAAGACGTTAGCTGCAGAGTGGACTGCAATTACATTATTGATTCGGATGCCAATCATGTGATACCATATAGTCCAGCATAAACTGGAATCATCAATAAACAGGTCAAGCAAAGTAATCATGAAGAAGTTCTTTGGAAAAAAGCCATCCTCGACTCGAACATTCGCTCTCTGATTGTCCATAGAATAGATAAATCTCTGGCGCCACAAAACAAACACATAAGAACCAAATTGATCAAAGAGTCTCAAAGGAGTACGACCATTCACAATATTTCCCATGCCTCTAGGATTCATCAGACGATAATAGACATCACAAGAATGCTTACTGGCCTCAACAAAAATTGAGACCAAAGGAGCAAACCTTTTCCCCCAACTGTAAAGAAACTTGTCAATAAGTCCATTAAAGTCAGCACAATACATTGTTGCATGAGAATCAGCCTTTAACCGCGCTTTGAAACATATAGGCCAGAAAGCCCAATCCCTACCGCCAATTAGAGTCCCCTGGTCACATATGAAGTCTACAACCAAACTATCCAGCTTGAAGACATCATCACAAGCGCCATTTATCTGCAAATACAGTATAGAACTCCAGAATGCCACATCAACAATAGAGGTATCTATGTCTACCCCCAACAGGGAATGAGACCGAATATCTCTCAATCTTCAATTACTAGTTTTAATGGTGAGTCAAGAATCCAACTATAATTCTGAATCTGGTATGCCGGGGTATATGCAGGACATGTATGATGATGAGTTTAATGAGATGCTCGCTCGTAGAGAGGCGGAGGATTTCCCAATCTTGTCGGCGGCGCATTCGGTGGAGCCAAGCAACTCGGGGGGCACTGGTACCAAGGTGATGAGGGCCTCTTCTGATGATGAGGAGGTTCACCATGAGGATTTTAGAGATGCTATGGAGAGGGTTACAATCAGTAGAGTAGCTACTGCAATGGCAGCTACTAGCAAAAATGAAAGAGAGGAAATGATAAGATTACGCAAGAAATTAGCGGAGGTTGAGGTGTTCCTAAAGTCCAAAGGATTGTCTATAACGGAAATGGAAAAGGCTAACCTAACTGCTCAGGCTGAGTTTAATGTTGGGTTATGCAGCCCACTCAACATTATAACTAGCAGAGATGAATTTGGCCTTCCTATCTTTCAGAGGGAAAAAGAGGAGAGAAAGAATATTGTACAAGCTACGCCTACTCTAAAGAGTATTCTTAAAAATGGGAATGCTAACTTGTCTAAAGGTGAGTCTTCAAGTGTAGTGAAGGATACGCCGGAAGGGCTAGGGCAGGATGAGGCCAACACTGAGAAGAAATCGTGGAGTTCGGTGTTGAAAGAGGCCCCGGGACCTCATAAGGGAATCAGCTTTGATTATGTGCCTCTTCCAGAGGGATCTAGCATAGTCCAACCTCCTGATGAGATTTTGCAGAAGGGAGCTGAGAAATTTAAATGTTGTGTTGTGGGAAAATTCACAAAGGGCACCCTGCCATTCAGAAGAGTGAAGGAAATTGCTCAGTTAATTTGGAAGAAAGGCTTGGTTTCTGTATCGCAGCAAAATGAGTCTACTTATATTTTTAAGTTTAGCTCCTTAAATGATAAGAATGCTTCTCTATCTAAAGGGACTTGGTACTTTGATCAACGTCCCCTTGTGGTTACAGATTGGGGCTGTTCAGGTGTGGGTACTACGGTATCGACTATGCCTCTGTGGGTTAAATTTTCCAATCTACCAGACTGCTACTGGACTCAAGAGGGGCTGAGTCGAATAGCAAGTGTCATAGGTGTCCTACTTGGTGCTGATGCTCTAACTTCAGAGCTGGAAATTCTCCCCTTTGCAAAAATGTGTGTGCAGTATAAGATTGGTAATCCCCTTCCAGCTGTTATCCCTGCGGTGGATTATGATAAATCTAATGTGGAAGTTAAGGTTTCTTACGTTAATAAACCCTTAATTTGTGCCCATTGTAACTCCCTTGGTCATCTTATTGGTGCTTGCCCATCTGCACCGAGGGATTGGGCACGAAATTCTGGAAAAACGGAGCTCAAGCCAGAAATGAATTCAGAGAACCTAGAGACAAACCTTGGATCTGCAAAGAAGGAGTCAGATAAAGGCAAAGGTGTGGTTGTGGAAGATAGCAACTCTGGACAACAAGAAGTTGAGGGTGATTCGAGTTCGGGTGGCAGGGATGTATCTCTGACTCCTGTTGCAAAGCAAGGGCAGGATGACTCCGCTGGCTTAGTCACAAACCCTGTTGATGGGGAGGGTTGGACAGTAGTGAAAAATAAGCGCAAGCCAGTCAACTCACCGGGTATCTCTACTGGTACTCCATCCCCTCAGGGGTTTAAGCATGTGGTAGTAGATGAAGTAGCTAGGAAGCAAGGTGGTAAGAAAGGGAAGTCTAAGGGTGTCAAAAGAGCGAAGTGGGGGTCTGGGGGCCTTCCTTCGAAGTCTTAACTCAGTTTTTAATGACTGTTTTTTGTTCTTACAACGTTCGTGGGCTCAACAATAAGGTTGACTTTGTCAAGGATTTCATTTCTGCTAATAAAATATCCTTGATCAGTATTTTGGAAACTCATGTACGAAAGGACGTTGCTAAGATTATCTCTAAGGAGATTAACCCGCGTTTCCAATGGTTGTTCAATTATGAGCACCATGCGGGTGGCCGTATTTGGCTTGGGTGGAACCCTAATTTTTGGAAGGTTACGGTGCTAGCCTCTAGTGCCCAGCATATCACGTGCACAGTTCTATTGTTGCAGCACAACATTAGCTTTGTTGTCTCTTTTGTTTATGGCTCGAATGATGACATTGAGAGGAGAATTCTTTGGTCCGACTTGTCTCATGCCTCGAGGACTTTGACAAATGATGCATGGGTAATTTCTGGGGATCTTAATACCTGTCTTCGAACAGAGGAGAAACTTGGAGGTAACACTCAATGGACCATGGATATGACTGACTTTAAGGATTTTGTGCGTGCTTTAGGCATCACGGACCTCCGAAGTACTGGAAATGTGCTTACCTGGTGGGACTGCAACATCCACAATCCGAAATATAGAAAGTTGGATAGAGTTCTGGTAAATGCTGCCTGGCATAATGTGTTTCCCTCCTCCTACACAGACTTCTTACCTAGAGGGCTTTCAGACCATTGCCCTGCTCTGACTACCCTAGGTTTGGAGCGTCCCGTGGTCAAGAAACCTTTTCAGTTTTTCAACTATTTGATTAATGATCAGAGGTTCATTCCTTTGGTCCAGCAGGCATGGGAGGACCAGGTATCCGGTGATCCCTGGTTTATTCTAACCTCAAAGTTAAAGAGAGTAAAGCTGGCAATTAAAGGGCTAAACACCTCGGTGGGAAATCTTCATCAGGTGGTGAATGACACTAGACAGGATCTGTTGAGATTTCAAAAAGGGCTTCCTCTTAGGCCGTCCTTGGCTCAGTTTGAGGAAGAAAAGAGATTGATTGATGCCTTCACCAAAGCTCTGCATTTGGAGGAATGTTTCCTCAAGCAAAAGTCGAGGGTTAACTGGCACTTTTTTTGTAACGGGCCTAATCCGGCTCAAGCCCGGTTCCCGTTACAGTAGTGGGCCTAATCCGGCTCAAGCCCGGTTCCCACAGGTCAGCAGCCCAATGCACCCCAACCCGCTCCCCCACTATAGAAGCCCATAACAACTATAGTGGGTAGGTTGTTGGACGTGAGGCTCGATCCCCCGACGTCCCTTTAATAGAGTGCTTATGGGCAACTCTATCACCAATTGAGCTGAGAAAGGATATCTTGGTTGACCGAGATGAAATTGATGATGCTTTGCTAGAAGAACCGTGTATTGTTGTTACACGCATGGTGCTCGATAAAATGCTTCAATGCTTTTCTTCACCTGGGTTTCTGGGTTTAGGGGCTGGTTTCATTTTAGTTCTTGGAGAGGAGATTAAAGATGTTTTCTTTAATCTTGTGTTCCAGTTATTGGTTTCGATTGGTTCTTTGAAGTTTCGGATGAGAAAATCCTTCTTCATGGATAACTCTCTCCGTATGTATGTTGACAAGGTGGAACCTCGTGTTGGATTTTCTGTTCCATCCTTGATAGAGGGGGAAGGCGTTTTCCCTGATCTGAAAGAGACGATCTCTTGTCGTGCAGATGTAAACGATGTATTGTTGAAGCTGATTCTTTTGGGGAATCTTGGGAAGAACACCCGCCAGCTGTTTGATGTGGTACCATTGTACTTTATTGATGATTTAATGGAGATTGGGCTCAATTCTTTTCGATTTGACCAACCTGCTTGGATTGTAATTTCTTTGTTCTATTTCGGGCGGGCTTTGGGCCAACGAAACATGGTGGTTATTGTAGTTCGGGACAAATGGATGCTCTTGTGTTCCACTTCTCCAAGGTCAAACTACTATTTGAATGCTTACTTGACTGGAGTTTCTGAATCAAGTATGGATTGTACTGAAAGTATGAGATGTGTGTTGTGGTTAGGTTTTTTGAGTGGAGTTCAAACGCTTTGTAAGGTTTTTGAGCCTTATGTTGCTGTTGATTTTAATGTTATGCTTAGTACACTGATTTTGTGTAAGTCTGGTGTGGTGCCATTCAGTCAGGTTACTTTTGGTAATGGATTGGTGTGTCTTGCTTGCTTGGAATGTTTTGAACAGATGGGTATGGATTGTTATTTCGAAGGGTAGGCATGTTACCTGCCCGAGAGGAGATGATAGTGGAGTTCAGTTTGATCTGCATTTTGCTAAGGAGGATTCTCAGTGCGCCTGAGGACGCATTAGGGGTTGGTGTGGACATGGGGCTTGGTTTTCTCTTATCCTGGTCTTGGTTGAGGGGCATTGTGAAATGGCTGATGAGTGTTGGAATCATGGAAAGGACCACCGTTGCTGCTGAAGACAGAAGGTGGAGGTGTTTGCCTATTTTGGGCAACACAAACAATGGATTCCAGCTCTCTCACTGTGTTGGAGAGGTGTTCCGTCCTTACCCTATTCAAAGGGACAGGATTGCAGCGAAGTCTGAGAGTATAAGGATGGAAACTCGGAGAGCGAGGGGCATTTTAGATTATGGTTTTCAGATTGCAAGGATAACTTTGTGGTGGGGATATATTGATTTGGACAGTTCTTTTATCTATGTTGGCATGTTCTTTTTTTTTTTTGCTAATTAAAAGTTTATACCAAAAGGAACAACATGATACACGTCTAGGCGCATACCCCGCGAAGTCAACAATTAGCCATTACAAAGGCCAAATGATAAAGTCATAACAACATAAACAACATGATAGAGAAACTAGTTTAAACTAGTTTTAAAAACAACGATTAAAATTGCCTATAAATGATCAATCTTGTGTCTCCATGCGAGCATACTAATACCCACTTGCATCCAAGTCTTGCAGTGACCAAACGCCATACATAAGATTGCCTTAAGAACATGAGTCTTGTAAAAATCACCATTCGTACCAATGCTATCATACACATGGTATGGCTTCATAGAATCACCAACAAAATCCATTACTGAACCATAATTCCAGGCATTTTGTCCAACCACAAATGACTCAAACTGCTGGGCCAAGCTCTCATCAATTGACAAGCAATTAGTGTCCATACTGGGATCTGCCATCTTCAATACAACACCTTCTTTGCCCAAAAACTGATCTCCGTCTAGCTCACAATCTTCTCGAAAGACATCATCACAACAACCAGAAAATAGCCCATTCTTAATAAAAAAAGACAACAGAATTCCAACAAGCCACAAGCTCAATCGCTAGCTCAAATAGTAGGCGTGTCTCCGGAAGTTTCTCTTCCTAGAAAAGAAAACTTCTAGTGTAATACACCTTAGATGTTAACTCCCAAAAAATAACCATATTCGACCATTGAGAATTTGATACCGAGTTAACAGTACCAACCAGCAAGTACACACTCATTGAGACAGCAAAGTGTCCAGTTGTCAATAGAACAATATCAGGAAGATGCACATTCACCAACTCGTAGTGTTCTCCACTGTACATCATCGAGGAATCACCGAGATAGCAACTACACATAGTATCAACCATAGCATCAAACAATAAGATGCCAACACTGGCAAACACTTGAGCAACAACGTCCATTCCTTTAACGGAAGCAACATGATTTAAATTCACACCATTTATACCTAACAAATAGATAGGCGGGGGTGTACACACATCTTGTGCCTCTCATGGTCTTGCTAACAAACAGTTGGCATTTAATCTCAGAACGGTTCCCACATAGAAACCCCTTCAATCCATTAATCATAACCTGATAATGTTCGTCATTTAAACCTGATGAGCATTTAGGCGTAACTGCAACCAACCTCCTCATCACCCGATTTCCATTCGCTAGAGAAGTAGACAAACCCATATCATACGTAGCTATAACAACATCATCTATATAAACATCGCATTCATGCAATAGCAAAGCATGCTCCGACAAATCCTCAAAAGAATTCTTGTAGGTAGAAACCTCAACATTTGCCCTTAGAAACGGCAGCCTCTTTTGAGGACTAACCTCAAACACTTTGCAGGATTTCATTACAAAGCCTTTCATACCAAGGGAGAGTAAATCCCTAGCAAGAACGCCATTAAAAACATGTCTCATCTCCGTAGTAATCACCAGGACAGCTTCTACAAAAAGAAAGAGGTATCCTCCTCCCTTCTTGTACTCTTGAACAAACACAGCATCCGCTCTAAAGAAGATTGAATGTAGCCCGATTCCATCTTCAAACACATCACTGAAATGGCTATCCTCGAATCGAGGAGAGAGATCATCTAACAGGAGGTGAGCATGACCAGTACCCGCGTCAAGCACTGCACCCATACTCTGAACACTCCACAAAGCCTTTGAAATAATGCTCACCCACACATCCCATCCACCATGATGAGAGAGGAAACCATCTCAACAGGATACCTATTATAGATCGAGAAATCCATCAATCTCAAAGATAAATCGCCCGGGAGAGAGACCCCATCAGCTTCAACCACCATTGCAATGGTGAGTTTTGAGCTCATTGGGAATATCCCCAACAGATCCAAGGATTTTCCAACCCAAACAATTCTCCAACGAATGGAGAACAAAGGGAAGCGCATAGTAAAGCAAATCCCTTTTTTTCCATAAACATCTGTGTAAAATAGATCAGAATTTTTACAATCACAGGTAGTCTCATGAGAGACCTTCAAACAGACAACAGGACACAAAATCGAGATGCAATCTCGAGAGCCCATCAAGAACCTAAATCGCAAATAAAGATATAGATATAAGAAATATGGTTAAGAGTGTGAGGAAGAAGAGGGAAATGGATTATCGATGGTCGATTTGGTAGATCTGATGGAAGAATGTGATTAGAATGAAGGGTTTTTAGAGAGAGGTTATAGAGAAGCAAGTGAAAACGACTCTCATTAGTTGTTGGCCTCATCCTTCCCTAGCCCTTCCGTCATATCCTTCACTACACCAGATGACTCTCTATGTTGGCATGTTCTGTTGTAGTAACCTGGGCTTTGCGTTAAGCCATTGTGGTGATTCGGAAAAGAAGCTGATTGGTGGGTGTAACTGCTTTTTTTCAGTTGGATAAATGGAATAGGTGTGTGTCCAATGGACCGGTTGACTAGAGGTATGTTCTTTGGCCTATGTTGTCTGAATTTATTGAGCTTACAAGAGCCCGTTGGGCTAGTATTGATGGTAATGAGGAGGGTTGTGTTGCTTGTGCACACACTGGTTTGGAAAATGGTCTAGTGAGTGGAGGCTGCAAGGGTAATTTGAGGGTCGAGGTTGTGGCACCTCCTGATGATGTCTTATTGAAAGGAGCAGAGAAATATAAATGTTGCATTGAGGGGCAATTTACACGAGGTACTCTCCCTTTTCAAAAGGTCCAGAGTATTGCTAGGATAGCGTGGGGAAAGAAGGGCTTAACTGAGGTCTATCAGAAGAGTAGCTCCATGTTTGTCTTTAAATTTAACTCTGTTGAGGGCAAAAAAAAAAATGATGTGCTGAGCCAAGGCACTAGGTACTTTTGATAAGCGACCTGTACTTGTCTCAAATTGGGGAACGGTGGCGGGTGTGGATAAAATCACTGAAATGCCATTATGGATTAAGTTGTCCAACATCCCAAACTGTTATTGGATGGAGGAAGGGTTAGGTCGGCTTGCAAGTGTGGTAGGAAGGCCCGTTGGTGCGGATGCTCTAACTGCAAAGCTCAATATATTGCCATATGCTAAGCTATGTGTTCAGTATAAGGTGGGAGATCCGCTTCCCGATAAAATTAAAGTTGTTGACATCAATCCAGTTACTCGAGAGAAAAAGGTTGTTGAAGTGGAGGTGGCTTATCAACAAAAACCTAAGGTTTGCACTGGTTGCAAATCTCTTGGACACTTGGTGTCTACGTGCCCTTCTAATGCCAGGAAGTGGGTTATGAAGGAAAGACTGAACAAGAAGGAGGATAGTCAAAACAATAAGGAAGACCACATTGTTGAGGAGGATAACAAGAATGTGAATAATGATAATACGAAGACAGCAGTAGAAGCTAATGTAGGAGTTGCTAATAATGAGGTGCCAAGCAAGCATGATAATGAAGCTGCTGACACTAAGGGGGTCTCAGAGAAAGGTTGTGATGAAGAGATGGAATGGACAACAATTAAAAAGAAAGGCAAAGCTAGTGTAGGCCAGGACAGTGATGATTCTCCTGTGCCAGTTAACCTGTTTAAAGGGCTTAGGCGTGTGGATGAAATTGACAAGAAGAGAGGTATCAACTTGGTATCTCCTCAACTCCCAGTAAATTTTGGTTCTATGTCTCGATCAAGCAAGAAAAGGGTGAAGAAAACTGCGGGGAAATCTCCCCAAAACCACCATTAACCTCTGTTTATGGATTTTTGCTCGTATAATGTACGAGGGCTGCACAAAAAAACTTCCTTTGTGAAGGATTTCCTTAGTGTTAATAAAATTAATCTCGTTGCTCTATTAGAAACTCACGTGAAGGTGGATAATGCTAGCTATATATCTGCTTGGATTGCTCCTCGATTCAAATGGATTTTTAACTATGATTTTCACAATAATGGAAGGATTTGGTTGGGGTGGGATCCCAGTGAATGGAATGTTAGTCTTGTTAGTGCTACAGCTCAGCTCATCACATGTAGAGTCTCGAGATTGGATGGTTCTGATACAGCCACTATATCAATGGTCTATGCATTCAATACGAAGGTGGAAAGGAGGGCGTTGTGGACTGATTTGGAGAGGGTTAAGGGTAGTTTATGCACTGGTACGTTTGATGCCTGGTGTGTTATGGGTGACTTTAACATTTTTTTGTCCTCTTCGGAAACTAATAAACATTTACCTAGAAGAATGGATGGCATCTATGATTTTCGGAGCTGTCTTACGCAATTGGGGATCACAGACTTAAAATTCACAGGGCCAGTATTTACGTGGTGGGATTGTAATATCAGTAACCCCACTATGCGGAAATTGGATCGTGTGCTGGTTAATGATAAATGGCTTCAAATGTTTGGGATGTCTACAGCTGCTTTCTTGCCTAGAGGACTGTCAGATCATAATCCTGCTATAGTTCGTCTTGGTTCGAATAGAGTCAAATATTTTAAGCCTTTTCAAGTTTTTCAGCACCTCATTGATCACGAGATGTTTATTCCTACAGTTAGAGAAGCTTGGAATTTAAATGTGCAAGGTGATCCTTGGTATTGCCTGACTATGAAGTTAAAGAATGTTAAAAGAAGCCTCAAGCTTTTAAATGTTACTCATGGCAACCTGCATAATCGAGTTCGACAAGCTCAGGCAGAGTTATCAGATTTCCAAAGCAGGATGGGTCTTAATCCCCCTGATTCAGAGCTTATTGAAGAACGTAGACTATGTGAGATAGTGGCTTTAGAGCTTAACAATGAGGAAAATTTATTAAAACAGAAATCAAGGGTGCATTGGCTGAAATATGGAGATGGTAACAATAGATTTTTCTTTAATTCTAGTAAAGGCAGATGGAACACGAACAAAATTCTTAGCATTGAAGATGAGAACGGTGAGGTGCATACAAATCACTCTGCCATCTCTACTGTTGCTGTGGATTACTTTAAATCAATCCTGGGTCGCTCTACAGTGATGAATCAATTTTCGGAGGATTTAACTGTCAATACCATTCTAGAAAGTATGATTCAGAGGCTTATCTCTCCTTTTACTAGGGCAGAAGTGCATAATACTCTTAAGAAGATGGCTAAAGGTAAAAGTCCTGGCCCTGACGGTCTTACACCGGAATTCTTCTTGCACACTTGGGATATTCTGGGTAATGAAGTAACAGAGTGTATTCTTTATTTCTTTGAGTCTTAGCACATACCTCGTATTGTCAACTCTGCGGCCATTGCATTAGTGCCTAAAATTGCTAACCCCTCACAAATGGGGCACTTTTTTTTTTTTTTTTGCTAATTAAAATTTTATACCAAAAGGAACATCGAATACAAGTCTAGGGGCATACCCCGCGAAGTCAACAATCACATAATACAAAGATTAAAAATCAGTAAGTCACCTTACTGACAACATAAACTAGCGAGGTTATCAGTGACCACCCCTAGTCTAAAGACATCAAAATAAGTCTATGTCGGATCATAGGGAAGAGCACTAAGAATTTGCATTCTTAGCATCATGACAATGATGCTACCCGAACTACATGAGCGCATCAAAACCCAACAGAAGGAACAATCCCACAAGCACCCGAGCTGGACAGTGTGGTTCCCAAGCAAGGAACCTCTCCCGTAACCAGGTTGAAGCATGATCGCCAAATCAACGCATCCATCTTTAGCGCTGCACTCCCTCACGTACGACTGAAGAGCATTCACAGGCAGCAAACTGCACTCAAATCCTTCCAAAACCACAACCAATTCAGCATGATATAGCACCCATCTAGAAATCATCAGAATCCTCCATGGTGACCCAAGGAACCCATGAATCAGCAAGACATCCTGCTCTGGCCCGGGCCAAATGCCCTCACAACTATCGGTTGGCATCAATAAGCCAAGAACCACACCACTATGACCATGCGTCACAAAACCAATTCCAGTGCTATCAGCACACATTTCGTTCGGCAACTCCTATTTCAAAACCTGCATTTTCAAATAAGACACCAGCAACCTGGCAATATCAAACAAATTATTCATCTCAAGCATACCAACACCAACAAATGGGTAGGAAAAATAAGTGTAACCCCTTGGTTCACACCCAAGTATCCTAAGCATACGCCTCAACATCCTTTCTGTCCCTTCCAGAACACAACCGCTACTCCTTAAATACTCAAAGCTTTCATCGAGTAGCTTGTGTTCCTCTAACACAGGTTCGACATTGAACCCATCATCTTTGGGCCACAACTTTCTAACCAGCTTTCCCACCAATTCCTTAGAAAGAGACTGGGCTTCCGAGGCCTTCACAGGACTTCCGTCAACCAGTTGGCGGGCGTTCTTCATAAGTTCCTCTTTCCAAAGAGAAACCTCACCATTTACCACAACAGGATGAAACCCATAACCATCCGAGCCCAGAGAGTCGCTATCATACTCCATTTGCTTGTATGGCTGCAACCTCTCACCGGATTGAGTCGATTGAGTCAACAAATCCTGCTCCCCATTAACTAACCCAGTAGAAAGACAAGGGTAATAAACCTTGACCTCCGTCGAAAAACTGACCTTCTTCGAGACCTGCTCACCCTTAACTAACTCAGTAGAAGGGGCACCGTGCAGACTAGGGTAAAAAACCCTAACCTCCGGAGAGAAGAAGACCCTCTTCGGGCTACTAACTGGACTCCCCAACTTAACAATGGGTTCACCCATAAGGATACAACCCCCAACTCTAGGAATCTCCGATACAAGGTTCTCTGAGAAGGTAACCCTTTTCGGACTCATCTTCGGTACCAACCCAGCCTGGGTCTTCGCAAACAATCCCCTAGCATCATTAACCAACTCCTTAGAGTCAGTAAGGAGACCAGCAATAGAACTACTATTCTCCGACAAAGAAGCATCGGAGAAAGTAACCCTCTTCCGACTCATGAAAGAAAAGGAAAAGAAATATAGGTGTTTATGGTGTAAGATTAGAAGAAAGAGATGGATTAGCGATGGATTTATGGTTAGATTGATGGAAAGATGTTTAGATTTAGTTTTGAGAAGAGGCGGATAGCTAGGGTTCCTAGAGAGAAACGACTCTCATTTCTTTGATGATGTTCTTAAGTGTTTTCTTGATTTCTCTTGGATTCCTATTAGCTCCCCAAATGGGGCACTTTAGACCCATTTCTTGCTGCAACACTTTATACAAATGTATATCTAAAATGCTTGCGGCAAGAATGAAGCTGGTTATGCGGAAGCTTATCTCTCCTTGTCAGACAGCCTTTGTTCCAGGACGTAGGATTGGTGACAATGTCTTGCTAGCCCAGTCGTTATGATTATCACCTGAATGCTGGAGCACCTCGTATAGCCATCAAGATGGACATCAGGAAGGCATTTGATACCCTTAATTGGGAATTCTTATTTAATGCTATGCTTGCCATGAAATTTCCTGTGAAATTTGTAAATTGGGTCAAGGTCTGTGTTACTTCGGGAATGTTGTCAGTCAAAGTAAATGGGTCATTGGAGGGGTATTTTAAAGCAGAATCGGGGTTGCGTCAGGGTGACCCTATCTCCCCGTATCTTTTTGTCATTGCCATGGAGATTCTATCAGCCTGCATAAGCCAAGCAACTGTATCTCCGGATTTTACATTTCACTGGCACACTAAGGAAGCTGGTATTACTCACTTAACCTTTGCTGATGACTTATTCCTATTTTGTAAGGGAGACATTGACTCGATTAAGTTGCTCATGAGTAGGGTGCATAAATTTTCAAGTATTTCAGGCTTGTCACCTAATCCTGCTAAGTGCTTGTGTTTCTTTGGAAATGTTCCCAGTGTGGTTCAAGATTTCACATTGAGTTATACGGGATTCTCAAGGGGATCTCTTCCTGTCTCATATTTGGGGCTCCCCTTAGTTTCTGGAAAACTCCGTTATAGAGATTGTGAGCCTCTAATCTCTAGACTCCGTGGTAAAGTAGAGCTTTGGACAAGCATTTTCTTAAACCAAGCTGGTCGAATCCAACTAATAAAGGCTGTCTTATATGGAATTCAAGGTTATTGGTTGACCTATCTGTTTCTTCCGAAAGGGGTGATAAAGAAAGTTCAGAGTATTTTGGCTAGGTTTCTTTGGGGTGCATCGTTGACTGGTCCATGTACTTTTAAGGTGGCCTGGGAGGACTGTTGTTATCCGAAGGTGGAGGGTGGTCTTGGTTTTAAAGATTTAATCACATGGAATGATGCTGCAATTATGTATCAGGTATGGCGAATTATTGCTAAAGATGATTCGCTTTGGGTCAATTGGCTATACTCGTGTTTCCTGGAGCACAAACCTTTTTGGAATATGAATATCCCATCCAAATCATCTTGGAGCTTGAAGAAGATTTTCAAAGGCCGCAGCAAGGTACTCCCTTACATATCGTATCAAATAGGTGCTAATTCTAACTTCCTTCTTTGGTATGACCCCTGGGTTAATGGAAAAACAATTGTGGATCTCCTAGGCACTAGTATAGTGTCTATTTTGGAGTCTACGAAAATGGCAAAAATTGGTGAGATTTTTAGTAGTAAAATTTGGCAGTCGATTGTATCTAATCACGTCCTTGCCATGGAATTTCGTAGTATCTGTGCAAATACTCCCTCCATCTCATTTTATGTGTCCTGTTTGACTTTTTTGTAGTCAAATTGACACGACTTTGACAGATAATTAAAAATTATTTACTTAAAATTTCAAAAAACTGAAAAATATATTTTAAAGTAAATTAAAAATACTTTTCAATGATATAATTTTTATTACCTTTTTCAATTATATAGCATATGTAATTTCCGGTCAAACTTTTGTCAAATTGACTACAAAAAAGTAAAACAGGACACATAAAACGAGATGGAGGGAGTATTGTTTGTCAACAGTCGGATGCCATTCTCTGGAATGGGATTAATGCAAAGAAGGTCTGTTTATCAGTTGTCTGGGATTCTATAAGGCGAACCAAGACTCCACCTGCATGGATAGGATTGATTTGGCATGGTTTTTCAGTTCCCAAGTATTCGGTGATGATGTGGATTATCTTAAAGGAGAGGCTCCTAACTCGAGATCGTATGTTGAGGTTTGGAATGTCGGTTAATCCAGTTTGTATTATGTGTATGAGCTATGCTGAAACCCATAAGCATATCTTCTGTGAGTGTGCCTTTGCTAGAACCATTTTTCGAGCTTGGCCGGTTCAACTCAATATTTGCTGGCAGAGTATTGGGCAAGGTAATCTAGTTCCTACAGGTACAGATAAGAATAGGAAGTTGGCCTCGTATCTATACGTTTCCATGGCCTGGCATGCTATTTGGCTTGAAAGGAACTACAGGCATCATAACGTGGGTCAAGTTAATTCTGCCAGAAGATTAATTCAAGAAGTAAAAAGGAGAGTGAGAGAGAAGCTGTGCACTGTTGTCTCATTCCAAAAGGCTGCCCGTCGGGATCCCACATTACCTTCCATTTTATTCTAGCTTAATAGTTCATATTATCTATGTTAACTATTGACCATTGTGAACTGTTATAGTTTATGCGGATCAGTTGGTTTTTGTGATTGAGGTATGCCTCTCTTAAGCTTGTAATTGTCTCCTTGAGCAATAAAATGTTTTTTATTTAGCAAAAAAAAAAAGAAAAAAAAAAGGGTAATTTGAGGTTGTGCTGGCCTCTGGAGGCTATGTCTCAACTTTATGTAAAATCAATTCGTGGGGCTTGGGTCTGCTGCATGTACACATATTAGCTTGATAGAGGCCAATGTAGTGGGAGCCGCAAGGCAAAATGGGGTTTCTTGCCCTGTTCTTCTATGATGTACTTTTGTGGGGTAGTTTGTTTGAAGACCCGATTGGGTTATTTGGTTCCTATTCTTGGCATAATATGTATTAAATGTTAAGCTAGGTTGTTCCTAGTTTTAGATTTTTGTTGACAAGTTTTTGTTAACTAGTTTAGTTGTTTTATTGTAATGGTTGGATGCTGATTTCGCGGGGTATGCCCCTAGATTTGTAACCGTTATTCCTTTTTGTTTAAAATTTCAATTAAAAAAAACTCTTATACATACTACTATACTTATATACTATCCAGATAACATTCACAAAAATAATATATATACATGCATTCAATTGCATCAATATCCGGTATTTGAGTAACGAGATAAAATACTTTTAACTTGTTAAGAAAACATTTTGAACTAACATATACCCTACTTTGAAACATATATACTCTGAACAATAGGGTAGGGTTTAGTATACTTGCCTGGTTCTCCGGATGTAGTAGGGACTCGTAGCGAGGTCCGATAATCTAAACAAGTCAAGAAAATACGCGATTAATCCCCTATACGATCCACTTATAACTCAACTCTTAGATACTTCAGCCAATCACAAACAAGGCACTAAGGGGTCCCCCTAGACTCGTACTAAGTCCATGCTAATCGTCAAACACTTAAGTCATAAGTTTGGTTCAAAATTGATCCTCGAATTCAAGTTATACTTAGCCATTTACAATATTGGTTTCTAAGTCGTGTTCTTAGGGGTTTTCACTTGCGCAATCTCAGCTGATGCATTTTTGTAAAATCGAAAAATAAACTTTTGGACTCGAAACCTTCAATCATATCTTTCTAACTGACTTTAGCATTTAACCTCAAAATATTACACTTAAATTCCATTTTTAAGGGTCTCAAACTTAGCCTCAAAGTTGGTACATTTCTGCGATAAAATCTTTCAAACCGCTTTCACTAAAACTAACATAACTCTTGAACCGTAAATCCTTTTAATGCGATTCTTGCAGCCATGTAAACTTTACAACCATATCTTTGTACCCATAGTCAGTGGTGGTGCTAAAAATCATTTCAATATCTCGAGTATTGCCTGTTTTTAAGACTTAAAGAAATTTTGCCATTATGACGGCTATAACTCGAACATTTCCATTTCGTCACAACATAACCAAGCCACACCGGGAATACCATACATCCACAACCTCAACAAACAACCTTTCTACTTCTCTAAGGTCAGTAGTGTGGCTACAATCCAACACCCACCATTTTACACATTTTACAAAGCCAAATAATCACTAAATCACTTAACATAATCTTATCTTTACACTAACACCAAAACTCCATCAAAACTCACAAAAACTCAAAGTATGGTTTAGGGTTTTACCTTCCTTGAAGCTCTAACAACACTAACAAAGCTTGATACACCTTAGAATAGCCTTGGGTAGCCTTAACAAAGCCTAAAAAGTCATGACAAAACATGAAAACAACTTAAAACACTATTCACCACTATACATCATCACCTTGTAAAATTCATATAAAATCGAAATATAGGAGTTTGGTTCTCAAATTTTTACCACACCTTCTACTCTTCACGAACTTTCTTTTGTGTCATAATTCATCACCAGGGGATGCTTGAATCTCGACTTATGGGCTTGCTAAGGTGAAAGGTCGAAACTACCAATTGCTGGAGAGTTTTGATTCTCCAACTTAGAGGAGGGATTTGACTAGGCTACACTCCTTTGTTGGCCATGAAATTTTAAACATGTATTCTCCATACAATGAGGAAGCTATGGTTCAAATTTGGTGATTTATGAATGGATAAAAGTGGATATTTGAATTTTTCTTTGGCATATGTTTCTGCTGGACAGTTTGGAGAGAAAAGAGTTTAGCTTGCTTTCTCTCTCTTTTATCTCCTTGTTGACTAGTTGGTGTGTAATTTGTGTGATATTTGTGATACACACCAGCTAGAGAGCCTATGTCACTCCCAAAACACTTAGCAAAGATTTGTGGTTCGTAAGAAGTTGCATTGTTGGCTTGTTCCTTGATCATACACCTCACCACTTCTTTTTCTTTTCTTTTCTCGATTTCTTTTCCACCAAATTCACTTGATATAAAACCCTAGCTGATCATGCACGGTTTCTAATCTCGTTACATATTTAATCCATAATTCATAATTTGTTCGCTTTATCGCTTAATCTCGTTGTAACGTTGTAGCGATTCCTAGAACGTTCGTTATACTAACTCAGGGGTTTTAATTCTAATTCCTCAAATCACCTTTAACAAAATAATAAAAAATAAAATCCTCAAATCCTCAAATTAAATATATCACTTGTCTTGATCGTATTGAAATGCTCCTCACTGCCCGGTCAAATATTCCAAAAAAATAAAGTTTGGAATTTCTGAATTCCGATCGCGTTTACGTACACTTATTTACCTCGTAGATTACTAATATAACTTCGAAATATCAATTTCCTATCCCGTACATAGGGTGACATGAAAAATTTCTTAATCTTCAAAAATCACTATTCATCCCTCAAATGAAAATTTTTCTCAAGTACAGAAATTTGGGTTGTTACACCAACTAAAAAGAAGTAGAGACTCACGTACAGAGAGTAATGAATCGATGTGTTGGAATCAAGACTGCGTATATTGAGGCAAGTGTTTCTATTCCTCACTTATTGTTCAAGTGAAGTATATCTGTTTCTGTTAATTATCGCATGTTCATTTAAATTAGCTTGCAAGTAATCAGTACCTTGTTGTACCCTTCTATTGAGTTATCATGTGAACTATCTTTCGATATAAATTGATTGCTATGTAGGCACCCTATCATTTCCTTTCATTGGATTGACAGTGAATCGTGATTCTACAATTTATCCTTTGTTTTAAACTTGGACCTTTATTATATCTATCGACTTATATCTTATGAACCCAATCGGGCTTTCATATCTTAAATACGATTTCTAAAATTTAACACATGTTTTACAAGTTTTTTTTTTTGCTAATTAAAATTTTATACCCAAAAGGGAACAGCATAAAAACACTTCTAGGGGCATACCCCGCGAAATCAACAGAACCACATTACAAATGCCTAAATCGACATTTGATAGTCAACAAACAACTTAACAACTTTACAACATAGCAAGTCCGAAAACTATATATATATCATAAAACAAGAGGAAATCTCCTGGTTCGCATCCAAGAATGCTACGCAAAAGCCACCTGTGCTAACCGCAAAGAACTGAATGCCAATAGGAAAATGAGAGTCTTAGAGAGAGAAGCTCTTCCTTCTCACTAAAAACCCTAGCTAGCCGCCATTTAATTTTAGCACAGATCTATTCTCTTACACACATTCTCCATCAGTAAAGACCAAATCCCCTTCATTTACTCCATATTCTCCTTCCCCCTTAACCTAAACACTAAATTTCTTATATATATAAATATATTCGATTAGTAGTTTTAATGGTGAGTCAAGAATCCAACTGTGATTCTGAGTCTGGTATGCCGAGGTATATGCAGGACATGGATGATGATGAGTTTAATGAGATGCTCGCTCGTAGAGAGGCGGAAGATTTCCCAATCTTGTCGGAGGCGCATTCGGTGGAGCCAAGCAACTCGGGGGACACTGGTAACAAGGTGATGAGGGCCTCTTCTGATGATGAGGAGGTTCACCATGAGGATTTTAGAGATGCTATAGAGAGGGTTACAATTAGTAGAGTAGCGACTGCAATGGCAGCTACTAGCAAAAATGAAAGAGAGGAAATGATAAGATTACGCAAGAAATTATCGGAGGTTGAGGTGTTCTTAAAGTCCAAAGGATTATCTATAGCGGAAATGGAAAAGGCAAACCTAACTGCTCAGGCTGAGTTTAATGTTGGGTTATGCAGCCCACTCAACATTATAACTGGCAGAGATGAATTTGGCCTCCCTATCTTTCAGAAGAGCAAAGAGGAGAGAAAGAATACTGTGCAAACTACGCCCACTCTAAAGAGTATTCTTAAAAATGGGAATAATAATTCGTCTAAAGGTGAGTCTTTAGGTGTAGTGAAGGATTCGTCGGAAGGGCTAGGGCAGGATGAGGCCAACACTGAGAAGAAATCGTGGAGTTCGGTGTTGAAAGAGGCCCCGGGTCCCCATAAGGGAATCAGCTTTGATTATGTGCCTCTTCCAGAGGGATCTAGCATAGTCCAACCTCCTGATGAGATTTTGCAGAAAGGAGCTGAGAAATTTAAATGTTGTGTTGTGGGGAAATTCACAAAGGGCACCCTGCCATTTAGAAGAGTGAAGGTAATTGCTCAATTAATTTGGAAGAAAGGCTTGGTCTCTGTATCGCAGCGAAATGAGTCTACTTATATTTTTAAGTTCAGCTCCTTAAATGATAAGAATGCTTCTCTATCTAAAGGGACTTGGTACTTTGATCAACGTCCCCTTGTGGTTACAGATTGGGGCTGTTCAGGTGTGGGTACTACGGTATCGACTATGCCTCTGTGGGTTAAATTTTCCAATCTACCAGACTGCTACTGGACTCAAGAGGGGCTGAGTCGAATAGCAAGTGTCATAGGTGTCCTACTTGGTGCTGATGCTCTAACTTCAGAGCTGGAAATTCTCCCCTTTGCAAAAATGTGTGTGCAGTATAAGATTGGTAATCCCCTTCCAGCTGTTATCCCTGCGGTGGATTATGATAAATCTAATGTGGAAGTTAAGGTTTCCTACGTTAATAAACCCTTAATTTGTGCCCATTGTAACTCCCTTGGGCATCTTATTGGTGCTTGCCCATCTGCTCCGAGGAATTGGGCTCGAAATTCTGGAAAAACGGAGCTCAAGCCAGAAATGAATTCAGAGAACCTAGAGACAAAACTTGGATCTACAAAGAAGGAGTCAGATAAGGGCAAAGGTGTGGTTGTGGAAGATAGCAACTCTGGTCAACAAGAAGTTGAGGGTGATTCGAGTTCGGGTGGAAGGGATGTATCTTTGACTCCTGTTGCAAAGCAAGGGCAGGATGTCATCGCTGACTTAGTCACTAACCCTGTGGATGGGAAGGGTTGGACAGTAGTGAAAAACAAACGCAAGCCAGTAAACTCCCCGGGTATCTCTACTGGTACTCCATCCCCTCAGGGGTTTAAGCATGTGGTAGTAGATGAAGTAGCTAGGAAGCAAAGTGGAAAGAAAGGGAAGTCCAAGGGTGTCAAAAGAGCGAAGTGGGGGTCTGGGGGCCCTCCTTCGAAGTCTTAACTCAGTTTTTAATGACTTTTTTTTGTTCTTACAACGTTCGTGGGCTCAACAATAAGGTTGACTTTGTCAAGGATTTCATTTCTGCTAATAAAATATCCTTGATCAGTATTTTGGAAACTCATGTGCGAAAGGACGTTGCTAAGATTATCTCTAAGGAGATTAACCCGCGTTTCCAATGGTTCTTCAATTATGAGCACCATGCGGGTGGCCGTATTTGGCTTGGGTGGAACCCTGATTTTTGGAAGGTTACGGTGCTAGCCTCTAGTGCGCAGCATATCACGTGCACAGTTCTATTGCTGCAGCACAACATTAGCTTTGTTGTATCCTTTGTTTATGGCTCGAATGATGACATTGAGAGGAGAATTCTTTGGTCCGACCTGTCTCAGGCCTCGAGGACTTTGACAAATGATGCTTGGGTTATTTCTGGGGATCTTAATACCTGTCTTCGAACAGAGGAGAAAATTGGTGGTAACACTCAATGGACCATGGATATGACTGACTTTAAGGATTTTGTGCGTGCCTTAGGCATCACAGACCTCCGAAGTACTGGAAATGTGCTTACCTGGTGGGACTGCAACATCCACAATCCGAAATATAGAAAGTTGGATAGAGTTCTGGTTAATGCTGCCTGGCATAATGTGTTTCCTTCCTCCTACACAGACTTCTTACCTAGAGGGCTTTCAGACCATTGCCCTGCTCTGACTACCCTAGGTTTGGAGTGTCCCGTGGTCAAGAAACCTTTTCAATTTTTCAACTATTTGATTAGCGATCAGAGGTTCATTCCTTTGGTCCAGCAGGCTTGGGAGGATCAGGTATCCGGTGACCCATGGTTTATTCTAACCTCAAAGTTAAAGAGAGTAAAGTTGGCAATTTAAGGGTTAAACACCTCGGTGGGTAATCTTCATCAGGTGGTGAATGACACAAGGCAGGAACTGTTGAGATTTCAAAAGGGGCTCCCTCTTAGGCCGTCCTTGGCCCAGTTTGAGGAGGAAAAGAGATTGATTGATGCCTTCACAAAAGCTCTGCATTTGGAGGAATGTTTCCTCACGCAAAAGTCGAGGGTTAACTGGCTTAAGAATGGGGACCACAATAACAAATTCTTTTTCAATGCTTGTAGAGGAAGGTGGAATGTGAATAAGGTGGTGTCTCTTAGTGACTCGAATGGTGACCCTGTAACATCTCATGAGGGGATGGCCTCTATAGCGGTGGACTACTACAAAAACTTGCTTGGCCAACAAAGTGAGGTTAGCCAACTCCCTGCGGATTTGCATATTCCTAAGCTGAGTGAAAATCAGGCTTGCTTAATTGATCGGCCGTTCACGGAGGATGATGTGTTCACGGAGGCAAAAACAAAAGCCCTGGTCCTGATGGTTTCTCGGTGGAGTTCTATTTGGCCACCTGGCACATTGTGGGACCTGATGTCACAAGAGGTATTCTGTATTTCTTTGATCCCTTGTTATGCCTAAGATTATTAATGCGGCTTCTATTTGCTTGGTTCCAAAGCACCAAAACCCATCCCAGATGCAACACTTTCGCCCAATATCTTGTTGCAATGTGCTTTATAAGTGTATCTATAAGATGATTGTGGCTAGACTCAAGGGGGTTATGCCCAGTTTGATTTCTCCAAACCAGTCTGCTTTTGTGGCCAAAAGGTCCATTGGGGATAACATTTTTCTGGCTCAAGCCCTCTGCAAAGGTTACAACTAGAACTCTGGCTAGGCTCGATGTGCAATCAAACTTGACATCCACAAAGCATTCAACTCTTTGAATTGGAGTTTTATATTCCAAGTTCTTCACAAGATGGGTTTCCCTCCAAGGTTTATTGATTGGGTTAAGGTGTGTATCACCTCCACGATGTTCTCTGTAAAGTTAAATGGTAGTTTGGAGGGTTTTTTCAAGGGCAAATCGGGCTTAAGACAGGGAGACCCCATCTCTCCCTATCTTTATGTGATGGCCATGGAAGTCTTTACAGCTTGTCTAAACAACTCTATTGATGGTTCTGATTTTAAATTCCATTGGCGAACAAAGCAAGTCAACCTGCACCATATTATCTTTGCTGATGACGTTTTCCTGTTCAGTCATGGTGATGAATCTTCAATTGCTACTCTTATGGAGGGGGTTTCTATGTTCTCCAACTGTTCTAACCTGGTTCCTAGTATTGATAAGTCAGTTTGCTTTTTTGCGAATGTCAGAGACATGTGCCTAGTCTCAATTTAAGTTTGTTTAAGGCGCCAAAATAATCTTTAGCTTAATTTCGTTGTTATGCTGACAGTAAGGTCACTTACTGATGTTATGACTTTTGTTATGTTTGATTGTTGTTTTCGCGGGGTATGCCCCTAGATTTGTAATAGTTGTTCCTTCTTGGTATAAAATTTTAATTAGCAAAAAAAAAAGAAAAAAGAATATCCTTCGGACTACTGGCTTTCGAAGAGGCTCCTTTCCTATCACGTACCTAGGGTTGCCTCTCATTACTGGTAAACTAAATAGCAGGGACTGCTCATCCTTGGTGGCCAAGCTTTGCAAGAAGGTGGAATCGTGGATGGTGAGATTTCTCAATTTTGCAGGCCGCTTGATGCTGATTAAAGCGATCATGGCTAGTATTGTTGGCTACTGGAGCATGTATATATTTCTTCCCAAGGCTATCTTAAAGAAGATCAACAATTTGTTCTTTAAATTCCTTTGGGGAGGATTCTATAAAGAATCGGGTAGGTGTCACTACAAAGTTGGCTGGGAAGATTGTTGCAAACCAAAAAGTGAGGGGGGTTGGGGATTAAAAATCTCTTCGAATGAAACCAGGCAGCTGTGTTACATCAGCTCTGGCGCCTGCTCCAACCCTCTGCTGACTCTCTTTGGATTTCTTGGTTTCATAAGGTGCTGATTCGTGATAAGGGTTTCTGGACTGCAAAGCTGTCGTACAGGTGTAGTTGGATTGCAAGGAAATTTTTTAATGCTAGGCATCAGGCAATGAACTTTCTCAGCTTTGAAGTTGGAGCGAACTCTAATTTTCTTTTTTGGCATGATCCATGGGCAAATAAAAAGCCCATGGCTCTTGTCTCTCCTTCTGTGATCTCCACGGCTGAATCATCTAGTATGGTTAGTATTGGGACGTATCTTAGCAATGGGGTATGGCATCTCCCTCAATCAAATCACATGGATGTCATTGAAGTCAGGAACAGGGCTAGTATGGTTCAACTCCATGACAGGGATTGCATCACTTGGGATGGACTCCAGCCAAAGCTTGTCAAACTAGCATCTATTTGGGCCTCTATTCGTGACTTGGGTCAATCTGCTGATTGGAGCGAACTAGTGTGGAATTCTCTCAACATCCCAAAGTGCTCTTTTATTACTTGGCTTGCTGTGAAGAATAGGTTGCTCACTAAAGAGCGTATGGTCCTTTTTGGCATGAATGTTGATCCTGTGTGCACTCTTTGTGGAACAGCTGTTGAGTCAATTAGTCACCTGCTCACTGCTTGTCCTTTTTCCTCTCTAGTAATGAGAGTCATTCCCTTTCCACTCCATGCGGATTGGGCTTACTGGCAGCGGGGTGATTTCTTTACATGTCCGCTTAATGCAAAGCTTAAGGCCATTGCTGGTACTTATCTGACGACATGTGTTTACAGTTTGTGGAAGGAGAGAAATTTCAGAAGCCATAATACTGGCCCAGGACATCACTCTACCGTGCTCATTTCAAATGTTAAAGCCATTGTGAAGGAAAAACTTTTTACGAGCTCTTCCTTTAAAAATTGGGCCCGCGAGGACCCAACCCTTGTACTTATGCTGTTTTAGTTCAATTGCTTGTTGTTGTTACTTTCAGGTCATGTGGACCATGGTTGGTTGATCTAGTTTATCTAGTTTTATCGTTTGTTTTACATGTTGTTCTGTTAGGCAGATGCATTATTTATCGCGGGGTATGCCCCTAGAGATGTAATCTTTTTCCTTCGATATAAAATTTAATTAGCAAAAAAAAAAAAGCCACCTGTGCTGGATAATTTGGTTTTCGAGCAGGAAACCTCCCTCGATAACAACACACTCAGCACAGTTACATATGCCCAGACCACATTTGTTAAGACCAGAGCTGCTGGTCAAATCAACCCCCTTCCTTAGGGCTGTAAACCCCGAGTCAATAGCATGGGCAAAGCTGGACACACATTCTAACTTGATTCCCCCTCCGTAAAACAGAATCATATCCCTTCGATGACATAGTGTCATAGCCTCCTGATCACTTTTATCCACCATAATCAAAGCAGACCAAAAGAAAGTCTCATCCAACATATAGGGATCCTTTTTGAAAAATAGATCACCTTCCGACCTTACCTGCAAATCACACCACTTCGACTCCATCATTTTTATGCCACCAAACATAGCACGAAACGCAGAGACTGGTTCCCGCTGAAATATAGTGGCAAATCCCCTGAATTCTATGCTAATTTCATCAACCCAAGCCATTAGAACAATATGAGAAGAAAAAAAAGAACCAAAACTAAATGAGAGTCGTCTTTCTCTCTAACCTAACCTAACCTCTCTCTAAAACCCTAGATAGCCGCATCAAAATCTCAACACTTTCTCATCAAATCTTTCCATATTGCCTTCACGAAATCATCTCTTCTCTTCTCTCTCACCATATAATCTAAATTTCTTATATATACTATTAATATGAATAGATCCAATTCTGTTGCGGATGGATCCAACCGCGAGTTGGGATCTTACCGGAGTCCAGCGGACCACGAGGGTGCTCCGCTTGAATTTGGAGTGTTCGATGGGAATGAAACCCCATTCTTAGTTGCTGGATCTGTCTTTAAAGAGCTGGTGGGTATTTCGAACCCAAAGTTGGAGGATGCAAACCATCTTGAAATGGATCCGTTGCAGGATGGCTGTTGGATGGGCGGATCGCCTCTTGACTCTGTTGACCAAAGGAGGATAGGTTCAGTGGAATCGTTAGCAAAGGAATCCTCTTTGGAGAACCCTGAAATGGTGGCGCCTTTAAGGTGTTTGAGGCCTGGCCTAATCCAGGGGTTAGCCACCACATAGATGGCTATCGATGGGTCTCAGTGCAGCCTGGGGAAGCAAGATGTTGGTTGCAACTCCTCTGTTGGGTTTGCTTCTTTGATTTGTAGCTCAGTCAGAGCTATTGAGCCAATTAATGTGCTGGGTAGATATATGGCTACCAAGGATGTTGAAGGTATTGATGGTGTGTGTAGTGAAAGGGATGTTAACCCTTTGAAGGTCATGACTGAAAGGGATGTTAACCCTTTGGGTCCAAGGCTTAAGCAGGAAGTGGTGGGGCCTAAACACCAGGGTGACCCCAAGAAGAACAAAATTGTCAAGGAGGACTCCATTATCATGGATGTGGCTGCAGTAGATGCGGGATCTAGGCAGAGGATCCAACCCCTGGCGAAAGGCATGGAGTCTGGTAAGAATTCCGACTCTGATAATGTTGCCTCTTCTGAGGATTGTCAAAAGATGAGTGCAGCCCCGACAGGGGTAGCCACTAGTGTGAGATTGAATATAGCTTTGAAAGTTATCTTGGTTCTTAGGGACTGTATTATGAGGAATGGCCATGAGGTTCCCAGCTTCTGGGGAAAGATAGCTATGAGAGCTTTGAACGCCTCAAATGATTTACAAGATCTACCTGTCATTAGGATGATGGAGGATCTTGCTAGAGCTTTGCACTGTATAAAACAATTGAGTGGTTTCATTTGGGATAGGAAAATTCCTCTGCCTGTTCTTTTAGGGGGTGAGGGAGTTTTTTTTTTTTTTGCTAATTAAATTTTATACCATAGGAAAATGATTACATCTCTAGGGGCATACCCCGCGATTAATAATACATCTACCTAACGGAACACCAAAGAAAAAACAACAATAGAGCTAGATAAACTAGCAATCAACATGACATCGGAATTAAGCTAAAAATTTATTCTGGCGCCTTAAGCAACCTAAACTTGAGACTAGGCACATGTCTCACAAAGCCCATAGTAAGTAGCAGATAAACCATGTAGTGACACATCCGCAAATCGGCAAGAATATCCATATGACATCCATGAACCTGAGAGTTGATCTTCGGAAAAGCACCACCGGCTAACTTTTCATTAGAAGAACCAGCCCCCAGCTGATTAAAGAAGGTCATATGACAGCCATAATCCACCTTGTTCAAAGGCACTATAGAATTAGTGCTAGTCATCAACAACTTCCCACAAAGAATCAACCTTGTGCAGGTTGTCAGCCTGGTACATATGGTGATAACACCACAGTCAACAGTATTGACTATTCCTTCCCTCACAGGTTGGCCTGTATGGCTCCTCAAGAGTTTACATCCAAAGCACAGAACCAGAGAGTTCAATATTTGTATCTCTAAAAAATGCCGAGCATTCATTTTCTCTGCCAATAAAATTCTTGTAGGCAATAGCACTTCCACCTGCTCAGATGAGTGTGCATCACACAAATGGTTTGACAAACCCATCAACCAGATTTTCAATCCCAACTTCAAATTCCAAAATGGGAGAAACCCATCCCCTGACCATTTTACCAAGAAATCCGAAAGCAGCATAACAGCAAACGTGTTGCAGGCCAAGGCCAAAACACATAAAAGCTTAGTGCTTTGGTTCACCTTACCAGCGCCTTGCGAACTGAATCTGCAGGCAGGGCAGGATTTAATGCATATCCTTTCCGTCAGAAAACATCGACTACTCTGCACAGACCGAGCATCATCATTCTTCCCACCTTGGTTAAACTTATCACCAAACTCAATTGAAGCAACTTCCCATTCAACGTGAATCATGTTCACTGCCATCCTCAAACAGGAATCTAGAAGAAGTCTAACATCAACCAGATTATGGCTGTTAGTCTCAACTATCAGCAAACTCTCAATGAGAAAATCAACCAACATAAACCATGTGTCATTACTCTTACCAAGGTGGAACACATCAGCGAAAACTAGAGCGGCATATCCCCATTCAAAATAAACCATAATTGATCTCTCCCTCAAACAAAGGTCCTCATGAAGGAAATCATCAAACAAAGTGTGACTTTTCATCTCATCAGTCGGAGACTGAATAAAGCCCCACTCTAGACAACATTTCTGAAAACAGCATCTCAAACATCGAGAGGCAGCACCCACAGAACCCCCAACTTGATTGACCACGAGGTACCCCTCGTCCTTATATTCGCGCAGCTGGTGGCTAGCTATGAAAGCCGCTTGCATCCATTCCCTTGACAATCTATGTCGACCAGCTATAGCAGCTGCACCCTTAAACATTGCATAACCATTTCCAAAATAGCAGGTTATCAACAAAACTAACTCAGAAGCCCTGGTATTCAACACCTGCACATGAATTTGCCATTCCTGGCCCCAACTCTGTTCCCTATTTCCTGAGGCGCTGATCTCCCTGAGGATATCCAGACCAACCCTAACACATTCGCAAGCTAACAAAGCTTTCAAAAGCATGAAAGACCTGTTCGGCCTCTTCCGAGCACACACACATGGCCTGAAAGCCCTGAACTCTATACCGATGTTATCCAACATACCCCTGAACTGGGTCCATTTAACCCCCCAGATTGTAAGACTGCAATAAAATAGTCCTGCACCATAGTAAATTACTTCAAGCTCAACAAGTCTCATGGACAAACTATCAAACATTAGATGGCCATGCCCATTAACAGCATCAAGCAGAAACCACGAAGTGGTTGTTCCCTTTAAGATGAAGTTAAAAACAAACTCCACAACATGAGATGCCCAGAAATGACTGAAGCACAGAGCGTCCGCTGGAGTTCTCCTACATGGCATGAAGAAGGAACTAAAGGATGCTGGGTTGTTGGACTAGTTCTATTTGAGTGGGAAAGGAGGAACGCTAGTGACTGTTAGTCAAGGGAAGGATGTGGATAGTTTGAAGATTTTCATTATCTCTTTTGATAATGTTTCTAGAAATGCAGAAAAGAAGGTTATCCAAGCTTTGCCAGCCAAACTTAGGGACTTTCTTGATGAGTGCGGTCTTAGCCAAATGGGCACTATTGTAGTGATGGAAATTGATGCGGAGGTGGGATTGATATGCACTTCTGGTATTGAAAGAGAGAATGATCAAGATGAGGAGGTTGAGGAGGTGAGTGCGCAAGGCCGCTCTGGTGGACCTATGGACTCTTTGATGATGAAGTATGATTTGGTGCAGGTGATTGAAGTTTCGGGTGAGGGTACTGAGAAAGCCCTGGCTATGGGGGGGGTTTATCCCTAACACGAGGGCTTCTATGCGTGGACATATGCATTACCTGGGAATGATGTTTGGTTTTGCTGATGGTTTATGGTCTGATGATTGATGAAGATGAGGAGGGAAGCGAAGATGAAATGGACATCTCTGTTATAGATGCTAAGGTGCAACTAGCTGGGATTGCCCATGTTCACGCTGCTGAGAAAGTTCGTTGGTCCAAATCCACGACCAAGAAGTGGGGAGCAACCCGAGGAGGGCACTCTAACAAGACTTAAAAATGGCTGCTTAATTTCTTTTTTCTTAATTCTGGTTTGTTGATTGGCAAGTGACTTTATGTTGTTTGCCTCTGTTTTAGCTTATTGTTGACTCTGCGGGGTATGCCCCTGATTGGACAAATTTCGTGTAATGGTTATTTGTTGTTTCGCGGGGTATGCCCCTAGACGTGTTTATGTTTGTTCCTTATGGTATAAAATTTTAATTAGCAAAAAAAAAAAAAAAATCATCAACCCAAACCTCATCAGTACGCTGAGGAATATCCTCAAGAACCTTGCAGAGGTTTGCATTCTTCACTAACAAAACATCAGTTAGCGATGGGTGTGTGTGCTCTATGCAGCATGTCGAAGCCGTCCAACAGGAAGTTGGGGCTTTATCAGCCCAATACCTTCTTGGCCATGGGAAAAGCATCACCATAGATTTCGTAGGACGATTGCCCTATCTCTTAAGGGAGGGGATAACGGAGTTTTTGTCGTAGTCGACCTTTCGGATTCAGTAAGATGGCCATTTTGTACCAGGTCGATGCGCTGGCCAAATTCTACTTTTAAAATGTAGTGGTATAATGATGCCTTTCTAAAAAAGATGATGCAATCTTCAATCATCGTTCATCGAGCGCTTTCTCTCATCTGCCTTCTATGTATGCCTTTGTGGTCGTTAACGGGAGCAAATGAAGAGGAGCACAGCACCCCCCGCACGAATAAACATAACTTCCCCGTAGGTCGTTATACCAATCAATCGATTGGGCCGGAATTTATAGAAACCTACGTTTGTCAATTGATCGTTAGTAATCGAAAGTGGAACTCAGTCCTGGGGAATTCTAAAGATAGATGTGTCGGATCGAAACCTTCTTCATTATTGGAACAAGATCGCTTCACAAAGCTAGGAATTTCATCAAGAGCTAGAAGGTCCGTACCCATTAATTTGTGTTTGGAGACATCTTCTTCTCAAGACTTATTTTCCCTCCTCTCAGAGGTGGAATTCATCCTCAACTGGATCAGACCAATATGCTAAACACAGCCAACTCTTGTTCTCTAAGAAAAAAAGGTGCTCAGACAAGGCACTCGCCGAGTGTTGATCCTCTCATGCTTTCAGGCGGCGGAATTTCGCTTCTTTCTATAAGTCTAAGAGCCGGAGACAAAATCCCGGCCGGCTAGTCTCTTTCTGGGCTGACCCTTCTGACTCATGATTGTCAAAGATCATGTCGAGTGCGAGCTGGGGGTGAAGGCCAAAGGTTATTGGTTTTGTAATGAATGGGATTAGACTTGGCCAGCACGAGGAAAATCCTTCTAGCACTTGAAGCGACTCTGGATCTGGCATCAATAGCTGATCCTGTCTGATCAGAGCACCGGTTCCGGCGAGAGTGGATTCGATAAGAGTCATAGCGGAGTCGAAAACTAGCAGCTAGCTACTTTACTTTAGGTCGAGGTTCTGAAAGAAAGATAGAGCTACTTGCCTTAGCCTTAGAAAATAAAGAAGGTGGGGAACGAACATAAGGTTTGGAATGGAAAGGTTGTATCAGGTATAAGGTTTGTAGGATAGAAGAGTAACTCAAAGAAAGGAAGTGAAGCAATCGCTATTAGTTCGAGTACGAGATATGTAAGCCTTGATCAGACAGAAGCGATCGATCGGGGGAGAGGATAGGAGAGGTTCCGGCTCTACCAAAAGTAGTTTACTTCGAAAGTTTCTCACGAACTGGGTTCATCAAATCTAGCTATTTAGGAGTTTGATTCTATTGGCTTGATCCTAATAAGTGAAGAGAAGCTGAACCAGGCGCTTCCTTGCCTGCTTCATCTTTATCAGCTAGGGCTGGATTCTTAACATCGGCTTTGTTCTCGGGATCAGAATCTCCGCCGTCTCTCCTTTCAGCATAATAAGTCTCACTTTCTTTAATTGACGGATCGGCATCTGTGTCTTCAGCCCCGGGCATATTAGGCCTTACTTGATCTGACAACCTTACTATCTATATAGGGCTCGACCGCTAAAGTGGAAGTTATAGAATTGTTCAACGCCTCATCCACTTGTTGAACTTGGGATTTGGGATCTGCTGCACGAGTTTCAGCATTCGTATTGGAGTTAAGAAGGCTAAGTGCTTCTGACTAATAACGACTACGTGGGAAATACGAGATCTAGGCAAGCATGGGAAGAATCAAAAGATGCACAGACGAAAATGGAAACTGTAAAGATTTTCGTACTTTTCGATCTATTACTTACGTCATTTCTCAAAATCCAGCTCGTCAGATGAACCCGCATCTTGACTCTTAGCTCTGCGTCTTCTTGGAAGTGAGATCACTAGGTTTGTGGTGATAGACACCAGACAGAATGAAAAAGGTGCCTCTATATCTACGCAGGAGGACGGAGCGACTCGCTATGAGTAATAGAGTATGCAGACTTTATGGTGAATAAGCTCGCCTAAAGAAAGAGGCAAGATGCCTACAGCTTCGATCAGAATAGTCCTGGTCTCGGTGACGTAGAAAGAGAAAAGGCGCAGCCATCGGCGAGCAAAAGCAGAAAGTAGCTTTAATCTTAATAATTAAGTAAAGAAGTTCCGGCAAGAGCCATCCTACACTATGAAACCACGCTGCATCGGTGTTTTCAAGGCATGAAAGGCCTATTAGGTTAGGCCAGGTTCGTAGACTGATGGAGAGAAAGGGGCGAATCCTACCAAGACTTAGAAGAAATGGATAAGCCCGAAGATAGTAAGAGTCTTTTCGAGGGAATTAGAACAATCAATAGAAGATAAGTTTTTTTTTTGCTAAGTTAAATTCATTAATGACAAAAAATGTACATAATCAAGGGGCATACCCCGCGTGAAACAAAAAGCTAACCAGCTAACATCAAACTACTTGGTTAAAACCAAGACAAAAAACTGATTCCTCAATTAATATAATAGAGGTATCAAGGATGGGTCCCTAGCAACATTCCTTTTAAAACTATCACAGGTAAAAAGTTTTTCACGCAGCATATTCTTAATAAGAAAGATCATCTGAATAGTAGGTCTAGGATTTCCATTTATGTGGATCCTTCGATTTCTTTCCTGCCAGATGTGGTAAATCACTATCGAAATGAATAACCAACCCATCATTTTATGGGTTTTTGACATACTCCCCACAGTCAATTCTCCATCTTGCCAATCAGACCAATTCATAGAAATGCTAACCGGGCTACTAAGAAGAACCAGATTAGAATAAGGACAGTTGGTAAAGAGATGTTCAACTGATTCAACAGCCCCATTGCAAAGCACACAATTCGCATTCACATTCATACCAAAGGCAATCATTCTCTCTTTAGTCAGCAATCGATTTTTAAGCGCAAGCCAGATGTAGAAAGCACACTTTGGAATAGAGTAAGAGTGCCAGACTGCATTTACCCAAGTTGTTTGAATCCAACTCTACGGATTGAGTTCCAAATAATGGCCATAGACACTTTTTTGTTACCATCCCAAAGAACTGCATCTTTTCTTCTAATAGGAACAGAGGCTAGAAGGGACCGAAGTTCAATAGAAGATAATTTTTTTTTTTTGCTAATTAAAATTTTATACCAACAAGGACAACTTAAACAAATCTAGGGGCATACCCCGCGAAATCAACAAAGTCATACAAACCATCAAGTCATACCATTACAATGGCACCCTACTAACACAGACTAACACTAGAAACCTATATTACAGCACCAGGAACTAACTAAGCATTAAAAAATGCAACAACATGGTAGCAGCATCCAGTTGGTCCTCCCTTCATTCGCAGGCATAACTAAATCTAGGCTATTAATTCCACACCATTGAGGTCCCACTGCGGCATTACAACATCCGCATACTTTAATAGGGGGAAGGAAGGTGCAAGCCTTGCGCTCAACAGACCTTAGACCATAAATGGAATTAACCATCCCTGGTTCCACACCCCTTGGGACCACCTGGGATTCAACAAGACAGTGAATAGACATAATAGCAATCAATATGAGATCAACATAGCATACAAGCCTCCAGCCATCAACATCCTGGCCCAGCGTCCAAGTCGCAGCAATAGCCCCAAACTCAGACCACTAGGATACCACGTCAAACACATGAACGGCACAGTCCTGAACAGAAATTGGCAAAGAACGAGACATGCCTTGTCTCAAACCAGAGTGCACCAACACAAAAACCCAATCATCCGAGTGAAAAGTCACCCCTTGAACATCACGAGAATATCCTTTTTTAAACATGGCAACATTATTCATAAAAAAACCAACCAGAATAATCATTCTCCACCTTTTAGTCCAGCCGAAGCTGGAATCATTAGCGTACAAACTCTTAACAGCACTCATTGGCATAGAACAACTGGTAGCACTCCACACCAGCACACAATGCATTCTGCCAGTTCCTGCTTTAAGAATTTCACTCATAAAGACGACATCAAAATTGTGCTCAGAACAATCATCGAACACCGGGCGAGCTTGCTCAAACAAGACCCCAACATTATCATCCATCCATAGCAAACTAGTCCCGTCTTGAAAATAAATCGAGCAAGAAATCTTCACTTTGACCATTATAGCGGAAACAACACCCATCTGTACCCACCACAAAGAGAATATGGGGATGACAATAAATCCCGAGTTATTTAAGACTCCATCAAAGATGGGCTTCACCACACCATTAAAGCCATACACAACAGCCATCAACGTGTTGTTTATGCCCCCACTAGCTTTCATAGAAGACCCCATAAAAACCATGACACAAAGCTTTTCCAGAAAAATCAATCTAAATTTCAGCAAATCGATAGAGTACATAATCACAAACTGTGTTCTCCACTTCCCTAGCATCTCATAGGCCTCCAAGAAACCCCTCGAAATAACCCAGGGGAGAGCGCTAACTAAACAAATCTTCATAATCAGATTAATTTCCTATCCAAGAGAATCCCACCATATCAGTCTCAGAGACCAAATAGCAAACACTTGGTGTTCAATACTTTCCTTGTTCAAATCCTTCTCAGCGGATTTATACAACTTCCGAATAAACATAACCTTAAACAATGGATGGGCATCAATATCCCCTTTGCAATCAAACATTTCCAGTTCCCGGTGAACAGTTTTAAAACGAGGATAAACCTCCGTTTCGTCCTCAACCAAACGGTTGACAGTAATCAAGGTACAGAAAAAATTGCTTCTTTTCCATACCTTTCTTTGAAACTGGTACGAACACAGCCCCAAATAAATCATTGAAAAAGAGAAGACCCCATGAGTGCTTCCCTCCATTTCCGGTGAGTCACCTCGCCGACCTTTAAAAAACATTGTCAAAGGACTGATCTTTAAGTCATATATCACGACCCCAGACCAGCATAGAGATATCATATCTCTCACATACAGGCTTCCCTCAACAAACAGTTGGTTTTCAACAAAGAAAGCACCCCCCCTTTTGAGTTAGAGAAAGATAGTTATGGCCTACAAGAACCCGAACCATCTCCCTTTCATCAGAGCAAACAACTACTTCCATAGTAAACATAATATGAAACTCATATAGTCTCTTAGAGCTTTCGACAAACACCTGGTTAGTATCCAGAGATCCACAGCACCCATCCTTGGAAACCCCAAGATTCGCGACAAAATCGTTACTGATAGTACAATCGGGATTAAAAGACCCAAAGCCGACATAAGATTTTGTCAAAAGCTTCCCTTGAAGAAAAGCCTCATAAGACAAAGAATGGATTCCACAAACTGCAAAACCCCCTCTATCCCCTGTGAAATGAGATATCCCATCTCTCACAAACGAGGTTGCCCCCCCAACAGAACCAAACATGAACCACGAAATAAACCCATTTGAAAAATACTAAAAAAAGAAATATTTTGAAGAAGGTGATAGATTTGAAGAGGAAGTACCACCATTTTGTTGTTCTTCGAGAGACTCGACAAATTGAAAGATGTACGTTTCCCGTATAAGGTAGACATACCATCTTCAATTTCCATTACACAGCTTGAGTAAAACACCCCAACTATTTTGGAATGGTCTGAAATAAAGATCCCAGGAACCCTCCCAGCAATAAAGAAAAAACTCCACGACCGAGGTCTAAGAGCTTTAAACACACCGATTGGGTCAACACCCCACAATAAAACGAACCAAGAATCTCCATCGAAGATAAACGGAACAACCTCTAGAGACATAAATAGAAAGGAGAACTATATATAATTTAAGAAATATGGTGTGTAGGTGAAGGAGTAGAGATGGAAGATGGATTAATGAATGGCTGCTATATAAATCTGATGAGAAAAGTGTGTAAGATTAATGGCGGCTGAAAGAAGAGAGGCTAGAGAGAGGTTAGAGAGAAACGACTCTCATTTGGGTTGTTCCAATAGAAGATAAGTTAAGCATAGACCAATGCCTAAGGGGTTAAATCCTCTATTGTATAGACCCGATTGCTCTAAGATTGAGGATGGGTATTATGTATTTTCCTTTCCGGGTTCTATGACCGTAAATGGAGGCACTTCCCCCCATCCAGCTCCAATACACAAACCAAGGACAGGACCAGCGATAGCATGAAAGTACGCCTTCTCCTTCCATTGGCCAAGCTTTCTAGTTGCTTCTTCCAATCGGAACTATACTTTGTACTATTTCTCTTTGTCGTCCCGCTCTGGAACTCATTTACCTAGGCTCGCATGCACCTTGTTTCAGCTTTCGGATGAAATCGGTTATGAAATACCAATTCCTCTTCAACAAAACTGGCAAAAGCCAAGGACAGGCCAAAAAGCCCTTCCAACCGCTCCGACTGAAACAACTTCCCCTCCCGCGAAAGACCTGGTTGCGCAAGTCCTGCTTAAAAGGCCGTTGGAGAAATAGCATCCAATCCCGTACTCGCCTTTCCTCTTCAACTGAAGCTGCTATGCTAACAAGGAAGCTCAACTCCAGACCGAGTTAGGGGAACGCCTTCCCTCCTTTGAAGTGAAAGATGCTGTTTTCTCCACGGATGGCCAGGCCCCGGTTCCCAGGGTTAGGGTATTCCCTATTCTATGTCGTCCCTATTCTTGGATAGTTATAGCAGCCCATAGACGCGAGATGTACCTTGTGGGGGGGGCGGCGGTCCCCTGGACATAGTCCTTTCAGGCAGTGGCTGGGATCTCCCATCTTCGAACCATAACGATGTCACTGAAATTAGACGAGCTGTTCAGCAAGTCCAGATACATAAATCTGATTCCATTACTTGGGATGGAATGTCTGCAAAGAATGTTAAATTATCTTCTATTTGGTCATCCATTCGGGGTACTGGAAATCAAGTCCAGTGGTTGGATATGGTATGGGGGAAATTCAATATCCCGAAATGCTCGTTTGTAACTTGGTTGGCCATAAAGAACATGCTCCTCACGAAGGATAGAATGCTCTTGTTTGGAATGCAGATAGACCCAAAGTGTGTCCTTTGTGGGGTGGACGATGAGACGGTCAGTCACATTTTCTCTGACTGCCCGTTTTTCGATCTGATTAGCAGGTCCATGCCAATGCGCTTCACTAGGAATTGGTCCAACTGTCAACTAGGTAACTGTGTTAGTAGGCAGTTGGGGGCAAAGGAGAAAACAATTGCTGAACTGTTTTTCAGCACAACTATCTATCATGTCTAGAAGGAACGTAACCACCGCATGCACAACTCTGGCCCTGGCAATCCAACCTCTGTTGTTAGTAGTGAGATCAGGCGCATGGTGCGCGAGAAATTGTTCTCTTGTAGCATGTTTAAGATTTGGGTTCGGAAAGACCCGACCATCATCTTATTTCTCATGTAAAAGAATAGGTCTGGTATCTACCATTATTGTTGTCTTTTCTTTGTTGTTCCGTTAGGTAGATGGTTTTCAAATCACGGGATATGCCCCTAGAGATGTAATCATTTTCCTATGGTATAAATTTTAATTAGTAAAAAAAAAAGAACACTTTCCGGCCAAGTCCCATTAATTGATCATAACGATATCGTGGAAATGCTGTACGGACCCATATATATAGAAAAGGAAACAGAATCACCTTGATACTAAACCGGATCAATAAAATCTCAGAAAACTAGATGAAAAAAAAACCCATGAGAGTCGTTTTCTCTCTAGGAACCCTATCTAGCCGCCACTAAATTTCCTGAATCTAAACCCTTTCTCCATCAATTCTGACTATAAATCCTTCACTAATCCATCTCTCTCTTCTAATCCTTCACCTATATCACTTATATTTCTTATATATATTTAATTATCTTTGTTTAAATGGGTCTTTTGTTTCGTTTGTTCTGTCTGATGGGTTCTATTGAGAACCGGTCGGGGATCTTTCTCACTTTGAAGAGTTTTTTTTTTTTTTGCTAATTAAATTTTATACCATAGGAAAATGATTACATCTCTAGGGGCATACCCCGCGATTAATAAACATTTACCTAACGGAACAACAAAGAAAGTTCGTCAATGAAGCTAGATAAACTAGCAGTCAACAAAACAAGATAACAAGATAACAACTATACTCCTGGCGAAATATGCAATTGGATCAGGAGTGGTCACCCCTAGTCAGGCGCGGTTTCTTCAGCCTCCTCTTTGTCCAGCAGAATCTGGCCCCCTTGATCTCCTCCATACCTTTATTTCCTTGATTCACAGCTTTGTTCCCAGGTGCCTCCACTTTTGCTGAGTTCAACTCCAGACCCCCATCGCCATTTAGGCCAGCCTCCTTTAAAACTCCCTTGCTAGTGCCAATCCTTCCATCCCCTGGCTTTGCATTATCTCCTAACCTGGCAGCGATAGGGCTCCATTGCTGATCACCCTTAGGGATCCTGGCCTTCTCCATGCTCTCCGCCACCCGCTCAGAATCAACATGCACAGTAACGTCCCCCACAAGACGAAACAAAGGCCCCAGATACTGCATCCTGCTAGAAGTTTCCTCCATGGCATTGCTTCCCCTTACTCCCAGTTCCTTGAAGGGGATTGCATCTCTACCCTCAAAATTCGGATTAAAGTTTTGCTCAGCTGATGGCAACTCAATACCCAGGTCAATCAGGTAGTCCCTCAATTGGATAGATCTACATGTTAAATCATGGAGCTCCATTTCCTCCAAAACTCGTAGCTCAGAAGCAGAGGCTCTGAATTCCCTATCTTGGGACCCTTTAACCAAGGGGATATCTAAACCAAGAGAGGTGATGAAACTCCTAAGGTTTTCCAAGTTACGCCTCGCAGCCACCAAAACCTTCCTCTTCATCTCGGAGTTGAAAAATGAGTGGTCTAGAAGACCCACTATCTCCGCCTCTTCTTCCATGTCCGAAAGGATCTGGTCATCCTCCCCTAGCACCTGAAGCGGGATGTCATTCTTTCTAATGTAATTCCCCAGTTGCCTAATACAGTTCAGGCCAATACCCAGATTTCTCAAAATCTTTACATCCTGCCTTTTTTGCAATCCATTTAAAGCATCCAGATCACTCATGTCAACATTCCCCCAGATCGTAGGTATCTCATGCCCATTGTGGACAATGCAGTCTCTGAAGAGTATGACTACTTTCACAGCAATAGCCAACTGTAACGCCCCGACTTCCCAATACTGAAAATATACTTTTTATAATAAAATAGACTTTGATACAGGGGAACTTTAGAAATTTTCGGCATGAAGTATTCGTAAATCGGACTATCCACCTGTATTTCAACCCAAACCAAATTCCAATTCTCAATCACAAATAAATCTTAATAAACCAACGATTCCTCACCGAGGATCGATTCCAGGTTATGGTATGAAACAAGAATCTAAATTATACAAATTATTATAACTTCTATTTCTGATTCGAATACAAAATTACTATACCATCTAATTTGTAGCGCAATCCCAATCTGTGCTTACCCGCTCTAGCTCCGAAATCTATCCTGTAGAAAATGCCTCAATGCTCTCATTCGCAGGGATAAATGTAGTAGATCATCTTTAATCCTAACTGCAAAGGGTTAGGTAAAACAAAACAAGAGTGAGCTAAAGAACGCTCAGCAAGTTAATGATATAGTGAAACAACGATATTACGATAATTCATTGATGAACAATATCAATGAATATTTTATCTCAAGAGATCATTCAATTTCAATCATAAGGTAAAACTTTTCCATTTACAACAAACCATCACTACCTCAGATAAAACTTTGAGAATAAGAATATCAAGAAATCCCCCAATCATTCTTACTCCACTTTCAACGTACAATGTTACTCGCGAAGGGAATAACTGGGAAACTTCTATCCATCCTTAATCTCATTGTTCTACTGAGTTCCCGATTTTGAACCAATAACCATTTCCTTGAAACATATATATCTTATCAAATCTTTCCTTTCTTAAAACCATTTCATCTTTGAAACATACATTTCAGAAAACCTTTTTAAAAACATTTTAAGCTGATTGGAGTTTTTTTTTCTTATCATCGGACAATACGGGTGATCAGCCACGTAGAGTCCCCATACCGGACACTAAGTCCCTCTGGACCTTGAAATTGGGTTCCCAATTAGGCAACACATTGGCCTTTAATGCTGGACTAGGACCACCCTAGCCTCTTACGCTAAATAAAAGTGCTGGACTAGGACCACCCTAGCCTCTTACGCTTCTCTAATCCATAAACAAGCTTATTAACAATTAAAAAAATTCACTTTACAGTCCTTTATACTCACTGATAACAGATCAGCCCAGTATAAGGAATTTTAAAAACATCTTTAACTAATTAAGTCATTTTCATTTTCAATTATAAAAGACTGAGGTTTAGGGAAGCAATTGATATGAAGAATCATAAACAACACAACAATAAAATTAAGATTCAGGGAAGCAGGTGATATAAGGGTTCATAAGCGACAAAGCAATGAGATTAAGCTAAGCATGTTATGATACAACAAAGCAGAATCAAATATCAACAGGGGAAACTTTAATAATTTAAGGAACAAATCAATTGTCAAGATTTTATAAATTCACCGCAATTTATAAGGAATCATGGAATCGGGGAAATCTGAATTCAAGACAAGATTTAAGAAATTCTCAACTACACAAAGTCTCACTCTTGTCGGCTAAGAACCCATAGGTTTTAGCTGCCAGAACCGGCCTGACAATAATGAGTTTGAATAATTAAGAAGATCTCAATTCATTCTCGATTTTAACCATCATTGAGCAACACATGCTTCAACAACAGTATAAATCTCGAATTAATTTACAACAATTCGAAGAAAAACGTTCTTTGAGGAAAATTAATAGAGACGATGAATATTGATATAAAATAATTTTAAAAGAAATTAACACCTGAACGATAGGTGCTGAAAATAAACAATGACAAAATAATTTGAGAATGAATGTCTGTAAATTAATAGAAGAAGAATGTCACTGGAATAAAAATGAAAGGTATATGCACTAACAAAATGATTTGAAAGGAACATCGCATAATTAACAGAACAGGTTCACATTATTCAGAATAAATATGAAGAATATAATTGATTGCAAGAAAGAATTTCGAAAGAACAAATAAATAACACAAAAGGTTTCACATCACTTGAACAATAAGTGAGGGATAGTAACTTGCCTCAATACGCAGAGTTTCCATTTCCAATATTTTAACTCCGTATCACTTTACATCAGTCTCCACCTCTTTATACCTTGGCCTTTATTCGATCACACATCCGTTTCCATTTCTCACTTGTCAATCCCGATAATTCTTTCCTTTCTCTACATTCTATTTCCACATGCTCTGGCTCTTAGCTGGTCCCTTATGCGTACCTATATACAGGTAAAGTACTACCTCAGTACACTCATAACCTTAATCGTGTAACTCTATTCTACTCAATCGTATCCTATTATTCTTTACAGAATAGCATATATTGCACATATTAATCCCATTCTCGAAATAGTAATATATATCCCACATGAATCACATAACACTTAGCACATAATATTAACTTACTTTTATATCCATTAATACATACATCATATCGGTTTACAAATAATTCTTACCAAATTACTATATAATTTACAAAATAATTCTAATAAAATTTGGACAACACCTCCTCTAAAATATGACCTAACCTATCAGAAATAAAATCAACCCAATCTAAAATCAAGACATCCATTGCTTTACAACAACTCAATACAATCTCGAAATTTTCACAATCATACTAATATACATCATTCACACTTCTTTAGACCATCCGCACACCTACCACTTACTCCCTCCGTCCCAGCCGGTTCTTTACATGGCGGCTGGGCACGGAGGTCAAGGATAGTGGGTGTAAAGTGGATGTAATATTGTTAAAATAAATGAAGTAGTGGGTGTAATAGTGATTTTATTGTTAAAATAAGTGAAGTAGTGGGTGTAATAGTGATTTTATTGTTAAAATAAGTTAAGTAGTGGGTGAAATAGTGTAAAGTATTGTTAAAATAAGTGAAGTAGTGGGTGTAATAGTGTTAAAACTTACTATTTTGGGTAATGTAAAGAAATGGTGGGACGACCCAAAAAGGAAATTGTAAAGAAATGGATGGGACAGAGGGAGTAATATACATCCGCCCATCAAACACAATCCACTTTACCGTAGGTACATTACATCCTAATACACACGGAAACCAACTACTATCCTTAATGGCAGATAGAAGTTATAGAAGAACCTCTAATCAAAATTACTTTAGAACTATTGTCGAGTTCTAACAGAATTTTGACAGAGTTTCCTCTTTAACTGCGACTTCTCAAAACCTGTACCAATCAAGCAATTTACATATACTACTACTATATATATTCCAGTCACAATTACTATATCATTACCACAATTATTCCACTTTTGAAACTCGTAACAGTATAACTCAAGTAGTCCAACCTCAATGGACTCGGATCCTTTACTTAAAAATTTGATACCAAAACTCAAACATACTTCAGCTTTGGAAATCCAAAAATTCAGAAAATTCCATATACGACTTACTATACAACTCAACAATAAAATTAACATTCACATCTCAAAAACATATCAACTAGACTTTAATCAATTAATATAAGAACAACTGAATTTGAACAAAACAATCCGAAGCTCAATACAACCTTTCACCCCTGGCAATTCAAAAACGCAGCTTCGTCTTCAATATATATACACACAGCCACACCCCTGTACTCATACACCCACATCAGTTTCATTCCCAACTTTCGGTCCTTAATAATTCGGGCAACCAAGAACAGAACTGAACCCAGCAAGTTCGACCCATGGCCAAGACATCTGAAAGATTCGTGAAAGAAACTCAAAAACCAAGCTCCAACCCAAGCTCCACTGGTGGGTGGTCGGAGCTCCGGCAAAAAGACAGGACAGGGCCTCGAGATAGAGACAACAGTTACACACACTTAACCACGAATTACTCAGCATCACTCATATATATACGCACACACACTGATCATATACACACACGCACTGTATTTCACACACATCGCCACACCGAATCAGAAAAATCAGGGAAAGAGGGAGGGATGGTTCGTACAAGCCACCACCGCAGCTTGCAAGGACGAAGGGAGGGGATCGTTTTCAGCAAGAGTCGTCAGAATTAGACTCGAATTAAAGCTTATATGCGAGAGAGATGGAGAGAGATGTCGCGTGAGAGAGAGGTTGAGAGGGAGGGATTGTACGAGAGATTTAGGAGAGAGCAGAGGGATATTTTGAAGGAGAAAACACTGGAACAATCTGGAGACAGCAAGAAAAATTGGGTTTTAAAAGTTAAAGAATGAAGGGCATTTTTATTTTTTTAAATTCACACCTCTAAAATCTGTTTTAAACCACTTTTTAAATCGTTTTAAATAGATAAATTTACATAAAATTCAACTTAAAATTTTTAAAATGTAGAGTACAAAATTAGAAACACCCACATATTTTTAAAATATTTTTAGGATAAAAAATGAACTAAATATGAATTTTACAAAATAAGATCCTTTAAATACAATATAACTCTTAAAATCTTTTTAAAATACCAAAACACCCAAATTAATTCACCCAATAATGTTAAAAACTAAATAAATTTACAAATATGATATTGCAAAAGATTTCGGGATTTTTAAATATTCCGATGATTTTATAAAAAATTTCGAAGACCAATAATGCATAATTTAAATAAATTTTAATCATAATAATTCAAATAAAAAAAAATTCACGGACTAGCACGTCACACATACATCACCATATAAACATGAAAACATATTTTCACATATATTTTATCTTTAAAAAAAATTCACACCCTATAATACGTATTTAATATTAAATAATTAAATAATAATAAGTATGATATTTTCTAGGGCGTTATACCAACCGCTTTTGCATTCGCTTTATAGATATATTCCAACTAGGAATCTCCTCCTCATTTCCCATTTCATTACACTTAGTCTTTCCCTTTCCCTTAGCATCCGTCCTACTTATCTCATCGACTTCAATATTAGGCCCCACATTACCAACAATGTCCCGGTGTCCACCAATCGGGGTAGAGAAATCCCCTTTTGATGAATCAATGACCTTATTCAAGCCATTCCCAACCCCCTCAGTGTCATTCGTTCTAGCTTCAGACAGAGGCACAGCAAGGGCTATTCTTTCCCCTTTTCTAGTCAATTCATTAGCTATTTCCTCTTCCAGGGAGGACTTCGACAGATCAACAAGGGGAGTAACACAGTGACCCCCATCTACTTTATTAAAACTAGGAGGTTTCATTTGGGAGAAAACCTTGTCATCAATTAAGTGATGCATGACCCTACTACGGGTTCGAGCAGCCACTCCTGACTCTGGGATCATCGTGACTAGATTGTCAGCAAAGGAGACCCTCGCGACCCTCTTTTTGTCATCATTCTTCGTACTCGGTCCTTCCATCTTCCTGGATCGAGTATCAATAGATGGTATCACAGATACCAAATCAGCCGCAAACGAGACCCTTTTTGGGCTCAACACTGGATCCAACCCCTCCTGGGTCGTCACCACACGATTCTTTACAGAAGCCGCCATCACAGAATCATCCACAAATGAAACCCTCTTACGACTCATGCTAACCAACAAGAAAAGAAATATGGTGTTTAGGTGAGGGATTAGAAGGGGGAGATGGATTAGGATGTGAAGCTTTAGATCTGATGAAGAAGATGCTTAGATTGTTTCAGATTTTTAGAGAGAGGTTTTAGAGAGAAGGCAGAGAAAATACGACTCTCATTTTTTGGATTAATACCCGAGTGTGATTCTGACTCTCATTTTTATTCCCTCCCTTTGAAGAGTTATCATCTTTTAATGAGGATGGGTTTGTTTCAACCTGTTGACTCTTCTCGGATGAGTGTTTTTTCGATTGAAATTAATAAGCTTGATGCTTGTAAGGATATGGTGATGTCCAGGAAAGTTGTGCTCTTCTTCACAAAGGGTATGTTAATGAATCAGATAGTTTTCACCCATGAGGTGCTAGCTGCTGAGTGTACTGCATTTCAGATGTTGGATCTGGGTATTGAAGAGACCTTGGAGGTTGGTTGTGTTGTAGAGCACCATCTATTTGATGGAATGACTCACCGAAGTTTGCTGGCTTTAATCCTGTCGGGGTGCCATGTTATTGGGTTGGGATCTGCTTTGGAGGATGTCACGATAGAGGATGCCTCCATTGATGGTTTTGAGAATATCTCTGTGGGATATTTCTCTATTATTTGTTCTCTGGATATGACTTCTAAGGTTATATATAGAGAAATCACTTATG